>CM076099.1:14800000-16000000 GCA_038048805.1 Hipparchia sbordonii | reverse complement strand
CGTCGCGATCGTCAAGACCACTGTGGTCAGCGTGGCTGGTGTCAACAAGTTGTTAATTTACACCTCCATTATCGTACACCTCCATTATTGTTACACTTTTGCTTCTACAAGTAGTTTGTGTTAGAATCAGTATCATGTACGTATGTTTAAAAAAATTAATTAAAATTTTAGGTAATTTAAATATATAAAAGGAAAGGTGAGGTTAGTTGAAAAACTTATCTATCAAAGCACGGCTCAAAGCACTGGACGTATCGGGCTGTTTTGCATACAGATAGCTATTATGACATAGGCGTCCGCTGACAAAGGATTTTTGAAAATTCAACCCCTAAGGGGTTAAAATCGGGGTTGAAAAATGGAACTTAACGTGAGCAAGCCGCGGGCAAAAGATAGTATTAAAATACGAAGGTATGTACCCATTACCTCTTTCCTACAATTTTTTCTATTCTATGACATTCCTGTGATCTCACCAGATGATAAGTGACGATATAATAACGATGGTAGCGAGCTAATTGGAAAGGGATTGACAGTGTAAACTAAAGCCATACTTGTAATCGTTTTCGAATTATACGCCATTGTACCCACTGGAACGCTAATGTCCGTTTTCACCAACGTTTTCTAACTTTTACAATCTACCTAAGCTGAGTTAAATAGCGCTTTTTGTCAATTTCGTTTTCTCAAACCTTTAGGGAACACCTAAAAATGAAAGTGACATTGGAAACGGGATTATATTTATGGGCTACCTATATAAAGAGACTCCTACTTGAGATTGATAGATTATTTAGATGTGGTTGGTAAAAACGGGCATAAATCGCTTGGTGTGATATTCCTTGACGGTGGGGTGTTAAGTAACTAGCCACTGCCAAGGTCTCCAGACAAAATTACGGCTATGGCTTTTTATTGTACTGCATCAAATTGACCTTGAGACCAAGTTGACTATGCATTCTTTCCAACAGAAAAGACAGTCAACAGCGATGTGACCATACGACAAGTGTTTCCTTTTTGTTTCCATTGTGTTTTATCGATTTCAACTGTAAGTCCCTCATACTTAAATCTGATTAGGTTTTTAATATTAAAGGCACCAGGGCACCAGTGGTGTGCGCTGGCCCTTAAATTTACTACGCAATTGGATTAAAAGAGATGAAAATGATTTTTCATTTCAGGACACGAAACGTCTAATAAATAACTCATGAAAATATAACTCCGGGAAACTGATGAATTATTAACAACTGTTTTCGGTATAACCCGTTTTTATTACTTAAAAGAAAAAGAGAAAATGAAAGGAAAAAAGATGATTCTCGGGAGATGCCAAATACTTAAACTGGAACCGTGGAATTTGAAATAAAAGCGAATTTAATCAAAGAATATTTTAATCTTGTACCAACTAAGTAGGTACCCTTCTTAACGTCTTGTAAGTATCTATGTTTTTATGGCTCACTTAAGAAACACGGCAGGGTTACCTACTGTCTACGTCAAATTAACATGTAACATAGCAGCAGTTAAATTTTAAGATGCACTTACATGTTAAGAGTAGCATGTAAGGGTCTCCTTAGAGGGCTCGATATAATAAGTTTGAATACTAACCAATCAAACACAATGAAATGTAGACAGTTATTAAAATCTAACTCCACACGGGCTAAGTTACGGGTTAGAGGTATACTTTCATAAAAAATCATAATTTTCTACAATCAAGATCTGCACCCCTACGACTATTTAGTTGGAATCCCAAGGACGCGCACTAAGCGCTTTGCTTCTTCGTTCCTGATACGCACCGTTAAAATTTGGAATGCCCTTCTGGCTTCCGTTTTTCCCTCTAACTATAATTTGGGTACCTTCAAATTAAGAGTGAATAGGCCTCTTCTAGGTAAGCGCGTTCCATCTTAGGCCGCATCTTCACTTACCATCAAGTGTGATCACAGCCACGCGCTAGTCTATATATTTAAAAAAAACGAGAGTCAGCACAACAGCTCAGTAAACATAAGCTTCATTCAGATCGCAGTTTGCTTTTTATGTTGCTCTTTCATTTTATTGTTTGCCTTTTTCACTAGCAGCGCCGTTCCTTCTGAGAATTTTAATTTTCTCTGAAACTTTAGAGACGTAGGATTTTGAGAGTTTATTTTAAGCTCTTCCTTTCTGTATAGCTCTCTATAAAAAAAGGTTTACAGCTTTATCTGTTATTATGAAGAGGAAAGATTTGATTGTTCGTTTGTAATGCATAAACTAAAAAGCTATTTAAAAATTCTTTCATCTATTCAAAGCTACATTATCAGCGAGTAATACAAAAGAGCTGTAATTTGGTTTTTTTGTTTAATTTGGAAGAGCATTTCATAGTTTTCTCTTAAATAGGCGTTTATAACAGGAAACTTGTTGACCTAATATTTTATGCTATGCGTGGAATAAAATCCTAAATAAAAAATTGTGCAAAGTGTTCCTCACTTTTCATACCTTCCGTTAAAAAACGGTTTAGAGTGGTTTATTTTAGTTTATACTAGATGATGCCCGTGACTTCGGTTTCGCGGGATATAATGTAGCCTATGTGTGAATCCTGGGTAAGTTATCTCCATTCTAATGTTTATAAAATAGGTTATCGTTTGTTGTGGTATGAATGAGTAACTAACATCCATCCCAAGACGTTCCCACGGGAATCAAAAAACTAAAATCTACTAGGACGAAGACGCGGGCAGCGTCTAGTAGTATAATATATTAAAACGAGATTTAGTTTCAATTGTCTTTATACTTTTATTGTACGTTAAAATTTGTTTCGTCTCGAATATCCCATTTCACGACTGACTGCATCCAAATTCTCAGAGTAGATATTAATACAGTAAATAATTAATTATTTAATGTACCACGTAAATATCGATATTAATTTGTAGTGATTCCTAATGAGGCGTGGTGCCGTAGCCTTTCAAAGTGATTCGTTTATAAGGGATTTTGTTTTAGTAATCCCGAGGGATTACCATGATTAGGATAATAAAATAAATCAATCAGTGTATTATCGAGACTTGTGATCAAGCTACGGCCTTATTGAAATCAATTATGATGTTAGAAAGTAATAGTTAAAGTTTTATTCAAGGGAAAGTAAATCCGCTAAAAAGTAATCTGTTTGGTACAACATTCTATCAAAAGAACGAGTAGGTAGGTAAACCATTTAGGTTTTGAACTTTAATACTCTAAGGGCTTTATTGTTAGTGTAGCATAGTTACTGTTATGATTAACTGGACGCAGATACGCAATAACGATTCAACCCACAAATCTTTGTCAAATTAAAAACATACATAACGTAAAGGAATAAAGTGACTTTTTCAATTGACAAACTGTGTGGGTTGACTCCTTAATGCGTATCTACGTCCAACTATGAACTAGACCATTAAAGGCGATGTTCTCATGATAGAATTCAAGATAGAATTTTTTTTTATTTTTCCGCATTTACAAAAATATATACGCTTAAAAAGTAAGTAAATCTAAAAATTCTAAATATAAAAAGCCGTAGAAAAATAAGGCACCACACTCACCATGAAGCCACAGCAAGCTGCAGCGCTGGTTTTCAGAGGGAACCCAAGTGTTCACAGACGTGATTCCCAATTAAATAAACTAAGTACTTATATAACTACAGCTACCTACCACAAAAAAAAAGAAATATACGGTTAATAAATGTGCCACTCTAACGCCGACCTTCAAGGATGTTGTAACGTAACAAACTTAAATTAATAATTTTAATAAAATAAATATGTACTTCCTAGTAAAATCTGATGCATTTTCTGATTAAATAATGCAGAACTCGCCTAATGAATTCTATAGAGCTATGCAAATTTCTCATTCTATTAATTTAGAAATGTTATAATTTTCACATAGGTACAGCTTACATCAAGGGGAAAGGCAGAAATAACTCAGAGGAGGTGTAGAGAGCTCTGGAACAGTTAATTCAGCGTCTGCAATTTAGTTGCCCCGCGATGTTTAGGGGCAAATTTATCGCAACTTTTGACATGAAAATACGAGAGCCCTGATGAATGTGTTTTCTCAGAATTTTCAAGACAGTCTTTTTTAATATCCGACTGATAAAGCGAAGAAGTAATCTATACTGCAAATTATAAAGTTTACCTACATTGCTTTTTCACTTTCTCAATCGACAGACGTCCAAGTGCGTGTATCATCACAGAACACGATCTTGTGTCGCTTGTAGTCAGCTGCTTCGAGAGACTCGTTTGAAATCGTCTATCGTTAAACTATGTATCCCACAACTGTTGAGATATGTTGGTTACTCTGGTTTTGTGTGTAATCCCGAAGGGATCACTGGATTTTTCATTGCACTTTAAATGGTTAAAAACACATTTATTAAGTCGAGGTTATTTCAAAGTTAGTGACTTTCTTAACAAACTCTTTCTTTCTTACAAAATCTACATTTTATACAGACGATAGCAAGTAAGTACCTATCTTCCCATAATATTTATCAACGCGAAATTGACGTGCGCTGGTCCGAAAAATCTCTATTCTATAGTATTTAGGATGAACACGACTTCGTTTGTCTTGGTTATTTGGCTATATGCTATTATGATGATACACAGTCATGTCCAACAAACCAAGTCACTACTCTGACATTACTATGAAATTTCTGTACTCTACTGAGGACAGACTTCCATCGTTTTCAATTGTATCTATGAAACGAATCTAGCTTAACATCTACAAAATGAATCTAGCAGGGAGCTCATATCACATTACTCGGGAAAGGCGTCGAGTGCAAGAACAGTAAATTCACCGCGCGCAATTTACCTGCCCCGCGATGTTTAGGGGCAGATTTATCGCGACGTTTGTCATGCAAATACGAGTGCCCCGATGAATGTGTTTCATTAAAACTTTCACGCAAGTTTTGATTTGTTGTATGATATATTGACCGTGAGCTCGCGGTTGTAGAGTTAATTCAGTTTTGGGTCGCGCTTGCGTGCGGCTCTAAATTGTTTTGGGTGAAAAGTTTGGATAGGATCAAAGTTGAAGGTTGTGGGTTGATGTATTAACACCGAATTAAAACTGATAGTTTGAAATTTGTAATTACATAAAACTTCATACGTCGGTCACTAGACCGAACCGAACGATCATTTAATCTTTTTGAGTACTAACTCAAAAAGATTAAATGATCGTTTTAATTAACTCAAAACGGTTGGCAGTTTTGTTTAACTTAAAAGTTATACTAACCTTAGTTCGCTCTTTACCTGATCTGTGGACTCTACGTAACATTCGAAAGGAAAGGTTCACAAAACGATCCAAAAATTTAAAGATATCAGGAAATAATATAAAATATATTCATATGCGGCAGACGGTACTTACATTTTAACGGAACAACTCAAAGAAAAGTATCTCAAATGCATGAAACATGCACCAAATGTGGTTTGAATCGCTCCAAGCAATGCCACGAACTTTTCCAATATGCGAGTTTAGTGACATGCAATTTCAGTTTTATATAAGTTCTGTATTTTCGTACCTTGTATATTGCCTTAAGAAAGATGGAATTAATTTTTAATGTTCATAATTTCTTTATATAGATATTATAGCTATCATACCTAGAAATGTATATTTTTTAAATTATGATTAATCTGAAATAATTTGAGTGGTATTCCAATATCATTATAATTATACTAAAAATATAAAAAAATATTTTTGGAAAAATGTATATATCTTCTAAGCGCGTTTGAGAGTCATCAATAGTCGGCTTTTAGTTACAATTTAACTTTATCTTGTTTTAATTTAATCTTACCGCCGCTTTGTTCCGAAGAAGACAAAGAAGTGTCCAGCAATAAATTTGTCCCGAGCAATTTATCTGTCCCACCACGGTCACCGTAGAAATGTTACAACGCTTTCCTGTTCATCTAATTTTATCTATACTTAGCGCTTTTCTAATTTATTTTTCCCGCCAAATCCAAAAAAATAGAATGAAATACTAAACAAAGTCCTACAGTTTCGTCTGCTCAATGCAGCATCCGAGTATCTTTTAAAAAAAACATTTTCATAAAAAACATTTAAAACCTTTTTCATCAAAAACGATTTCACTTTTCCATTGCTTCAAAAAAAGTTAAAAAGAATGTATGCCATTGATAAACTGGAATCGGAATTATTTTTGGACAACTGAATGACTAACTAAAACTGTTTCCAAAAATTTAGGCAATGTATGGTAATGATAAATAGAAACTGGTTCCAACTTAGGCAATATTTGCCAATGAGAAATTGAATCTGGTTCCATAAACTTAGTTATTATATTTCCATGTGTTCGACGTTATAGAATGTAATTTGAAGAACTATCGTTCTGAACATGCGCTGCAGTTCATTCGTCTATTAAAACAGAATGGTTTATATTCTCTTGGCATCTATTACCTAACACCCGGGTTGGTGAGTTCTAAATTCTAGTTTATTTTAACACTTGGACCAGAGCACTTGTACCGCATGTGTTGAACGTCTTGCAACTTACTATTACCAAACTGTAAGAGTTTCATTATAAGTTAGTCAGAGTCCAAGTCTTTTATTTTAACGTTAACAGAATGCTTTACAGGAAGGTGTCGTTTGTGCCAACAATAAATCTGACGTCATCTTCAATTACCTGCCCTCCTTCCCCAACACGCGGGCAGATTTATCGGGCTCCTTACCGACTGTAGGAGGATTTTTAAAAGTTGCATACATTCTAACAAGTCCCCCCGAAAATAACTAAAGGGACAAAAATTAAAAAATTGCCTTACGAAAGGGGACACCCTGTTAAGAGAAAAAAAAAAAACAAGTCCTCCCGACTGAATCTGGTCACGGCGGCCAACCTTCACAGAGATTAGCCATCTGCGTCGAAGATATTAAGGGCACGATCTTCGGCCGCAGTAGGTATTTTAGAGCCACTTCGTTCCTCGCACGGTGAGGTCTCGCTCGCGCTCATCAAATGAACTCGCTAACCCCGCCGCAGCGCAAATTTTACGTCATAGATTAAATAACCTTATGATACCTAACAGTAGGGCAGTTCTAAGGTTTATGAAATATTTATATTGAAGAAAGAACAAAACATGCAGTTTTAAACTGCTAAAGCTCAAACAAGGTATTAAGTAAGTTCGATTAATATTTTACTTACTACATATTTTGTTCAGTTTTTTTTTTGTTATTAGACCGATTTCTTTCAAAATCGATATCTGGGGATCCCTGTGCTCATAAAAGAGATAACCACTGCCAAAATTAGAAAAAGTGGCGGCCATTTTCTTTTTTCTCGTTATGGGACCGATTTCTTTCAAAATCGATATCTGGTGATCCCTGTGCTCATAAAAGAGAACCACTGCCAAAATCAAAAAAAGTGGCGGCCATTTTCTTTTTTCTCGTTATGGGACCGATTTCTTTCAAAATCGATATCTGGGGATCCCTGTGCTCATAAAAGAGATAACCACTGCCAAAATTAGAAAAAGTGGCGGCCATTTTCTTTTTTTTCGATATGTGACCGATTTCTTTCAAAATCGATATCTGGGGATCCCTGTGCTCATAAAAGGGATAACCACTGCCAAAATTAGAAAAAGTGGCGGCCATTTTCTTTTTTTTCATTATGTGACCGATTTCTTTCAAAATCGATATCTGGGGATCCCTGTGCTCATAAAAGAGATAACCACTGCCAAAATTAGAAAAAGTGGCGGCCATTTTCTTTTTTTTCGTTATGGGACCGATTTCTTTCAAAATCGATATCTGGGGATCCCTGTGCTCATAAAAGAGATAACCACTGCCAAAATTAGAAAAAGTGGCGGCCATTTTCTTTTTTCTCGTTATGGGACCGATTTCTTTCAAAATCGATATCTGGGGATCCCTGTGCTCATAAAAGAGATAACCACTGCCAAAATTAGAAAAAGTGGCGGCCATTTTCTTTTTTTTCGTTATGGGACCGATTTCTTTCAAAATCGATATCTGGGGATCCCTGTGCTCATAAAAGAGATAACCACTGCCAAAATTAGAAAAAGTGGCGGCCATTTTCGTTTTTCTCGTTATGGGACCGATTTCTTTCAAAATCGATATCTGGGGATCCCTGTGCTCATAAAAGAGATAACCACTGCCAAAATCAAAAAAAGTGGCGTCCATTTTCTTTTTTCTCGTTATGGGACCGACTTCTTTCAAAATCGATATCTGGGGATCCCTGTGCTCATAAAAGAGATAACCACTGCCAAAATTAGAAAAAGTTGCGGCCATTTTCTTTTTTCTCGTTATGGGACCGATTTCTTTCAAAATCGATATCTGGGGATCCCTGTGCTCATAAAAGAGATAACCACTGCCAAAATTAGAAAAAGTGGCGGCCATTTTCTTTTTTCTCGTTATGGGACCGATTTCTTTCAAAATCGATATCTGGGGATCCCTGTGCTCATAAAAGAGATAACCACTGCCAAAATTAGAAAAAGTGGCGGCCATTTTCTTTTTTTCGTTATGGGACCGATTTCTTTCAAAATCGATATCTGGGGATCCCTGTGCTCATAAAAGAGATAACCACTGCCAAAATTAGAAAAAGTTGCGGCCATTTTCTTTTTTCTCGTTATGGGACCGATTTCTTTCAAAATCGATATCTGGGGATCCCTGTGCTCATAAAAGAGATAACCACTGCCAAAATTAGAAAAAGTGGCGGCCATTTTCTTTTTTCTCGTTATGGGACCGATTTCTTTCAAAATCGATATCTGGGGATCCCTGTGCTCATAAAAGAGATAACCACTGCCAAAATTAGAAAAAGTGGCGGCCATTTTCTTTTTTCTCGTTATGGGACCGATTTCTTTCAAAATCGATATCTGGGGATCCCTGCGCTCATAAAAGAGATAACCACTGCCAAAATCAAAAAAAGTGGCGTCCATTTTCTTTTTTCTCGTTATGGGACCGACTTCTTTCAAAATGAGCACAGAGATCCCTAGATATTGATTTTGAAAGAAATCGGTTCCATAACGAGAAAAAAGAAAATGGCCGCCACTTTTTCTAATTTTGGCAGTGGTTATCTCTTTTATGAGCACAGGGATCCCCAGATATCGATTTTGAAAGAAATCGGTCCCATAACGAGAAAAAAGAAAATGGCCGCCACTTTTTCTAATTTTGGCAGTGGTTATCTCTTTTATGAGCACAGGGATCCCCAGATATCGATTTTGAAAGAAATCAGTCCCATAACGAGAAAAAAGAAAATGGCCGCCACTTTTTCTAATTTTGGCAGTGGTTATCTCTTTTATGAGCACAGGGATCCCCAGATATCGATTTTGAAAGAAATCGGTCCCATAACGAAAAAAAGAAAATGGCCGCCACTTTTTCTAATTTTGGCAGTGGTTATCTCTTTTATGAGCACAGGGATCCCCAGATATCGATTTTGAAAGAAATCGGTCCCATAACGAGAAAAAAGAAAATGGCCGCCACTTTTTCTAATTTTGGCAGTGGTTATCTCTTTTATGAGCACAGGGATCCCCAGATATCGATTTTGAAAGAAATCGGTCCCATAACGAGAAAAAAGAAAATGGCCGCCACTTTTTCTAATTTTGGCAGTGGTTATCTCTTTTATGAGCACAGGGATCCCCAGATATCGATTTTGAAAGAAATCAGTCCCATAACGAGAAAAAAGAAAATGGCCGCCACTTTTTCTAATTTTGGCAGTGGTTATCTCTTTTATGAGCACAGGGATCCCCAGATATCGATTTTGAAAGAAATCGGTCCCATAACGAAAAAAAGAAAATGGCCGCCACTTTTTCTAATTTTGGCAGTGGTTATCTCTTTTATGAGCACAGGGATCCCCAGATATCGATTTTGAAAGAAATCGGTCCCATAACGAGAAAAAAGAAAATGGCCGCCACTTTTTCTAATTTTGGCAGTGGTTATCTCTTTTATGAGCACAGGGATCCCCAGATATCGATTTTGAAAGAAATCGGTCCCATAACGAGAAAAAAGAAAATGGCCGCCACTTTTTCTAATTTTGGCAGTGGTTATCTCTTTTATGAGCACAGGGATCCCCAGATATCGATTTTGAAAGAAATCGGTCCCATAACGAGAAAAAAGAAAATGGCCGCAACTTTTTCTAATTTTGGCAGTGCTTATCTCTTTTATGAGCACAGGGATCCCCAGATATCGATTTTGAAAGAAGTCGGTCCCATAACGAGAAAAAAGAAAATGGACGCCACTTTTTTTGATTTTGGCAGTGGTTATCTCTTTTATGAGCACAGGGATCCCCAGATATCGATTTTGAAAGAAATCGGTCCCATAACGAGAAAAAAGAAAATGGCCGCCACTTTTTCTAATTTTGGCAGTGGTTATCTCTTTTATGAGCACAGGGATCCCCAGATATCGATTTTGAAAGAAATCAGTCCCATAACGAGAAAAAAGAAAATGGCCGCCACTTTTTCTAATTTTGGCAGTGGTTATCTCTTTTATGAGCACAGGGATCCCCAGATATCGATTTTGAAAGAAATCGGTCCCATAACGAGAAAAAAGAAAATGGCCGCCACTTTTTCTAATTTTGGCAGTGGTTATCTCTTTTATGAGCACAGGGATCCCCAGATATCGATTTTGAAAGAAATCGGTCCCATAACGAGAAAAAAGAAAATGGCCGCAACTTTTTCTAATTTTGGCAGTGCTTATCTCTTTTATGAGCACAGGGATCCCCAGATATCGATTTTGAAAGAAGTCGGTCCCATAACGAGAAAAAAGAAAATGGACGCCACTTTTTTTGATTTTGGCAGTGGTTATCTCTTTTATGAGCACAGGGATCCCCAGATATCGATTTTGAAAGAAATCGGTCCCATAACGAGAAAAACGAAAATGGCCGCCACTTTTTCTAATTTTGGCAGTGGTTATCTCTTTTATGAGCACAGGGATCCCCAGATATCGATTTTGAAAGAAATCGGTCCCATAACGAGAAAAAAGAAAATGGCTGCCACTTTTTCTAATTTTGGCAGTGGTTATCTCTTTTATGAGCACAGGGATCCCCAGATATCGATTTTGAAAGAAATCGGTCCCATAACGAGAAAAAAGAAAATGGCCGCAACTTTTTCTAATTTTGGCAGTGGTTATCTCTTTTATGAGCACAGGGATCCCCAGATATCGATTTTGAAAGAAATCGGTCCCATAACGAGAAAAACGAAAATGGCCGCCACTTTTTCTAATTTTGGCAGTGGTTATCTCTTTTATGAGCACAGGGATCCCCAGATATCGATTTTGAAAGAAATCGGTCCCATAACGAGAAAAAAGAAAATGGCCACCACTTTTTCTAATTTTGGCAGTGGTTATCTCTTTTATGAGCACAGGGATCCCCAGATATCGATTTTGAAAGAAATCGGTCCCATAACGAGAAAAAAGAAAATGGCCGCCACTTTTTCTAATTTTGGCAGTGGTTATCTCTTTTATGAGCACAGGGATCCCCAGATATCGATTTTGAAAGAAATCGGTCCCATAACGAGAAAAAAGAAAATGGCCGCCACTTTTTTTTATTTTGGCAGTGGTTATCTCTTTTATGAGCACAGGGATCCCCAGATATCGATTTTGAAAGAAATCGGTCCCATAACGAGAAAAAAGAAAATGGCCGCCACTTTTTCTAATTTTGGTAGTGGTTATCTCTTTTATGAGCACAGGGACCCCTAGATATTGATTTTGAAAGAAATCGGTCCCATAACGAGAAAAAAGAAAATGGCCGCCACTTTTTTTGATTTTGGCAGTGGTTCTCCTTTATGAGCACAGGGATCTCCAGATATCGATTTTGAAAGGAATTGGTCCCATAACGAGAAAAAAAAAATGGCTGCCACTTTTTTCTGATTTTGGCAATGGTTCTCAAGTGCAGGGAATTCGAGAGTCCAGATCGATTTCGAAAGTCTGTCCAAAGATTCACAAGAATTAAAAAAAATAAAGTAGGTAAGGTACAGAATAGGTACAACATTTGTATTAGAAGGATCAAACTTACCTTATATTTTGTCTAAGCTTTCGTAATTTAAATCTGGATATTTTGTTCTTTTGTTTATTTTTAGTCCCCATATTTTCACTTTATTATATTCTTAATTAATTAATTTACTATAAGAGTACCTAACTTACATTAATATTTACAGATTTAATAATACATAACAAGATTTACACACTAGAAGATAATAGGTAATAATATTTACACACTAATTTTATTTTGATTATCTATGATAAGTGAACACAAATAAATAATACTCCAATAGTTCGTCTGATCAGCGGGGATCGCAGTGAGCCAGCTAGAGCGATACGTCCTCCCTCGATGATACCTTGCGAGCTACTGAAATGAGGCGCCCGAGCCACTTTGTTATAAAGAAAGTAAACCAGTCATGATTAAAAAAAAAGAAAGCTTTTTAGAGAAAAATTAACGGCAAAATATTATTCTAGAAGCTTTTGCCTATTTTTTGTAATTTTTTTTTTTAGTTTAACTTTGATATACTACACATACAACCGAAACCCAATTGAAAACTACACTGTTTTCGGAATATTATTTCATCGAGTGAAGTTCAAAATATGGACTTTTGAACGGCAAAATAAATTAGAACGTGTATTAATCTACAACATATATTTTTAACCTATCAAAACAATGAATATTTGATTGTTTACTATTGAATCCAAAACAGGCTGTTTTCGGAGATCCTGCCGTTAAGGTGCATATGAGTGTGCGCAAATAAAGGTGCACTCTCTATTCCCTCATTCTCATAGTCCAATGAGACGGAAATCCGACACGACAGAAAGAATACGGGCTGCAACCGAATCGGTCAAAACGACCTAATATAAATAATCCATTATGGTGTTTGTACATTTTCCTGAAGAATAGAAGCAAAACCATTCACAATCCCGTCTCTAAAAGCTAAAAAGCGTCTACAGGAGGTACAATTACATACAATAAACTTAGCGTGTATGTAATATATGATCACAGTATAGCAATTATTCAGTCTTATTTTCAGTCCTAGGCAGTATCCGTAAAAAAAGTAGAAAATATAATATTCTATTAGAACCGCACAAACAGGGCAATTATTTATTGACTACTATGTCAAAGGTCCTGAAAAAAGTGATTTGGCCTTCCAGACAAGATTTATACATGTCTTGACTACAGGTAAATACGTTATTTGAATCCAAATCAGAGATCAGTAGCAGTGTGAAAAATTAAATAAACTATTTTAATTGTGCCTTCTAAATGACTTTTTTTTTCAATTGTCGATTTTCCTAAGGGGCCAATATATTTTTTGGGATTAAGGTCCATTTTGTCACCGGAATCCAAATTATAGATTATGCCAAATGTCATCAGTAGGTAGGTAGATAGCAAGTACATATTTTAGTAGTAGTAAAGCGGTGTGAAGACAAATAGCAGACAGTTTTTGGGTTTTCAATATTAATATGGACTGGCTGTTAAAATCGTATCACTTTATTCAAGTACCTAGCACCGTACATTGGTCAACTGTAAGATACCTAAACTATGTTCACGTAGTACGCCTTCAGGAGAGCAAGGATTTATGTGGCACATTTATAATTGCGGTCTGGAGAGCATCCTTAAGGAAGGAAGTGAGTCACTCTATCCTGACACAGTTACACACAATCTATACAATATAATGTATTACGCCGCGTGAATCTATCTCTGAATATTACTAGTGGTTCGCCCCGAACTGAGACCTCGCGATATCCCATAATTCCCAAAAGTTTTAATTATATATTGTAATAATTAACTTTTAACATTAGACGCAATAAAAAAAAATAATAGATGACATAAAACTGTTTTACTGACACAGCGCCATCTATTAGCATTTAAAATTAAATAAATTCGTTTCTTTATAACATTTATCTAATTTTAGTATTTGTTGTTCAAGTACAGGATATAACTGAATTTTCAACCAAGTTTCACGTTCTAATATTCAGTAATTCTGAAGTTATAGGGCTCTGACAGACATTTGGACATACACACTTCCCTGTCTAGTAGGCAAGCGCATTAGTTGACTCAGAGAACTCGCTTCGCTCGTTCAATAAAACAAAGCCGCTCTCCACGGCTGTCTGTTTGTGAGTTTATTTCTTCCGGATTTAGATACTGTTTAGGAGATTTCACTGACATTTAGAGAATTTCTGCCGGAAGGTAATCCCATTAATCCTACTAATATTATAAATACTCAATAACCCCGCAATGACAGAACAGATTTTGCTCAAAACTAACACAGAGATAGATTATAGTCTGGAATAATACATAGGCTTTTTATTCCGGAAAATAAGAGAGTTTCGCTGGAATTAATAACTTTTATCCACGCGATCGAAGTCGCGGGCATCAACAACTTTAAAATAATACATCTATGTCGAATGTAGCAAGACTTTGCTACTCGGAGGGTCGTGTGTTCGACTTTTTTGAAATTATGTGCGTTTAAGCAATTAAAATATCACATGCTTCAACGATGAAGGAAAACATGATGAGGAAATACAAAAATTTTCACAAGGGTTGCTATCCGAGTACGTACACGTGGAAATCGCGGCCACGACATGGTAGGATTCATGACCTTCAGCAATGAGGAATACGAACAGGACTTAGAGGAAATGAGTACAATAACTTGTTTAACAGTAGTGTTTCAGCAGGGGTGTGGCATGCAACTCACGTTTGGGTAATGCACTTTACGAGGAGGTCGCGGGCGTTATTTCGCTGCAGCCGAGAACCGGGTTCTTGAGCAAATGTGTGTTTATGCTTAGCTTCAACTTTCATTACTTCAGAGCGCTGGTTCATTATTGTTTAAGACCTGCTTGAATTAAAAAAATAGTAGAAGGTATTCGAACAAATGAGGTTTAAAAACAAGGCTTTAGCACTTTCTAAGTCCTCAACTATTGCAAGAAATTACATCGATCTGTTCTGTTGCTGCGTGATTGAAGGACAAACCAACAATCCAACAAACATACTTTCGCATCCGCATATCGAACAGACAATTGCCAAGACAGCCGACTACGGTTAGACATAAGTAGGTCTCATGCAAAGTAAGATACTAGTTGTGATAGATACTAAGTAGTAGGTCGGATTTGAGTGATAGTCGAGTGGTCAGGTGGAGTCCTTTTCAGGGGATCCGGGACCAGGGGTACGAGATTTTTAATAAGTATCTATAAATCTACAACATAATGTTACAATATTTATGTTATTTGAAAGACTGCCTCGGGATGCCCGCGGGCCGGGTCTCTGGGCCATGTAAGCAAACAAATAAGAAAGAAAGAAAAAGTATTTATTTAAGAAATTGTGCCACACGTCACGATACACTAAGGTACATTATACCGACACTTCCACCTCTCAGGCATTTTACTAAAACACCCAAGCAATAGAAGCGCCGGGTTAACATATGTCATGTGTGGCACAACCCGAAAAAAGGTCCGAGCTCAGCAAAAAGCTGCATACCTAAAACAAACAAAGGTTTGACGACCTCCCTGGCGCAGTGGTGAGCGCTGTGGTTTTATAACTGGGAGGTCTCGGGTTCGATTCCCGGCGGGGGCAATTTAGGAATTTATAATTTCTAAATTGTCTCTGGTCTGGTCTGGTGGGAGGCTTTGGCCGTGGCTAGTTATCACCCTACCGTCAAAGACATGCCGTCAAGCGATTTAGCGTTCCGGCACGATGGCGCGTAGAAACCGATTGGGGGTATGGGTTGAATTTACACTGCTATAGGTCCCCTTCCAAGTTATCCCGCTACCATCTTAGACTGCATCGTCACTTACCATCAGGTGAGATCGCAGTCAAGGACTATCTTGTCATCGAATAAAAGGTATGTAGAGCTGATTTCCAGCCACGACCCAAATTAGGGTGACGCCATGTCACTAGTACTACTACTACTACTATAGGTGGGTGGGTTCTAGTTTATCTCCATACTTATCTATTTGCTGTAAGTACTATCGTAAGTTTTCTAATAAATAAACTGAAAGCAGAAAGCTTTCCCGACGGTTGTCGGTTCACGCTAGAGCGGCCCCTCTCGGGTGCTCACACGACATTCTCTAATGCCTTTCCACAAATACCGCCCTCGAACCGGAGTGTTGACAATGCGGATATAGGGCGTCGGGAAATGGCAAAGTAAATGCCTTATTGTGTCCAAACTGGAAAGTATGTCTTGTCTAAGTAACAACTCCTCGTAATTTCGTTATGCTTGCATTAAAAATCCGTGGTATTTTTCCGTGGTATCGCCTTTATAATATTAGTGTAATTACACTAATATTATAAAGGCGATAGTCTGTGTGTGTGTACATACAACACACATGTGTGTCTGTGTATTTTTGTTACTCTTTCAATCCACAAAGAACAAACCGATTTGGCTGAAAGGACATGACAAGTGATTGCCCTCGGGATGAGGAAAATGTGCAGGATTACAGCTTTTACAGAAAGATTAAAAAATGGAGGCCTAATTTACTATGGATTTATTATTCGGATAAAGGCATGATTTAAAATATCAAAAAAAAACCAGAATGTTTGTTGCTTCCGCTTTCTTTTTAATGCACTACTTCATACTTAAACTTCCGCCCACTTGTATTAATGCCCATGATACACATGCTAGTGGATGATATGCTAGATGCTGGTAAGCTGGCATGCCAGGTACTGACAGAATTTCAGCGCGTGACATACATGCTTGCGAATGACCTTGCCAGTGACATGCGAGTTGAAGTTCACAAAATGAAGAAATAAATAGTGTTACAATACAACTCGCAATTATATTAGGCAAAAAACAAGCACAAAAATTAATAAGATCTTGGCAGATAGTTGAGAGTTGCGATTTACAAGCAAATACGTTACGACCTGCCTTCGATTCTGTAACTCAGTGCCTATCAAAAAATGAAAGCCACTGACATATATTTTTTATCCATTGAAGGTTTACAATGAAAAAGTAAATCATATTTCTCTTCAAACCTTCAATGGATAAAAAATGCCTATCGTCGTTGATAGGCACTGAGTTACAGAATCAACCCCTTGTTTCGCGTATTTGTAGCTGGCAATACGAATCTCCCGTCCCACTTCCCTTCAAGGGGAAAAAATCAAACGGCTTGCGAGCCATTCGTAAGCTTTGCTCTGGCACGTGAGTTACTGGCAGAATCTCGATACACATGCGAGTAGCTCATTATTGCTTGTAACTGGTGTAATGAAACGACCAGCTGCTCGACAGTGACTGCTTTATTTCAAAACATCTTAAAACTACCTACCAACCTGTGGGTACCTTAATGATGTATACAACATCTTTCCCCTAAAAGAAACAAACAACTTAAAGAAACGAAATATAAACTATAAATAATTAACAGGATTAAACTTAATTACTTTCATCTTAACTTAACATCTTTTTCTTATATCTACGTACAATATATTTAACACATAAATTGTAACCCTTCACCCTAACACACCCTGACACCCTGAACATTAATTCTTTTTAAAAATTAACGCCAGTCGCTCGCGTGCCTTAACCCTAGCCTCCCTGGTCGGACCCTCATCAGGCGAGGCGGAAGCCTGATCACCGTCACTGGACCCGTCAGTTCCGCCGGCATCACCGTATACGCTGACACTATCATCATCATCACCATCCTCCTTCTCATCGAAAGAAGCAGGAGGTGATTGGCTAACTCTTGGACAACTTTCAGCTTTTATAAGGTGACGTCGGTTGCGCCTCAGTCTTCTTATAAACCTCATCGGGCCGGACGGGTACGACATATACTCGACCTTCAAATTCGTCAAGGACGAAAGTCAAGACGACATCAACATTCTCGTTGCAAAATTGTAAACAGCCTCAAAACTCACTTTGAGTCACTTTAATTATAATTAAATTGAGCACCGCTGTCACCATGTAATGAAACGACCAGCTGCTCGACAGTGACTGCTTTATTTCAAAACATCTTAAAACTACCTACCAACCTGTGGGTACCTTAATGATGTATACAACACTGGCATGCTTTTCTGCGAGTAACAAGCATGTGTATCACGCACTTAAATAGTAAAGAGAAATTCCGCTTCGCGACACTAGATAGCGCTTGTCTATTGAAAAATTAAATTATTCGTGCAAATAAAGTTGTATTATTCCGTGTCCTAGGATCTGTATAAAAATATTAAGCAATTTTTTTCTAAGCAACTTTGCGAAAAGATGGCATGTTTAATAGCAGAAAATTATTCTTACGACTCGATAAACATATCTTAACGCCATCTTGTATCGAAAGGGAGAGGAATTTTTTGAAAAGTTTTCTTATTTTTTCTCAGTTTTCAAGGCTTCAGACTCCTAAAACTTTCATCTCTGAAAACTATAGAATATAACAATTACAAAAATAAAACTATTATTATTGCACGTTGATTTTAACATTTTAGACTTGATAACCACAATAACTAGCGCCCTCTAGTATCGAAAGGCAGAGTTATTCCGTAATACTTTTCTATTTTTTTTCTCATTTTTCCGAGCCTTTAGACCCCTGAAAGTTTTTTATCTGAAAACTATAGAATATAAGAATTCCAAAAATAAAACAATCTTTGCTGCACGTTGATTTTTGACACCTAGGCGAGAGCCCTTTGCTCCACTGGTCATTGTCCTTTGGAATGGAGACAGCCCATACTCAGGATTAACATATAGGCTACATTTAATGGAGTTCCCGCGGGAACTAAGAAACCTTAATACACGCGGAACAAGTCCCTGGCATCGTCTAGCTTTGTATAGTTATAAATGTAATAAGTTATTTTTTGTTTCTAAATCTAAAACCATAATGCTGTAGTCTGTAGATATTAAAACAAGATGTTACATTTGTACACGTATTCTGAAGTTGTGTTTCTATTGTCTCGATTGTGTCATCAAATCTTCTTGTTGTATCAAAAGTTGTGTTCTAAAGTTCAGCACGAACATGGAATACAAGAGAATAGTTCTCAATCTGATGACAGCAGCGACGTCGCCGCCAGAACCGCGCGCTCGCCTCGCGTCCCTTATACAATGCTCTAATTATAAGCCTGGAGAAGGTTGTTTTACACTTTAGGCTCAGCTATAGCAAAGCTATAACGAATAGTTCTCAGTGTTACCAGCAGCGACGTTACAGTTAGAATTTTAGGCTCGCTTCGTTTTACATAATTCTATAATTAAGCCCGAATGAGAACGTTTCATACTTCAGACTCAGTCATAGCAAAGCTATAGCGATAGTTTTCAATCTGTTGACACTTGACATCATCACCAACACAACCATGAGTATAGAAAGAGCGCACAAGAAACAGAAAGATATAACGAATATTTCTCATGGTGGTAGAGACACGTCATGACTCTACCACCGATTCAGAATGCAGAAAAATCTAACTCCACGCGGATAAATCACGGGCAAATGCTGGTAAATCACTATAGCATACGATCGCTTCGCATTAGGTGCGCTAATGGTTCGAAACTATTTCTGTGATTTTAATTAACGTCTATAGTCGCCATGTCAGTTTTCCAAGAAGGGTTATAGCGTTATGGCGGTCGGCGCGACGCGGTGCAGTTTTAACGACTTCGCCGTGGAAATGGCGGAATTAATAGCGATTATTTTAGCACCGGTTTTATCACTGGATATAACAAGATCGTAATATCGAGAATCTAGGGCAAGCATGCTGAGTGGACATTTTATTGCAACATCTGCATTTTCCCATAGATGAGTTACTGGGATGGGATTTTTTTCAGGTTAAAGAAGAAGTTTTTTAAAATTGTATGACTAAATAATAGAAATAGAAATAGAAATAGAAATATTTTTTATTCAAATAAACTTTTTACAAGCACTTTTGAATCGTCAATGAATCTACCACTGGTTCGGAATGCCTTTCCTGCCGAGAAGAGCCAGCAAGAAACTCGGCGTTTGCTCTTTTCAAAAAAATAAATTTTTTTACAATTGTTATAGAAACTATGCTATGTATTCAGTGCTTCCACGATGAATTTTCCTGAGTACAATACAAGTAAAAATAAATACAATACAAATAAAAATAAATACAATTCAATACATGTCAACACAGGCAGGCAAAAGCAGACCCATTCCCGTTGGTGGCACCCGTTCACGAGCATGACGCATGATCCAGCCATAGCCATTCCTTGACTGGTCCGATACATACCCAATGAGGGGTCCTTATCGACAATTTAGTAGTTATTATGAATTGAATAGATAAGATTAAGACACTAACAAAAAAAAAAAAACAAACAAAACACACATTCTCACATCCATAGACCAAAACATTCTCACACTTGCACATACTCATACACATAAAGACAAAGTACTAACTACTGTTTCTTTCTAATATAAAGGTTTTTTTTATTTTTATTTTTTAATCCTTGACTGCGATCTCACCTGATGGCAAGTGACGATGCGGTTTAAGATGGTAGCGGGCTAACTTGGAAGGAGTATGGCAGTGTACATGCAACCCTTACCCCTCATCGTTTTCTACACGCCATCGTGCCAGAACGCTCCCACCAGAATTGTGTTCAATTTATTGCCTGCCTATACCTTCACGTAATAACCCTTTTAAAATTAACTATCGGAAATCAGAAATTCTATGCGGATGAAATCACGGGCGACTGCTAGTATATCTAAATATACTTATGAATTGTATAACTTGAAGATTCAATTTCACAGGAAATAAAGTCGGTAATAATCTTCAATCAATGAATTGAAAGTACATTAACTTTTGAAATACACATAGTTCAGCAAGCGGCTTCATAAAGTTTTAGTTCTTAAGCAATTTTATGGGTTCGCGAATTATGTGGAAGTATCGTAAATAATTTCATAGTCGAATGTCGAGAAGTTTTCTGAAATTCACCGCCGGCGCCGAATGGCGAACTTCATCACTGAATTTTAATGTGGAAGCTTCCCAAGATTTTAACGTGTCCCCCTTTTGTGCTTTTTGAATAAAAAGTCCTCTTCTAGTCCTAGAGATGGTGGTAGGATTTCCAGAGGCAGTTGTACAATGTATATTACCCCGTAAATCCACTTAATTACACTGTAACTACGAAAAACTAATTTTGAGAAAATCCTACTAAAATTATAAACGCGAAAGTTTTTAAGTATGGATGGATGGATATATGGATGGACCACGTAAAAACTACTGAACCGATTTGGCTGAAATTTGGCATAGAGATTATAGTGTGGAATAACACATAGGCTACTTCCGGAAAATAAGAGAGTTCCCGCAGGAATTACAAAACCTTAATCAACGCGGACGAAGTTGCGGGCATCAACTAGTGATCGAATATTTTTTCAGTTTTTCAAACATTACTCCCTAATTTTCTTTAGAAACTATTCAGTGTTTGGTATCAACTTAAAGGTAAGTTTATGAGTTCTCACGCCCAGTACGTAGTGAATTGGATCCTAAAAAATAATGTTGTCTCTTAGACTATCACTAGCTTAGCATTCAACTTAAACATTAAAGACACGTTAAACTTTCCCCAAGAATCGTTATCCATGGACGTATTTTCAAGAAGTTTTCTTCAACATCGTGAACTAAAGCAGCAATGTAAATCTGCATGGTCGAATTTTTCGGGAACTTAAAAAAAAATTGCTTAGTAGGCGAGCCGATATGCAAAAACGTCGACGACCAAACGCTTGAATAAATTTTGAATCCATAATTTACTTCCAAGAAATGTAGAAGTGGACTGCTCAAAGGTACGTTCGGAACTATGAGAGCTTTTCAATTTTAGTTTTCAAGTGCTAAAGACGTGCAGTTTTCTGTTTGAATGAAAACATAGATGTAAAATCCATATTAATGTTATCCATTCTAAAATAATCCTCACTATCCTTAATAATATTATAAATACGAAAGTGTTTGTTTGTTAATTTGTTAGTTTGTCCTTCAATCACGACATAACAAAGCAAAAGATCGACATGATTTTTTTGCATGGGTTGTTGAGGAACGGGTTTTTTTTTTTTTTTCTATGACAAGATAGCCCTTGACTACGATCTCACCTGATAGTAAGTGACGATGCAGTCTAAGATGGTAGCGGGCTAACTTGGAAGGGGTATAGCAGTGTAAATTCAACCCATACCCCTAATCGGTTTCTACACGCCATCGTGCCGGAACGCTAAATCGCTTGGCGGCACGTTTTTGACGGTAGGGTGGTAACTAGCCATGGCCAAAGCCTCCCACCAGACCAGACCAGAGACAATTTAGAAATAATAAAAAAAAACCGGGTGAGTGACATAGGCCACTTTTTATCCCGGAAAATCAAAGAGTTCCTGCGGGATTCTAAAAACTAAACCATGAGAGCGAAGCCGTGAGCATCAACTAGAACCTAATAAATGCGAAAATATTTTTCTTTTCCTTGTTTTTTCTTTAAGCGGAGCTTATCCTGACATAAAGTGCAGACATAGAAATGGAAAATTCTTATCTAAAAATATTTAAGTTCCCGGAGATTTGTGAAAATCGATGTAGCAGCTTTTCTAAAGACCAAATAAGTGACTTTTGCGTGAGTAACTTTATAGCAGATAAAAAGTGAGAGAATAGAACTTTCGGCAAACATTTGTACTAAGTTTTGGGCGTTACATAAACTCCGAGAAGAATTGTTAGGTCTAAGTTGGCCCCGTGTTTGCTTTTCTTTTAAACGGTACAAAGTTTCACACTGGTCGTGAATCAGTGAATTTCTTATCTAAACTGAATTGATAGGTCTAAAGTGCGAGGTATTATCTTTTATTAGTTTTTAGGGTTCCCGTACCCAAAGGATGGCATCCTTGGGTACGGATTCCTAAACGAGACTCTCCTACTACACCATTACTACTACTACTACTACTACTACTACTACTACTACTACTTACTACTACTACTACTACTACTACTACTACTACTACTACTACTACTACTACTACTACTACTACTACTACTACTACTACTACTACTACTGTCCGTCCATCCATCCGTCTATCAGCGGGTTGCATCTCATAAATTTCTATTGTCGCTATAATCTATACAAATAAATAAAATTGAAGTGTCTGTTTGTATTATCAAAAGAACAGCTTTTTACTAACTGCCGAGCTTATTACTGGCTCTTCTCGGCAGGAAAGGTATTCCGAACCAGTGGTAGATTCATTGACGATTCAAAAGCGCTTGTAAAAGTTTATTTGAATAAAAAATATTTCTATTTCTACTGCATACGAAAGTAAATACGGTACTTAGAACAAGAAAACAATTTTTAAAATTTTTGTCTGTCTGTCAGTCTGTTTGTTTGTTGCCGCTCATCTCGGGAAAGGCTGGACCGATTTTGATGGGACTTTCACTGGTAGATAGCGTATTAACCTGTGGTTTATTGAACGAGTTCGATTATTTTGTCAGGCATTGCATTGCTTATTTATTTATTTTATTTATTTGCTGTGTCAGCGATAAAATTGCAAAAACATATTTCATAATAATTCAAATACATAATTTCAGCAGTTCTAGTACTGTTGCAATTATTAATTATTATAGGCATATTCCATGTTTCATTGTTCCATATTTCATAGTTGAACAACTAAATTAATTTCCCCTCTGTTAATTTTATGCACCCGCTCTTAGCCCTCATCAAGGTCGCATCTGCGAAAGCCTCTTACAGCTCTTAGTAGCTTTCAGAATTAGAGAATTACTCTACATAATCCCCATCGCCGGCTGGAATGCTCTATTTTATGTTAAAACTTATTTCATTAAAATTAATATGTTATGATTTTTGCTAAGATTTTAATATTTTAACTGTCGCAGCAATATTATTATAGTTTGACATGACTGAACAGATTTTATTAGGTTTACAAAACCTAGGTATTACTAACTCCCGGTTGGTCAAAATAATATACACTTAGGTTCTGACTATCTTTCTAGAAAGTTATTATAGTATTGGTTTATACAGTAGTTGTAAAGTTTTAAGCTGCTTACAACCTCTGGGCAAACGAACAAACGAAACGCCAGCCGCTGTAATAAGGCTCCTCGAGGACTGGACTGTCAATGAATGAGCAACCAAAAGTATGGAACGAGTAATATTAGTAGAAACTTAATATTACATATTTTGTTTTCGTCGAGACGCCCTATCAGAATTATGCCACCAGACTATTCTCTTCTCCCCTCCAAATAAGCGGAAAGCTTGTGTTAGGAGTGGGTACCACAGAAGTGCTACGGGTGGGGATCGAACCTGCGACCTTTCAGTTTTCGGTCCTCATCTTTAACCGTTGGGCTTTTGTGGAGTTATCTAATGTTGTAACATGAAAAGTTGCACGACATAACACCTTCTGGCATAATAGATCGCTCAAATGTAATAGATTCCATTCTTCATTAGTGCCTGCGATAGTACCTACTTAATATTATGTACACACATTCTATTAGTATGAGGCCTAACTCTTAACGTGCTGTCATGTAGACAGTTAATTATCAATATTGTGTATATTTGGTAATCATTTTATTATTCACATTTTATGAAGTTAAAATATTGACAGGTCCAACGCCGTGTTATCCTTAATACAATAATTATATTTAATTAAGAGCTGTTTATTTAGGTTATTTATGAGATAATACATTTCAATAGGATCAGCATACCATTTTTTTAGCAATTTACGTTTTTAAAAAGGAACGAAACAAACTTGGCCACTGCTTTGATCTCCCAGTCCTAAATGCCCTTAGTACAGACCATGGCCGAAATCCTAAGCTTATGCTTGTTGACTTTACTTGTGTATTTGCAGAAACTTGCCAAACTTTGTAACCGCAAATGCGAGTAACTTGTACAAGTTATGCCCTTTGGAAATGTTTACGCAAGCGAGTAAACTTTGTACCAAGTATAATGTCGCTATTCTATTGTCTTGTCGGACCTGCAATTTTACTTTGTTAACTTGTCTTTTGAGTTTTTATTAAAATTTTAAATATATTTTTGCTTACGATCTCACCCGAGCATAGATTATTTAATTTTAATAAAAAAATCCGTCCCCACACTTTAGGGAACTATCTATTCATTCTATTATAAATAAATAATATGTATTCTAAACAAACGAAAATCTGCCAAAACGTCTAATTTATGGCTTGGTTAAATGTTACTCGATGATGCATTGGTGAAATTCGTTCTAACTCACATAGTAGAGTTTATAGACAAAGAAGCGTATGACGAATTCGTGTTCACGAATCTATTGCACGAATAAATTGCTAGTAAATATAAGCAGTTATATCGGAACCAAATAAATATTGCTTTTATACGGAAGTCAGTAAATTGTTATATGCACATTATGGTACAAGTATGGGATAGTGTGTTTGTCGTGATACTGAAAGAGAGGTAGCAAGATACAAGATATAGCGGTTTTGCATCATAATCTTTATAATCTCAACAACAACGGTACATATTTTAAACAAACAAGTTACTTTTCGATGACCCAACGACTTTAAATTTTTAGCATAGCGAGATATTAAAGTCATCAGAAAGAATATTTATGAATTTCAGATTTTTTCCTTTATTTACACTTATAAGACCTAATTTATGCCAAGCTACTGAAGTACGGATAAATACCCGTATCCGTAATACCATAAAATCCGTAATACCGTAAAATCCGTAATCCGGTATGGGAAGTTTTCTATGAAAGTAGGTACCTATTTGCTCCTTGAAACAACCTGTCTGCTTTAACGACTGTCACTAATCGACTGTGGCATAAAAGGAAATGGCGGAGATGGTACGTCCATCACCGTTTGTGCCACAATCGAATTTACCGACTTCCAAAAAAGGAGGAGGTTCATCAATTCGTCGGAATCTTTATTTTTTATATTTTTTACCGACTTGGAAAATTCTTTTTTTGCTGCTTGAATGTGTATAGTTCCCAGGTGGTCCCGTTGTCATCTTGGAGAAATCGAGGGAACTCTTATAGGCTCAATTGATATACTTTCTAGTGGCGTTTGAAATCACAGAAAATCAAAAAGTTCCCTCTGGATTTTTAAAAACCGATGGACCATGCGGGCATCACATTTTTATACCTATTTTATGGAAAGTTGCTGCACGTCTTTATCGCTCGTTCCTTATACCACGTCCTGCCAAGCCGGTCAAATTCTTGAATAGCAGTATCTATGCTCGGAAGCAATCGTTTGGCAGCGCGCCAGCCCCCCAGCTCTCCTTCACCAGAATAAATCAGCTGCTTATTTCAACTTTAATACCGAGACAATTGGTTCTATGTTATCTAGTTGTTCCCCTTTTTCCTTGGCCGTCCGAGTGTCGAAGCAGATTATGTATTGGCAAACTTTGGGCAATAGCAGTATGTCGATTTTTATTTACAAAGTGTAATGGATGTGCTTCATGCACGAGAACAAAAATAAAGAACTCTAGAAGTTTCTTTTGTGTGTTTATGTACAACCTAGTACGAACCTTTATCGGTTCATAACGAATACTATGATTGTGGTTTAAAATGTTTTTCATCATAATGAATGTCTAAGTCAAATATTTTATTCAAAGTAGGTATCAATTCGAAGTATCAATTACACTTTTTGAAAGTTCATAAATAATATTATTCTTTATTTTAGATAATTAATTATTTTTCAATGTCATTGATTAAATTTACTTATTACACAAAAATCCACTATTATAAAAATTAGAATAAAAATAAATTAATCTGAAATTTAATCATCAATAGAGTCAAATCCTACATTAAAAAACCAATGTAGAAAAGGTTCTACATAAGTCTTTTAATGTAGGATTTGAACCTCCCTTGAGAAGGGCTTAGGATTATAGAATAGAATAGAATAATTGTTTATTTAAATAAACTTTTACAAAGTGCTTTCGAATCGTCAAATGAATCTACCAATGGTGGAATACCTTTCCATCATTTTCACCGTAGCGAAGAGTGGATTGATTTTTGTGTCCGTACATAATTTCACTCAGTTTTCTAATCTAATTCTTATCTAACACTAGACGATGCCCGCGACTTCATCCGCGTGGGTCAAGGTTTTTCTATTCCCATGGGAACTCTGTTATTTTCCGAGATAAAATGTAGCCTATGTTTTAATCCTGGGTGTAAGCTATCTCCATTCCAAATTTCAGCCAAATCGGTTCATTCGTTGTGGCGTGAAGGAGTAACAAACATACACACACACATACAAACTTTCACCTTTATAATATTATAGTGTGATGTGAAGAAGTACCGTACCTGAGTTAGCCTGCTACCATCTTTAGACAGCACCGTCACTCACCATCACATGAGGTCGCAGTCAAGAGCTGTCTTGTTATCGAATAAAAAGAAACAGTCAATAATAAAATATAAAATAAATATATAATTATTTAAACATAAGGTAAATGCAGAGGTACTCTATGTTAAAGGTTAAAAAGAACAAGAGTTAATAATACAAAACCAAACATTTTTGGACTATTCCATAAAATGTTTTCCCGGTCTACGAGCGGAAAATTGTTTGAACAAAAACACCGAGAGCTAATATTAAAAGTTAGTAATGATTTCAAGTTTATATACCGTATTGTTTCCGGTTGTTTTTTGAAGTTTATTTACTACTTTACTCCCATTTCAAATTTATTTTGTACAGTTTATGTATGTTTGTAGTTTTGTATGTACGATTTTTCCTAGCTGTACTTTTGGTTGTTATAATATCCACCATTAGCCCGTGTAACTTTTATTTAAAAAACAATCATTTATTTTAGTTTCTAGAGTGTGTTATAATAATTTATTTGACTTCGTTTGTATAGGATCCTGTTGTAGAGTGTTCGAAATTCAAAATTCAAGATTATTTCTTTCATAACGCCACGTTGTGACTCTAATAAAAACTAGAAACTCTACCACCGGTTCGGAAAACAGATTCAGCTTGAGAAAAGCCGGCAAATAGCTCAGCAGTGCTATAGCACTGCTATAGCAGTTCATGCTATAGCATGAAGCATAAAAATAGTAACTGCTGAGTTCTTGGCGGTTTTCCCAGCAAAATCTGATCCGGCGGTAGAGTCTTAACATGTCGTCACAGGAGCCCATGTAGTTACATGAAATAAATAATAATTTTAAATTTTGATTATTTTTCTTATCAATATAATCCTTACTAATATTATAAATTCGAAATTGTGCTTGTTTGTTGGATTGTCCTTCAATCACGCAGCAACGGAACAACGGATCGAGGCGATTTTTTGCATGGGTATACTTGAGGATCTGAAGAGTAACATAGGCTATTTTCATCCCTGAAAATCAAAGAGTTCCCGCGGGAATTTAAAAACTAAATTTACGCAGAAGTCGCAGACATCACCTAGTAATATAACAAATGTATTATTAATATAAAAGGCATGCAACTTCGACATTTAAGAAAAATATAAAAAAAATATATAACCCCCTTTTCAAAAAGACAGAATAAACATATTTATTCGAAGTAGGGAGGTGCCGTCCTCTGGAGAAAATACTTTGTCAGCTATTTCAGGGCTTCAAGACAGCGGAAAATAAAACGCTGTCCGCAGCCCGTGCGGGCTGACACGCGATTTAGCGACCCGCCGCACAATGGCCGCGCTCGGCCGATTGCTGGTGACACGATACAAGATTGTTAAGTGTGACCATCTTTTTAAGCGACTTCAAAAAAGGAGGAGGCTCTCAAATCGACGCGTATTTCTTTGCTTTTCATTTTTTTTTGACGATGTTGCTACATAACTCCGTGAAAACCTCCCCGGTGCAGTAGTGAGCTTTGTTGTCTTATGGGAGGTCTCGGGTTCGATTCCCATCGGGGGCAATTTGGGAATTTATAATTTCTTAATTGTCTCTGGTCTGGTCTGGTAGGAGGCTTTCGCCGTGGCTAGTTACCACCCTACCGTCAAGGACGTGCCGCCCAGCGATTTAGCGTTCCGGCACGATGGCGTGTAGAAACAGATTAGGGGTATGGAATGAAGAATGCCATACCCCTTCCAAGTTAGTCCGCTATCGACTTAGACAGCATCGTCACTTAACATCAGGCGAGATCGCAGTCAAGGTCTATCTTGTCATTGAATAAAAAAAAAGTGTGAACCGATTGCAATAATATTTTTTTATTCGAAAGAACATACATATCGTCATGTTGGTCACATTAAAAATTGGTGAAGATCTTATGAATATGGTGATAAACTCCTCAATGAATAAGAGCATATAGCCTTCGTTCAGAGAATGTGCAGATTGGTTTTGTAGTATAAGTACTAAATAAGCAGATATTATGGATGGATGCTTATGCAATTAAAATTGCTCCGACATTGTATTTTCTAGTAAAATAAAACAAGTCGCGCAATCCTTGTAAAAACAATTCATTTTCAGTTTGTAAACTTTATGAAAATTTGTACAGTTGGAAACCACAGCAACGTGAAACTTGGACTTAAGTTCCGGAAATGTTTGCACAACGAGATAAACTACAACCAAACAAGATGTTGCAATGACCTAGTACTTGCAGTTGAATAAAATATTTCATTTATTTTCATAATCCGCAATAAGTCACGTAGTTCACTAACTACTACTAGTTCTTACCAACCGAATCCAGCTATGATAGTCAATCTCCACTGAGATAAGTCATCTATGCGGGAAATATTACAGTGCACATGTGTGAGCGCTACACAGGTATACTCTCTGTTCACGCTCATATTCCAAAGGGACAGGAATCGACTGGGGAGACATTGGGCGCAAGTCCTACAACTTTACTTCAAGGCGCGGGGATTACACCACCTACTTCTTAACTCGATGCGAGTGACCAGGACCTCTTACAAGACCATGTTCTATGGCCTAAGGCCTATGTCCAGCCGTGGACGTTTATTGTTTATGATTATAATAGTGCAAAAAGATCGTGGGCAATGTATATAATGGATGTAAAATAATATCAAAGTAGTAGTAGAAGATATAAGACTTATACTAGAATCACAACAACGTAGCAGGGGTGGAATTTTTATTTTAAACTCGGGAAAATACGTATTATTTCCACAATATACTAGTTAGGTTCAGTTATATATCTATTTTAATATTTAGATTCTTGTTGAACAATTTTTATTTATTTATTTAATTTATTCTTCCTTCATCACAGATTGTACTTTTATTCCGTGACGTTTTATTCCGTTTTATTGCAAGACGGGAAGTCCGAATTGGGCAATAAAACGATGTGAATATAAATCTAAAACAAGATATAAGACTTACTAGAATCACAACAAAGTTTTAAAGTTTTCATCTTTGTGACTAGCGTATTGGGAGAGTTCCCACTGTACAACGCCGTCAAAAATGGGTCACACAATATTATAAACGAACCTAGCTGATAATATAATTATTATTAATATGTAAAGCAACATAATCTATGTTATACTAGGACATATTAATTTTTCCCCTGATAATATTTTAATAAGAAAAAAAAAAAAAAAAATGTCAACGTTTTAGAGCCTCAATAGCCACGGTTAAAGGTGCGGACTGAAAACTGAAAGGTCGCAGATTCGATCCTTACACTATTGTCGTACCTACTCTAGTTAGATAATTTTAGGCAAGAAAAGCTCGCTTAATATTCTTTTTAAGAAAAAATAATACATTCTTTAAATTTAATTTTTTTTTAAATCGGTGTAGGTGAAAGTTGATTTGGTAGTAGCTTTTCCCATAAGTGTCTATACCTACCTACTCGTGACGACTTGCTAATTTTTTTTTTCGTGATATAAAAAGAGAGCTTTGAGTTCATGTATAATGGAAAGTAACTGCAACAGGTTTTACGGCCAGCGAAAGGTGCACAGATACATTTTTAAAACATGCGGATTGCGGATGTCTGAAATTCTAAAACAGTCTGGGTTTATAGCCAATTCGTCCACCGTGATATGTAAATGTGAGAAACTTTTATTTTAGAACCTCTCTCAACATAAAATAAAGGACACAGAGGATATGGTATTTTATGCATCTCACAGGCTTCGAGGGATTTATTTCGTTTTGATACTCCCATTTTCACCCCCCCCACCATCCAATTTAACAACGAATTGTAAACACACAAAACTGCGGTATCAATTGATTCTGTTTTAGATTTATTTATTTTTCATTAATGTACATCCTTGCTAATATAAATGTAAAAGTTTATTTGTTTGTTTGTTGGTTAATTGGCTTGTGATTCAATCACGCAGCAACAAAGCAACGGATTGATGTGATTTTTTGCATAAGTATGGTTGAAGGCTTTCTAAAGTGACATAGGCTATCTTTTATCTCAGATAAACAGATAATTTCCCCGAGATATTTTTAAAACCTCGGGGACTTTTTGGATTATGTGTTGACGTTCTTGCATAATAAATTATTCACAATGTCGTAGAATTGTCTGAAAATACCCGCTACAGTGTGACAACGTCGCAATTACCTCGAAAAGCACGTAAAGCCGTCGGTTCGGCGTTTTATCTCTCTCCGGTCATGTGGGATTTCCGTCCCATAGGACAACGAGAGCGAGGGAATAGAGAGTGCACCAGTATTTGCGCACACTTGTGCACTATAATATCTCACGCATATATGTCTAATATCTGTGGAGATTGGCCCCCGTAGCCGGGTATGTTCGGGACGTAAAACATACGTTATCACTTTCAATGGTAACAATATGCGAAGTAGAACTTTAATATTCGTTGAAGCAAGACTCAGTGGGTACTATATGTCTGAACATCGCAACCTCAATGCTGCGAACACAACTGGCCATTGTTGGATTCATGTAATAGTTTCCTTTCTACTTTAGGAACGCGTCTATATTGTACATTCTGGTAAATTAAATTTTGTTTAGAGACATTTTACGTTTTGTGATAAAAAGTATAACGATAGTAGGTAAGTCACTCTCCAAATACAAGCTTGCAAAAAATATTGCAGTTATTTAACTCTGTTAGTCCGTTGTTGCGTGATTGAAGGAAAAGGTTAGTTTGGTGGGAGGCTTTGGCCGTGGCTATTTACCACCCTATCATCAAAGACGCCAAGTGATTTTGCGTTTCGGCACGATGACGAGTCTAAACCGAATAGGGGTATGAGTTTACACTGCCATACCCCTTTCAAGTTAGCCCGCTACCACCTTAGACTGCATTGTCACTTACCATCAGGTGAGATCGCAGTCAAGGATTATCTTATCATCGTTAAAAATACCTACAAACAAAGCCTTTTTCTGTTGCATGAAGTTGGTTTTTAATGCATACAGACTCCATGTAGTTCATGCATTACACAATTGTGAATTAACCTTACTGTAAAAAATCTCAGATCGTGCTTTGAAAATAGAAAATAAAACGGGATCAGATCAAATCAAATACTAGCTACGCGAAATGGCTCGCAGTACGTAGTTCTAATGCAGAAGTTTTCATTTCGTAGCAATTTGCTACACAAATCGGATCAGGCTGCGGGGAGTCGCTCGCCTCGTAGACGATGAAAGCTAGACTTTTAACTAAACGGATTACCTAGGTAATCAGGCAGCATGTGTGCTAGCTTCAGCTGCTAAAAGTTATGGCCACATCCCGTTTTAGATACCTATTATTGATGATCCAACTAATTGCACATTGTATGTACCTACGTGTTTTTGTTTTAAATGTGGGAGGTCTGAACTTTGAGGTGTTACTGGATTTCTGAGATTAGCTTTTTTAAAAAGGATTTTTAATTATTGCTACAATATAAATGACACTTAAAATAAGATATATGTAACCGACCGGAGTGAGGGCTAAGCTATTAATTATTATTATATAGCTAATGACTTTCTTTCTTTTGTGCTATTTTAATTTTTAATATATAATATAATATGTATACATAATATATAAGAAACGTATAGCGTAGCATGAACTACCCTTTAGAGTGCTGTTATTTAAAGCCTATTTTCCTTAGCTGTCCAGAATAGATTATATTAAGTGTATTTTTATAGAATATAATATTATTTTATAATACGCTTGAATATTATTATCCTTTGTTCAAAAGTTTTGCAGATAAACGATATTAAAGCTTAAAATCAAACTTTAGACGTGCGATTGGTATCAGTTTAAATTTATGGGACAAATTGCCCATAAAAATCTTAGAACTTTGCAGTAAAATGACCGCATAAAATGTTACTGTTGTAAAATGATTTAGGGTTTTATTAGGTATTTTTTCGCAAGAAATAAATGTTCAAAAGTCATTTGTTAACTGGTCAATAGGAAAGTTAGCCTCATAAAGATAACATTCCTTTTTATCGTAATGAAATACTAAGTTTATGCCTTCATTCTAAATAGTCTCAACAGCTTAACGGTTAAAGGTGCGCGCTGAAAACTGAGAGGTCGCAGGTTCGAACCTTATCGTTGCACTATTGTCGTACCCACTCCTAGCTCAAGCTTTTCGCTTATTTGGAGGAAACAGTTAAGAAAAAGTCAAGTTCAGCTTGGTCCATTAAGGGTCTTATAATAAGATATGATTGTGATTCATTAGTGGGATGTTTAGCAAATAGAAGCCAATTAAGCTGATGAAAAAATCGTCGTTTTTCAGTTTCGATGATTTACGTATGGGCCATCGATTTGTCCAGCAGTGGACGTCTATCGATTGATGATGAAGAAGAAGAAATCGAATCAAGTCGATGCGTTGCTCAGTTGCTGCGTGATGGAAGGAATAAAGTACAAAATTTACAATTTATAGTAAATATGACTGTATTAGGCAAGTTATAATTTGATACTTTTGAATTAAAGAACAATTCAAAATAAAAATCCAAAACAATTACTAACTTCAAACAAGAAAAAAATATCCTTGAAAAGGCCCCGTCCATAATTTATGTGACAAAAGCTTGAAAAGGACACTCGAAACCTCTTTAAGTCTTTATAAGTTTCTGTTTGAATTTCTAACTTCTGAAGGGAATTTTTTCGCATGTTGTTAAAAGGTTAAATAAAATAAGAACTTCCAAATGGAATTGTTATTGAATTTCAGGGACGCCGAATAACTGTTATGTTCGTTTATTTTTGTTCACAAGGGATGGGTGCTTGTGAAGGTACTTAGGATCGAGGGTAGATAGGTAGGGGTTGATATGAGATTTTATTCATCGTAATTTTCATGGTATTACTTGGCGGAAAGAAGTAGATTAGTCACAACCAAAGCCTTTCACCTACTGTACCTACTCTACTTCGAATAATCTCTCTCTCTTCATATCAGAGTATCGTCCTAACGTACTATGAGAGTGAAGGAATTGACAGTGCACTTGTACTTGCACACAAAATTGTGCAATTTAATATCTACTGCGGAGTTGGCTTATCTCCATCTCCGAGGCTGGCGTTCGGAGAGAATTTTTAAAATTAATAAATATAAAAATGCTTTATGGGATTAAAATATGAATTGCTTTATCTGTGAAGAAAACCATCATGAGTAATGTGACTCGTGAAAATCATAGGCTAGAAGCGTTGGTACTTATGCTGAGATCTATAGAGCGCGCTTTGACTCAGCTCAGACTCAAGATAAAGATATCGAGACACAAATATGCTCTGACATAAATCTGTCTCGTTTTAATTCTGTCTAGAGTCTCACTTGAGTCAGTGGACTATAGATCTCAGCCTTATTAATAAAAACCAAAATATAGGAACGTGACAAAAATGTACTATATCCCTACCTAGGGTAATCTGAATGTACGCTTGAAATATGCATTGTATGGCATTAGTTGAAAATTATGCTCCAGTTCTTCTGTTATACTGCCTTTGTTCGAGCGCCGCTAGGCCGTTAATTAACTTTAGTCTAAGTACTAAATCATGTTTCCGTAACTGCCAAGTAACTGCGGAAAATCGTGACAATTTCTACTGCATCCCGGGCTTGTTGCAAATAAAGTGTACAGATTGAAAATAATGCAATGTAACAAGTGTGTATCTATCTATGTCTAATCGAAAATCCAAGTCAATCAGTTTTGACGACCTTTCTGGGGCAGTAGTAAGCGCTAAGGTCTTAGATCTGGGAGGTCTCGGGTTCGGTTCCCGGTGGGGGCAATTTGGGAATTTATAATTTCTGAATTGTCTCTGGTCGGTGGGAGGCTTTGTTCGTAGCTAGTTACCACCCCACCAAAGACATGCCGCCAAGCGATTTAGCGTTCCGACATGTAGAAACAGATTAGGGGTATGAGTTGAATGTATACTACCATACCCCTCTCAAGTTAGTCCGCTACCACCTTAGGCTGCATCGTCACTTACCATCAGGAGAGATGGCAGGCAAGGACTAACTTGTCATAGAATAAAAAATCATCATCATATTCAACCCATTACCGGCCTACTACTGAATCTCAATAGTTTAAGCCATGGTTTATGGAGAAGTCTTAGGTATGCAGGTTTCCTCATGATATTTTCCTTCACCGTTGAAGCATGTGCTATTTAATTGCTTAAACTTACTTATAACTCCGAAAAGTTAGAAGTGCGTGCCCGGGATCGAACCTGCGACAGGCCACAGTCCTAACAACTAAGCTTTTGACTAATTAATTAGTATGTATGATATAAGTCATATATACTATCAAGTGTAAATTAAAAAACACCCCCAACATGTTACAACATCCTAATCGCTAGTCAGTAATCGTTAAAATAAAAATATGTAATCCGCCATTTTGTGGCGGCGGCCATCTTGGACCGATTTTCAAACATAGCAGAACACTCCCGGAACAAAAACACACACACACACACACACACACTCACACACGCACGCACACACACGCACACACATACACACGTCAAACTTATAACACCCCGTGGCCTTGGTGGCGTCGGGGGTTAATTAATGTTTTCTCTCACAAATACTATGATATTATCTTAACCGTCACTATCCATGTATGATCGCTACACCTACACAAGCAGTCGTTGTTAGTTTTACGCCTTCCAAGATCGACCTTCGACCCTCTTCGGGTAACAAAATATTACAACCAGCGTTACACGAGCGAATGTTATTTGAAACATTTTCATATTGTTTTAGCATTGAACTCTTTGTGGAACCGAAAACTTTCTTATAAAAGTACCGAGTGATTTATCTATACTCGGAATTATAATTCGATTCCACATTTGACATTAGCTACTGTCATTTTGTAAAATAATGATACCACATATAATAGTGTAGTGATGAACACAAAAATCGATAAACAATCGCGATTTATGTTTATGTAATCATAATATTGGTGTGCCAATTAAAGATTAAATTATTGATTTTTATTAAAATAAATACATAATTATTCATAATAATTATTTATTAATTAGTAACCGCTGCTTTATTTTATAAAAAGTTAATATTTTTGTTTTTTATATTAAAAACAAAACTTATAATAAAAGAACCTATATCCCATGTTGTCCAAAAATAGGAAAAAATGAGTAGGCTAGATATATGTTAATTGACAATATCACAGATACATTTATAATAAATGTTACAGAAAGTGACAGCGATAGAAAGCGATGACGGCGACGATTTATAAAATAAAATATTACCATAATATATATTCTATTTCTTTTATTTCTCATGTTCCTTCATTATCACATTTATTTATTTATTTCACACACAATTATTAAAGAAAACTCTCAGATCCTTAATAAAATTAATCGTCATAACTAAATTATCCGTTCAGAAATATTTAATTTCCTGATATACTTAGTTTCTATTAAAGTAGTAATTGTTTAGATATACTACTATAACCGAGAGGAATCGATCCGGAAATATTCCGTTTCCGTATCGAATAATTTCGCAACGTCACTATTTAGTACTTGTCATAACGCTGCAACACTGAAATTGTCAAATCTGGAATCGAATTAAAATTCCGACTATAGTCGAAATGTTGTGGGTACCTACTCGCTAGTAAACTACAATAAGAATGAAATTTCAGCCAAATCGGTTCAGTCGTTGCGATGTGATTGGGTAATAAACATACAAACTTTCGTATTTATAATAGGAAATAGGATAGTAAAAAAATAAAAACCGGCAAAGTGCGAGTTGGGCTCGCACACGAAGAATTCCGTACCATCGCAATAGTGATTGTTATAAGGTTGAGCAAAAACGTCGAAAAAATTACGTTTCTTGTATGGGACCCATTTATTTTTTATTTTTTTGTTGTTGTTATAGTGGCAATAAATATACACATTCTATTTATTTATTTATTTATTAAAGAGGCACACACAACAGGTTGAGACTAAAAATTACACAAAATATATTCATTCTATGAAAATTTTAGATATCTATCTATTATTGTTCATTAAATACAGTCGCTGACATACAGACAGACGGACGGACGGACGGATAGCGGAGGTTTAATAACAGGGTCCCGTTGGCACCCTTTGGGTACGGAACCCTAATTAATTTAATTTTCAATAGATTTATCAAAAAAAAAAGGTTTCACTTAAGATTTGGTGCTTGTTAAATTTTAGTTAAAGGTATTTCTTAATTACGTTGAAAGACGAGATTCCCACTCGAGGGAGTACTCTTTTTCAGAATGTAGCTTTTGATCCTTTCCAAAGCATGTATAAATTACTGTACTAGGATTAGCTATTTAGCTCAATGTTAAAATGCCTGGGATAAAACAATTCTGTGAGGATTTATTGTTTTACTACAGAAATCAGACATTGAGTCGTATTTTCTTTCTGTGGTGGATTGGCAAAGAGATTTTCTTTCATAATAAAATATCAGTAAAACAATAAAATTTTCTTTAAAAAAATAAACGCTAACGATATTATTTTTACGAAAAAAAAGATTGAAAGTCGTGTTCAGTGAATTTTCACTTTTTTATTTCACAAAGGGCAAAGGTTGTGATTAGAGATGGCGTGCTTTACGAAAGAATATCATATTTCTGTGGAGATTCCGTTTCAATAAGACGAAATATGAAATTGAAATACGAGTAATCCTTGACATAAATTAGAGAAAAACATAATATGAAATCACAAGACAGTTTTGTGATGGTCTAAAAGAGAAATGTAATTCAGAGTAATTTTACACTATTGGCTCACAACGCTGTCCGCGCGGAGTTAGGTTTTTGAAAATTCCGTTAGTTTATGTCACTCTCCAGCCCCTGAATTATACATACGAAAAAAGAAAAACACGCAACATTTTGCAATTTATGGTAGAGATTTCCACAGAGATTAACGTGGGAGATAATGTAGTGCAATATTGTGTGCACAAACACAGCTGTGCTCTCTCTATTCCCTCACTTTAAAAGTCTGATAGGACGGAAATTCTACACTACCGGAAAGAAATCAGGGCGGGTGAATCGACACACCACCAATTGAATAACTCCAGGCTAATACTGATAACTTCTTGACAGAAAACTCCAAACCATTTTAGGTTCGATCCAGGAATTGAACCTGGAACCTCGTAATCTACAGTCGAACTTGAACTAACGAGGAAGTTAGTTTTGCTGTTTATAGATATCCAAAAAGTCTTATCCCTTAGCCAAACTCGAGGTGGTTAGACGTAATGCTTTGCTCCTAGGTATGGTCGATGCTCTAAGTAATTCGTTTTGGCAAAGTCTAGCTTTTAGCGGTGTACAGCGAGAGCACTGGATGCACGCAGACTGATTTGATTTCAGACGCAAATTGCTATGAAATGAAAATTTCAGATCTGGCACTCGCGAGTCGCACTTTAATAACACGATTCACGAGTCACGATACCTACATACATACTCGTAAAATTAATCAATATTTTTACTAGCCCAGGAAAGCGACTTCGTAGGTAATACCAGCTTAATTCATTCATTCATCCACAACGGTCCTGCAGTCTCCTGTTCGGTCGCGGGTTCGATTTCGGGCGCACAGTTCCGACTTTTCGGAGCTATGTGCGTTTAATCAATTAAATAACAAATTCTTAACGGCGAAGGAAAATGTCGTAAGGAAAGTTACATGTCTGAGTTCTCCATAATATTCTCAAAGATCTGTGAAGAGCTGAGATCATGGTGGACTTTGGACAATAACTCTTATCTGAATGGAGACCAGCGATCAGTAGTGAGCCAGTGATGAAGATGATCATATCAGTTGGGTAAAATAAAATGTTGTACACAATATAAAGTCACGGGAAGCCACTAGGTAATCCTACTAATATTATAAATGTGAATGTTTGGATGTATGTATGTACGAATGGATGTTTGTTACTCAATCACGCCGCAACGACTGAACCAATTTGACTGAAATGCACAAAGATAGATTACCCAAGTAGCACACGGAGGCTGCTTAGCAGCTGAATAACAAATTCCCGTCACGCTTAAAGCTGTATAAAAAAGCTGCATAAGGGCTGTATACGGCCGTATACAGCTCTTATACCTCTTAAATGGGCACAAATTATACAGCCTTAAGTTCAAATAGCTGCTTAAGAGCTGTATAGCAGCAAAATAACAGTGTTATAAAGGGTAACGACAGTACTATGCGCTGAATAACGACTGAGTAAAAGATAACAAGTTACTCTTTATTCAGTTAAAATTACGTCATGTGACACATGACGTAAAAGTGAAGTAGCAAACTTTAATCTAGCAAATTATAACCTTGTAGCTTAAACACAATTTCGTGGAGTGAATTAAATACGTGGCTATATATTCAAAGTTCCCTGATTAGTAAGAAAAATGATTGGGAATGTAATTTTACTGACATTATACATATATATTACCTAAGAAAATTTAAGTGCGCCACGAAAATATTCGGTTTTTAATTAGTTTCGTGATATAAATAAGCCGTGATGAAAACTTGAATAAACAATTTTTAGTGCTTTGAAAAGAATTATAAGATAAAAAGTTATTATTATGATATACGGAAGTAAAAACTAATGCAATCCATTCCTAATTCATACACAAAACATAAAAGTTGAAAAATGAATCAGTATATTTATGTGAGGTTATACAATAAAATGGTGGATATCATGTTATAGTTAGAGAGCTGGTGATATGATTTTAAAAGCCTATAGCTTAGAATAAAGGCCTATATAAAAAAAGAGTGTTCGTCCGAAAAAAAGTAAATAAAAACGGATCTTTATAAGTTTGTCTGGTGTAAGAACTGCGTAATATTAGTACGTAAAGATGAAACCGACAAAATACATCATATACGATCTAGCAAGGATATAGAGAGATTGGTGAATCTAGCCACCACTAAATGAAGTTAGGTTATATTAACTAACAATCGACAACCCTCATAATGCACTAAATGGAATGATTTCGTGGACAACGGAGAAGTAACAAACCCTTCGGAGAAGTAACAAACAACTTGTGTACTCTGGATGTAAACATAAGTCTCAAGAACTTTAATTGCAATAGCAGACGTGGGCCTGGAATACATAATAAAGAACAGCTCGAACCAAATTCATATTGTCGTTGTTACTGAAGCTAACATAAGGGTCACAAACTCAAAATTGTTTCAAAGATAACTACAAGATGTTTTCGCAGCTACTGAATCACCGATGAAGTGATGGTGTAATCCCATTGTAATCCTCTATGTGCATAAAAGTGTATTGTTCTACAGGTTAACAGTGAATACAAGCTACTCTGAATCAGTTATTGGTGAAATTGTCACAAGTTTCAATTAAGTATAAATTAAGTGTTTGTGCATTGTACTGACCTCTGAATACTAACCAAGTATGTTTCATATAGGAACTTAAACAAATAATCTCTCAATTTTCAGGTAAAAGTAATCTTGTAATTAGTGGTGATATGAATATAAACATAATGTTAAACGATCCCAGTGTAAATTTATACTTAAATTCTATGAGTGAAGTAGGTATTGACTGTAGTATAAGGCAGTATACACGGATAGAACCTAAAGGGGATAGGATAACTAAAAGTTGTATTGATCACATATTCATACGATGTGTGGACAATCCCAGCCAACATAGCTTATGTATACAAACAGCAGTTATAAACAATCCTATAGCAAACCACTATTTTACCAGTTTGCAACATTAAAAATTAGCTTAAAATCTATTTCATTACATTACTATTAATTTATTACAATACATTATTATTAATTTATTTAAGTTAGAAGCTTTGTGTTTACATTGCAATATTATTTAAATGTCTAATATAAAATTTCTTATTAAAATGTCAAAAGTTCATAATTAAAATTTTTCCATGAGGTAATCACTGGTTTTAAAGTATGTCCTGTCAATCAAAAATTTAAGCCTTTTTTTAAAAAGTGGTATTCTTGTGTTTCTAAATGGTTATATAAAAGGGGCCCAGTGCAGAAGAAACTCTTAGAAAAATGTGCACAACAACTGGGTGGTAGACGCAGTTCAATTAGGTACATGCCTTTTGCTGTGACGATTTTGAAATAAATTCAAGTTACTTTTGACAAATATGACAGTTTCATATACATACAGACATGGCATTGTAAGAATATTATATTGTTTAAAATAGGGTTTACAACTATCAGTCGATTTTAATTTAAATATTGCCCTTAAGCATTTTTTTTGTACCTTTAATACAGCCTCTTTTTAAGTGGAATTACCCCAGAATAAAATACAATATCTCAACAGCGAGTCAACATAGCCATGGTAAACAGTCAGTAACGCTGACACATTTACTGTTTTCCCCAACATATAAAGTGTGTAGGAGAATTGATTTAACTTTGTGCAAATATGACTCAAGTGTTCTTTCCAATTTAGAGTAGAATTAATATTCAGACCTAAGAATTTTGTTACATTGACTTCATTGATAGTTTTCCATTCATAATTTACATCTAAAGCAAATGATGCATTTTCTCTGAGCTTAAAAGTCATTAAGTTCGTTTTGTCTAAGTTAATTATGAGTTGGTTGCGATTCAGCCAGTGTAGATAATAAAATTAAACTGTCAGTCATGTATGAAGCTGTGTGTGATGTGAGCATGTGAGCTCACTAACAAAATACAGTAGATGGGTATACTTAAGACAACTTAAAAACTTGCCAATTATAGCAGTACCTCTGGAAAAATGACTTGGGAATACATGCTTCCTTTACTGCTCAATGAACTGCCAGCTGATTTATTATTTATTTATACACTAAGATACAAAATAAAAAGAACTATCACAAACTTTATGATTAAATAAGGGTGATTTTGAAAATAATTTATATATACATATTATATTACATAATTAGAACATAATATTATATATTTAAAGATATTATTTGCTAGAATTAATTTATTTGTGTTTTTTTATGTAATTAAAATGTAAAAGTATACTATGTCTGCGCAAAAACCCTGCGTGGTTTATGTGGAGGCTTTCACAAGAACCTTGTAACAATTTCTCCTTTATGTTTGGATAATAAAGATTAAAAAAAGGTATCTTTTTGGCTTTTTATGATCATTTTACTTAACTTCATAAAAAATCTTTTGAAAAAACCTACTTCTTAACTTGTCCCTGCTCTCTTTCTCTCTTCCCTCCAAAACGCTACTAATGTAGTCTATACTTGGTACCTGTGGTACCTACTTATTAACAATCCACAATTCCAAAATCCCCGCAATTTATGTGAGCAATATCAGGGTTCAGGAGCTTGAACCTAGAGCTCCATGATGTAGTCTATGCTTGATACATACAATATCAATTCGAAACTGACAGTTTAGGTAGGCACTACCCAGCAGCATCAGGATTGAGGAGCCAGGACCTAGTTCTCCTTGATGTAGTCTATGCTTGATACATACAATAACAGTTCGTAATCTATAATTATATAAAAAGGCTTGTCCTGACTGACTGACTGACTGACTGACTGACTGACTGACTGACTGACGATCAACGCACAGCCTAAACCACTGAAGTTAGAAACTTGAAATTTTGACAGTAGGTTCCTTTTATGACGTAGGCGAGCACTAAGAAAGGATTTTTCGAAATTCGCCCCCCAAGGGGGTAAAAAGGGGGGTTAAAGTTTGTATGAAACTCCGTCATTTTTCGAGTTATACTCATGAAATTCGGTATTTAGGCTTTAAATTGAAAACAAAAAAGTAAGTGTTTCACACTTTTAAAAAATTCTACCCCCTAAGGGGTTAAATAGGGGTTGAATGTTTGTATAATAGTCCTTCGTTCTTCAAGTTATTTTTCAAGTTACGTTTATGAAACTTGATATTTTGGCTCTTGATTAAAAATAAAGAATTACGTATTTTACATTTTTTTTAATTTCTCCCCCCAAGGGGGTAAAAAGGGGGGTTAAAGTTTGTATGAAACTCCGTCATTTTTCAAGCTATACCCATAAAATTCGGTATTTAGGCTTTAAATTGAAAACAAAAAAGTAAGTGTTTCACACTTTTAAAAAATTCTACCCCCTAAGGGGTTAAATAGGGGTTGAATGTTTGTATGATAGTCCTTCGTTCTTCAAGTTATTTTTCAAGTTATGTTTATGAAACTTGATATTTTGGCTCTTGATCAAAAATAAAGAATTACGTATTTTACATTTTTCGAAAATTCTCCCCCCAAGGGGGTAAAAAAGGGGGTTAAAGTTTGTATGAAACTCCGTTATTTTTCAAGCTATACCCATAAAATTCGGTACTTAGGCTTTAAATTGAAAATAAAAAAGGACGTGTTTCACGGTTTTCAAAAATTCTACTCCCAAAGGGGTTGAATGGGGGTTGAATGTTTGTATGAAAATCCATAATTTTTCAAGTTAATATCGAGCAACGGATCTACGTGATTCTTTGATGGGTATGGTTGCAGACAGTGTGTTATAGGTTACTTTTATTCGGACAAAATCAGGAGTCCGCACGGGATTTTCAAAGAACCTAATTCCACGCGGACGAAGTCGCGAGGGGACAGCTAGTCTATCATGGTAGTAGACGAGGTTCTTGATGTTTCTTAGGGTATAATTATCACTATTAATAACGTCTGCCATGTGCGTGCTGATCATATAGAAATTTTGCTCGCCAGCTCCCTAACTATTAAACAGCTACGTGAATAGTTAAAACTCTGATATTCTGCCAAAGGCTGTCTAATAGTTCACACGTGCCCCCTTAATAAGTCAGTGTAATAGGAGTTCACAAATACCTTCTTATACAGCATTTGGCGTAATTTTATCCACTAAACAACCCTTATTCAGCCTAAGCTGTTTAAATATCACTGACAGCTATTATGCAGCTGTAGGATCACCAGTGTACTCTTAAAAGAGTCTTAATACGCTTAGAGGTTCAAATAGGTCTAAAAGTGAATACTTACGCAGCTATCTGTGCTACTTGGGTATAGTCTGAAATAACTTATATCCCGGAAAATAAGAAAGTTCCCACCGAAATCAAAAAACCTCAATCCACGCGAACGAAGTGGCGGGCGTCAGCTAGTTCTAACATATACAGGATATTGCACTGCAGCGGTGAAGTCGTCAATTCCCTGACCTACTTCTGAAGTTCACAGTGTGCAATTTCAAGTTAAAATGATTTTAAACAAAGACCGCACCCTATAAATCTGTAGCTACCTACATAAAGAAAATATTTTGCTAAAACAAAAGTTAGGCGCGCCTCGCTTTGAATACCGATCGAGGCTCGCGCCGTATCGCAGCGCTGCAGCCGTCAGTTATCAGCGCTAAAAACGCTGAAAAAGTTAGATACCCTCGACCGTGCACTAGTCTCTGACCGCAGATGAGAATTTTTTGTCTTGAGACCTTAAGTTGGCTACAAGGTGGCTACAAGGTTCTATGCTCTATCTCAGCCTTACAGAACAGAGCAGAATAGTTTTTTATTCAAATAAACTTTTGCAAAGTACCTTTGTCTCGTCAAGTGAATCTATTACGTTTACGATTACGATTACGATCTATTACGATTGTACTTAGACTAAGACGAAGACTGTAATTATAAACTTAAAAATTCTTTTTCAAAACCTTCAAACACCGCTATAAAGTATATCAAGTGTGCCTGTAAAATTTGAAGAGTCCCCTCGATTTCTTCAGGATCTCATCATCAGATCCTGACTTGATGACCATGGGACTACCAGGAAGTAGTACCCTTTCAAATAAAAGAATAATTATCCAGATCGGTCCAGGCGTCTTCGAGTAATCGGGGAACATACATAAAAAATTTAAAAAAGATTTCGACGAATTGTGAACCTCCTTATTTATAAGTCGGGTAAAAATAACTATAATTTTTTATTAACCCACAAGCTGTCGCTGTTTCCATCGCTCAGATTTTTATCTCTTCTGAGGCGTACCGAGTTGTATGCTTAAATTTGAAACGAAATAATATTTAAAAAGTAATTTACCACCTATGAGGTATTACGTAATTCATCTGGAATCACAAACGTGACTTAATGTAATGATTGTCTACTTAAAAACATCCACTCTCCCCTTTCTAAATGTTCACTATGTACATAATTGAACGAGCGAAGCGAGTTCTCTGAGTCAACTAGGGCGCTTGCCTACTAGACAGAGAAGTGTGTCCGTCTAAATGTCTGTCAGAGCCCTATAACTTCTGAATTACTGAATATTAGAACGTGAAACTTGGTTGAAAATTCAGTTACCTATATCCTGTACTTGAACAACAAATACTAAAATTAGATAAATGTTATAAAGAAACGAAATTATTTAATTTTAATGCGCCATCTATTAGCACTATTGTGAAGCTAATAGCTTCACTATAATGCTAATAGATGGCGCTGTGTCAGTAAAACAGTTTTATGTCAACTATTATTTTTTTTATTGCGTCTAATGTTAAAAGTTAATTATTACAATATATAATTAAAACTTTTGGGAATTATGGGATATCGCGAGGTCTCAGTTCGGGGCGAACCACTAGTTATTAATTATTATCGTGACGTCATACAGTATAATACAGGTATGAAATATCCTTTCATGAGCTTTTCATAATGAAACGTTTTGTCGTACCTACGACAATTTTCTATTGCGATTTATCCCTAAAAACGTTGAAAAAGTTGAACAAGTTGGTCGCGCATTAAATTTAAAACTTCTATTTCGCTGGTGGTGGATAAACCAATTTATGGTCGATTGGGTTCGCGCTGCTCATTCTTTACAAAGGTTTTTCAGCACTTTCTTTGCTAAAATACTATTATAATATAAAATCTTATTTAACAGCCTTTTAGCCCGATCCATCCAGTAGTTTAAGCTGTGCGTTGATAATAGGTATATTCAGTCAGTCGACTGACTGAAAAGGTGACTGACTGACTAGTCAGTCACCTTTTCCTTTTATATACCTACTAGCTTTTGCCTGCGGTTTCGTTCACGTTAAGTTCAATTTTTTAAGCCCCTATTTTAGCCTCTTAGGGGTTGAATTTAAAGAAATCCTTTCTTAGCGGATACCTACGTCATAACAGCTATCTGTGTCTGTCAGCCCGACCCGTCCAGTGGTTGCAACTATGCATTGATAGATCAGTCAGCCAGTCATTCAGTCACCTTTTCCTTTTATACCTATACCTACTAGCTTTAAACCGCGGCTTCGCTCACGTTAGGTTCGATTTTTTAACCCCCTATTTAACCCTCTTGGGGTTGAAATTTTCCAAAATCCTTTCTTAGCGGATGTCTACGTCCTAACAGCTACCTGTATACCAAATTTCAGCTCGATCGGTCCAGTGGTTAGAGCTGTGCGTTGATAGATCAGTCAGTCAGTCAGTCAGTCAGTCACCTTTGCCTTTTATATTTATACCTATATACCTATATTAAGATAAATACTAATAAGGTTTATGAACACAAAGAAATCTGAAATGTCTGAAGTTAATAATAAATTCCAGCGAGAGCGACGTCAATATAGTTAGTTAAACCCGAGTGGCCGTTTAATTTTCTAGTTGAAACTTTTTTATTGGGTTACCTTCGCTTGCTTGGCCTTTGACGTCGCCAAGTTAGACCGAGCGTGGTAGGTAAAGAGAATTATCCATAGAATAACTTTTTAATATAAAAACTTTAGATAGAAAGCAGATTCTCTTGCATATTAAAAGCTCACGGTTTAATAACGGTTTAAGCGGAAATATTAAGAAAGTGTAACCAGTTCAGTGAATCCTGGAAAACATCCCGCGGAATTACAAAAAAAAAAAACTAGCTCCATGCTGGTGAAGTGGCGGGAAAAACCTAGGTTCTTTATAATTTACGACTCCATTTAGCTTATATTTCGTTTATAAATGAAAAAGTTGGGAAATGTTGGTAGGTACGGCGCGAGTTAAAAGCTAATAAAAACAGTTAAATTCCACGCAAACAGAGAGTGCACCCAAAAGAAAGAAAAATAAAACCTTTGATTCACGTTGCAGGCAACTTGGCCCGCGCTCGTCCGCGCTCGCCGCAAATCCTTCCGCCACACATTACACTATAAGAGACCGCGACTCGAAGCCCATTGGCTTGAATCATCATCAACCCCACCCGATGTGCATAAAAATCCTTAGTCCTTAATATTATTATATCTCTCAATTATTTCTTAACACATTTACAATTCATTATTTTTAAAAATGTTTACAAAAATACATAAGTGATTATAAATACATATATACAAAACATTCTCAAAAATAATAATATATTTTTTTTAATTATTATTCTTACTACCTTACTAATTGAACGAGCGAAGCGAGTTCTCTGAGTCAACTAGGGCGCTTGCCTACTAGACAGAGAAGTGTGTCCGTATAAATGTCTGTCAGAGCCCTATAACTTCTGAATTACTGAATATTAGAACGTGAAACTTGGTTGAAAATTCAGTTATATCCTGTACTTGAACAACAAATACTAAAATTAAATAAATGTTATAAAGAAACGAAATTATTTAATTTTAATGCGCCATCTATTAGCATTATTGTGAAGCTAATAGCTTCACTATAATGCTAATAGATGGCGCTGTGTCAGTAAAACAGTTTTATATCAACTATTATTTTTTTTATTGCGTCTAATGTTAAAAGTTAATTATTACAATATATAATTAAAACTTTTGGGAATTATGGGATATCGCGAGGTCTCAATTCGGGGCGAACCGCTAGTATTATAAATGCGACAGTGTGTTTGTTTGTTGGTTTGTCCTTCAATCACGTCGCAACAAAGCAACAAATCGCCGCGATTTTTTAGTTGAGGGCCGGGAAAGTGACATAGGCTATTTTTTATCCCAGAAAATCAAAGAGTTCCCGCGGGATTTTAAAAACTAAGTCCACGCGAGCGAAGCCGCGGGCATCAACTGGATTACATTTTCGCATTTATACCTTTTGCCCATGACTTCGTCTGTATGGTTTTTAAAAATCCCGTGAGATCAATGTTGCCCGGAAATACAAAGAAATTACCTATATCACTCTCCACGTCCAAAATCATAGCGATAAAATAATCACGTTGATCCGTAGCTCTGTTGCAGCGTGATTGAAGGACAAACTAACAACGTCAAAGTACGAAACCAACAAGCACACTTTCGAAATATTAGTAGGGAGTACGAGGATAGTAAATCTTGCGTCTGTCTCTTGTAGTATATAGTAGGAGAGCACACATTGCTTCACAACTGGACCGTAACGGTGTAAAATTTAGTGTAATGTGTTGTTGCAGTTAGAGATGATGTATGTTTAATACCGTTTTCATAAATAATTGTTGTTGGTTTTTCGCTCTACTTCGGATACGTGCCTAATAGGAAATATGCATGTAATTTTTTAATATTTTTAATTAATTCTTTACGTCACTCTGGTATAGAAAAAATATATCAGTAGTGAAAATGTTTAAAGTTATTAAAAAAATAGAATGACTGATCTATCAACGCATAGTTGTTAGATCAGTCAGTCAGTCAAACCACTGAGCAGATTGGGCTGTTTGGCATACAGATGATGTAGGCATCCGCTATGAAAGGATTTTTGAAAATTCAACCTCCAAGAGGGTAAAATAGGGGTTTCAAAACCCGAATTTAATGTGAGCGAAGCCGCGGGTAAAAGCTAGTCTCACATAAAGCTGAGCAAAGTGCGACAGAGATTTCTTCTTAGTACAACTACATACCTGCACTATTATTGAACGAGCGAAGCGAAGTTCTCTGAGTCAACTAGGGCGCTTGCCTACTAGACAGAGAAGTGTGTCCGTCTAAATGTCTGTCAGAGCCCTATAACTTCTGAATTACTGAATATTAGAACGTGAAACTTGGTTGAAAATTCAGTTATATCCTGTACTTGAACAACAAATACTAAAATTAGACAAATGTTATAAAGAAACGAAATTATTTAATTTTAATGCGCCATCTATTAGCATTATTGTGAAGCTAATAGCTTCACTATAATACTAATAGATGGCGCTGTGTCAGTAAAACAGTTTTATGTCAACTATTATTTTTTTTATTGCGTCTAATGTTAAAAGTTAATTATTACAATATATAATTAAAACTTTTGGGAATTATGAGATATCGCGAGGTCTCAGTTCGGGGCGAACCACTAGTGTATTATGTGTTACAACTTCTTGATCTATACAATTCCAATGTAGCAGTGATCAATACTTTAACTTCAGCAGGCAATCAATAGTCTGAAATGAAAGCTTTGAAATAAATTCGAAGTAAAATAAAAGTGAATAATATGTTCTGTTCCGCGCGGAATCTCTCCCCGATATAAAATCGTTCGTCGCGTTGGCATCTAATAAATCCGCTTATCCGCTCCATCGCGGATCCAACGTTGGAATGATAAGCAAGGATCTATTTTGTATATCTGGATCTATTTGAGGAAATTAATTCAACGTTATTGTAACGAAAACGGATTATTTTCGTCCCGTTACACACATGGAAGTACATATCACGATTAATGTTTTTGTTGGAAATGTCGATATTTCGAACCAATTGCATGGATGGCTATGACAGGCCTAGGTTTACATTTTGTAAATTTGTAATAATTTCGTTTAACCACGAAATTATTTTATCGAAATATAAGTATCGAAACTTAGCAATCAATCACTCACTCAGAGTAAGCAATGCTTTACTTCGTTTATGAAAATTCTTATGAAACGAACGATAGACTTTGGGTTGTCAAGAAACTCGCATTGGGAAATACCTACAGCACTGGAGGACTACCCATTAGGTGTATGATGTCAAGCAAGTCGCTGGAAGTCGAATGATGAACCGAAACCGATGAGCCGAAAAGGAAGAACGATGCAAGAGACCTTATGTCCAGTTGTGGGCTTTGAAATGATGAAAATGGTATTGGACCTACGTACGTATGAAATAATCTTCGCCAATTTTATTTTTATCTAATTTTTATTTCATTCCGGTGAATATAGGAGTCCCAAAAATATAAATAAACTTTCCCAATACGCAATATTCGATAAAAGCAATCAAGATAGCAGTCGGGGTCTACCCAGGCCGCGGTTTATGGCGCAACAACTTTAAGAGGGTTAGATTTATTGTGGGCTCCGACCCCACCTGAAGTGAACGGATTTTGGGGTAAAAAAATGGGTTAACAATGTTTGTCTCTTATCGATAGTGATAGTTTCAAAGTTTGTTGGTTTAGTTTTCGTCCATTGAAGAAAATAATTTTATTTTATTTCAGACCTTGAACTACTCGGGTGCAATTTTAGTTATTAAGGAATTGAGATTTCCATACAAAATTTCTGACTTTTCCGATGGATTATTAAATTGAAACTTTGATACAATAAAACAAAAAAATCGGCCTAATCGGTTGAAGAGCTGTGTTCTCAAATGATAATGTTTGAACAACGGAAGGACGTGATCCTTCAGAAACTATGGAGAAAGAAAAGATAACCATTAATAAAATGTAGAAATAAACCCTTTTGTAAAAATTTCATTGTTACAAAAAACTACGTACACCATGATAAAACTATAAATCGCGAAAATAGGAAAAAACACATAAATAAAAACATAAAACACACGAAAAATATGAGCCAGAAAGGTTGACCATTTAAGATTACGACGGGGATAAGCCGCAAAGTTGATTTTCAGCTGGTTTATAACTAACGGAGGTAACAAATTGTTAAAGTGAAAAATATTTGGGTATTTTTTTGTTTTACATTATACGAATAGACTTTGGGGTCCAGTGCTGAGATCTATAGAGCGTGCTCTGACTCAGCTTAGACTCAAGATAGAGTTAAAACGAGACACAAATATGCTCTGACATAAATCTGTCTCGTTTTTAACTGTCTTGAGTATGAGCTGAGTGAGAGTCTAGACTGAGTCTATAGATTTTAGCCTAGGATTCGATTCCATGCATACATCTCTGACCCTTTTTATTTAGTCTCGATTATTATTATCTCTCACGATGGAGTGGTACAGCTTTCGAGAGTTTTCCTAGGTATCGAACCATAAGTACCGATACTGCTCAGGTATCGATCCTTTTTTCGAATCCTTAAGCATCATGCCAGCATTTAAGCCTCAATAGCCCAACAGTTAAAGGTGCGGACTGAAAACTGAAGTGGCCTCCAGTCCATTTCGTCTCAATGGGCGAACGTACTGAGCAACTGTAGTGCACGTTGGAAGTAAATTATTCAATATCGTCTTTTATTTTCACAAATGTATAAAGGACAACATTGTTTGAGCGTACCTGCGAGCAGATTGAATGAAAACAACTTCGATATGAATCATATTGAATTCGTTAAGATGATCGCTCACTACTTATTTGTTTAAGCCTTACTATCCTAACTAATATCCTTACTCCTTACTAATATCATGAATGCGAAAGTTTCTTGGTTTGTTTGTTGATTTGTCTTTCAATTACGCCGCAACGGAGCAATGATTCGTCGTAATTTTTGCATAGGTACAATTGAGGACCTGGAGACATAGGCTACTTTTTTCCCCGAAAAATCAAAGAGTTCCCAAGGGATTTTTGAATAACTTTGCTGTAATCGGGTAAAAATAGCTCTCGTCTATCGTGGATCGAGCAAGGGGAGATATATTGTATTTTTGTACATTACAGGAAACGGATTGGATAACTGAAGAAATCAAATCATTACGTACACATCGATACGTCCACCGTCGCGCCTCCCTTCTTACCACGTAGGTTCAATGTTAGAGTTCTTTTTATCGGAAGCCAACAACTGTATTATCCAGATGGCTAATATAATGTGCGGTCACCTTTACGCGATGCAATTCGGAATGTCTCGACCGTGGCTGTAAAATAAATATGCTCTTATTTGGTCTGTTAATTAAATTTATTCCTTTGTTTACAGACTACCCGCGGCTGCATGTCGAATCAGCGCAACGTCGCCTTTTGAAAGTCATTTTGTTTTAAAGTATTCAATTAAAATAAATAATTATAATATTAATCCTCAATAATTTATTATTTTATTTTATTTCAAGAAATATTTACCCTAGGAGACATTGCCCAATAATTATGTAACGCGATATACCTACACTAAAGATGTTGTCAACAAACAGCTGGGATAAATATAATTTAACCTTATCTATGCCCGTTTTTGAAGCAATTGCTAACAGTCAACTAATGTCAAACAGAAATGTCTACCTACTCTAAATAGTTATTTTTTCATGTGACGTCACTCGTCCCATCCTAAAATGTTCCCTATTTTCTTCAGAGTGTAAACATGGTAAAGGTATAATTGACACACGGATAGACAGACTCACTTTCACATTTAAAATATTAAGTAAGCTTGTAAGTGTAGATGTGAATTTTTTAAATGTGACCTTAAAATAAAAAAATACAAGAATCTCACTTAGGTGGACAAAATTTGTAGATTTTGTAGGTCAATACTAAGTATCTACTCAATCACTACCTCGTTGGTCTATTGTTAGCAAGATCGATTGTGGATGACAAGTGTGGATATCGGAGACGAGTCCCGGGTTCGATTTCCGAATCGGACCAAAAAATTAATTGGGTTTTTGACAAAATCTGAATCAATGCTAGCCTGGGGTTTGAAAGTAGGCGCGGGTATGTTATCCCCATGCCTCGGAGAGCACGTAAAGCCGTCGTTTCTGCGCCTGATCTATCTCCGGTTGTGTCAGATTTCCGTCCCATCGGACCATGAGAGTGAGGGAATAGAGAGTGCATCCCTGTTCACGCACACATGAACTGCCATCATGCCATGAATGAGATTAGCCATCTGCGAGGGAGATATTATAGTGTACAAACATTCACATTACAGCCTCACTCACATTACACAAATCACCACAATTGAGACAGTGATTGATGTAAATTTTCCAAAATCGGCTTGCTGATATCAAAGATAGGATTAGGTGCCAATTTTTATCACCTTATTTCGAATTTCGTCGTAAAAGAGACAAAATTGGGTATAGAGTAGAATAGTTTGTAGGGTCGGGACACGCTTTAATTCGTATCTGATAGCCTGTCTAAAGAAATGTGCTCATTATTCAAATGAGGATAAATAATCAAAGGTCAAAGATCCCTCTGAACCTTTTTATCGGTATCCCTTCCACTCGCGAGCGGACGCTCGGCTCAATAGTAGGTATAAAGTGATCTCTTTTATCCTTCGGCTTTTATAATCCTGCCATGTTTAATACCTACCTGCCATGTTTAATACCTATTACAAGCAGAATTAAGTCGATATGTTTCGATTTTGTACGCCCAAAAATATTAATTTGTTGCATCATTATCTAGGAGTTAATTAGGGCCGAATTCTAGATAAGACTTATTTTACGTTGGTGGATCAAAGGCCAGTTTTTTTTGAAAAACATATTTTGTATTATATTCTTTTACAATATTATGGAAGTTACGAGCATCTTATCATATTGTCCATAATTTAAAAATGTATATACGTGTATATATATAGCAAGTTTGGGTCTAATTTAATAACATTACAACTATGAAAACTCTAAAATAATTTAGCTTATTTATTTAGAACTTGAAATAACTTTATTTCATAAAATAATTTCTCATAAGTAGGTACACTTGTACATAAGAGCTGTTCAACATTTTAAGACTCGTTTTACGTAAAAATTATAGTGTATCTCACTGACCTTTTGGTGAAAAATATTGAAATCAGACGCATGTTCACATTCTTTTCAGTGGGATGCGCACTCTTAATATTGAAATGTGTATCATTATTATATCAGTACATCTATCCCAATGAGGTATTACAGTTGAATTAAAATAAGTTAACTGTAGTTTCTCTAGAAAATATAACAGCCCACTCATTCCGGTCCCTTGAAATATGTCCGCACTCTCCACAAATTGCTATAAAGCTGTCATAAAAAATATTTATTGTTATTACGTCACATAAATCCTTTATAAATCTGATTATTCGAGGTGATTTGATGTTATTACACAAGATTTTCCGTTCTATAGGTAATATTTATATTCTTTGTCTGAAGACTCAGTAGATATAGCTCTAGCATTGATAGAGACTTAAAAAATTCACAATTATTTATTTAATAAGTTAAGTTTTATAAGTTTTTTTATAAGTTTCTTGCCGGCTCTTCTCAACAAAATCAGAAATAAAAAATGTAGGATTAGGATTTATTAGAATCTTCATGTAAGCCAAATTGTGGCTCTAACGACAATTAGTCAAGACTCTATCTATAAGATAAGTTTCTTCTTTCCTACTTACTTCACTGCATGTTACTGATACTGTCTACTACATACATACTTCACAAAATCTCAAAAAAAAAAAAAAAAAACATTTATCATTATTTGGATTCTTGAACCATCCATGTGAGATATATGAGATGATACTAGGCTTAGGTTTAAATATTTTGAACAAAATGAAACCCTCCGAATCATTATATTATAAAAGCTTAGATTTATTATCCTTATCAGCTTCGAGATTTTGGCGGATTGCCCAAAGCGAATAACTTTTATAGTAATCCGTGGTATTTGATTGTACGTAAGTACCTACTTAAGATGGCAGATTTTTTTAGTTAAAGAAAAAATATACGAAAAAACTGGTGAAAATTTTTAGCTCACATGTGTATTTTGAGTAGAAACTTTCTTAGTCTTGAAGTCGGTAGAAAATTCAAAGCACGCGTCGAATTAATATGAATCACCCCGAATTCAATTACGTTTAATATAAATTTCATCCCACAGGGACTTCAACCGAGATTTCAACTCTTGAATGAGTATCTATTCTTATCTTACACTTCTAACACTCTTTGAATTCATTTGTGATGATCAGAAACTTGCCTTCTTTTTCATCTGGTAGGATACCGAATTATGACTCAGTCACTCAAGGAGTTTTTCGAAATTGAAAATGGAGTGAAATTTTCTGCACTCATATTCGAGCATCGCTCAACTGATACGAGTTTTTGACATGATGTATACTAATATAAGGTGTAATCGCGCGCGAAAATTGCATGGAAAGTTTTCGCAGGTTAATGCCAAACTATTTTCGGCGCTCGCATTCGAAAAACTCTTTGTGAAAATGAAAAATGATTTATTAATAAAAAGTTTTCCAAATACATTAATCATTCGCTGGGACATCCTTTTAAGTAAGTATTATACCTATGCCAGGATGTCCCGCTTTTCCGTAGGAGATCTATATAATGAACTTAATACAAAATAATCAACCTTACAATAAAATTAAATTTGAATAACCAGAAAGTGTGTGTGTGTGTGTGTGTGTGTGTGTGTATGTGTTTTGTGAGCATGTTAGTGTGTGTGTGTGAGTGCAAAGTAGGACTACACTTTTCAGTTGATTACAAGTAAAGCCTCAATCGCTTCATAATTTAATGTAGTGAGCCACTCAATTAGACTTTTTAAGATTGTGGGAAAATTAGAAGACTTTTTAACTTTGTGAGTTACTGACGCCTCGCCGTGACCCTCGATACTCCACACTAAAAACGATAAATTTAATTTGCTACCTAACCCAGCTTAATTTTTTTTCGATTTTCCGAACCCCTATTCTACTCCTTTAGGGATTAAAATTTCAAGAATCTATTCTTAGTGAATGCCTACGTCACAATAGCTACTTGTATGTATGCCAAAATTCAGCCCGATCCGTCCAGTGTTTAGCCTCAATTGATCAGTTAGTCGATCAGTTATCTTTTCCTTTTATATATTTAGGTAGAAGATTAGCGTCACTCGGACTTTTAGAGTTCTATAAGATAATAACTCTTTTAGAAACATTCAAAGGTTTGGCAAAAACAACTTACGGTCATTGTAACAAAAGCAAGCTTTTTATCCAACCCATTTCAGTTTCAGGAAGTCCCTGAAATCGGATCTCGCGCGTCGCTGGCGGCCACAAAGGCTTTCAGCTGAAAGTAAACACGAATCTGGGACCGCCGCAGACCGCAGACTAGACGCTAGGAAAACCCCGCAATAATAAGCATACCTAATTATACTCAAAATCAAGTCAAAATTCAAAGTTAAGTTTGTGGATGCCACAAGACATTTTTTGTATCAAAACTGGTAAAACATTGTAATCTCTAATTGTTAGCAATTATTTTGCAGTATAACATTATATAAGTATCTACTCTATAACATTATTATATAAGTATAACATTATATTGTGTTAACTTTTCTCATTATAGGTTTGGTGTGGCAGTTTTAAGTGTATTATCCAAAACAGCCTGTTACCCTTTCCAAGTTAGTCTGCTTCCATTTTACAGTTCATCGTAACTTACCACGCCGTGAAATGGAATTCAAGGATTATATCATCGATTAAAAGAAACATTTCTAGCAGTCCCACAAACTTATCAGGCTATGGCCAAAAGTGGACCTGACAAATTCGAGGCAAAAATTTGTAGTACTTTACGCTTGTTTAGGGCCCACGTTTAAAGCAGTATTATTTCAAAATTGTTTTGTCGTGTCCAATGTCAACCTTAAAGTATAGTTCTTTCAACTTATAAGGGCGCGTAGCTCATGGATGTGTGTGTGTCCTGTATAAGTGTGAGCGAGAGCTTGCTTGTACCTGACTACCCTCACCTAGGCTCCTGACAGGCACGCACACTTACACAATGTGCATGTACACGACGTAACCATAAGTAAAGCTCACGCGCCCTCGTGAAATGCAAGAGCTATGTTTACTTTTTCGAAATAATACTGCTGTAAGCGTTAGTAGTATAGGCTCAGTGTGATCGTCTTATAGCTGAATCATAAAATAACAAAGACCACAAACAAAATACAAAAAACATTAATGAAGATAATAATAAAATTGTGATAACGGAAAGTACATCAAAGACGGTAAAAAATATAATTCTCGTTGTCACGGCAACTCAGGCTTTTTATTTCATGACCTTTGAATCTTACGAAGCACCTGAAATCAGATCTCGTTGTCTCTGGGAGGCTTAGCTTTCAGTAATTTGGGCTCCACTAATGAGTAACATAATAATTATCGTGATATATGAGTATGTAGACGAAAGTCGTATTACGGGGATTTATTAGAAGCTTTGACTTGTAAGAGTTTTTTCAAGATAAGCTGACACTGTGATAAATGTTTGTTTGATTACAATTTTTTTTTTATATACTACTACTACTACTACTAGACTAGCGCTTGATTGCGATCTCGCCTGAAGGTAAGTGAAGTTGCAGCTTATAGCCTAGGATAGTGCGCTTACCTAAAAGATTCAATCTAGATTTAAAGATATTCAATATTATTTAAGGGTATTCCAAGTTTTTTATTCAAAATTATTTTAAAACTAGGCATTTTATACATGATTTGGCTGTTATTTGAGATAAACAAAATCATTGTGAAACTGCAAATCCTTTCTTTGTGTCTGTCTGTCTGTTTGTTTGTCTGCTTGTTCCAATCGTATTTTTAAAAGAGTACCAATAAGTCATGCTGCATCTTCTTCTTTGCGAGCCCTTAACTTTGTCCAGCGTTGGGCATAGGCGTCCTCATGGGCACGATATTCCTTTCGATATTGTGCCAGTCTCAACTAAAACTTTCCCACAAACTTGACGATATCGTCGACATTATGATGACTCAAATTCGCCTTTCCCAACCAAATAAGCCAAGAACTTGTATTGTGTTGTGAAACCAGAAGAAGCAGAACCACATGCGTGCCTGGAATACTTCGATGGAATATTTTTTTCCACACGCTACCGAACTATGGAACCAGATTCTTAACCACTTACTACAACATGGGGTTATTCAAGAGGTGGACCAATAAATTCCTGAAAAGCCGCATTGGTGGTGCTTTTGATACTACAAACGTTCATGGGTGACGGTAATCACTTAATATCAGGTGAATTAGGTGCTCGCTATTCATCCTACTAATATTATAAATGCGAAAATTTAGATTTATGGATGGATAGATGTTTGTTACTTAATCACGCTGCAACGACTGAACCGATTTGGTTGAAAGGCACATAGATAGATTATAGTGTGGGATAAACATTTAAAAAAGATACCTTCCAAATTAGCCCGGTTCCATCTTAGACTGCATCACCACTAAGCACCAGGTGAGGTCCACTAGACATGTGTGAACTTGTAGAAGGAAAAGACCGTATGCATAAAGATTAAAGCAAGACTAAAGAATGTATTGTTCTTTATTAAATCAAAGTAAGTGGCACGAAAAAGGATCACGTTCAGTAGATCTAAAAGTTAACAGGAGAGCAGAGGGGAAAATGAGTAGATAACTTATAATGACTCGCTAAGAGCAGTCCTGCGCCCGACGCGAAATGGAAAAGAGCTGAACCTCTAAAGACTTTACAACTTTCACGACGAGTGATTTTAAAGAGGAAAATTTGACATTTATTTTTATTACTTAACTAGCGGACCCGACAGACGTTGTCCTGTCTTAACTATGAATTTTGAAACTCTTTGACGAAATTGGCAGCACGCATTCTGTCAATGTTATGTCAAACGCCATAAGGTTACATCAAAAAAGTTTGAATTGTAAAAGCGGTTACATTAGAAATAATTTAATATGGTGGTTAATATTTCTTAAATTTTCTAATTTTCCGCGCAATTTTCTTAATTTTTTCTTTCATAAGAACCTTCTCCTAACAATAACAAACACAATAAAAAAAGAATTAGCGAAATCGGTCCAGCCGTTCACGCGTGATGCGCTTACCAACACATTAAGCGATTCATTTTTATATATTAGAAGATTACCTTGTTAGTTTCTCAGTATCCCTTTTTAAGGTGTTATAAGTTTGACGTTGACGACATCATAAAATGATTTCACTCGAACGAAAATTTTCACTTTAAGGCTTATTATTTCCCAAACGGATCCCTAAATCGAAAAAATGTTCATAACTTACCTCCAATACTATATCCCACACAATGGGATAGACAATTAAAAAAAATATCTTGCCCCTTGACGTGTAGGGGAGGTACCCAAAATAATAGGTTTGTTTTCAAAATTTTATTAAACAACTTTTTTAGCGTATTAATAAGCATAACTTTGTTAAATTTCAGCTCTTTATTATCAATAGTCTCTGCGCTATGCTGCAGACAGACGGATTTGGCGAAACTATTATGGTTTCTAGTAGTTTTACCTCAGAACCCTAAAAAGCAACGGGTACTTGATTAAAATTTACTAACTCTCATCACATAATTCAGACATTTTTATTCAAGATTCAACCAACGAGATTCGGAGATACACTGCAGAGCTCCCGTCGCATAAAAGTTGTCGTAAAACATTTTTATATTTACATCCAAAAGGGTTTTACTTCCTGCCGTATTTTTCCGATACTTATAATTCGGTACATCGATTTTCAATAAGCAAACCTAGTTTATGATAAAAGTTGTCTTTTCCTTTTTCGAATACCAAAATATCGCAGTGGTGAGCGCTTTGGTCTTATAACTGGGAGGTCTTGGATTCGATTCCCGGCGGGGGCAATTTAGGAATTTATAATTTCTAAATTGTCTCTGGTCTGGTCTGGTGGGAGGCTTTGGCCGTAGCTAGTTACCACCCTAACGTCAAAGACGTGCCGCCAAGCGATTTAGCGTTCCGGCACGATGGCGTGTACAAACCAATTAGGGGTATGGCTTGAATTTAAACTGCTATACCCCTTCCAAATTACCCCGCAACCGTTAGTCTAAGAGGGCTGCATCGTCACTTATCATCAGGTGAGATCGCAGTCAAGGGCTATCTTGTCATCGAATAATATAAAAAAATATATATCATAATATGTACGTATCAGTGGCAGGTAGATTTAAAGATAAAAGCTCTTTAACCTCTGTTTAAACTTTCTTCCATTAACTCCCTTAGAATTTAAAATCTATTCGTTAACAATTTAGCACTTTAGTTTAGAAGTACATTATTTAGTAAAACAATTAATTCATAGATTAATTAGAGCAATAACTTTAAACCACAATTTGAATGACTAAAATCTATCGGTATTAAATTAATGATAACGCTCATTTTAGGTATATTAATTAATCAATTTGCGAGGGTTTAATTATAATATAATGTATACTCATCCAGCTATTATGTAGCTATCTTTTGGCCTTAGTCAATGTTGATTTGGTGGAATAGTTCAAGTCACTATCACGCTAAAATTATAAAGGCGAAAGTTTGTATGTGTGCGTGTGTGTGCGTGTGTGTGAGTATGAGAGTGTGTGTATATTTGTTACTCTTTCATGCAAAAACTATTGAACGGATTTGGCTGTGGAATGGAGATAGATTATACCCTGGATTAACACAAACACTTCCGCAAAATTAAAGAGTTCCCTTACTCAATGCTTGAGGCATTACAAGAGGCAAATTCAGATTCCTATTTTACAAAACCGCGGTGGTCCAACTCGCTGCATCAGCGAGTGGAATCATGTTGCGCTTTATAGCATGTGCCCCTAAGTTACATTTGGTGGGGCTGTGTGGTGAATGATGAAGTTTGAAAGATCACCTTTTGGTATATAGATTTATTAAGAATTACAAAAATGGTGACTTAATTATAAAACAGAAATGTGAAAAGATTCGTTCGCACCGAAGTTAGGTAAACGAAGGCGCTAAGGTTACTGTCTATTAGATTCACATGGAATGTGAGCCGTGACGCACGTAGTGCTGAGTAAGGGCGATTCAAGGTATGTAACACCTACACGTTTATGGAATTAAATATCCCTAGTGTTAGTGGTGAAGGAAAAAATTCACGAGGAAACCTGGAGGAAACTTCACTTCATTTGAAAGACCTGCCATCATTTGTCCAGAAGTGGGCGGCGGTAGTTTGAGATGAACCAATAGAACCAATAGAAAACAAAGGCATCTAGTCAAAGCAAATAACGTTGTATTTCAAGATGTTTACAGCTAACAGTCAACAATCGAAGCACTCCACAGTCGTAAGCGAATCGTTAACGAGGTGTTGCGCCAATCCCGCGCCAATATTGCAGACAAGGGTCTTGGTTTACATTCCCTTTTGTGGTTGTAAACTCTCCACACTCTACGTAGTTACTCTGCTTGTTATCTTCATCTAACCATCCTTACTAATATTATAAACTAGAGGGCGCCCGCGACTTCGTCCGCGTGGAATTAGGTTTTGGGGTGGAATTTTCAAAAACTGTGACACGTCCTTCTTTATTTTTAATCGACAGGTAAAATACAGATTTTCATAGATAATATAACTTCTAAAATGACGGACTTTCATACAAACATTCATCCCCTATTTATTCCCTTTGGGGGTGGACTTTTCAAAATCTGTGGAACACGTGTTTCTTTATTTTTATTTGAAAGCCTAAATACAAAGCTTCATGGATATAACTTGAAAAATGACGGACTTTCATACAAACTTCCATCCCCTATTTAAACCCCTTAGGGGTGGAATTTCCAATAATCCTTTCTTAGTGTGCGTCATAAAAGGAACCAACTGTAAAAATTTCAAGTTTCTAACTTCAGTAGTTTATAGGCTGTGCGTTGATATCTCAGTCAGTCAAAGGACTTTAAATTTTATATATATAGATGCGAAAGTGTATTTGTTTGTTGGTTTGTCCTTCAATCGACATGGGCATAGTTGAGGACTTGGAGAGTGATAGAGGCTACCTTTTGTTCCGGAAAAATAGAGAGTTGTAGAACTATTTCGAATTCAAAAAAAAAAATATTAATCGTCTTATCATGAAGTATTAACCTTCGATCAATAATGTACAGATAAACTGTGTGACGGTATTCAGAAAGTGGCCGTGAAAATTCATCAAAAATGAAGAGGATCTATTTTTTTTAATAGATTGTGAATAATCAAAGTATGTCGTACGATGTCGCTGCTACAGTTTCTTTTTCTTCTTTTATATTGACCTATAGGTCTCGCTTTTGCCCCGCCCGTATCCAGCGGGCATACAAACAAAATAAGAATAGAAAAAATCACGGAGCCTTTTTCATATTTAAGAATTTGTATGAGTGCCTGTCTGAACACTATTATTTAAAGCAGAATTTAACTGGTTACTAAATTGACGTTAACAGTTTTTGTAATGGCAGTTAGCTATAAAAACAGACGTAATATTTGCAGTGACTCACTCTTTAATTTACATTGGATTTCAGAGATAGGTATTCTTGAATTATTTCTTGCGATAGTAAATTATACCGATCATATTATGTGTGTTTTTTACGGTTATGTTTGATATTATGTCTAGACTAAGATAATAAAGAGAAATAATAAAAAACATGATTTATGTAAGCATTACAGCGAAATCTGAAATCTGAAATCAGGAGATTCGTAGGAGGATCAGAATTAACTAAATGTTGAGTCGATCTAACGCTAGAATTCTCGGTACAATTACGAGTAATTAGGTACTTTCATCTCGTATCTATCATTCTTACAATTTAGCTCTTTTTTTAATTTAATTAGAACCGAACATTGTCCAGATAAAATACGGGATCTAAAAAAAAGCTAAAAGAAAATATCGTTGGAGCTCGTTAAAAACCAAATCATAGTAATAATAATATTATTTTCTAATCTACCAGGACACCAGAGAACATGCAAGATGAAAATGAATCCATCAGAAAAATGGACGTAAAAAATTTACGCAGCCATAAAACCTCGCTGATGTTGTCAGGAATCCTTCCTCTCTCCTATCCGTTCTTGAATTAATTAACGGAACATAAAGAAAATCCTAAACTTTTGATGCTATTTAATAAAAACAAGAATTATAAAGATTCTTGTAAATGGGCTGTAAACCTTCCTTTTTTTCTTCAAATTTTTTACATCGTAACTTTGTATGAAAAACCGCAAATAATAATATTCTACTTAAATCTTGCTGACAAGTAAGTAAATGACTATAAAGGTTCAAGTAATCTTCCCTATTACTTCCCGACTGCAGTTTCCCTGTGCAGTTGGCATGCAGTAGTACAAGTAGTGTCAACTTCTATAGAACTGCATTCTAACTGCATTATCGGCTTACTACGATCTGATCTTATGGTAAGTAATGAAGCAGTCTAGTAGTAATGGAAAGCTTAGTCGCTTGGCACGTCTTCGATGGTAACACCAGACCAGAGAAAATTCAGAAATTATAAATTGCAAAACTGCCCCAGTCGGGAATCTAACCCGGCACAACCCATTTAGAACAAAACAGCACTCACCAGTGCATTAGGCAGGTCATCAAAAAGGATTTTACTCAATGTCATCCAATGTTAACCTTAAATGATTTATTCAATTACTTGAAAGTTTTAAGCTCTTGTATTATAGGCCATGATATGATCATCTCTGCTCATCGAATAGACTGTTGTAAAATGTTGTGTTTTTTTTAATGAGATAGACTTGCGCATGACGACAATCAATGATAGGTTGGAGCGCGCTTGCCTAGAAAAAGCTCATTCACTCTTGTCTTGAAGGTACTCAGATTATACGTAGCCGGAAACACAAAAGCTGGAAGTGCCATACCTTAGCCGTTCGTTTTAGAAACGTTGAACTGAAGCGTTTCGTATAACTACATTACTATCTACTACTACTACTTGGCTTTAATGATACTGTAGTAGGTACCGTTTGGCCCTTCTTGATTATTAACTTGGCCCATGTCTCAATGGATTTCGCCGAGATTGCGTATACCGAAGGTTTACTGCGGCGTAAATTTTTTATGTTCACCGTCACGCTGACATTATCATATTCCTTGCCCCTCCCCTTTCCCCAGGTGTCCTCATGAATTATTGAATAATTATTATAATCCCTGCCTCTCAAATTAGCTTGGGTGCTTTCAATTTTAATTTAATGAGCAAAAGTTTTAGTTTGTTTTAATGAATGTGCGGATTCTCAAAATTCTTAATGTTTTCTTAAATAATTTAGATAAGTGCTTGAAACTTTTGCGAAAAATCGTTTATATCAGTCACAGTCATAGATTGTATTGTATTGTATTGTTTATTTCTTAGATTTTAAGTTAGAAACTTACTTTTGTATTGATACCATTCACCAGCTAGTGCCATCAACCCCATCTTACTGTACAATGTACATGTTAAAAATAAATATCAACTTATCTAACTTAGCACTAACTATACTAAGAAGAAGTATTATTATTAATGTATAACCACTGGGCCTTTAGTACTAATAGCTTCCAAGTGCAAAACGTGGACTGACAGACGAATGAACGGACATGCTGAAACTATTGTTTGACTACAGAACCCTAAAACCTTATTATTAAGGTTGTATACAAGTAAGAAATTAACAAAGCCACCACGTTTACGGACAGTTTACGGGACATCTGTTACAACCTTGTAGCGTCTGAACGTAAATTGTCACTCCTTGGAGGAACAAACCCTTGTACCTCACTGCTCACAAATTAGAGCTCCCGAGATATTATGCTCTACAGTTTAGCAATTGTACAGTTGAGTTTGAAGGTTTTTAAACATATTACTAAAAAACACCAGCAAGCAGGAAAGAAATGGCAAATTGAATTCGGATAAAAAGTGGTTTTCTTAAGACCAGGTTAAGCATGTGAGTTACCAAAGAAGAATACTTGTAGGCGTTACAAAATACAACGTATTTTTCCTCAGTGATTGCTTTGTCTTTATGAAACCAAATTCACACATTCCATCGCACATTGACCCTTAATTAACATTAAAATGGTCGGCTTTTAAACAAAGATCTGAAACATACGAATTAAATGGAGCCAGGGGCCGATAATAATGGAATTTATACCGCGTAATAACAATATATAATTTTTTATGACGATTTCATAGCGTTCTGCGGGGACCTGGGCATATTTCATGGGGTTCGAATGGATGTGGCTGTCACAGTTTCAAGGGGCATTCTGAGGGGAATTTCGGTATGATATATACGGGGGATTGCGAAGATCCGATGGGATTTGCTTCAGCTGTTATGTGGAGACAGAATAGCTGTTGCACTTACACTTTCCAAACAATATAATATATTTTGTAAAAGGGACGATTTTTTGTCGAAACAAGAACGATGTTTCTTTTTTGGTCAAGTGGACACTTCGGTCGATTTATATCTGATTTCAGCAGCGGTACCTGGACCTATAATATCAACGCATTTAAAGCAGTAGGTATTAATTCAACATTGTTCTGAAATGTAATATAATGTCAACCTTAAAGTCATTATATGGCATCATAAAACAATATTGAAATAATACTGCTTTACGCGTCGATGGTAAGCCCCCCCTTCTTCTTTTCTTTATTTCAACATTGTTCTGAAATGTAATATAATGTCAACCTTAAAGTCATTATATGGCATCATAAAACAATATTGAAATAATACTGCTTTACACGTCGATGGTAAGCCCCCCCTTCTTCTTTTCTTTATCAACTTATAGATGACCATTTCTGGACGTAGGTCTCTTGCATGAACCTCCACAAGCCTCGGTCTTGAATCGGCCGCCTGAATCCAGCGGTTCCCTGCGACTCGTTTGATGTCGTCGGTCCACGACGCCCCAGGCCCCTAAACCTATTTAATATAAGAAAAAAACCCTTCTGATACTAATTCGTTATTCGCGTTCTATCTATGTTGGTAACTCTGCTCTCGTACGAATGTCCTCATTCCTGATTAGATTTTGCAGGGATACTTCAAGCATAGTTCTCTCCATCGCCTGTTGAGTGACCCTGACTCTTTTTATGAGGCTCATAGACAGCGACCATATTTCGGCTCTGTATTTAAATCATAACTAGCAAAATCGACAACTTTCGTTTCCAGATACTGAGGAATTTTGGATGAAAATCCGGTGTACCAGATAGCAAAAGTATATCATGTCATTACATTTACGAGTATCCCGTCCCTCAATGTAGGCCATGAGCTGCGACAGAAATCACAAGGGAACAAGACATAATTAGAGGCTCACTAATTGCTTATGAGTTGCTAACGGGGGTCCCCGATGTAAATTTTTAATGGTTGACGGACGGACGAGCGTTTTGATGGAGTTCGTAGTAATTAAAACTTGAAAGTGATACTTTATATTTTAACGCCTTTTGTTTCCAATTTGTCACGTCGAAAATGGTGACCCAGCTGGCGTGATAATGAAATGACACTTTGTGCTTTGATACTCGATATGATGGGCCGTCTAAAAAATTGGTTCGTTTGTTGAATTTAACAAAAGAATCGTCGTCGACAAAAGAAGACAATATTATGGAAATAGGAAATTTTTTCTTAAAAGATTTTGGAAAGTTTCATAAAATCTTTTTCAAAAATACAACCACTATGTTTATTAAAACAAAGCCTCTCCGTCTGTTGTCTATGCTCGCATCTATATGAGATGACCTCAAAATTTTACTAAATAATATTAAGTTCGTATACAAACATTAAAGGCAAACAAGACCTGTTTTTTCTGGCAAAAATAACAAGAGTAATGAAAACAAAGGAATTTTTTGTGTTTGTTTTTATTTATGATTTGTTCTTTTTATTGCTAACGTTAATTCCACGTTCTAGTCAGTAAAATTCGACATTAAAAAGTTTTTATAGACAAGATTTTATTGCGAATACTAAAATAGCTGTTTCATATGTGTTTCATCTGGCAAAGAACATGAGATTGAGCTTTTTATTAAAAAATTTGATATTGAAATCTTATGCTTCACTGAGCATTGGCTCAATACTCATCAGTTAATTGTACACCTTAATAATTATTCACTGTCAAGTGCGTTCTCAAGAAAGACTGCTATACGCGGGGGATCATTGATAGTAACGCGAAATAACATTAATTATAAAGAGCGAAAAGACGTTGTTAGTCTTTCTATAGAACGCACTATTGAGCTGTCTTGTGTTGAGCTGGACCGATATATTGTAGTTTGCGTGTACCGCCCACCCTCGGGCGACTTTGTTGTTTTTGAGGAGGTAATGGAGGATGCCTTAAGGCGGCTATGTAGGTCATCAAAAAAAATAGTGGTCTGTGGAGACTTTAATATTGATATTTTGCTTCACACTCCTTTTACTGGTAGGCTACTTAACTTATTTGAAAGCTTTAATTTAGAGAATATTTTTGATGAACCTACAAGAGTAACTGCAAACTCAGCTACCTGTATTGACAACATTTTTTGTGATTGTAACATTATTGAAAAATCTGTTATCACTTATCTCAGATCTGATCATTGCGGTCAAATGATATCTATTCCAAGCAGTCAACAGAATATAACAAAAGTAATAAAATACAGGCCAGTTACCACTAAAAAAGTTAAGCATTTTAAACAAAACATCTCAGCTGGATTGCCGACGCTTGACCTTGCTCAGGATGGTCCGGATGAAATTTATACAAAGTTTTTTGATTTGTTAAGCTCACAATATAACTCTATCTTTAAGGTGATGGAGAAAAGACTGTTTAAAGATCTTAAGTTTAGTGACTGGGCAACTGCCGGCATCTATAAAAGTAGAAATAAGCTGTTTGACTTGTATGCAGAAAAAAAATATAATTATTCCCCCGCGTTTATTGAATATGTAAGAAATTATTCTAAATTGTTTAAAAATGTGTGCATACAAGCAAAGTCACTTCACATAAAACAAAAAATTGTCAATTCTGATAATAAAATTAAAACAACATGGGGCATCATCGGCGATGAAATGAATAACCATAAGGTGCATAATAATAATAAATTGGAGCTTAAAATTGATAATCATGTAATTAACTCCGATATAGAAGTTGTAAATACATTTGAGAACTTTTTCAAAAATATTCCAATTACCACAACCAGTTCTCTAAATTCCTCGCCGGCAGAAGCCTATCGTCTTCTAAGAAGCAATGTCTCTGAGTGCAATAAGTTATTTAGGTTTGAACACGTTACCCCATATGACATAGTCAAAACATTTAAATCTTTACAAAATAAGAAAACAGCAGATCTATGGGGGATATCAGTTAAAATAATTCATAATGTAATTGATATTATTGCGCCGTATCTTGCTTTAATTTTTAATAAATCAGTAGATTCTGGATCTTTTCCAGATCTTATGAAATGTAGTAAGCTAATACCGCTTTTTAAATCGGGCAGCAAAAGTGACCCGAATAACTACAGGCCAATTTCAATTTTGCCAACTCTCAGCAAGATATTCGAAAAAATAATGCTCAACCAACTGCTTTTACACTTTAATTTAAATAAACTCCTACACACTGAGCAGTATGGTTTTACAAAGGGTCGATCAACAACCGATGCAGCCGCAAGGCTATTACAACACATATTCGATGCGTGGGAGAACTCACAGAATGCCATTGGTATTTTCTGTGATTTGTCAAAGGCATTCGACTGCGTTGATCACGAGACTCTTTTGCTTAAACTGAGCCACTATGGCATTAAAGATTTTGCACTTAGTCTCATTGCGTCTTATCTCAGCAACCGAGTCCAAAGAGTATGTGTCAATGATGTAAAATCATCCGGATCAGCCTCAGTAATGGGTGTACCCCAGGGTTCTATTCTAGGTCCATTCATGTTTTTGGTCTACATAAATGATTTACCACATTTTGTCCAAAATACTTGCGATATTGTACTATTTGCTGATGATACGTCTTTAATTTTTAAAGTCGATAGGATGAAAGACAATTTTGACGATGTAAATAATGCATTATCTCAAGTTTCTGAATGGTTTACGGCAAATAATCTCCTTTTAAATGCTAAAAAAACAAAGTGTGTTGAGTTTTTATTACCTAACACGAGAACTGTCAGTAAAAATTTAAAGATAAATAATGAACCTTTGAAAACTGAGGACTCCACAGTGTTTTTGGGGTTAACCCTGGATTCAAAGCTACAATGGGGCACCCATATAGCAACGCTTGCTGGCAAACTTAGCTCTGCTGCTTACGCTGTTAGGAAGATTCGACAGTTGACTGACATAGAAACTGCAAAAATTGTTTATTTTGCATATTTCCATAGTATTATGTCATACGGAATCTTAGTATGGGGTAAGGCAGCCGATATTGGAAAAATTTTTGTTTTGCAGAAGAGGGCAATCCGCGCAATCTATAATTTGAGGCCGCGGGATTCCCTTCGAGAAAGATTTAAAGAGATAGGCATTCTTACAGTAGCTTCACAATATATTTATAACAACATAATATTTGTCAGACAAAACATTTTGAGTTACAAAAAAAAGAGTGATTTGTCCGATAGACCAAGTAGAAATCCAAATAGGCTCATGTTTCCTGGGCTGCGCCTCAAGAGGGTCCAAAAGACATTTGTGAGAATGGGCGTGACGTTTTACAATAAAATTCCACAGTCAATCTTAGACTTGCCTCTACACAAGTTTAAGAAATCAATTAAATCTGCTCTCATGAAAAAAGCATATTATACAATTGAAGACTATGTAAATTATAAAAAAGCGTGGATATAATTCGCTCCAGTGATTCATAAGACAGTAATAACTATCCTGTGTTCAATAACAATTGTAAATTTTTTATTTTTTTTGAAAAGAGCAACCGCCGAGTTTCTTACTGGCTCTTCTCGGCAGGAAAGGCATTCCGAACCAGTGGTAGATTCATTGACGATTCAAAAGTGCTTGTAAAAGTTTATTTGAATAAAAATATTTCTATATCGAACACAGCTTCGCTTCATTTCCTAAGATCAAGGCTTTTTAATATTGAAGACAGTTCAATAATCTATTCACGCACTAGTAAGTAGTTTAAAACCATGTATATTTTACAACTCGTACAATAAGTGAACGTCTTGAAATGTCCACTGCCTGCATTTTGTACGCTGTCAGTCATCAATATCAGCAATCCATCAAAGACTCACTACTGAGCCCATGTCTGCTTTCAGTAGAAGGGTTATAAACGGTTATAATAGTTCATCAACCTGGTTCAATGAGTTGGCAGACTTCACATACCCTTAGGAACATTATACAAGGTGTAACAGAAGAAGGACAATGAGCTTATGAAACTTAACAACTTTCCCCAAGGAACATAGGTCGAAATATGAAAAAAAAAGTGGACCTCCCATACAAAATTGACGATCCGCTGATTGATTTACTATCACCTCAGGGTTGATACCTCCCTTTTTGTTACACTTGTCTAGAACTCTCAGGCGTCCAAGTTTCCTCACGATGTTTTCCTTCACCGCTGATATTATATTTAATTCTTTAAACGCACAAAACTCAGAAAATTCAGAGCCCGCGGGATCGAATCTGCGACCCCCCGAATCAGTGATAGCCTAGTGGTAAGGAGATCGCTATCACTGCTTCAAACAAAAAAAACACCATAAAGGTAAACAATGCAGTAATCCTTACTAATATTATAAATGTGAAAGTGTGTTTGTTTGTTGGTTTGTTAGTTTATTGGTTTGCCCTTCAATAACGCTGCAAAAGAGCTACGAATCGACGTGATTTTTTGCATCGGTAATGGGTATAGTTGAGGACTTGAATAGTGACACAGGCTACTTTTTATAACGAAAAATCAAATTCCCGTGGGATTCTAAAAACTAAATTCACGCGGACGAAATTGCGGGCATCGGCTAGTATAATATAATATTGTCGCATATCGGTCTTTCAGTAAAGGTTTTTAACAGTTGGTGCAATAAGTACCACAATAAATAATTGTTTTAGCAACTTTTAATATATTTATTTGGTGTATACGTTCTCAGGTCTAGATTATGAAGATCAATGGTCTGCTCTTATTTAGTACACAACTACCCTTAATATTAGAGCTAATCCAATAATCTTACACTTGGGAGTCCCTTTGAAATGCTCTCTCAAGAAATAAGAAATGTCTTTCGACCGGGATCGCTGGCTGTTCAAAGGATTTTGCTTGTTCGCGGAAATGTCCCTTGATAAGCAGTATTGAGAGATAAATAGGCAATTTTACGCTGCTTGAAATGAGTTTCATCTAACCCCTTCCATCATTTTATGGATACGACGATTTTTTTATACTAGTTGATGCCCGCGACTTTGTTAGCGCTGATAGGTAGAGGTTTTTTGATTCCTTCGCGTACTCTATCATTTTCCACGCTATAATCCATCTCTTTGCCAAAATTCAGCTAAATCGATTAAAATTGAGTACCCAACATCCATCCATTCATACATCCGTCCATCCATACATCTATACTTTCGCATTTATAATATTGTAGGCTTAGTAGAATAAATAGCGAGCAAGCGAGCAGGCGGGTCACCTGATGTTAAGTGATTACCGCCGCCAATGAACATTTGTAGCACCAGAGATACCATTGGTGGAGATACCATCTCTGGTGGCGTTGCCGGTTTTATTGTTGGCTTTTACACTTTTGGGCTCTTGCAGCACCAGGCTTGGACTTTGGTTATGTCGACTTGGCTACCAATTATTCGTTTTCTAAGATCGCTGACGCTAAAGCAGGGGCTCCTAAGGTTTTTTACCTATCCTTTCAGCAGGAAAGCGTGACAAAAAACAAACTTTGGGAACCCCTGCTCTACGGCGTCTCTAGCGATCAGGGAAAGAGAATAGATACGACACGTTTGTAATATGACTAGGGCAGCTGTTTGTTCAACAGAGAAATCACGAGTTGGCGCAAACTTTGTGACTGCAGGGTGCAGACATCGCAACTTGCAGCCGCTGATTCGTGCTTGTTTAATACTTTGAACTGGAGTCTGTCTTTTCTGTTACAGTTGCTTTTTACCGAATACGGCAAAGTCAAGAGGAAAGGTTATTTTAGCAGTCTATGTATGTGACCTATGTGATTGCATAAACTACTTTTAACGATTTTCATGAATGAGGTGTTTGATAAAATGTATCCTTATGTCACCCAGACTATAATAAGTCTGGGTGATATAAGGATACATTTTATTCGAACAAAGTTCAATACATTTACAATACAAGTTACATCAAATTTTCCGTAGTGGGGTACAGTTTTTATTAAACTTTCATTCTTGGTAAGAATAATATTGTGCTTTTTTAAAATAAAGTCCGTGGCACAATTTTCGTTGTAGTTAAATATTATATCTGGTTTGCATAACTGCTACTTTCAAATGAGATTTAGACAAATTTACACAAAATTACATTTTTTTAATGAAAAAATAGTCAAAGAACTAATAAGTAGGAATATAATAGTTTTATCAAATCGTTCATAGTCATAGTTTCAGAAAATACCTATGAGTAGGAAGCCATCTAAGCTAAACCAGTTACTGAAAAAAATAATATTCTGTTATGAAGAAAACTTTGTTTATGTAACTTGGTGCCATCTTGAAAAGTTCGTATAAAATAGATCAGCGGTTTCAACAGCTCATTAAAAGTTACTGATATTCTCTCGAAATATCAGGTTTACTTTCCAATTTTCCCTTTGAGGATTCATCTATAAATAGAGCCTGTATTTAGATAGGTATCTTCAGGCAGGGTTTGAAAACTAATTCCAATCATTAACTCTATCCTTTCTAATATTACCAATGCGAAAGTGTGTTTGTTTGTTGGTTTGTTCTTCAATCACAACCAACTATCGGTGGTACAGATGAGGACTTGGAGGACGAAGTAGACTCATGGAACTTTAACGCTTAGAACAGAAGTTTCTTACAAAGTTGCGCCCCAAACGTCACGCAGGTTCAAAACTATAAGTGCCATGTAATTATTTATTTTCTAGTAGGTACTACGAATTGTTTGACGCATTTACATCAATATCTCGAAACATGTAATAATAATTATTAAGTGTCTTGGATGACATGTGTTCCTAGGTCTCTCTCTCTGCATCGTGTTCCCCATTACCAAGGGTCGTGACCCCTTCCACCAATGACTCTTTTGTAGATGATGTCGCGCCATGCGTCTCGGTTTTTTGCGACATGAAAGGCTTCGTGGACCTTTCTATCGAGAGTGGTGCGGATTTGGTCTGCCCAACGCATCGGGTTACGTCTCCGAGGTTTTTTCCGTCCACTTTGCCAGTAATCACGATCTTTTCTTTTTTGTGTCCCTCCCTTCTGGCAATGTGGCCGAAGTAATCGAGTATCCTCTGGAGACAGGTGGTCGACAGCCTTCTCGTGATTTTTAGTTGTTTCAGTATCGATGCGTTGGTTCTGTATGCTGCCGACGGAATTCACAGCATTCTTCTCCAGCACCATAGCATAAAGGGTCGATGGGATGTCGATCAGCAGCTTTTATTGTTCCTAGGTATTTACCTACAGTTTATTAAATTATGTGATCTTCCTTAAAATATGCTCAAAATCTTGTTTTTCTAGACTCTTCCACCTAGTAGTTGCACATAAGTGCACTATAGACTGCTCCATGTATTTGACTCTCCTGTCGCCCACTTCTAAAAGCGATCACAACGCTGATACTATAAAAGCGCAACGTAAAGTTCGCGCTTACCAACGTCGTATTGCGTGAATATTCATGAGTTATTACCATTGACATCCTAAACATGTCTAGAATACTCCAGATATGCACATTTGTTCACGCCTGCCACAGCCTATCTACCGCAAACCAGGCAATTGCATCTAAAAACTGGCAGGCGCTTGCATCTGAAGTGGCCGTCACTTTCTGACGTCATCGTTGGAAGGACAGATGGTCACCTTGAACGGAGTGAAGGACGCGACCACGCGAGTTTTGTGTGCATTAATTAATTATCCGCTAAAATTAATAAAAGGGGATCAAATTCAACCTTTTCGTTTTCTTTAACATAAGAAACAGTGGCGACCGTTAGACACGAACCTATTAAAACTGTTTTTTGGAGATAAATGCATGCGGAGCCCAAGAAATAAGTCAATGCAACAAGACGTGGATTGAAGTGGGTCGAGATCATCAGGACCAGCTGAGCTTCAAGTTTATCGCCGGTCAGCAAGCAGCACCGTCGAGCCAGCCAATTAGATAAGTGTTCCTGAATTTCCTAGACGTTTAAAGTCCTATTCCTAGGTCCTAATTTCTTAAAGTCTAGCCTTCACTCTGTGCGAACCAGTGGTACTTCCGAACAAGTTACACAAAAGAGGTAATGCTTGCCTAACTTATATACTATTTAATTATTAGGTACTAGTTTATGCATTACAAATAGGTACATAGTTTACTATGCAATTTTATGCCTATAGTTCTTAACTTGTCGATGTTCTAGAACAATATTCAGTACCAACCTACCTACTAAAAGTTAAAAGCAGTTATAAAACACATAATAAGTTAATTCTACACAGGTTTTAGAGTCCTAAGTGGTCTAAGTTAGCTAAAATTCGCAAACATATGGTTCAAGAAATAAAGCAAAACTAAAACTATAAGTACGAAAATTTAGCTTAGCCTAATTATTAAATCCTAATCTATTTATAGTCTCCCTAATTACAGTTTTTAAAAGGTTAACAAATAATTATAATCTACGCAAAATAAAATAGATCATTACGCTCAATTTTATATATCTCGATTTCAGGTGCTGTGTACGGCTGACTTGATACCTACCGGTCGATTCTATTGTTCTCGTAGATCGTTATCTACGATCGGCCGGCCGCGGCAGCGATAAGCGAACCAGTTATCCAAAGGAGTTGCGTAAGATAATAAACTTAATAAGCGAGTAATTAGGGTCGAATTTTCGATACTTGGGATTTTGCTAAGTTACTTTGGTGACATCGTATTGCATCAACTTCGTTTCTTTTGCATTAAAACATGTCGGACGCTAAATTAAAGGAACTTACGGTTAAACGTAGCTCAATCAAAGGTCGTTTGACTAAGTTTAAAAATTTTTTAGCTTTTTACGACTCATCAGAGCCTATAGATGAGACGGAACAAACTAGATTAAATATTCAGCTGGGAAAAATCGAAAGCTTATCGGGTGTCTTCGAAGAAATACAAAGTCAGATAGAAGTTTTGAATGCCTCGCAGCTGGATGAGGAGCTTGAGGAGCGCGACTCCATCGAGCTCGAATTTGCTACATTGATTGCGACTGCTCAGCAATATCAAAATAAACACAATCAAGGTAGCAATTCTAACGTAGAAATCAACGGTTCCTCTCACTGTTGTAACGATCAGTCAGGTATAGGCTTCAAACCCCCGACCTTGCAGATAGGAAAGTTTGATGGAAGTTATAACAAGTGGCTAGAATTTCGAGATTTATACTGCGCTCTCGTGCATGAGAACAAGCGGATACCGACTACCATCAAGTTTTGCTATCTCAATTCCTATTTGGAAGGTGAGGCTGCGCGAGTTATAAGTAACCTCGAAGTCACTGAAGCTAACTACACAAAGGCTTGGGATTTGTTGTGTGAGCGGTATGACAACAAGCGTTTATTGATTAAAAGTCATCTAAATGCCCTATTAAACTTTGAAATCAAGTCAAGCGAATCAGATAAGGCGCTGCGTTCTATCGTAGACAATATTAACAAAAATTTGCGCGCGCTTTCCAGCTTAGGTGAACCTACTTCATTCTGGGACACCCTAATTATTCATATAGTCTCTTCGAAGCTAGGAAGTCAAACCAGTATGAAGTGGGAAGAGCACAGAAATTCAATTCCTGATAGTCCTACCCTTGAGCAATTTAATAAATTCTTAAAAGACCGGGCCGACATATTAGAAACTTACAATCATTCTAGATTAACTAGTAACGCGAGCAATGATTCGAGCAACAACAATAATAATAAGAAGAAGCGAGTACAAGCCAACGTTTTTTCAACGCGTATATCAAACGAAGCTGTTAAGACTGCTACTGTAACGTGCGCAGTTTGTAAAGGCGCACATCGAATTTATGACTGCGAAAACTTTAAAAATAAAACTATCGAGCAACGCCAGGCGCTAGTAAATAGTCTAAAGCTTTGCAGAAACTGCCTACGAGGGGGGCATAGTGCATTTTTTTGCCGCGCGGGAACCTGCAGAAAGTGTAGAAGGCGCCATAATTCTCTGGTCTGTAATGATAGCCAACAGTCGGTTCCTCAAGGCGATACTGCTACTACAGCTCAGGCTACGACCCCAACAACAGCACAGCTTGCCGTTAATCTTGCTACAGACGATTTTAATAAGGTTACGCTTCTGTCCACAGCTTTGGCTGAAGCGGTCAACCCACTCAACCAAAAAACGGAAGTCGTGCGCGTTCTACTAGACTGTGGTGCGGAATCTAGTCTCATTACTAAAAGCCTGCAAGAGAGATTAGGTTTACATTCATCCACTATGGATCCTATTAGCGTAGTAGGTATAGGTAATGCAACTTCTCATCGTGCAAATGAGCTTTGCTCGTTCCAATTGAAATCCTTGCACGGTGACTATGTTACGAAGTTGACATGTCCGGTACTTCCAGAACTCACTGATAATATCCCGAGATTATCAATTAATGCTAAAACCCTTATGATACCTACGGATGTTCAGTTGGCCGATTCGAATTTTGATAAGCCGTCACCAATAGACGTGCTAGTCGGTGCTGATCTATTTTGGCACATCGTAGGATGCGAGCGAAAATCATTAGGTCCAAATAAACCATATTTAATAAATTCAGAGTTCGGTTGGATTCTGTCTGGCCCGATTTATTCAAGAACTCGTGCAACTAATATAAAATGTAATTTTGAAACTACTATTCCCCGATTAGACGATATCGACAAGCTACTGAACCGATTTTGGGAGCTGGAAGAGCTGCCTTCTGAGAAGATTTTAAGCCAAGACGAGAAAGCATGCGAGGAGCACTTCCAAGCTCATACATGTCGAGATCACTCGGGACGATTTTGCGTACGACTACCTCTCAAGGATTCACCTGATTGCTTAGGGAATTCGTACGTTGCAGCAAGAAAGAGATTTTTGAACCTAGAGAAGCGCTTTAGGTCACAGGCCGAGCTGAAGGAGCAGTATGTAGCCTTCATAAATGAGTATATTCAATTAGGTCATTGTGCGATTTTAAACACTGCAAGGGGGGAACCGTGCTATTTTCTTTGCCACCATGCAGTGTTCCGACAACAAAGCGAGCCGTATTCGTTTAAGATATTTGACCCTTTAGTTGTTATAAGCCCCTGTACAATCAAGCCCAAGGTACTTATGCAACAGTTATGGCGTCGCAACATCGGTTGGGATGAGCCAGTGCCTTGTGATTTGCAGCAAGTATGGGACGATCTAAAGACTGATCTAGGCAAGTTAGAATCTATTGAGGTTCCTAGATTAGTTATTTGCAGCTTACCTGTCAGTCTGGAGCTTCACTCCTTTTGCGATGCATCAGCTTCAGCACATGGTTGCTGTGTATATTTGAGGTCTGTGGACTCCAAAGGTCAAGTCATGGTTAGATTGCTCTGCGCTAAATCAAGAGTCAATCCTAGTAAGCCGATCACGATTCCTCGATTGGAGCTTCTTGGAGCTTTATTAGCTGCTCGGTTATGCAAATCCGTTTTAGAATCTTTGCGGTGTACAAGTTCACGTTGTGTGCATTGGAGCGACTCCAGCGTCGTGCTGGGCTGGCTTCGTACTAACCTTAGCAAGCTAAAAACATTTGTTGCTAATCGAGTCGCGGAAACTTGTGAGACAACTATCCCAGCTAACTGGCGTCATGTTCCAACAGCTCATAGTCCGGCAGATTTAATTTCTCGAGGAACCAAATCCAACAACCTTCTAGATTCACGGTTAAGGTGGTCGGGGCCGGAATTTTTGGCTCAAATGGAGCCGGAGTGGCCGGTTTTATACAAACAATCTGATTGCGATCTACCCGAAATTCACGCTAGTAACACTATTCAAATTTGTGAAAATCTAGTGTCTTTTAAGAGATTTTCTAACTTAACGCGATTAAAACGTGCCTTTGCTTATGTGCTGCGGTTCATACATACCGTTAAATTAAAGCTAAACGTCCTATCTTTGCAAACTTTCTCAAAACCTCTATCTGACTTCGCGACCAACGAAAACATAAAATTTCATTTTATTCCTGCTTACGCAACTTACTTTGGAGGATTGTGGGAGGCAGGTATCAGGTCGGCTAAGCACCAAATAAAGCGCGTTATGGTGAGCTCCAATTTTCCATATGAGGAGTTGTCCACTTTATTCGCACAGGTGGAAACTATTCTTAATAGCCGTCCTCTTTGTCCTATCTCGTCCTCTCCTAACGATTTTCAATCCTTTACCCCAGGACACTTTTTGATTGGTTGGCCGCTAACATCGCTGCCTGACCCAAACCTGGAAAGAGAGAAGGTCACAAACCTGCAACGCTATGCCCGCGTAGAACAAGACCGCCAGCATTTTTGGGGGCGCTGGCAAAATGAATACATCAGCGAGCTACAGCAGCGCTTGAAGTGGCGCTCAAACAGGAAGATTCTACGCGTTGGAGACCTAGTTCTCATCCAGCAAGAAAACTGTCCACCACTTCACTGGCGTCTAGGGCGCATCAAAGAGCTGTTCCCAGGAATTTATGGGGTGGCCAGAGTTGCGGAGATCACAACCCAAGGAGGAAACATCAGGCGAGCCCTCACGAGACTCTGCCCTCTGCTACGTGAAGAAGAGCCATTTCAGTAATACTCGAGAGTATTCCAGGGGGGGAGTTTGTTCACGCCTGCCACAGCCTATCTACCGCAAACCAGGCAATTGCATCTAAAAACTGGCAGGCGCTTGCATCTGAAGTGGCCGTCACTTTCTGACGTCATCGTTGGAAGGACAGATGGTCACCTTGAACGGAGTGAAGGACGCGACCACGCGAGTTTTGTGTGCATTAATTAATTATCCGCTAAAATTAATAAAAGGGGATCAAATTCAACCTTTTCGTTTTCTTTTCGTGTTCCCCATTAACGAGGGTCGTGACCCCTTCCACCAATGACTCTTTTGTAGATGATGTCGCGCCATGCGTCTCGGTTTTTTGCGACATGAAAGGCTTCGTGGACCTTTCTATCGAGAGTGGTGCGGATTTGGTCTGCCCAACGCATCGGGTTACGTCTCCGAGGTTTTTTCCGTCCACTTTGCCAGTAATCACGATCTTTTCTTTTTTGTGTCCCTCCCTTCTGGCAATGTGGCCGAAGTAATCGAGTATCCTCTGGAGACAGGTGGTCGACAGCCTTCTCGTGATTTTTAGTTGTTTCAGTATCGATGCGTTGGTTCTGTATGCTGCCGACGGAATTCACAGCATTCTTCTCCAGCACCATAGCATAAAGGGTCGATGGGATGTCGATCAGCAGCTTTTATTGTTCCTAGGTATTTACCTACAGTTTATTAAATTATGTGATCTTCCTTAAAATATGCTCAAAATCTTGTTTTTCTAGACTCTTCCACCTAGTAGTTGCACATAAGTGCACTATAGACTGCTCCATGTATTTGACTCTCCTGTCGCCCACTTCTAAAAGCGATCACAACGCTGATACTATAAAAGCGCAACGTAAAGTTCGCGCTTACCAACGTCGTATTGCGTGAATATTCATGAGTTATTACCATTGACATCCTAAACATGTCTAGAATACTCCAGATATGCACATTTTTTTTTATTCGATGACAAGATAGTCCTTGATTGCGATCTCACCTGTAAATGACGATGCAGTCTAAAATGGTAGCAGACTAATTTGGAAGGGGTATGCCAGTGTACATTCAACCCATAGCCCATACTCTTAATCTGTTTCTACACGTCATCGTGCCGGAAGGCTAAATCGCTTGGCATGTCTTTCACGGTAGGGATACAATGATTTTTACGGAATTGACATGCAGATATGCCTTGACACAATTGATAGATAACTTGGATGTCACGTTTTTTAACAAGAAAACTTACATTCAGGGCACAAAAATCGATAATTTAGCATTATTAGTCATAAAACACTATCAAAACTAAGAGACAAATTAAGAAACTGCATATCTAACATTCTTAATATCAATGGTTGCAACCCATTCAGCGTGCAGCCGAACCGCGTCTATATTGTACACACAATTTCTTTTTCGCAAATCCCTTCGTAACATAACCATAGACTCTATGAAGCTGGCTGTAAACTAACGAACTTGTTCGACAAAACAATACATACGCTATTTCGTGACATGCCATAAAATACAGAGGCAAAAAGCTCTTTCATAACATTATTGCAACATTACAATTGGGTGTTTGACAAAAAAAAAATTATATACTTAAAATAATTTTTTTTTCGAAAACAGTCAAATAACCAATTCTTTGAAAGTTTCATCATTTCATCGTTAACTGTGGACGTCCACTGCTCACTCCCTTTCTCTCTCTCTCTCTCTCTCTCACACACACACACAAACAACGATAAACTTCTGTCCGTTTCGCTGGAGGGTGTCCTCCACTAGCGTACATGATCGCACTATCTTAAAACGATTTCCTTGATGGTCCTTGCCAAAGATCACCTTCTCTCGCAAGATGCTCCTCAATTTAGATTTTTGCTCGATATTTTGCAACTAACGTGCACAAATGTAGTGTTGACCTGATTGGACCAACACATGGGACTATCATCTTGGCCTCTTTTATTGAACTTTTCCGGTCTTCTAAATCACCTCCAACTTCCAAAAAATTTGTGTTTACGCACATATTTCAACATACATGTTCGGTCATATATAAGAAACCTAATAAAAGCCACAGCAGAAAAACCACGGCTCACGCATGCCCGTTCGCGTAAATATTCAAGAGTTGTTACTTGCCGCGCTGCACTTTTACTGCGCCTCTACCTGCGACAGTTATTGTCCATGATTTCTTTCATGCATCCGTACCATGTTTCTGCAAATTAAGTGAAAAATGAGTCAAATTGAGCGTACCTTCCTTTGACGAAGATATAGAGGCCTACGTCTAATGAAGCAAATAGAATTGTTTCTGAAATCAAAGCTGGAAAATAATGCGATCCCACTAATTGGTTTTTTTAACTGACTGCCAAAAAAGGAGGCGGTTTTCAATTTGTCTCAATATGTTCCTCGATTATTTACATCTTTATTGTATTTTATACTAGTTGTTGACCGCGACTGTGCTCGCGTGGATTGAGATTTTTTGACTCCCGCGGGAACTCTCTTATTTTTTGGGATAAAAATCTATCTCTGTGCCAAATTTCACGTCTCCGTCTTTTGCCACTTCTACCTCGTGTCTTGTTGAGCCATGTTGTTTACTCTGGTTCTTCTCCTCATTTATAATTTTATGACATGGCGATTACACCTTTGGAGTAGCACTCACGAAATGGAAAAAGTAAAAGTATTTTTTTAAATTGAGTGCGAACTGAAAGAAAACGTACGAGTATATTATGCTAAGTATACGGATCCTTTTTATATTGTAAATATATGGAAGTATAAAATAATCTCTAAAATATAAAAATGAGCTCCTCACCTCGGCAATTGCTATGTCAAAAATAAAATTTAAACATCAAAAAACTCAATATCGGGTAAGGATCGTCGGTGCGTGAAACTCTCCGCCCATTTTAATCTGAGACGCAACGTCTACGCGGAATACATTATTTTGTCTACCAGGCATGACGCCTATGGAGGCATGAAGCATACAAATTAGAAAGAACAACCTGAAGAATTTATCTCACACAAATTTCTAGTCTATGTATGTTCAATAAAGTTGAAATTCCATTGAACGGAACGTGGCCACATTTGAAGGAAGTCATCATCGTTAAAACCTAATCGTGTACGGGCCCTCATTATGCGAAGTACTTATTCGTCGTCTCCATTAGACTTGCATCGAAATTGCGTAGATCTCCAGGGGACTACATGGCGATAGCAGGGATTAGCGATGATCGGTAAATAATACCTAATGGTCTGTATCGTCTGCATAATGCTTGTTCATAGATTAGGTAGGGAAGCAGGTGTCAGGTGAGGTGATTAGAGCTCGTAGGTATCAAGACTACAAAGAAAATTGATCCTTGGATTCGACTGCAAGGTGATCAAACAAGGTCGTGGGCCTCATAAGCTCAGCTCAGGAAGCTCAGGATTACTCAGCAAGTGATAGAAAGAGCGCTGCTTAGAATGTCTCTGCGAGTTCAAATCATTAAATAGAAGTGTTTTCGCAAAAAAATGTGATATAGGAAAGGCTATATCGTACTAAAGAGATAAAAACAAAAAAAAAATCAATGTAAGCAGTCTGCTTATAAACTTTTTATATCGAGGACCACTTTATATTTCGTAATAAGGTAGACAACATTTCGTCGTGACGATATTTGTATCGATGAAAAGTTATATTATCTTGGATTAACTTTGAGACTTTTCTCAAAAAATAAACGAAGTGATAAAATATTTGATAGTTTTGAGTTTCTAGACTTAAAAATTTATGCTTGAATCATTCAGTAAATTGTTCGTTTAATTTTTAACTATATATTATAATGTCGGGATTTTCAAAGTTACCTTCTGCAGAACCGTAAGCGTAAAACTTGAGCTAGGAGTTGGCTCGATGATATAGCAACATCGGGGTTCAACTAACCGTTGCGCTATTGAGGCTTTTGGGAGACAAACAATAAGTTAGAAAGAGTCATTTGTACATATAAAACTTTGATAAGAATTACAAATAAAACGCTTCGCGCTTGCCGCCCCGACGCTAAGCCCGGCGGGATCGGATAAGCGGATTTATTAGACGTCGACGCGGGACCAACAATTTTATATCGGGGATTTGATGCGGAATTGAATAAATTTATATTGCGATATAAGAACGAGTCTCCTCGTTCTGCTGGGTGTTAATTTGAAATGGGTCAGGGATTGTCTATTTCAATTTGTCGCAGTGTTTTGATGAAATCAGTTTTTTCATCAATATCTTAGGATTTTCAATATCAAGTGTCCGGTATACCAGCTTTATTTCTTGATCTCACATACAAAGAAGTTTGCACGTGGTAATGGAGGTATTTTGTTCAATTTCACACAGTTCAAGTGGGTAATGGCGAGACTCATCTGTTACAAATTAAGTGATTTTTGAAAAATGACTCAAAAATTACGGGCGTACCTACTCTTTCAGAAAAACATTATATTTCTGAAAGAGTACGAAACTTTCTATCAAGTAATAACTGTAATTAATGAATATTCGCGATGATAGCGAAACACTGATAGATTTTTATAATAATAAAGGCTTTTCCTCACATAAACTTATTTCTTCATACACTTACTTTTCGATTCCGCTAAGACGAGGCTTTCAGTATCACCGGCTTCTTGACCGACTCGCATATTAATTAGGTTTGACATAAGTTAGGATGGTATAACAACTTGATTTGAGTAATCATGGTTAAGAGCTACCGATCAAAACGCTTCAGGGCCTCCAGTACCGCTGGCCGTACTTCTGGTGTTAAGGCGGATATTTTAATTTTTTAATTTTTTATTGAAGTGTTAATCTACACTTAAAAGAAATTTATAAATACATATCAAAAATTCCGAGGCTGGCAGGATTCGAACCCACATCTCTCTGGGAATCGCGCCCGAGTGCGTTAACCGTTACACCACGGCCGAGCCACACGTCAGCCACGAAATTAGTGATATGTATCTACTTTTTCAATCGGTTTTATAGCAACTGTTAACGACATTTAGTCATCGGATATCATCATCATCGGATATTTTAAGTTAAACGATACCCCCAGGTAATGGGAGGCTTATCAGGTCACGTAAAAATTAAATGATTGTGTAGTTTATTAATTACGCCGTTTTTAATACTGTCTTTATGATTTTGCAAAATTCAGGAAGTCAGACTTTACGAAGGAGCTTAGATTTAAATTTTTCACTGTATCCTTTTTAATATTAAGTGAAGCCATGAATGTAAAGTTTTTATTTAACGGTCGCGTTAGCGAAGAATAATCAGAACGCACGAACAGCGAGCAATGTAAAATTTTCTGCTCTTTTTACTTGCGACTGAGCTCTGCCATTGTCTGCATAATTTCTTTCATTCGCAACTCGTATGTGTTCATTAAAAATGAAAGGAGAAAACCCCGTGACATAATTAGAAGAGCAACAACAATTGGGGCCTCAGGACGAACTCGGGAACGGGAAGCAATTTCAGACCTTTCCAGCTCGGCATGAAAGGCTTAAGTTGCATTAATTAGGATTGTTGCAAATGCCGCTGTAACTTTGTATCAAAGTGAACAGATATTAAAATGAGCCAAGTGGTTGACAAGGATACAGGTTAATTAAAACATAGCGTGATTTATGCCTAATTCTTTTTTTCCTAAAATGTACTGTAAAACTTATAGCTAAACTAGCTTTACCCCGCGGCTTCGCTCACGTTAAGTTCGATTATTCCAACCCCTATTTTATCCCTTTAGGGGTTGAATTTTCAAAAATCCTTTCTTAGCGGACACCTACGTTATAATAGCTATCTAGATGCAAAATTTCAGCCTGATCCATCCAGTGGTTTCAGCTGTGCGTTGATAGATCAGTCAGTCAGTCAGTCAGTCACCTTTGCCTTTTATATATTTAGATAAATGAGTCAGCCTGTTAGAAAAAAAATTTTTGTTAAATAAAAACACATATAAATCAGTCATACACTCTTACGAAAAATACACATGAGACTGTAGGTATCATTCCATCGTGGGTAAAGATAAATATTATTATGCTCTTCTAGAGCAGTTTGGAAAGGGAAGCAACTAAAAAAAAGAAATAAACATTATGACGTAGAATATTAAAAATTTTACTCTACCTTTTCCCAAGTTAACTGCGCTACAACCTCTCCTGTTAATGAAAAAAGTATTTATATTAACGAAGCATAATTGCTTGTTGAAATAATAACGTTTTTTAGGTTTAAATAGGGTTTGCGGATTTTCCTAAATGCGGAAATTGCTAACTTATGTTATTGTATATTTTGTTATATGTATTATGAAGATCAACATAATGAAAATAATAGTCGAAAGCTTTGGCCTCGTTTTATGAGATATAAGTATTTCGATCAGTAACTTAGTAGATAATTATATCTTTCGTTACTAGTCCTTCACTTCGGATGTTCGTCCATCGTCGGACATAGACCTATTCGTGTGCACGCCATTCCTTTCGATATTGTGCCAGTTTCATTCAAGTTTTGCTCGGAAGCTTGATATCGTTAGACTAGCGGGATCGAAAGTAAAAAATTAAGGTAGGCAATGCAACATTTATCTTACTTTTATTAGATTACATTCTATAATCAAATTGATAAAGTTATATTGACAAAGCTAGCTCATGTCCGGGATTAAGGGGTTTTGATTCCCGCAAGAATTGTTTAATTTTCTGAGATAAAATATAGCCTACTAGTTGATGCCCGCGGCTTCGCTCGCGTGGATTTAGTTTTTAAAAATGTAATACCCGTGCAAAAAATCTCGTCGATCCGTTGCTTTGTTGTGGCGTGATTGAACGAAAAACCAACAAACAAACACTCTTCTGCATTTATAATATTAGTAAGGATGTAGTATTCTGATGTAAGCTATTACATTGTGAAGTTTCATCAAAACCTGTCTAGTAGTTTTTGTGTGAAAGTGTGATAAACATCCATTGATCCAACCATCTATCCATCCTCACAATATCAGTAGGAATAGTGGGATAATAAAAGTATTAGGTTCTCCAAGTTAAGTTATTTGACAGTCTTAAAGTGGTGAGCGCTGTGATCTTATAACTTGGAGGTCTCAGGTTCGATTCCCGGCGGGGGCAATTTCGGAATTTATAATTTCTGAATTGTCTCTGGTCTGGTCTGGTGGGAGGCTTTGGCCATTGCTAGTTATCACCCTACCGTCAAAGACGTGCCGCGAGGCGATTTAGCGTTCCGGCACGATGGCGTGTAGAAACCGATCAGGGGTATGGGTTGAATTTACACTGCTATACCCCTTACAAGTTAGCCTGCTACCATCTTAGACTGCAGCGTCACTTACCCGTGGTCAAGGGCTATCTTTTCATCGATTAAAAAAAAAGTTCTCCACCTCTCGTTTAGAAGCATAGCATCATAAGATGATAAGACATTTTTAATAATCAACTGTGACTTCAATAATTCTGAGTGATCCACAAATAATGATAAAATTATCGCATTCGCGTCGCTCGCTGGCGTCGCGTAAATCCGCGGCGGATTCGATTATACGAACCTCTGCGGGCTTAGGAGATAGGCAGTGAATCTGATAAAAGAACGCTGAAATCAAATTGATAGATATCTGACCTACATTGGAATATTATATAGACCTAGCTTTTGTCCGCAACTTCGTCCACGTGAAGTTGAGTTTTTAAAATCCCGCGGACACCTATTTTTCTGGTAAAAAATCTCGCAGATTGCTGCTTGAATCGGATGCTGTATGCTTGCCGAACACATCAACTTATCATAACACATCCTACTTTCTACTTCCTACTTGCGAAAGTTTATAAGGATGGATGGATTGATGTTTGTTACTCCTTCACGCCACAACGAATATACCAATTTGGCTGAAATTTGGAATGGAGATAGCTCATACCTAGGACAAACATATAATATAGGCTTTTATATATTCATCTAGTAAACCAATGACACAACAAACCAAAAAAAGTTTCGCAGTTATAATTATAAGTAGGTAAGTAAAGGTGAATTAATGTATCGAATGTTATAAATATCATACTAATATTACAAATGCGAAAGTTTGCATGTATGGATGGATGGATGGATGTTTGTTACTCAATCACGCCGCAATAACTGAACCAATTTGGCTGAAAGGCACAGAGATAGTGTAGTCACATAGGCTACTTTTTATCCCGGAAAAAGAGTTCCCGCGGGAATTAAAAACCTCAATTCACGCGTACGAAGTTGCAGGCACCAGTTGGTCATAAATAATAATAAGTTTACTCAACACGAACGGAATAGAACTTTTCAGTTTAATACGATTGCGAGGTGTCGCAACTTTTTCAGCGCTTTTTCAGCGCTTTCAACTATTGATAGCGGATGGCTGCAGCGGTGTGATACTGTTCGATCGCTGTTCAAACGGGGACTGTCAGCTTTTATTTTAGTGAACGATTTCTCTTGTATGTAGGTCACTGACCTGACCGCATTCTTTGTTAGGTATTCTGACGCTCGTTAGTTATGCGTTTACTTTAGGAGCGAATAATAATACCTAACAAATATGAACTGTGTAACACCAGGTGGACCGACGACATCAAGCGAGTCGCAGGGAGCCGCTGGATTCAGGCGGCGCAAGACCGAGACCTGTGGAGTTCCATGCATTAGACTTATGCCCAGCAGTGGACGTCTATAAGTTGACAAAGAAGACAAAGAAGAGGATGAACTGTGCATAAATCTGCTAATTACTTTTGGGAAAAGTTTCATGATTTGACGTCCGATACCTAAATCATCCCCTAATGTCGTTTTCACCAACGTTCCCTAACTTTTACTTGCTAGTTGCTGTAGGATGTTATCCCTACTGATAAATGATAATAATTGATATATTTTAGTGGACTGTATAATTTAATGATATTAATATGATATGATATTGATATTGATAATGATATTGATAATATGATAATTATTGATATGATATATTGAGCGCGTCGTAGGGCAGCCCACGGAACACTGACTGACAATAATTAACGCGCGGCCCGACGATGGCGTAAACTGCTGACGGTGCAGTGTTCGGGTGCACGCAGTGTCCCGAACATGCTCCCGCCGGCCAGATGAGGGATGATATCATAACAATAGGGATGAAGATAAAGCAATTTACAAGAAGCGTGATTGATTATACAAAAATTATTCTCTTATGATTATGTATTCAGTAAAGTCTCTAAACTTTTACTTAAAGTCCCCTATGATTCTTCTTGATACTTGTCTTTTAAACACTATTTTTAATCCCTGTTTTCACTGACATAAACACTATGGTCACTCGCGCACTCATCACTACCACTCTCACACACAAACACTCTCTGCTGCGTCGCCGGGGCGGGGCGGGGGAGGGAGACACGAAACGCAAGCGCCTCCGCCTCCTCCACCAGATGAATGCTCCCAGAACCGCTGCCGCTGCTACCATCACGTACAGCTGTTTGATACGTTGCAATTTTGTTTCCTATGTGATTAATCTTTATCTTCTTTACTTTCTTTTTCTTCTTGATATACTGATGATTCTTCTTTTGTTGATTGCAAAGGTAATATTGATAGTTTGGCTACTGGTCTTTTGAAATGTCCATTTTTAGTCTTTAATGTCACTACTCTGATAATTCCGTCATGTACTGGATGCACTTCCGTAACACGACCCATCGCCCACTTTCCTGCTGGTAACTGATCCTCTTTAATTAGCACCACGTCTCCTATTTTGATGTTTTCCTGTCGCTTGATCCGGCTCGAAGGACCAAAATGTAGGATGTTATCCCTACTGATAAATGATAATAATTGATATATTTTAGTGGACTGTATAATTTAATGATATTAATATGATATGATATTGATATTGATAATGATATTGATAATATGATAATTATTGATATGATATATTGAGCGCGTCGTAGGGCAGCCCACGGAACACTGACTGACAATAATTAACGCGCGGCCCGACGATGGCGTAAACTGCTGACGGTGCAGTGTTCGGGTGCACGCAGTGTCCCGAACAGTTGCTACCTAAGCTAACACTGACGCTTTCTGTCAATTTCGTGTGTCAACTTACAAGTAATAACTTTAAGGTTCCCATTGTATGACATCTTAAACCAAAATATAAGAAATATTACCTACTGCTTTAAGCTGTGGCTTATTTGAAAAATACTAACACAAAAGAGCATACATTATAATAGGCATGAATGTTTATCAGACATCCTGACTGATATAATAATATTATATTAAAGTGTGTCGGTTTGTTAGTTTGACATTCTATCACGTTACATGGAGCAGAGATTTTTGCATGGGTAACATATTCGTCAAAATTATTATAAAATTCATAATACACAAAAAATTACTTAATCTACCATAAGTCTACCATCCATTTTAGAATACACCAAAATTATTTAATGCATGAAATGCTTTTGAATATACTATAGATGCATGCATTCGCACAATAAAACTATAAAAACCTCATATTTTCATACCTCTTACCCGATTTATTAAAACACCCTCGCGCCGGTACTAGGCCTGTTCTTGTTCAGTTAAACAGAACGCTCCGTACTAGTACATTTAAAAGACTGTACTAGTCCGGAACTATAGTACAGTAGTTCCAAGCCAAGCGGCAGAATCACAGACTAAACTAGATGCGATGCCCGCGACGTCGTCCGCTGAATTAAGGATTATTTTAATTTTTTGGAATAAAATGTAACCAATGTATTAGTCCTGTCTCCTTTCCTAATTTCAGCCAAGTCAGTTCATTCCTACAGACACAGAGACACATACAAACTTTTGTCTTTATGTTAGTGTGATGTGATAGGGTCCACAAGGAACGAAGTACTGAATAAACGATATATTATTTGTCTAATTCATTGTTTCCCCCTCGTCCTGAGCCGATCGATCAAGTACTAAAAGAACGATGTATCTACTATTTAACATATGGAATAGTTCGTTTTCACTCAGTTTTGGGAATTCATTCCTAATAGTACTTAGTACATATACTACACAGCACTATGGTACAATAACATGCGCAAATATTAAAATTCTAATAAAGCCACCCTCGCATTTTATAAACGCAGTGTAATTACCATTTAAACCACACACGTCGTGTCGCTGTGTCGCAGCGTGTCACATGTGCCCTCATTTTAAAACTGTCACTGATAACAGCACAGCTTAGTTGGAACACGTCGCGTGCCGAGTGAGCTATGCGGAACATCTAAATGTTTTAATGAGGCGACATTTTAAGGTTCCTTATTAAAACTAATCGTTAAGGTACGAGTTCGTAGCCGACCGCAGACAGCAACAGCAGACGACGTGTCGCCGCGATACTACTGGTTTCTATGTATTTCTATGCAGGCGACGTGTCGCGGTACCTACGGAAGGTATTTCATAGAAATACATAGAAACCCGTACCTTTAAGCTGAGAAACTATTGAGACTATAGTTTGGCCTTAAATGTGGTAAGTATATTAGTATAGTATGATGGTATAGTATAATAAAATCTCCCGCCGCCCGCCACTATTCGCCAAAGATCGACCCGATTGGTCGATCCGCGAGAAATTAACTCTCGCTCGGTCCGCGTACCGCGCGGTGGCGCCACCGTCAACGCAACGCTGATTGGCCGAGCGACGCAGAAGAAAAAATGGCGATTTCGAACCAACTCGGTGTGCGGTGAGTGAAAATTAATTAAAGTTTTTCTAGTGATTCAACATATTTTTGGTCCATTCGATCACGGATTATCCAGGTACGATATCAATAATTATCACATTTACTTTGTATTTCACGTATATTTTCAATTTACTTCAATTTACGTAATTTCAAAGTGTATTTTCCCTTTATATCTACTCACTGTACACACGTGTTACACATTAATTTCAAGTATTTATTCAATAAAACTAACCGTGTAACAATTATTTCAACATATTATTCAATAATCACGAAGATATTCAAGTTTTCAAGTTCGTAACGCAAGATACCTATTTCATAACGTTGAGAGTTTCAAACAAAAGGGCGCCGGTGACGACGCCATTTTCCATTGGTGTTAGCTGTAATTGTTATTTTGCATTGCAAAGTTAATTAGTAATTAATCATTTTTCAATATGTCTAAGAATCCTAAAACGGAACAAGATTTATTTAGGTTATTACAACCGCATGTTATTACCAAGGAATTATATTTTATGCGTATAAATTCCTTGCATGATTTAGCAAAGGAAGTGAATGATAATCCCGAGTCGAAAGAATTGTTTATTTCAAAGTATAAAGATGTTGAAACATGGAAAGCATTGTTTGAAGAGGCGGTTCATGAAATTTATACTTTGAATAAAAAATTTGATCCCGAGTATATACCTACATATAGTGAATTTCAAAACTTTGACACTTTGTTTTACTCGATCAAAGCGATTGCGTCATCTTTAAAGATATCAAATAGTGACTTGAGTGACGTTCAGAGTCAACCTGTGAAATCGAAATCTGCATGCTCGAAAGCAAAGTTGCCTAAGTTAGAAATTTTCCATTTTGATAGCGAATTAGAAAATTGGCCTACGTTTCGCGATACGTTTACCACTTTGATAGGACACAATAGCGATTTGACTGATATCGAGAAATTTTATTATTTGTTGTCATCTGTGAGTGGTCCAGCCTTAACTATCGTGAAGTCGATGCCTGTCACTTCTGAAAATTATGCTATTGTATGGAGCGCGTTGTATAAGCGGTACGAGAATAAACGGGCATTAGCTACTAATTATTTAGAAAAATTATTTAACTTTAAACCTTTGCAAAGTGAGTCTGCGGCCGGCCTAAATATATTTTTACAAACATTTCAAGAAAGTGTTAAAGCGCTTCAGTTATTAAATATAAGCGACTTAGCCCAATTTATTTTGTTTTATATCGGTATTCGAAACCTGGACCCTTGTACTCGTCGGGAGTTTGAACAATCAATATCACAGAATATAGTACCAACTTTTAATGAATTAATTTCTTTTCTCGAAAATCATATACGAGTAATTGAGAGGTCTGAATCTCAAATTAAATCAAAACCGGTTTCTGTGGATAAGCAGGGTCCAAAGAAAATTAGTCAATCGTCAAATATTTTTTCAAAACAAAATAATAATTTTAATAAATTAAAAGTGACGAAGCCTACCCTTTCATCCGAAGTTTCAAGTACTAGTACAACTAAGGGTGATCACACACAGTCTAAATCAAGGGACTGTTTGTATTGTAAAAAATTGCATTCTATTTATCGGTGTCCAGAATATTTTGAACTCTCACCAGCTCAACGTTTAGATGCAATTAAGAAGTTGCAGCTGTGCGTAAATTGTCTCCGTTCGCATGAAAAAAAATCTAGCTGCAGCTCGACTATCAGGTGTATTATCTGTAAACAAATGCATCACGTGACTTTGCACCCTGCATCGGATAAGGATGCTGCGAACAGTACCGTTGCGTTAACGTGTTCAGCGTCTTTGACTGTTTTGCTTGGTACAGCTATTATTCACGTTGCCGATCGTTGGGGCAAGTACCACTCCGTACGTTGTCTAATTGATAGTGGGGCTATGACTGGCTACATTACTCAAGAATTAGCCTCCCGGTTAGGCTTAGCTCGACGTAAATGTCACTTTCAACCACTAGGGTTAGGTGGCAATGCGGTTCAAGATTTCGGGTTAGCCACGTGTACAGTCAAGCCCACAAATCAAGTCGGTCCTATCTTGTCGACTGACACAGTCATTGTTTCGAAGATAACTGGTGCTCTGCCTACCATGCCTTTATCTGATAAGGTTATTAAGAATTTCAAAAATCTTTGTCTAGCCGATCCCTCTTTCTATAAACCGGGTCCTATCGACATTTTAATAGCGGGCGATTTATTCCCCTATATATACGACGGTGAAAGAATTCTACCACAAGAAACTGGTATGCCAGTTGCTTTGCGCTCGATTTTCGGGTACGTCATAGCGGGCCAGACTGTGCTATCTCAACATTCGAATCAGTCTGCACCCTCTTTCGTTCAACCTCCTAATCAGCAAAGCACTCTTAGTGCCTTTTGTGGTATTTCATCTAACTTAGATCAAATAATGAGTTCCTTTTGGGACATTGAAAATATACCCATTGAGATACCTCAAGATCCCGATGATGTCTTAGCGGACCAGCTGTTCGCTCAAGAACATAGACGTGATAGTAGCGGTAGGTATATAGTCAAGTACCCCATGCGACCGGGCTCTCAGCTTGGCGACTCGCGTCAAATTGCTACTCGCCGGCTTATCAATTTGGAGTCGAGACTCGAGCGTGAAAAGGATCTCAAAGCTGAATACCATAAATTTATGCGCGAATATGAGTCGCTCGGACACATGACTTGTCTAGGTTCATTACAAGATGTGGATTCGAAATATATCATCCCGCATTTCTGTATTGTCAAGCCTTCAAGTACGACCACAGCTCATCGAGTGGTGTTCGATGCGTCTTGTCGGACCTCAAATTCTAATTCGCTCAATTCGATTGTTTTGCCAGGTCCTAAACTTCAAGCTGACCTCAATCAGCTGATTATAAATTTCAGACTTAAAGAAATTTGCTTGTCTGCAGACATTTGTAAAATGTACAGACAGATAGAAATAGAGAAAGATCAACGGCCGTATCAACATATTCTATGGCGTTCTTCTCTTGATCAACCTATTCAAGTTTTTGAACTCAACACAGTCACATATGGTGTTGCCAGTAGCCCGTATTTAGCTATTAAAGTTCTGCACACTTTAGCGGATGATGAAGTTGAAACATATCCCCAAGCAGCCGAGATACTCAAAACAGCATTCTTCATGGATGATTTTTTGTGGTCTGTAGATACCGTTGAAGAAGCTATTCAGCTTCAGGGTGACTTGATTGCACTCTTGAAGCTTGGTGGGTTTCTATTGCGCAAGTGGTCTAGTAACTCGTTGCCAGTTCTCGAGCATCTACCGGACGACCACAGAGAAACTCCACTAGCATTTGATGATGAAAAGAGTTTTGCCATCAAGGTTCTGGGTCTGCAGTGGTTACCAGCTTCTGATTCTTTCACATTTTCAACAGTGCCTCCAAACCCTGTGGTGACAAAGAGAACTATATTATCTCAAATTGGTCGTCAATTTGATCCACTCGGGTTTGCAGCCCCCTGTATCTTCTATGCTAAGTGTTTAATGCAGAAGCTTTGGTCATTACAGCTAGGTTGGGACGAGAGCTTGCCTGCTGATCTTGAGGCTCAGTGGCAAACTTATGTCAATGAGCTACACCTACTATCTGATTTCAAGCATGATCGACATGCTGTTATTAAAAATCCTACTCAACTTCAAGTTATAGGATTTTGTGACGCTTCTTCTAAAGGCTATGCTGCGGTAGTCTATCTACGTACTGAGAAGACTGACACAAAAGTTAGTTTGCTAATTGCTAAGTCAAAGGTCGCTCCTTTAAAGACAGTGTCCATTCCACGTCTGGAGCTAATGGCTGCGCACTTATTATCGAAATTAGTTAATTATGTATACAAGATTGTGGCAGACAGACAGCAAGTGTCTGAATTGCTTCTGTTTACAGACTCGTCAGTGGTCCTTAATTGGCTCAACACGCCTAGTCACATACTTAAAACTTTTGTGGCCACTCGTGTTGCCAAAATTAATGACGCGGTGCCCAGCTCATGCTGGAATCACGTCTCAGGTGAATGCAATCCAGCTGATGTGTGTTCTCGGGGTGCTTTGCCATCAACCCTCCTTGAGACGCCAGAATGGTTGCATGGACCTCAGTGGCTTTACGGTGACAGGTCCACCTGGCCCATTAAATCAATAGAGGAGTTCAGGGATGAGACTCCACCAGAGCTCAAACCTGTTGCAGCTCCCAGTCTAATAACGACTCAAACTCCTGAGTCTAATTTCATTTATGAATTAACAGAAAAGTTTTCTAGTTATTCTAAAATAATTAATATCGTGGCTCGCTGCTACCTATTTCTAGATAACTGTAAATCTGAGCCTAATAAACGAAAGGATCTCTCTGTTGTAGAAATGCGAAAAGCTCATGATTTAATAATCAAATGTGTTCAACAACAACATTTCTCAAATGATATTGCTGCCTTGTCCAAAGGTGAGAAATGTAGTTCAACCCTTCGGAAGCTGAATCCTTTTATTGATTCAGATAATTTCCTCAGGGTGGGGGGTAGGCTGTCTCAATCAGACTTACCTTTCGACAAAAAACATCCTTTACTTCTTCCTAAGAAGTCTAACTTTACCAAAGTCTTAATTGACCATTATCATAAATTGCATCTGCATGTAGGTCCGCGTACACTACAAAGTATTCTCAGCCAAAAGTACTGGATCATTTCGGCCCGCAGAGCCATACGCTCGCGTACTACTAAATGTATCGCTTGTTTTCGGGTTACACCATCGACTAGGCAACCTGTTATGGGTGAGCTCCCTAAGTATCGATTGCAAGACATTCATGTTTTTCATACGGTCGGCGTAGATATGGGTGGACCATTTTACATCAAAGAGTCTACACGTAAAAACGCTCGTATTTCTAAGGCATATTTGTGTCTTTTTGTTTGCTGTGCAACTCGAGCTGTACATTTAGAAGTAGTTTCGTCCTTGAATACAGAAAGTTTCTTCAATTGTTTTGACCGCTTCACGGCCCGGCGCGGTTTGTGTTCGTCGGTGATCTCAGATCAAGGAACGAATTTCGTGTCTGCTAGTAGACACATCGCTGAAGTGTCAGAGTTTTGGAAGTCAAATTTCAAAGATTTATCAAATGAATTTGCTAAGCGTAATATTCAATGGAAATTTAACCCTCCAGCAGGAAGCCATTTTGGTGGCATCTACGAGGCTGCTATTAAAATGGCTAAATTACATTTAAAAAGAGCAGTTGGCACACGAGCTTTAACGTTTGAAGAACTTACTACTGTCTTTACGCGTGTAGAAGCAGTGCTCAATTCAAGGCCATTATGTGCCTTATCTAGTGATCCTAATGAATTTGAAATGTTGACCCCAGCGCATTTTTTGATAGGTCGCGAGTTACTATCTGTACCAGAATATGATGTTACCGAAATTTCAAATAATCGTTTAAATCGTTGGCAACTTGTCCAACAGATTTCCCAACAATTTTGGAAAAGATGGAAGCAAGATTACTTGCATTTGCTTCAGCAGCGTCAAAAGTGGTTTGATAATACTCAGACTAATATTAAAGTAGGTGATCTTGTTCTGTTAAATTCTCATAACCTTGCACCTCTGGAATGGAGTCTCGCTCGGGTCACCAAAGTTTATCCTGGCCCTGATGGTATAGTTCGTGTGGCCAGTGTTCGAACTAAAAACTCGGAATTTACACGACCCATAGTTAAGCTCAGTCCTCTACCTTTGGAGCAGGATTCAGCTTAGCCATGTTTTTCCCTAGTAGTATTTTAGTTTATTATTCTTTCAATTTAGCTTCAATATTATTATTTTTATTAATTTCTTATATTATATTCAACTTATATTCAATCTAATTATCTATATATAATAATTTATATTTATACAGTCCACACGCTCAGAACTAAAGTATTCAAATATTTACTAACAGTTATGTACTAACTATTCAATATTTTCAATTGGTATCGTAACTGGTGAAATCCTGTCGGATTTCGGTGGGGGGAAATGTTGGGTTTTAAATCTCCCGCCGCCCGCCACTATTCGCCAAAGATCGACCCGATTGGTCGATCCGCGAGAAATTAACTCTCGCTCGGTCCGCGTACCGCGCGGTGGCGCCACCGTCAACGCAACGCTGATTGGCCGAGCGACGCAGAAGAAAAAATGGCGATTTCGAACCAACTCGGTGTGCGGTGAGTGAAAATTAATTAAAGTTTTTCTAGGGATTCAACAGTGGCAGTAAACTATAGTCTCGACCAATTCCAAAGAGCTGCTGGTTTATCAGTATTTTTATCGGCGTTCATTTAGGGTTTATATAAAAATTATTAAGTGTTATCTGTAGTATTTGCGACAGTCTCAAATACGCCGTGAGCGTAGCAGCACCTTGTAAGACGTCGATCTTGCTCTTCCGATATTACTGAAATATGTCTTTCATTCAACCACCACTTCATTATCCTTAAATCTTATGCGAATGACTTGCTGCTATGTGTAAGTAGTTGTGACCTTTATATCCAGCTATATGGATTAGATCTTCACCTAATGATTTTATTACTAAACTGTGAAAATTGGATAGGGTTAATTAACCCAGCCTAAGTTTCTAACTTCAGTTGTTTAAACTGAAGTTAGAAACGAAAATTTGACAGTAGTTTTATACCGTAAGAACCTACTAAGAAAAAATTTATTGAAATTGTACCCTCAAGAGAATTAAATAGGGGGTAAAAGTTACATGTTTCACACTTTTTGGAAATTCTACTCCCAAAGGGGATAAATATGGATGAAAGTTTGTATGAAGTCCTTCATTTTTCAAGTTATGTATTTGAAACTTGGCATTTTAGGTCTTGATTATAAATAAAGAAGTACGTGTTTCACAGTTTTTGAAAATTAAACCCTAAAACCTAATTCCATGCAGACGAAGTCGCGGGGGCAAAAGCTAGTTCTCAATATATTAGCTATTCATTATAATTATGAAGAATAAGGGCTAATAATTTTACCCTTAATTACTGTGGGAATTAGTAATCACTTCATGAATGGATAGGCGAACAACGATCTTCAATAAAATCATCACAAACTTAAATGCGAACATTAAAATGCACGCTCTACTAATTTCCACGGAGCGGGTACGAAAGTAAAATTATAATTTGAATGTCAAAACCAGCCATTTTTCGTTGAAAGCTTTTTCAGCGCGATCTTCTCGAATTTCCCCCGACTTCAAAGCGTTCAGCCATGCATGGCTTGCAAATGCTTTCTTAGAGTCAACTGCTTTAAGCGTTTACGTAATTAGTAAGAAACATTTTCTTTACCAAACTTTGACAAACACTTTTACTCGTCCACCGCAAACTTGGATATGAAAATGACTTTGGGAGTTCCTTTGCTGTTAATTTCATCAGTTTCACTAAGATTAACTCTCTTTAAACTTACAAAGAATAAATTAAAGCCACTGAATTTTTATTTTTCCACTAATGCGCATAGAAAAAGATTTAAAAAATATATATTAAGTAATAAAAAAAATTTAGTAATGGACCTGGCCTTTAGTTGGCGTACTGATTTGCTTTCGGTTTTTAGACTGAGCCAGAAAATACTCTTTAAAGTGCAGGACAAAAGGTTACACGTGAGATTACAGCACGGCGTGAGCGCGGCGTCACTTCTTTCATATTTGATACAAAATGAGTACAAGCGAAAGGACGCAAGTTACACAGAGCCAGCGCGGCAACCTCGCCCACGCTTTGCCGTCAACTCACCCACCACCGTTACCTCATCCGTGACCGTCACCGCATCCGCAGACCGTCACCTCACCCGCGACCGTCACCTCATCCGCAACCGTTACCTCATCCGTGACCGTCACCTCACCCGCAGACCGTCACCTCACCCGTGACCGTCATCTCACCCGCAGACCGTCACCTCACCCGCGACCGTCACCTCTTGTGTATTTCCTATACCTAACTAAACAAATTCACGAGGCTGAGATAGTATAAAATAAGTATCGAGAGTTTTTTACAGACTTCAAATAAAGGGAAAAGGTTACTCGCCGAGTGTTTTTCACCGTTAAAATTGGACCATCCGTAGTTCAGCGCTAAACAATCGCTTTTCGAACACTAGCTCGGGAAATATTGGTTTTTGGAAACAAATTCTTTTGTGCGGGCTCTTTGTTTCAAAATGTCACGCATTTGTTAGTGGTTTTCCAGCGTCTAAAGGCCGATACATAATCTACGAAGCGTTATGTTTTTAGTAGCAAAGGATAATTTTGTATGGGCTCCATACCTTCTACGCCAGCATTTGGTACCTACCCTAGTTTAATTAATCCTAAGACTAATACATAATTACATAGGCTACATTTTATCCCGGAACATTAAAGAGTTCTCGCAGGAAACACAATCCTTATTCCACGCAGACGAAGTCACGGGTTGTTCATCATCAATTCATCATCATCTAGTTGAAAATTTATGCCAAAATACATATTTACGCTCGAATAAGACATATTTTACGTTGGTCAAATCGTCCCTAAGACAAATTTATTTCGACTTTCCTCTATAACAATCTCTGCCAATAAAAGATCCGCCCTACATCGCAATCGCCACGATAAGCCATCAACACAAATGTGATAATACTGTAATACTGCCGCAAAGTTTTTCAATAAGCACTGCAGATGCCGTGATAGCGAGCCCGAAGAACTTAAAGTTCGGCAATTTATTATACCGAGCTCTGTAACAAATTAAATATCATTGTATCGATAGTTCGATACAAAGTTTAGTAATAACTTCTTTAATGTATTCCGATTTGCTACACGCACAGTCTATATAGCTAGACTTAGAATGAGTTTTCAAATCTTGACGACTTGGATAGATTTCGATTTAAGAAATAGTAAACGTCAAAATAAATTGGAGCAAAGCTTCTTAGTTTTACGTAAGGTTAAAGTGCATTCATTTAATTTTTAGGATTATTATCATTTCTTTAATTGAACGAGCGAAGCGAGTTCTCTGAGTCAACTAAGGCGCTTGCCTACTAGACAGAGAAGTGTGTCCGTCTAAATGTCTGTCAGAGCCCTATAACTTCTGAATTACTGAATATTAGAACGTGAAACTTGGTTGAAAATTCAGTTATATCCTGTACTTGAACAACAAATACTAAAATTAGATAAATGTTATAAAGAAACGAAATTATTCAATTTTAATGCGCCATCTATTAGCATTATTGTGAAGCTAATAGCTTCACTATAATGCTAATAGATGGCGCTGTGTCAGTAAAACAGTTTTATGTCAACTATTATTTTTTTTATTGCGTCTAATGTTAAAAGTTAATTATTACAATATATAATTAAAACTTTTGAGAATTATGGGATATCGCGAGGTCTCAGTTCGGGGCGAACCACTAGTATTTAGATACATACATATATTCGACTTGAAGGTCGAATTATTTTCTTTCAATACAATAATAAGTATTTCAAAAAGATACGAGACGCCGTGGTGTAACGGTGAAACCCCCCTGAGAACACGATTCTCAGAGAAGCTGTTGGTTCAGACTTCAGATCAATGTTGGAACAATTTAGATTGGTGAGTTCTTCTTCTCAGCAGAATCTGCATTCCAAACTGGTGGTAGATTTATGACGTGTCATAAGAGCTACAAGGTAGCCTACATGAAATAAATAAATTTTGAATTTGAATTTGAATTTGAGTTGATACTGTGCTCTACAGTCTGCGCTATGTAAAAGTTTTCCTTTTAAACTCATCGTAGAAGACGCTAACGCTAACAACAGTAACCAAACAAAAAAAAAAACTAAATTTAAAGTTAACAAAAACATTCATACCGTAACAATAACGAAACTTTGAAAAAATTTGGTTAGTGACAAATGACAATCGCGAGCAGTTCGTTGCTACCTGTACTAAGCGGGTCTGACTCGAGGTATAGTGCAGGGAAGCACGGGGCGAGGTAGCGGCCAACTTGACGTGGACGGGTAGTAGGTACTATGAGCACATCATGTAGATAAATGTCCATCACCACTCATTAGATTTAATGGCGGCCCTCACATGCTCATTAACGCAACTCAATCGACTCGCAAACGCGCAATTACCAATTAACTACATTTTACGAACACTTTGCGTATAATGATGTACTAAATTGAGGGCAAAAATACGTATAAAAGAGACTCGCGGTCTTCATTTACAGATCAGGTTAATATTATAATTAATGAAATTGGAATGCGACTAATTTCTAGAACACTGAGTATTTCTAATAATTATGTAGAACCATTTAAAACAATTTATTTTCAGTATTTAACAACTTATTTAAGTATATAACCAACAAAGATACAGTGAAACATTTCATTAGATTAGGTAGGTACCAAACTTCATAGATTTATCCCTTTATTTTCTTGACGTATTTTTGTTTGAAATCCGCCATTGAGAATGTTTTATGACATCATTTATACTGGAATCTCTAAGACAAAGCCGATGACACCCTATTTATCAAAATTTGGTAATTTGAGGGATAAGGAATAATGAACTTATTTCACTTTAATCTGCTAAACCAGAAAAATCTAAGCTATTTCATTGAACGAGCGAAGCGAGTTCTCTGAGTCAACTAGGGCGCTTGCCTACTAGACAGAGAAGTGTGTCCGTCTAAATGTCTGTCAGAGCCCTATAACTTCTGAATTACTGAATATTAGAACGTGAAACTTGGTTGAAAATTCAGTTATATCCTGTACTTGAACAACAAATACTAAAATTAGATAAATGTTATAAAGAAACGAAATTATTTAATTTTAATGCGCCATCTATTAGCATTATTGTGAAGCTAATAGCTTCACTATAATGCTAATAGATGGCGCTGTGTCAGTAAAACAGTTTTATGTCAACTATTATTTTTTTTATTGTGTCTAATGTTAAAAGTTAATTATTACAATATATAATTAAAACTTTTGGGAATTATGGGATATCGCGAGGTCTCAGTTCGGGGCGAACCACTAGTATTGTAGAGTCAATATTTCTTGAAGTAGGAAAACGTGCGTGGAGTGTATTTTGTTTGTGTGTGTAGGCCTGTGTGTGTGTTTAAAAATGAAAGCAACACTTGTGTGTCATTGAATCCCACCAACGTGACACCTGCTTCCAATGTCCACTATTCTGAGGGAACCTATGAACCATTATTAAAGCGCACAAAACGTCAAACACGGCTAGTTTTAATAAATTGGAAAATTCCATTCAAACAAATCAAAAATAGATTTACTTTTGACAAACAGAGCTTGTCAAATTACTAGTAGTCCGCCGGAATTGAACTGTGGGTTTAACTATTTGAAGCACGCATCAGTGGGTAGTATTGGAACCAAATGAACCGTGCAATTGTGTCACATTACATTGGGCTTCGACATTTTCGAATTCAAATGTTAGTTTATCAGTTTGAATCGCTAAATAACTGCAGCTATTTCTAGCAATTGTCTATACAATTGTTAATTGTATATCCTCTTCTATATATATAAAATTCAAAGTCCTGACTGACTGACTGACTGAGATATCAACGCACAGCCTAAACTACTGAAGTTAGAAACTTGAAATTTTTACAGTTAGTTTCTTTTATGACGTAGGCGCACACTAAGAAAGGATTATTGGAAATTCCACCCCTAAGGGGTTTAAATAGGGGATGGAAGTTTATATGAAACTCCGTCATTTTACAAGCTGTTTCCATCAAAGTTGGTATTAGAGCTTTCAGTTTAAAATAAAGAAGTACGTGTGTCACAGTTTTTGAAAATTCCACCCCAATACCTAATTCCACGCGGACGAAGTCGCGGGAGCAAAAGCTAGTAATATTATAAATGCCAAAGTTTGGATGTATGAATGGATGGATGTTTGTTACTCAATCACGCCGATACTCAAAGCGCCGCAATGACAGAACCGATTTAGCTGAAACACAGAGATACATTATAGTTTGGAATAACACATAGGCTTTTTATCCCGGAAAATAAGAGTTCCCGCGGGAATCGAGAAACCTCAATCCACGCAAACGAAGTGATCTATTTACTCCTAAATCTGTTGTTGTATTTAGGTAACTCTTTTCTGTAATTATTTTACCTAACTGTGGCAAACTTTAAAGGTAAACTGAGAATTTTATATGATGTGATTAATGGAAGGAGTTGTGACTTCCAGGAATACTGAATACTTCCAAACTTTTCCTTGTCTCAACATTCTCTCAAATTATTCGTATGTAGAATATAAAACCTCAAATTGTATTTATGTTGTACCTATTATTTTCCTTATGCTCTCTCTTACTGCATAGAGACATTGGTAAAGATCTCTTATAAAGATAAGTGTTTCCTGCTATACCTACTATCTTTTCTTTTATTTTATGTTCTTTACATTACGTTGTTTGGGGCAAAATAAATAAATAAATTGAAACTAAAGCGGAAATGGGAGGGGAAATAGTTTGAAGAGCTGATAGTCGGAGTGGCACCCACGCACCGGGAAACGCAGTATTGGCAGACCACCCACTCAGTGGACCTACGACATCAAATGAGTCGCAGAGCGAACTGTAAAAAGGCGGCGCACGAGCGAGACTTGTGGTAGTTCATGCAAGAGACCTTTGTTCAACAGTGAACTTTTGTCGGTTATAAAGAAGAAGAAGATAAATAAAAACAGGTTATAATTTATTTTGTGTGAGTGTGTATGTACCTTATCAGTCATTGTAAGCGCGAACAAATTGCGATCTCGACATTATATCAGTCAAATCTCCTCGAGAACCCTTTAGGTTGTTCTGACGTGATAACATTGAGCGGTCGCCGTGAAGGGCCCAATTTGTCACGAACCCAGCCCTTTAGGGATTCCTATGGGATACTTCGGGACTTCGGGATTTCTGGCGATATTGTATGACAAACTTTACAACACGATAAAGTTCAAAATGTAATATAAGAAATAGAACTAAGTTTTTTTGGTTGATTTAATTTAACTTAAATTACATAAAAATTGAAAAAATTATTTTTCCGAAAATCAGCGATTTTGCACATGATTCCATTAGGTATTTTATTCTTACGTATTTGCGGATCATAAGTCGTAAATCGTCGTTTGTATATTTGTAAAAAATGAATATTAATTACAGTTGAACGGACTCATAGTCAAAAGGCTGATTGCATGATATTACCAGGAAAAAATATTATTTATTGTTCTGTGAAAAACGTTTCCCTACAATCAATTGCGTCAGCATATATACAAAGCTTTTCTCTTCAGGCATCCTTACGGGTTGGCCTGTTTTGCTTGACGTGATAAAATAGTAAAGGGCCCAATTTGTCACGTGCCTAGTCCTTTGGGGATATCCTAAGGGATACGTTTGGATTGCATCAGATACACTTTTGCTCATATCTTTGAGGAAATACTGATTTAGCCGATTCTTCTTCTTGTTCGACAAACTTTTGAGATTTATATACAACTAGCTTTTGCTTGCGACTTCGTCCGCGTGGAGTTTGATTTTAAAAATCTTATAATAAGGTACTTGCACCTAGCCTATGTCACTCTACAAGTTCATAAGTATATCCATGTCAAAATCACGTCAATCCTTTGTCAATTGTTTGCTGTATGGTTGAAGGACAAGACAATTAACAAACACACTTTCACATTTATAATTTAAGTAATTGTGTATCTGTCAACTAATATTATATTCCCTTTTCTTAAACGTTTCTTAGCAGCGAGCAAGACAATCAACGGATGTGTTTGAAGCATCTTAACCATATCTGGATTCCAGCTTTAAATGTAGAGCTAATGGCTTCAATACACAATTACACATGTGAGCCACACATTAAATACTTTATTTAGCAAGTCTTTCAGCATTCGTGTTCCCTGCTTTTTACTTACTTGAGTAACTTTAATTCAAGAGTGAATAGGCATCTTCTAGGCAAGTGCGCACTAACCTAAACGTCATCAGTGGTTTCCATCGGCAACTGTCGTCAAACGCAAGCCTAGCTCGTAATAAAAAATGCCTGGTATTCCTCTTTGACTTATAACATGAAATCATCAACATCATCATTAATATTCTATTGATCGCTCACTACATGGACCCACCAACGTGTCACTAGTCATTACTGAGCGCAGGTCTTTTCACAGGGAAAGGTTTTAGACCATCACACGTGCCCAAAGCAAATTGGCATACTCCACACTCCATATGGGATACTTGCACATAAGGAAAGATTGCTCATAATTACGAGTGATCATAATTTACTTGTCGGGTTCGTACTGTCACTTAATCAGGTAAGAAATACGAGCGGGTATATTCTGTCATATCCTCACACGGCAGTTACATAAATATGAATCAAACGCTAAGTAATAGGTGCTAGACGTCTCGGGGTTAACGTAATGGGAGCCGCAATCCACTCTTGATGTATTCAGATCAGGGAGGTGCAAGATAACTAAAGTAGTCTAGAGTAGCAATCTCCGGCACTGCCTTGACTTCTGGCTGTACATTGTGACTGTTAAAAAATCACCTTTTATCTGCGACGGAATGAAGACGGCATACTCGCTAAACGCTAAGAGTTTGTTTCGTTTTTATTTAACGTATTTTGTTGAAAAAGTAGTAGCCCTATTTAAAAAATAGTATTCAATGGTCAGCAGATTGTTTATCAATTTATGTAACAAAAAATCATACGTTTTAAGCTGACAAATGGTTTTTTAACATAATCCCTTGGCAAGTTCTCAAATAATACGTTCGATGGCTTTAGGTGGCCGGCTTTTATGGCTATGTCTTAAATCTTTAGAATGATGCCACTTTGTACAAGCGTTTTTTTTTGATACAGCGTTTTGCATTTTAAAATGTAGGGCAATGACGGTTTTGCTTTCGATTTTTTAGATTTTTGCGCCTACGAAATTCAGCTTTTTTGACACAGGAAGCACTTTTTTGACCTACTGATGAATGAGTTTTGCTGCTCCAAGCTCCAACTCAATGATTCAGATGATGAATGAGCCAACTTCGCCGAACGCTAAGGAACATTATGAGAAAACGCTAATGTTGCGAACGTGAAATTTGGACAGTGGAACTCTTTTATGTGCTTCTGAATGGATTTGAATTCACATCTAGGAACCTATAAAATATAATCGTTTTATCTCAGGAAACTACTTGTAGCAAAATTGGGTAAATTCTACTAATATCCTAACTCTGTTACTAATGTTTATAAAATTTGTTGGTTTGTCTTTCAATCACACCGCAACGGCGCAACGAATTGACATGACATTTTTGCACGGATATAGTTTAATTGAACGGTAAAAAAATGACGGTACGGTTGAAAAAGTATGAAATTACAAAGGAGGTTAATTTAACCACTATAAAATTTGGGCAGAAACATAAAAATTCACTCGAAATTTCATAAATGACCTCTCATCTGATTACGGAAAGCCGCTTTTTGTTTTTAAAAATGTAACTTTGTACAAAAGGCGCCTCATCTACAAATCAGTTTAGGAAGGTCTCGTCCGAAAGCCCTAAGCTAATTTAGATGTTAAATTTTTCATGTCCTAGCCCCCCGGGCCTCCCCAGACCCCCGGGCCTCTCGGGTGAAAACCTATTTTTCTCTGAAACCATTTAAAAGCTTCAGCTGGACCCGCTTTACTAGATTTTTTTTTTCGTAATTTACAAGACAAATGGGACAACTTTATTACAATAGACAAGAGATTTATTCGAGGGAATTTATGTAGAGGTGATGAATGGGTGGCCAGGCTAAGTTGCGGTAGGGTTTGTTAATCGCTAATACTGGTTAAGCAACGTTGTCCTAAGTTAACAACTGGATGGGTCCTGGTTAGAATCATACCGTGACTAAAATGGTTATAACGATCGTAAAAAACACGATTAATCCCATGAGAATCATAATTTAATTGGGTTATCTATATAGGTATATGGCCAGTTTGCAATAAATGGTTTGTAATAAATATTAGTATTATAAATGCAAAAGTGCATTTTTGCTGGTGTGTCCTTTAATTACGCAGCAACAGAGCCTTAAGGACATAGAGAGTGAGAAGCAATGCCTGTTATCTAATTTTTATCCCGGAAAACAGCGTTCCCGCGGGATTTTTAATACCTAACTCCATACGAAGTCACGGGCAAAATCTAGTTAACATGGAATCTTTAATAATCTTTTTTTGATAATGGAATGAAAAATCTGTAGTTTTAAGATTACTGAGCTCTAATAGATCTTAGCTGAATCAACTTTATATTAAGTGATCATTACTTAAGGTATACATTAATCATTGTAATTTGTCCTAAGTTAAAAGGCTAAACGTAAGGAAAGGGAAAAGGGTTTCCCCAAGAATTTCACCCCTTAGCTTGTTAATCTCTCATACGAAGCACCTTCATACTGCCTCATTATTTTATAGGGATGGGTAAGGTTGATAAATAAGTCATTCTTTTATTATCATTTTGTTAATAAAAAAATTATTGCTAAAATTAGTTGTTGATTTTTTTTAAATCCTTACTAATATTATAAATGCAAAAGTGTGTTTGTTTGTTGGTTTGATCTTCAGTCACGCCACAATAAAGTAACGGATCGACGTGATTTTTTCCGGGACGGGGAGAGTGACACAGGCTATTTTTTATCCCGGAAAATCAAAAAGATTCCACGGGGTTTTTTTTTTTATATAATAGTATATAGTACACTATTTCAATGGCAGGACTTCCATCACGTTAACGCCTTACTTCCCCAACGTGTTCTCATGCCGTAGGGAAACAATTAGGTACCTAACGCCTTTATGCCTTTGATGTGAAGGTGTTGATTTTGGCAACGCATGTAAAATGACTTAGTAACTACCTAACACAGTCCAGTTGCGTCGGATATACTTCATCTATATAATATTATGTGCATAAAATTCTGGCTGACAGACTGATACATATATATTATGTAAGTTATTTATCAACGTGCAGCCTAAGAAAATAGGTTCCTTTTGTGAGGGTTTTTTTAAATTCCATCCCCATCAAGGGGGTTAATTAAGGGTTTAAAATTTGTATGAAAGTCATTTTTCAAGTTATATCTATGAAAATCAGTACTTTGCTATTCGAATAAAAATAAATAATTACGTGACACAGTTCTTGAAAATTCCGCCCCAAAAGCTAATTACGTGGACGAAGTCACGGGGGCAAAAGCTAGTCTGTGCATAAAATAGCCGTGATACGAGAGGCACTCATTTGTTTCAATCAGCTCCATGAGCCTAACATTTTATCAAAATAAATGACACATTCAAATCTCATTGTGCGGGTTTAAGCGGCGTCACATTTTCCCATCACTAACTCATTAGTTTTAATGATCTTCCCACTGCGTTCGTTAAAACAACTCGGCGTGCCAATTATGTATACACCCGTGCCAATTCCTGATCCAGTTTTGTTCCAAATCACATTAATGGCGTAAACATACTTGTAACCATCTTATAACGCGACACATTCTGAAAAAACGCAAAGCATGCGCGTTGCGTTTTTCAGAATTCTTCAGAATTGAATGCACATAGATGTTGCAGAGAGCAACTGAATATACAAGCAGCGACAGGTTGTGGCGTATTAACGAATAAATAATTGAAAAACTTTATTGTTTGCATAATTGATTTTAATACTAAAGCAAGTTACTTAGCATTGAGTTATAGGAACTTTTACATGAAAAATATGTCGCACTTTCATCTATAAGTTGACGTTAATAACGTTTACGTTGTACTTATATTGATTTCCCCGATGCTAACTATATTTCAATCTTTCTTCAAAATCGGTACACCGTTTCCTGACAAAGGTAACAGGTAAGGTAACAAGCAGATATTGCAGATCTTACTTGACACAGAGATGCATCTCAGCCTGAATCCTGAAGATATACAAAGCATCCTTTTAGTTCCTGAAAACTTTTTTAAAAGCCTATTTCCATGAATGCTAGTCATTATCAAAAGCTAATGAAAACTCCCATTAGGTTTTAATCAACACACATTTTATCAGCTCGCGTTGAGATTTAAAAGTATGTTTCGAACATTTTGGGTGCATTCAATAATATGTTTTAGGTGGCAAACATTTGTGTCGGTTTAGGGGTTATGTCCCGCTGTTTGTCCATTGTTTTATTGTTTATTTTATTTCCGCTGTTAGAGAGAGGGATGGAGTAACCATGTTGTGACAGCGCCTTGACAGTGCAGATGATTTGGCACCGTTGATACTACTGGTAATAGTCCAGTGGTTAAGGCTTTAGACTTGGTTTCCAGCGTCCGAGGTTTGAATCTCAGGCACGCACTGTTCGGATGTATGTACGTCTTTAAACAACCATTTATGTAAATAGTATGCTGTTGTCCGCGACTTCGTATATATGCCTGAATTGAGGTTTTCTAAGTCCAGCGGGAACTCTCTAATTTTCCGGGATAAAAAGTAGCCTATGTGTTAGTCCAGACTATAATCTGTCACTTTGCCATCCATCCTTCCATCCATACATCCAAATTTTCGCATTAATAATATTGGTACAATCACTTTCTTTAACGCTAGAGGAAAATATGGTTAAGAAACAGGCTTCGTTCAGGCTTGAGGGTTCTCCATAACGTTCTAAAGGTGAGTGAAGAATACCATTCCGTATCCACTTGGCCAGCGTAGCGTGTGGCCTACATCTTCTCGTTTTGCTAGTAGTGGGCTGTCCTTGCCCACAAGTGGGCCGGCGAGGTATTGAAAGGATGATGATGAAGCAATGTTGACAGGAGGACATACCTTAATTTTTCATTCCAAACGAAATAAATCGATACATAGCCCGATGTCTGCGTTCATCCATCCATTTATCTCTTCCTGCCGCTGCTATGTTCTCGCAGCATAGATGTGCCATGTAACGTACACAGCGTACATAGGAAAACACCACACTTACTCTAATATGGAAATTCCTTCCATTTATCAAAGAGTAATAGCTTAGACAAGTAGCCTCTGACTTAGCACATTTGCTCGCTTGATAATACCCACGACCGATGTTCCGTTAACGACCATTCTCACTCGACCCTTCCATTCACTACCACCATCTCTTCTGACTTCCAATTTAGTTGCAAGCCAGAGGGGGGCTGGAGGTCTTGATAAACTTGTCCAACCGGATGAGATGTTTGAAATTATGGGCGAGCATTTGTCAAAGTCTTGCTTGCACTGATCGTAACCTTAGATGCTTGGCGACGTAGTTTAACACTTTTAACAGTAGGTAGAGTAATACGTTTACGGTAAGTAATAGCCGTATCAGGCATAACTTTAGAGACATCTGCACTACTTTCGACAAATAAATACCTGATAATTGCCTATTTCAACAACACCTAGTAAATTTGAAACGATAGACAGGTACATAAGATGTTTGACTCTTGTTTATTGGCAATCTCTCAGAAAGTCTTTTTTCGTTGACTAAAACTCACGACATTAAATGAACGACATGTCATAGTGTAGTATTTAGTTTGGCACAACTTTTTTTGTCCTAACTGTATGGCTGGTTTAACCATGGTTTTCGGATAGTTCACATAAATATGAATCAAATATTAAGTAAATAATAGTAGCTTTACCTTTGTGAAAACGGTAACCCACTCTTGATATATCCGGGTGATAAACGAACCGATAGGTACGGATATAAGCCCGCTTTAGGCGCTGCAATAGGTACAGTCTCTATTTAGGTGCAGCTCTGATCTATTAGAATTCAGAATATAATTATGAATTCTAATGGAGCTCGAATAACCGTTGCTACACATTTATCACAATTAATCCAGAAATGTTACATAAGCAATTGTACTCAAGACTGGCAGAACCTATTTTTATTTTCATACAGCACACTGCATATAATAAAAACTGATGAACCGAATTTATCCCTAACACAAAAGATTAAGAATAACTGTGCTGTAAGCTCCTCGCCTTCTCCCGCACCTCTAATCAAACACGATGCCCCTCGTAATCGCAACAAACTCATCGAAAACAAAATCTGTGACGGAGATCTCAAAGGTGCCGCTCGCCTTTTGTTCTCCAACGACGTGCTATCGCCAGATACCCCTGACACCCTTCAGGCCTTACGGACAAAACATCCTCCAGCTCCAGTAAACCCATATTTTCTCGACCCACCAACTGCAGGGCAAGCATGCCTCCAAATTCAAAACAAAGATGTTACGGATGCCATTTTATCTTTTAAACCAGGTTCGGCTGCAGGTTTGGATGGAATCTCACCGCAACATTTGAAAGACTTAACATCGCATTCAGTGGGTGATGCAGGCGAGCAACTTGTAAATTCAATCACTAAATTAATCAACTTTATGTTGTCCGGTAATGTCAATCCAGAAATTGTTCCCGTTCTTTTCGGCGCGAACCTCATTGCCCTCACCAAAAAGGACGGAGGGGTGAGGCCAATTGCTGTTGGATCAACACTACGACGTCTGGCCTCCAAAATTGCTGTTCGACATATTTTACCTAAATTAATTTCGGAATTTGAACCCGTACAGTTAGGCTTCGGTGTAAAAGGAGGGTGTGAGGCAGCCGTCCATGCCCTACGCTCTTTCCTAACTTACGGACAGCCCGACGTGTTGCTTAAAATTGATGTCAAAAATGCATTTAATTCGGTAAATAGGGATACCCTGCTGACGGAAATAAAACAACATATACCGGAAATATACAATTATCTTCTTCTCAGTTACGCTGACCCAACAAAATTGTTATATCGTTCTAATGAATTGTCTTCGGAAGTAGGTTGTCAACAGGGGGATCCCCTTGGGCCTGCAATTTTTAGTTTGGCTATAAATCCGATAATCAAAAATTTAAATTCTAAATTCAACGTTTGGTATTTGGACGATGGAACCCTAGGAGGTGATGTGGATACTGTGTTTTTGGACCTTTTTCTAATCAAAACTAAATTTGAAGCCATTGGTTTGGAGCTTAATTTTAGCAAATGCGAACTTTTTATAAATAACTGCGACTTAAATTTAAATGAGATAAAACAAAAATTTAATATTTTGGCTCCAAATATTAAAATAGTTAACAGTAATTCCCTTTACCTTTTAGGTTCTCCAATTTTTGATGAATCTATTTCTGAATATATTAATAATTCAATTACTAAATTTCAAAATTCTGCTGACCGTCTCATTGAAATTAGTCCACATTATGCACTTTGCATCTTAAAATTCTGTCTTTTCGTCCCAAAATTTACGTATGTGCTCCGTTGCTGCTCCTTTTGGAATCACCCAGATCTTTTGACACAAGTAGATGACTTAATCAAAATTAGCTTAGAATCGATTCTTAATATGCAGCTGAACGAGCAATCTTGGTCCCAAGCATCCCTACCCATCCGTTATGGTGGTTTAGGGATTCGCAAAATTTCCAGTGTCGCTTTACCAGCCTTCCTATCTTCCGTCCATAGTTCAGCAAATCTCATGAGTAAAATTTTAAGGGCATCCCCTTCAAACTTTGAGATTGCTGGCTTGGAAGAAGCTAGAAACGCTTTCTTAATTGCATGCCCAGGTCAAAATTTTCCAGTTTCTCCAAATTCACAAAGGAGCTGGGACGACATAAAATGTAAATTGACGTATAACGATCTTTTGAGCCGTAGTACAGATTCGGCGCGTGCTAGGCTTTTGGCCGTGGGTGCACATGAGGCCGGCTACTGGCTTCACGCGTACCCTTCGACCAATACAGGAACATTTCTTGTGCCTGACACGCTCCGAATCGTAACCTGTCTACGCCTTGGGGTTCCGGTCTGTGCTCCGCATAAATGTCCCTGTGGCAGTGATGTCGACAAGCTAGGACATCACGGACTGTCATGCCAAAAAAGTGCAGGCCGCTTCTCGAGACATGCCGCACTTAACGATATCATACGCCGGTCTCTTGCCACCGTCAACGTGCCAAGTCTACTCGAGCCGACTGGCATTGCAAGAGACGATGGCAAGAGACCGGACGGTATGAGTTTGATTCCATGGAAGATGGGTCGGGTGCTGGTATGGGATGCAACCTGTTCAGACACGCTGGCCCCTTCCCATCTACATGGAACCAACAACAGAGTTGGTGCGGCTTGTGAAGCGGCTGAAAAAACGAAAGCATGCAAATACAGGGGTCTAGGCACCGAATATGATTTTGTCCCATTCGGTGTCGAGACCCTTGGTCCGTGGGGTCCTAGCGCCATTAGACTTTTTAAAGAAATATCTAAAAGATTAGTCGACGTCACAGGTGACCGAAGAGCTGGCAGCTACCTCGGACAACGAATTAGTCTCGCTATCCAAAGGGGGAACGCTGCCAGTATCTTCGGAACGTTGCCTAAAGGGACTCCTTTTAATAATTTATTTTAATTTGTTATAGTATATATTTTTTAAGGTTTTTAGTTTTAGGTTAATATTTTGTCAAGTTAGGTTAGTTTTAATTTTAGAAGTAATTTAATATTAATTTAATTTAGATATAATTTTAAATATATTATAGTATTGTAAATATTTTAAGTTAATTTTATATTTTATGTTTCTAATAATTATGAATTTATTTACTAACTAATTAAATACAATTTAATTGCTTAAAATAACACATAAGAAGATTATTCAAAAGATTCAACTACTCGACAAAACACATATTTTAACTATGGGTAATTTGAGTCATAATTCTCATAACTTTAAATCTTAAAAATTAATACATATCTCACCCGCGTATTCCCCTCTCCCCTCCAAATAAGCGTACTTAAAGCTTATGTTAGGACTGGGTACCTACGACAATAGTGCAATAAGTTGTCATCCAATTAAAAAAGGGCAGTCTAATTCTTAGTTTGTTGGAGAACGAAGATATTATATCATAACGCTAATATTATAAAGGCGAAGAAACAATTTAGCTGAAATTTGGAATAGATATAGCTTACGCCCAGGATTAACACATAGGCTACATTTTATCCCGGAAAATTAAAGAACTTTTATCCGTGCGGACGAAGTCGCGGGCATTATCTAGTAATTCTATACATACGTCCCTCTAATTCATAGTTTGTTGGATGACCGAGATATTTATTATAAATGCAGCTCCCGGTAAACAGGACCGGGCAAAATGTTTACCCGGCTATACCCGGGGCTGTGGATGTAATTAAAACTTAACTTGGCGCGGGTAATCGCTTTTGTTCCCCACCGTTCATAATAATTCATAACTCTTTGTTACCTCATTATGATTAGAGCCTGGGAGATCTGAAACTGCTTTCATAGAGCAACAAGCAAACTATACATGGTGTAGGGTATACCGTAACGAGAACTGAAACCAGCTGTACCCACATGATGCTGAGTTGCTCAGCATTTTATTAACTTTTCATCGGTCTTTTCGTGGTTTTGACAATTTTTTTTTAATTAATTACAAAATAGAATCGTGTATGTAAGAGCAACCGCCGAGTTTATTGCTGGCTCTTCTCGGCAGGAAGGACATTCCGAACCAATGGTAGATTCATCGACGATTCAAAAGCACTTGTAAAAGTTTATTTGAATAAAAAATATTTCTATTCTAATATTCTTTTTTAAATCTTGAAATAATAAGTATTAATTCATTCATTCATTTCAAAACATTCATTTAATACATTCACCTTAAATTTCATTAGAAACTAGATGACACTAATGATGATGATGAACTAGATGAGTTTATGTGTGTGTGTAACACACACATATAAACTTCGCCGTTATAATATTATTAGTGTGATAGCTAGTTTTACATGAATGGAGAATAGAGAATAGTTGTTCGCCATGCTCGGAGTAGCAGGAAATGTAGCAAAGTGGGTCCGGAAGCTCACGGGCTGGGGTGTGCTCATGCGACTTGAATGTGGAATACCTTATAAAGTATCTACATCTACCTAGACTTTGGCCGTGATAATATTATTAACTACTTTCTAACTACTCGTATAATATGTAGGCTCTTTTATTTGATGACAAGGTAGCCTTTGACTGCGATCTCACCTGCTGGTAACTGACGATGCAATCTATGATGCTAGTTTTTTTTTTATTCGATGACAAGATAGCTCTTGACTGCGATCTCACCTGATGGTAAGTGACGATGCAGTTTAAGATGGTAGCGGGCTAACTTGGAAGGGATATAGTTGTGTAAATTCAACCCATACCCCTAATCGGTTTCTACACGCCATCGTGCCGGAACGCTAAATCGCTTGGCGGAACGTCTTTGACGGTAGGGTGGTAACTAGCCACGGCCAAAGCCTTCCACCAGACCATTTAACAATAACAATACTATCAATAGAATTTAAGTACAGAATACCATTATTAACTAATGAAATAAATTGAAATGCAACAAGAGAAATACCGAAATCAACAATTGCAACAAATGAATCCAAAGTTGCAACAAATAACCCCAACGCTTCGGAGTGGACGAAGCGTAGCATCGGAATTAATTCACCACATAAACTTCGCAACAAATTCTTGAGCAAGTTTTATCTCTTCGAACTAATAGATTAAGTTCGGGAGTTTACAACTATTGCACCGACGTGATAGGCTGGGTATATTGAAGATGTGACCGGTTCTTTTGAACTTCATTTTATCGATCTTTTATTTGTATCGAAAGTTTGTTGAAAATTTTCACAGTAGTATAGTAACTAGTAAGTGAATTCAAAAGCTCGTGCGACTTGATCATGCCCCATTCAAAATACATGACATAATTATGAGCTTTTTAATTCATCATTTTTGTGTATCTGTGTATGTTATCACTAAGTAGAGCAAAAACAAACATACAGCCGTACCATCATTTTTTTCGACCTCAGCAAGCAATCAACACAAGCTCAGGATTTTTACAAACAAGGGAGGGCAGCAGAGAGAGGGCCTGACAGCATAAAAGAGCTTCATTTTGCCACTCATGAAGCCTCAATAGCCCAACGGTTAAAGGTGCGGACTGAAAACTGAAAGGTCGCAGGTTCGAACCCCATCCGTTGCACTATTATCGTACCCACTCCTAGCACAAGCTTTACGCTTATTTGGAGGGGATAGGAGGATATTAGTTCAGCTTGCCTAATATTCTTATTAAAAAAAATTGTATGCCATTACGGCCAATAGCAATTTCACATCAAAAACAAAAGTGTGAACAAAATTTCCATGTGAACAAAAGTTTGGTCTAGCAACCTGATAATACGATAAAAAATAAGAAGAAAACTACTACTTCAGAACTCTGAAAGTACTAATTGTCAGGCAAATTGTAAAGACGCCTACCGTGTTGCGGTAAAATTAAATACGGTAGAACAGTTTTGCGGTTTACTCAATAAGTTTTAATTCGGCGAAACAACGCTATCCATAGATCACGGCGTCCTTAATTACCTCGAGAGTTCGAGACCAAGTTCCAAGAACAAAGCGTTCCAGATACTCTACAGATCTTGTTATCTAAAACGAAACTTCATTCCAAGAATATATCTGAAATATGCAGACTTTGCAACAGTTTAGTCGATACTTATGTAGACTGTAGATGGTATAAAAATTCTTTTCAAAAAACCGACTTCAAAGGCCACTACAAAGTATAAAAATAATTTTATTTTGTACACGTTTGTTGAAGTCGGGCGGCTTAAATAGAAACGATGAAACCGATACGCGATGCTCACCCGATTTCAATAAGCATGTCTCTTATATGTCACCATAAGGTAAGCGTCGCGCATCGATTTCATCGTTTCTAGTTAAGCCCGCCCGACTTCAACAAACGTGTACAAAATAAAATTATTTTTATACTTTGTAGTGGCCTTTGAAGTCGGTTTTTTGAAAAGAATTTTTATTTTAAGCTTTTTAGTGTAGCTTGTTCCTGCTCCCCTCCCTCCAACACTACGGTACTAAAGTAGTCTATACTTGGTACCTTCAGTACTTATTAACAACACACAATTTCTAAAGAGCTAGGACCAGGAGGTCCATGATGTAGTCCATGCTTGGTACCAACAATATCAATTCGAAAGCGACAGTTCGTAATCCCTCCAACCCTGCAGCATCAGGATTGAGGAGCTAGAACCTTGAATTTTATATGTAGTATATGCTTGGTACCAACAATATCAATTCGCAAGCGAAAATCCCTAAATCCTCACAGTTTGGGTAGGCAGTACCCTGCAGCATCAGGAGTGAAGAGCTAGGACCTCGAGCTCCACGATGTAGACTATGCTTAATACTAACAATATCAATTCGCAAGCGAAAGTTCCTAAATTCTCACAGTTTAGGTGGGCAGTACCCTGCAGCATCAGGATTGAAGAGCTAGGACCTTGAGCTCTACGATGTAGGCTATGCTTAATACCAATAATATCAATTCGCAAGCGAAAGTTCCTAAAACCTCATAGTTTAGGTGGGCAGTACCCTGCAGCATCAGGATTGAGGAGTAGGATCTGAAGCTCTAAGATCTAGTATATGCTTAGGCCAAGCATACCAATTTGTAAATGACAGTTCCTAAAACCCCATAAATTAGGGGGAAAGTACCTTTGCAGCATCAGGCTTGAAGAGTTGAAGGTAAAAAATTTTATGGGACCATTTCGCGAGCTTCCTCTGTCGATTAAAAAAAAAATCGCGTGAATCGGTCCAGAAACCCCGGAGTAATCGGTGGGCATACATAGAAAAAAAAAAAAAAAAAAAAAAAGATACCGGCCGAATTGATAACCTCCTCCTTTTTGGAAGTCGGTTAAAAATTAAAGAGCGTCAAAAATAACAAAATAATTTTTTTTAGATACGTCAAAATATTGTTACGTTTAATACTTACAAGCTGCTTACAAGATATCCAAATAAAATTTATAACTGCACTACGCTTCCCAGTGCGGGGTCACCACTCCAGCACCATGGAACCCCAGCGACCATCAGCTCTTCGGAATATGTGCCCCACCCATTTCCACTTCAGTTTCGCGACTCGCTGAGCTATTTCAGTAACGTGTTCTCCTTCGGATCTCCTCATTTCTGATTTGATCTCACAAGGATACTCCGAGCATAGTTCTTTCTTTTAGACAAATCTCTTACTAAAATACTTAAACCTTCAGCAATATCCAACAACGTATCAACAGTACCACAGAGCTGTGACTCCCTAAAGGCTACTTCGCTTACAAACAGCCCAAATTTATTATACCGGACTTGTCGACCTTCGACAGTTTCATCCGAGTCCGTGATAAATAGTGCTAGATGACCCTCAACTTCCTCGTTACGTACAATATAAGTGTCGACATAATTTACCACCGTACTGGGATTTTAAATTGGGTTATAAAATCCTATTTTGTTTATTTATTCTTATTCTTCTTGTACAAAAACAACTCTTGTTCTTTGTCTGGTGGGAGGCTTTGGCCGTGTTAGTTACCACCCTACCGTCAAAGACATCCGCCAAGCGATTTTGTTACCCCTTCCAAGTTAGCCCGCTACCATCTTAGACTGCATCGTCGCTTACCACCAGGTGAGATCATGGTCAAGGACTATCTTGTCATCGAATAAAAAAATAGAAGAGCGAAAGATTTTAGACTTGATTCGTGGTTTAATGACATAATTGTGATGAAACTATACGAATATGTACCACGGTAATACGGTAATAATTACCATGGTACGTACTCGAATAGTTGCTCACGATCCGTTTCTTTGATGCTGCTTAATTGAAGGAAAAATCAACAAACTACCAAACAAACACACTTTCGCATTCATAATATTAGTGGGGGTTACATAAATAAATAAATAATAATTAATCATAATAAATAGTGTTTCGTACATGATTATGCACTGTAATATCTCCGGCGCAGATCGCTAAGCTCTAAAGATTGGCCGCCAGGGCCGCATTAGGTCGGGAGGACATCATCATATTATAGATACTTTGTATTTTTGTAGAGGCTTAAAAATCAAATTACATTCTGAAACTAAATCCTTCAAGTATTCAAAGGACGTCCGTCCCTTTGTATGGACGTATTACGTAACGTGATTACAGTGGGAGGACGTTCTAAAGGTCACAATTTGCTTGTCGTTTTTTTTTTTCAAGTATCTGTAGGTTTGCTAATGCTCTAGGGACGTAGAGCCCATTTATTGCTTATCCGTTTTATTATAGTACAGATAGATATGTATGTTTCTCTAAAAACAATATTAGCTAAGCTGAACTTGACTTAAATTCTGCTCTTCAAATAAGCGGAAAATTATGTGTGGGTAGAAAAATGGACAACGGGTGAGGATCGAACCGTCGACCTATCGCTGTTCAGTTCTTACTTTTAAACGTTGGGCTATTGAAGTTTAGGTTTAAAGAATTTACTCTCAAAGAACAATTTTGCTCACTCATAGTATAAAAGCTCCCTCAAAGAACACAAGAACAAAGTGTCTTCAATCGATAAAGAAATACTAAGATACGCCAGTGGACTATATAAGATATTTTATAAGTTTAGGTTAAAGTATAATTGCTCATTAGCCATATTATTAGGCTAGATTGTAATTTAAGTTCATCTATGTTTTATTACTGAAAAAAAAACTCATAGAGAACTTAAAACTGAAAATAAATATACGATCATAAGAAAGCAAAAACGGTGACTCCTAATAATATAAAAACTAATTCCTAGACACAAGTATTTTGAAAATACATTCCAAGTTTTTTTTAAACTGACTGTTTTTTTAAATGACTAATAAAACATGATAATATCGTTGCTAACTTATGCAAAAAGTTACAAGTCACAAGTTTGCTGCCGATTGAAGGACAAATCAACAAAGAATCACACTTTATAATAATATTAGTCAGGATTATAAAGATATAGAGAGAGGCGTTAGTCGACGACGAACCTTCTCATCAGATCATCAGATTTGAACCTATTTCTTATCATCCTACCCAAGTATCTCGTATTACACAATGGGAAAAGCTGATAAGCCGTCGGCCAAAAATATTTTCCGTTCCAAGACAAAGAGAACCGGAAAAAAATAAGTGAACTATTATCATAACTGCGATCTCTGTAAACGAGAGAGTCGGCTATCTGTAATTATGCGCCATTGGCCATCTTGGGAAGAAGATTTTTCGTTTCTGATTATCATGGAAGGATTGTTATTTATAACGATTAATTTATGGAAGCTTTCATTAGGTACCAACCATCAACCACTCACTACTCAGCGCAAGTCATCTTTCAGAGAAGGATTTTAGGCATAGTCCACTTACCTCCGAACATAAATCCGAAAAGTATGAGAGGTGTGCCCGAGATCGATCTCGTGACACCTCAAATAGGGGATCGCAGTGCAGTTGTACATACAAATAGAAAGCTTGTCCCTAATTTCTTTTATGTTAGTACATTTTCTGATCACACCAGATACTGCTATATTATTTAAAAACTAAAACGAACTAAACTACCCACCTAGAACAAAACTGATGAAAACTGGATAGTCTAGTAACTGGTAAACTTTTGTTTATAGAGTTAAGTTTCTTTTTAACGCTATAAACACGAGTTAAAGTATTACTGTTATAAACATATCAACTAGACTATCTACTAAAACCACAATCAGTTAAGAGGTTTCTGCTGTTAAATTTCAACAAGACAGCTGATAATCACAAAATATAAATTATCTACTTACAAACTCCTTCAATCACGATATCGACCTAGAAAGTTATTAAGAACTTCTGAGGCCCACAAAACATAGTGTCATCTAAACACTTAGCTAAAAGATTATATAAATGATAGCTTGCTAAGAGGTTTAAGCATAATTGACTCATTAAACTAATTAATACATAGTCTCTAAGTGGAAGTAAATGTCCGCATAAAACATTTATTTATACATTTCAAACCACAACCACTTAAGGTTTTCGCTGATAGACTTAACACAAGATTTTCTCAACTCGACAAAGATAAGGAAAGATAAATGAAACAGTGACGCTACATCACCGCCGCAACCATTTGTCAAGACTCAAGGCACAAAAACATTCCTCCCTCTAAAAGTCGCTACTGTAAAGTTACAAAATCGTTTAACTCATTTATTTGCTTAGTCCAACATAAAACCTATTAATTACAACGAGCAGAGACGGAGAAATTCAAGAAATATTGCAAAAGTTCCTCTCGATACAGAAATGTTTTAGAATCCGTAACTAATTCTTTATTACGAGTAGGTATTATAAAAATAATTAGTAAATAAGACGTACTGTAAGCAATATTCCGTATGGCTGTTAGTCATAACATATAAGGCTACTTTTTACCGCGGGAAAACAGAAATCCATCGTGGACGAAGTCGTGGCCAGTAGCTAGTTGCTCACACAGTTTACGACGTACTTATTACTTGGAAAGTTTTTGGGATCGAATTACACCAGCTGCAGTGGTTATTGAAAAAGTTTCTGTGCAAACACCAGTTTTTATTAGCGAGCTTCAGTGTTGATATAAGAGAAGCTTTCAAATAACGTCTAAGTGTACCCTTGTCTGTGTAACTCTGGTGTAAGAAGCGTATTTTTAATGAAATTTAAGGTGAATGAATTAAATGAATGTTTTGAAATGAAATGAATGATTAATGTTTATCATTTTTCAAGATTAAAAAAATATTCTCCAGTTCAATGATGAAGTCTATAAATATGTACGTAATGAATGGCTCAGGTCTAGATGTGTTACATTAAATCGTATGCAAGTGAGTTATTGCTATCCGCGTAGAGTAGCCTCTATCTCCGATAATATTTATTATTAGATGATGCTCGCGTCACTCTCCAGGTCCTCAACCATATCCATGCAAAAAATTGCGTCGATTCATTGCTCCGTTGCAGCGTGATTGAATTATAAGAAATAGAAGAAGAAGAAGAAGAAGGATTCATCTTGATACCTCTATGTTGTTAGGAAGTAAATACAGAGGTATTAAAAGGGCAAGCAAGGGTACCTAGCAAGTGTGAGTCCCGCAAGGCCACTTCGCTTGCAAGTGGCTTTTAATTTATTATACCGGGCCTGTCGACTTTCGACAGTTTCACCCAAATTACTGATAAATAACACCTCCCTCCAGGGGTCGTTTGTAAATTATGCCTTTGTCAACATTCTTTTAAATCAGTAGTGATGTTCGGCGTTAACAATTTTAATTTCTTAATGAAAAGTGTGTGCCGGAAGGGTTCCGCAACATCGATTGTTAAGGCCCTTTATTTTTTTTATTTTTTGTTATTATAACGATATTGAAATACGCACTCTGCGTAATCTTCATGTATCTAATACCTATTACGGTTCATGAGATACAGCCCACTGACAGACGGATGGATGGACGGACAAACAGTGGAGGCTTCGTAAGGGTGCTGTTGTGCTGTAATAAGTACATATTTTAATACTATGTACGTTCCCTCAAATATGGTTGAGCGAAGCAATGATCATGCATCGTACTCGTGAACGGGTGCCACCAACGGGAATGAGTCTGCTTTGTGTCTACCCATCTTAACGTGTCTTAGGTTGTGGTAGGTGTGCATTTTTGAAACTTCTTTGTGGAAACACTGTGTGCATAGCATAGTTTTGTTAACCATTGTAAAATTTTTTGAAAAGAGCAACTGCTGAGTTTCTTGCCGCTCTTCTCAGCAGAATCTGCATTCCGAACCGGTGGTAGATTTATGACGTGTCATAAGAGCTACAAGTTGGCCTACATGGAATAAATAAATTTTAATTTTGATTTTTGATTTATTACAGCACTATTACAGCACTATGATAGAAATAGCACATGTTACAATACTGTTACGCAGCAGCTATAGGTACAGCAGGTAGTATCTATTGTAGGTAGGTACTGAGTCTCCTTTCAGTACGTTCTCAGCAGATTTGCTTTCTGAACTGATGGTAGAGTATAAGAATTAAGCAAAAGAGCCTTAATTTTCCAAGTAAACTATCTTTTACTTTTCCATCTGCTTAATTTTCACAAATCATCACAAAAATTTATTTGAAAAGTTTTTTTTGTTACACATAAAATAAATCGGTCGGCGAACAAGTAATAGGTATCCGTAATCACGTCACTTGAAGGTGATTACAAAATACGCTTGACACTTCAAAGAAGATTTCAAGAAAGAGCCACTCGACTTTCAGTGGCCTTAAGTCGATAAATTAAGGGCGTTTGGGCGGCGTCTGAACGAAAATTTAAAATCGAGGGAATCTTGTCATCAATCATCATTAGGACAATCAAGTTTAAAAGGCCACTTGCGACGTGTCGCTACAGGCATTAACGTCAAGATTCTAGCCATTTATAGTCTACAAAGACCACGTAAAAAACGGACGATTAAGACAAGTAAATATCAAAATAGATTTTATAGAGAGATTTGATGTTATAGCCATTGACATAATGTTATAGCCAAGACTATTATAATTATAGCTCAAAATGATCGCCAATCGGAAGTGACTGAGATACACAAAAGGTAATGTGACTGTCAAAGTGTTAAGTTGATGCATAAAGTTGATAAATAAACGTAAAAACTCTTTTTATAAAACCGAATTCAGCGTTACTACAAAGTAGGTATATCAATTGTTTCTATAAAATTTTAAGAATTCCCTCGATTTCCCAGGATCCCATCATTAGATCCTAATCTGATGACTATAGGACCACCTGGGAAGCCAAAAACCCTTTCAAACGACAAAAAAAATTTCCAAATCGGTCGAGGCGACTTCGAATAATCGGGGAACTCACATAAAAAATTGAAAATAAATAAAAAATAAAAAAAGATAATGTGACTGTCAAAGTGAGTGTTAAGTTGATGCATAATGTTGAAAATTTCAATGCTTACTTACTATTTTATACTTGGATTTAAGTAATTATAGTGAGGATAATATTATATCAAAGATTCAGAGCTCCACAAAACCATATAATAAATGAAGCGTTATCATAACTTCGATCTCCTTGTGAATTAGGAGGCCGGCAATAATTACCGCCATCGGCTATGTTGGGAAAACTTTATGAAATGAAAAAGAAGAATAAACAAAGAGATATCAAGAATAATAAATATAATGATTAAATTCTCAAACAACAACCCGAGCATATTGCTGAAAATACATCGTTATTATTTCACGTGTACGAAAGTGGTATGAAAACATTGTCTGATCTCATCCCGGCCTCTAATCATAATTAAGTAGCGGCGAATTATGAATTCATAGAGCGAAAAACCAAAGCCATTACCCGCAGCGGGTTAAGTTTAAATTACTTCTACGGCCGCAGTTTTAGGTGAATAAATATTTTTCCCCAGACCTTGTTTACCTCGCAAACTCTCTAAAAATTTTATATTATTTTCAGAAAGTCGAAAATTTGCTTTGCTGATCTGTAAGGTTTTAATTATTCTCTACTGTAAGTTTAGTTATTCCTTATTTCCTTAGAATTTTATATAGCTAGTACTTTTATCCGTGATTTTGTAGAATATTTAGGATTTTCAAAAATCCGGTGGGAAGTTTTCTTTTTCCGAAATAAATAGTAGCCTATATCACTCTCCAGATCGTCAACTATACCTACTCATACAAAAAATAATATTAACTCGTCCTTACGTTATTGAAGGATAAACCAACAAAAAAACACACTTTTGCATGAATAATAATAGTAAGGATAGTAGGGATATTTTTTTTTTTTTTTTTTCACAGAATTATTATTTTGGAAACCGATCGCTGTCAATATGATATTTTAGTATGAGATGATATAATAATAATATATTTAAGTGCATAAAATGATGTGAAATGTTCAGTAATATAATTAGAAACAATTATTTAGAAACTGTTAGTTTCTAAATAATATAGGCTAATGTAATAAAATTTATAATTTCTTGAACTAACTTACATAATATAATTAATCTATTTATATTAACTCATAACATTATTTTTGTTGTTTTCGTATACGTACTTACCTATTAGTTTTTTAAAATTCAAACATAGGTTTTAAGCACCAGTCCCCACGTATCAAATAATGAGAAATGCAAACTTTATGTGTGAAATGGAGGAGAATTAATAAATGAAATGAAATATTGTAACCTTTTACGCGAGTACCATTTATTTTACATTTAACCTTTTGAATAAATAATCAATTTTGGAGTTGCATAGACAAATTTTTATTTATATACGTATTAAATAAAATTTTTACTATAGTAACAATAGCTTAAAGAATTTCACATCCTGGTAACATAAGCAAAACGTTTCATAATGTCCGTTTACATCGGAATAGCTCAGTCCATTCATCATCGCGAGCGTATCAAGAGATTGCCGTTCCCATTCAGTTAGCTTCGAGAATAGCGGCTGTAGTATTTTGATTCATATTTATGTAGATCTCGCCACACGGGAAGTCTAATACTTGCGTTAAGTGCTACCATGACTTTTGCTTATATAATGTTTTCAAGATAGTGAATTTACACACGACGTATATAGTTTCCACCACCAATTCACCAGTTTCTTCTTCTCTACCTTCATCAACTGATAGACGACAATATAGACGACCGGACAGAACTCCATTTAGTAATTTATTTAATGAGCGTGGTAGACTTTGGCCTAAACCCTTTTCATTTTGAAAGGAGATCCTTGTACATTAGTGTGTTGATATTATTGGATTGATGGTGTTGTAATTACATGATGTACCTAATTAGAGCTATCATAGAGACCGTCCTCGCAAAACTTATTTCATTTAAATTTTCAGTTTTTACCGCCTGTTATAACTTGTAAGCAATTACTGTTCAATTGTTCAATGCTAACAAATTGTAATAGGTGGTTTAAAATAAAAAAAATAAAACTATTTAGAATGTTTTAATTTACGTTAAGCGCTTCAAAATATTTACATTTTTGGCCATACTCAAAAAAAATTGCTAGGGAAACAATTTGGTTCAGGAACTGTCAAAGTTTGCTCGTTTATAAACAATCAGTATATTATACATTTTTTGTCAAACGTGAATTTGTTTTACGTCAATGCATATACTTTCTATTGATATTCTGTGTCTGCATTATCCATAAAATGTAAATCGCATAAGTGAAATCGAATGGAGCGTGGAAAGGCTTTCAGATTTCGTTCAAGACCGACGCACGATGCGACGTGCGCCCCTGCATATTTATGACCGGTGATGTTTGCTGTTTCGAAACTTATTTGCACTTTGCAGAACTAACATTGCAAGTTTACTCCAGAAAGTTTCATCATAGAAATTTTGGAATTGTGAAGGATGTAGTACCTAGACTAGTCTGTAGTCTTGTAAAGTGTCTTTAAGGTCCTAAATACTGAAAACTATGTTGATATAGAATGCATACATGAGTTACGAGTTACGCCCTTAAAAATACATTTTGTACTCATAAGCACTAATTGTGACGATTACGATAGGTGTCCAGCGACACTTATAGAGGTATAAGCAACGTAGTACTTATTCAAAAACAGCTTGATTTCAAAAGCCGGATTGGCATTTATGAGAGAAACTATAATGATCTTAATTTTTTTGTAGATTACAAATTTATTTGTAACTATTAAAAATAAGACATGATATTCGAAGCATAAGAGAGTAACCTTTCAATATTTTATGGTTAAAATATACCAAAAACTTATAGCGTAGGTGAAATTCTAACGTAAAACGTTCCAGATTTTATTCAAGACCTGAGTTGCGATAACACATGTCTTTGGTTATTTATGACCAACGATATATTTTCGCTCTTTAAATGCGCAGAATATAACAATGTAGTTTCATACAACAAACAGAGAGATGCAACCTAAAAAAAATAAGGTTTTAGATAGAAAAAAGATAGGTATTTGAATGCCTGAAAAAAATTACAATTAACAAACTTTAAAATGAACGAAATAGGCAAGAGTGCTCCAATTTAAACCTCATCATTGCATTCAATCAGGCTGGATTTTTGGCAAGCGCAAGCCTGTCTTGTAAAAAAAAAAATGTACTTAAAGTATAATATAATATTTTATAGTAACTACACTAGCGATATTCCATATTTTCAGGACACATAAAATACAAAAAAAGCATAAGTAATAGTGAATGGAGCGGGAAAAGCTTTCAGAAACGATGCAGGATGCGGCGCCAGTCTCTTCAGATTTATGACTTGTATATTTTCTATGTTGGGACTTCAATGTAGAACTATGAACCTAGTTATAGGTAATATTGCTGAATGAATCATCAAGATTACGACTACTTGGCTCAAATATTAAGTTTCTTACTAAAAAGCCAGAAATGAACCTCCATCTACTAATGAAGCTAAATTAATGTTAATGATCAGTACTTTTAAAATTATTAGTTTTGATCTGTCTGTAGTTTTGAAAGCTTCAGACTGGTTTTGTATTTATTAATCACTAGTTGATGCCCGCGACTTCGTTCGCGTGGATTGGGGTTTTTGATTGGTGTGGGAATTCCCTAATTTTCCGGGATAAAAAGTGACCTATGTGTTATTTCAGGCTATAATCTATCTCTGTGCCAAATTTCAGCCAAATCGGTTCAGTTGTTGCGGCGTAATTAAGTAACAAACATACATCCAAACATGCGCATTTATAATATTAATAATAGGATTAATATAATAGGATAAACAATATAATTTTAAAAATATACTTGTGTTTGAAAAAAATCATGCAAGATAGATGAACATAAGCTCACGCGCTTACCTAGAAGGCACTCATTCCTGCCTTGAAGGTATTCAAGTTATATGTGGCAGGGAACATTGACGCTGAGAACATTCCACACTTTACTGATTCATTTCAGAATCATTTCTGAAACTTTCTATAAATAAAAGCTTTTTAACTTAATAGTTTACATGGAGCTATTTGTCTAAGATACAGATAGTAATATTAATATTATCTTTTATTAGGTTTCGTTTTCAAAAGGCAACTAATACAAAATAATATTATTTTTGTCTAGAAAATATGAATCAAATCTCTTCAGTCTCAACTAAAGATACTTGAATACTTTTTAAAAGAGCGATTTATCTAACAATTGCATTTACTAGCTTCAAAAACACAGACAGAATTCGTATTGCTCGTTTAATACTTAACTTTGAGGCAAATTAGATTTCTCAGACTCCAACTTGTATTTTTAGTCTTGCTGTTTGCTAGCAAGAATAAATTATATTTGCAAAACTACACTCTTGCCTATGTAGTTTTATAAGAAGTCTTAGGAATTTATTAAAAAAACATTTAAAACAATTTGTTTTATCATTGTATTTTTTTTGTTGTAGAACATTGCGTTGTAGAAACATAAACATTAATGGTGAATGAGTGTAAATTAAAAATTTAAAACATCCCCGACATGTAACAACGTCCTAATCGCTAGTCGGTAATCGTTAAAATAAAAATATGTATATCGCCATTTTGTGGCGGCAGCCATCTTAGACCGATTTTCATCAAACATGGCTAAGAACGCTCCCGACTAATTCACCTTTCAAACAAAAAAAAAACAAAATCTAATTTTCAAAAATTCTTTCTTAGTGGATGCCGACGTCATAATAATATCTATCTGTCTGCCAAACAGCTCGATCCGTCCAGCCCATAGTGCTGTGCGTTGACAAATCAGTCAGCTAGTTACCTTTGCCTTTTATATATTTAGAAGATAGATATTGGTGTCGGAATATTACTTATATCGTCCCGCATATTGCATACCTTATAGGTCCTGATAACAAATATATAGATCATAAATATGCAGAGGTGCGGCCCGTATCGCACGTCGGGGTATTGAATAAAATATGAAAGTCTTTCACGCCCTATTGGGCTTCACTTATGCACTTTCATGCAGGAACCTCAAATATCGAAGGTATCAATTAAAGCCTTGGAAAATGTAATAGCAAGTTTATATGTTGGCGTGTTTACGTGGTTTCCAAATGGACAGGCGCTGTCGTTTTACTTAAAACCCTATTAAAGTATTTAGATCAGGCTTTAAAATGTCTTTATTCGTCGGTTAATGTTTATTTAGAGCTGATGTTGAAGTAGGCCCTTTTCCATTTAACATCAACTAATTGATATTCAGACATTTCTTGCGGGGAAAAACTATTTTATACCTTAGTATTTTCTATGTAACAATCGAAATATCAGCCCGCAGTTAACTAAGAAATTTACATTCTAAGAATGAAGCGAGAGCTCAAATAAAGAATTAAGACTTGCAACTTGTAGTTCGCAAACATAATTATTCTACTCAGTAGACGGCACGAAACTTTTTGAAAGCAACAGATACAAACAACGATAATAAGATAAGGTACATTTTAAGAAGATCCAGCTTTGGATGGGTTCCCATCATAATCATCATCAATATTGGAGTTAAGCGGTAATGACTTACTTACACAATAAATCAATCCGTAAGTGAAAAGTTTTAGGTCAGGTACCAACATAGAAAATACCTATAGTCTGTACTACTGTTGTTACGACAATTGAGTCTCTAGTTAAAAGATTTAAAAAGAGATATGTCAAAGATTAACAAAGAGATGATATTTAATTAAGATATTATTTAATTACACTCGCCTTTTAATTAGGGTTCCATAACCAAAGGGACCCTAGCATGAAGCTTCTGCTGTCCGTCTGTCCGTCTGCCAGCAAGATTTATCTCAGGAACTGTAATAGATAGATACCTACTTCTCACCATAACAATCGCTGTTACGGACGCACGGAACCCTTCTATGAGCCAGTTCGACACACACTTGTTCGCTTTTTATGAAGATTCGTTAGTTTTTGACTGAGACCTTACCGCGAAGTGACGATGGCGATAAAAGCGGGCTGGCTTGGATGGGGTATGGCAGTTTAATTAAACTGATACCCATCTGATACCCCTTATCGGTTTCTACAAATTCATCACTTATAATTGGCATCTTTGCCGGTGGGGTCGTAAGTAGAACGGCCAAAGGCTTCCACCTAATAAGACCCGATTATATAGAACTTACGAGTATGACTTTCCAAATTGCAAAGTGGGAATCGCTTGGAGGCTTAGGTACGAGAGCACTTACCACTGTGCATAGGTGGTCCTTCTATTTTTTATAATTATGAGACTAGTAAATAGATACTTACATACTGGATAATATACGAGAATAATAATAGGGCATAATAAAGTTTGGAATAAATTCTGTAGAGTTTTATGCAGAGCAAAGTTCGAGAATGAATTTGCCAGTTCAACTATTGAATGAACGGGATGCAGGAAGTATTTTGTAGCATTCTGTGCTGCTTTTATTGGGGGTAGGACATGAAAATTGATTTAAAATTAAAAATAGTTTCAAGTTTCTATTATTTAAAAATGTGACGACTAACAAAATATGGTATAACCATTCATAATGATACGCGCCAATGACGGGCAGCAGCGACACCAGTGAGATTAATCTAGCCCAGCGTTGACCAAAACGCCTGTCCAACGCGGTCATTACAAAACCTTGTATTGTGAAACTCACAAGGGAAATGCCCCTATCTCCCGGCGGCCTCGCCGTTCCTGATCGTCAAGGTAATAGGTAAGGGGTGCGAACCGCATGACAGACCCCTCACTAGGTGGACCAACGCCGCTGGATACAGGCGGCGCATGACAGAGAACTTAGAAGTCCATCCAAGAGACCTTTGTCTACTTGAGGACATCTTTCGGTTGATAAGAGAGAGGATAATGTTAGTACATTAACGTCAGCCTAATTACGTAAAACTTTGTAGTAGCGACAGCACTAGCAAAGCGACTGCAATCACTACGCGATCGGTCGCAAAATGTCACTAAACATCGTATTACAGACGATGATATTGTATGTGTATAAAAAGAGGTGGATATGTTACAAGCGTGCGGTAAATGAAGGACCTACTGTATTATACAGTATAATTAGTTATACTCTTCGTCGTTCGGCACAAATTCACTTGTTTTGTGAGTATATAACTCATCACTAGTAGAAATCATTGATTACGCAAGCCAATCAATGATTTCTACCTTAGCCTTGACGCATAATTCCGAAAAACGATACTTAGTGACATTTTCCATCGCCACCTCTAGTAATAAAATCTTAACCACTAAGTGATCGCCACCTCTACCAATGAAACCACGAACCTTATCATCCAAATTCGGACTTCTACTGGATTAAAATGCAAATAATTTAAACTTCAGTCCGCATTCTGCAAATACAATTATTATTCCCGGCAAACAGCAAAGAAACTTTGCAGATGCAGACGCAAACATTTCAATACAAAAGTTACGTTTTCGAGTAACTTCAGCTCTTTGGACTGGACAGAATGTAATAAAGATAAAAACGGTGCATAAATTCCGAACGACTTGTACGGAAACTTTGAATGGATTCAACTTTGTGAAAGCCAATTAGAGATGAACCGAATGGCATATAGATACTAGATAGTCGTAGTAGAATTGGAATATAGTCCGGTAGTTATCTTAAGAATTAAATAGCTACAACTCAACGTTTATTAACTCTTTATCTTATAATTTTCACTGTTTGTCTATATATCACAACCATTCTATTAAAGCTGTAAAGTTGTTACTACTGTATATTACATATATACCTTTGCAAATTCAATCAAATTCAGTGTAGGCATCTACGTCTAAAATATGCTGTTAAAATCTTGGTATTCTCTGAGATGTAGTATGAAAAGGATAGATGATATCCAGAATATCTTAGGTTATTGAAGTATTAATATTATATTGTGTCGATAAATATAGACAGGCAATTAATCATAATAACTTGTAAGTTTATCTGAGCAAACTAGCTCCTTACCTTTGAATTAATAATAATTATTAATGAAAGCCAAACAGCCTAAGGTTACGTATCATAATTACACTTGTGTTGACATACAAAGGTGTTGCCAAGTCGAAGAGCATAAGGTCATGCCCCATTTCACTTTGCTCTCATTGAAAATTGAAATTCTTACTAATCCTTCTAATATTATAAATGCGAAAGTGTGTTTTTTGTTGGTTTATTGATTTATTGATTTGTCTTTCAATCACGCTGCAACAGAGCTACAAATAGACGTGATTTTTTGACGTGTTTAGTTGAGGATCTGGAGAGTGACATAGGTTACTTTTTATTTCGGAAAATCAAAGAGTTCGGCATTTAAAAAAATAAATCCACGCGAAAGAAGTCGCGAGCATCAGCTAGTAAATTATAATTTACCCAGTGATTAGAATTTTTCATTGGCTGTCCAGCGCGGAAATACAGCCAGTATTCTTGGCACCATTCCACGCAAGCATGATTTGTACAGTAATTTAATTAGTTTCGCTATAAGGGCGCTTTCAATTTATGCGTTTCTTAACGGCCTGCTGCGGTGCCGAAGCGGTGCGTTAGTCGTACTGCGCACGGACGTTCGTTTTTTTCATACAAAGCGCGCGGTGCGGCTATAGCGCGGCGCCTGTACCGCGATCGCTCGACAACAAGACGGCAACGGCACCGAGCGCTTTGTATGAAAAAAACGAACGTCCGTGTGCAGTACGACTAACGCACCACTTCGGCACCGCAGCAGGCCGTCAAGAAACGCATAAATTGAAGGCGCCCTAAGTTTATTATTATTTTATTGTAACATTTTAATAAAAAAAAAGCAACTTCAAATTCAAGCGACGCAATGTCAAGAGCGACAAAGTAAACGTTTGACCGATAAAGGAATATCGATATTCATTATTTCCTTTATCGGCCGAGCGTTTACTCTGTTACTGGCGAGCGCCGGCGCGACGTGACGACGTCGATTACAGTAATCGGTATAAAATGGACGATTGTTCGCTGTTTAGAGAAATAGAATTGGACGGAGCGCAGTGCAGCGTGACACATTTCCTGTATGCATTCAGACTTCCTTACACGATTTTATATATAACTGGATGATGCGCGCGATTTCGTCCGCGTGGATAAAGGTTTTTGAATTCCCGCGGGAACTCTTTCGTTTTCGGTAATAAAATGTAGTCTATGTGTTAACACTAGGCATAAGCTATCTCCATTCCAAATTTCAGCCAAGTCGCACTGAACTGAATCAAATTGAAGTGATTTGGCTGAAGTTTAGAATTTCACCCAAATCACCGATCAAATTTAGAATTCGTTGTGGCGTGATGGAGACACACACAAACTTTTGCTTTTTTAATATTAGTGTGACTATTAAATGGATGCAGATACGCAATAACGATTTAATCCACAAATCTTTGTCAAATTAAATATATACATAATGTAAAGGAATAAAGTGAATTTTTCAATTGACAAACTGTGTGGGTGGACTCCATATTGCGTATCTGCGTCCAAATCAAAAGACGGATTTTTCTTTTAAGTATAAAAGATTTTTGATTTTTTTAATAAACAAAAATAATTATTTGTGGGCATGGGCGTAGAGTTAATTTTTGAAAACTCCAGTACCTATACCTTCTACCTGACAATTACGTGTAGAAGTCTAAAATTAAGCGTAAAAACAATGAATACAAGATAAGAACTCTTACTCTACCCTAACCACCTTACAGGCAGCCCATCTTTAGTTTAATGTTTTAATGCATATATCTCAAACCGTCTCCGGCAGCGGCAGCAGCGAGGATCAAAGCGGCCCTGTACGTAGGTGTTGGCACATATACGGACGTCACACGCCCCATTTCACATGACTCGCTTCTGATGCGCCGATCCATACCAGTGTTGGCCCAAAGTTAATCTGATTAACGATTAAAAATTAATGATTAAAATCATAATCAAAAATTTGATTAACGATTAATTTAATCATTAATCAAAAATTTGATTAACGATTAATTAATCATAATCATTAATCGTTAATCTGATTAATTATTTTTGATTAACTATCTATTAACTACTTATTTATTTATTTTCCGATTTTGCAGTAATTTATTGTTAATTTTGACCGCTCACTACTCACCACCACTCAGCACACTAAGCAGTCAGCACACTCACCACCACTGACCACCATTCACCACCACTGACCACCACTCATCACCACTCATCGCCACTCATCACCACCCACTCATCACCATCCATCACCCCCCATCACCACCACTCATCACCACCACTCACCACCACTCACCACCATTCATCACCACTCATCACCACTCATTACCACTCATCACCACACATCACCACTCATCACCACCCACTCATCACCACTCATCACCACTCGTCACCATCCAATATATCATATTGGTATTGTCTTGGAATTATAAAGGATTTTTCTCTGCCTGTGGTCATTGCTCGTTCTCGCCATTTCTTTTTCGTCGAAATTAAACAGCTATTTGCAAACACAATTTTTGACGACCTCCCTGGCGTAGTGGTGAGTGCTGTGGTCTTATAACTGGGAGGTCTCGGGTTCGATTCCCGGCGGGGGCAATTTAGTAATTTATTATTTCTAAATTGTCTCTGGTCTGGTCTGGTGGGAGGCTTTGGCCGTGGCTAGTTACCACCCTACCGTCAAAAACGTGCCGCCAAGCGCTTTAGCGTTCCGGCACGATGGCGTGTTGAAACCGATTAGGGGTATGGGTTGAATTGACACTGCTATACCCCTTCCAATTTAGCCCGCTACCATCTTAGACTGCATCGTCATTTACCATCAGGTGAGATCGCAGTCAAGAGCTATCTTGTCAACGAATAAAAAAAACACAAGAAAAAAATAGTACAAATAGTATAAAAAATAAAATATAGCATCGCGTGTACTTTTTGACATATTTTGGTTTAAACTGAATCTTAAAATAGTGTACAATAAGGGTTATTTTAATTTTACTCGGTCACTGGTTTTTGATTTCATTTCAAAATTCAAATTTCAAATAAAATCAAATATCAATCAGTCGGCGTTTGACCGCCTTTATGAGTGGAAGCTGCTCCGGTTGCAAGCAAATTCTGTCGTCAAAAAAGATCGTAGGAACACGAAATAGTTGAGCAAACCAAATTAACACTTTATATAACAAAATCTGCATTCCGAACCGGTGGTAGATTTATGACGCGTCATAAGACCTACAAGGTAGCCTACATGAAATAAATAAATTTGAATTTGAATATATTTTGATGAAAAGAAAGGTAAGAAACTAAGTAGGTAGGTACTTCAATATAACCAGTATCATTTTATTATCTACTAGACGATGCCCACGACTTCGTCCGCGTGGATCAAGGTTTTTCAATTCCCATGGGAACTCTGTAATTTTCCGGGATAAAATGGAGCCTATGTTTTATTTCTGGGTATGAGCTATCTCCATGCCAAATTTCAGCGAAATCGGTTCATTGTTGCGGCGTGAAGAAGTAATAAACACACACACACACACACACACACACACACACACACACACACACACACACACACCCAAACACACACACACAAACAAACAAACTAACAAACACAAAAACTTTCGGCTTTATAATATGTAGGAGAGTAGGCTTAGAGTGATTATTGTTCACAGCGCCATCTAGTGACGGTAGTCTTGTAACGTTTCATGACGGTAGTCTTGTAACGTTACGAGACTACCGTCACTAGATGGCGTTTCTTCCGTTTCACTTCTGATGATTGGTGATGCTCGCGTTCCTACAAATACCTATTAGTGTGACTAGCTGATGCCCGCGACTTCGTCCGCGTGGATTTAGTTTTTAAAATCTCGCGGGAACTCTTTGTTTTTCCGGGATAAAAAGTAGCCTATGTCACTCTCCCGGTCCTCAACTATACCCTTGCAAAAATCACGTCAGTCCGTTGTACCGTTGCTACGTGATTGAAGGACAAACCAACAAACAAACACACGTTCGAATTTAAAATATTAGTAAGGATTACTTAGGATAAGGAAGTAAAGATTATTAAGACCAACAATATCAATTCTAAACTGACAGTCTCTAAATCCTCACAGTTTAAGTAGGCACTACCCTGCAGCATCAGGATTGAAGAGCCAGGACCTAGAGCTCCATGACGTAGTCTATGCTTGCAATAACAATTCGTAGCGATTTGTTCGAGCCATCGATGTAAAATGGTTCGAGCGGCTGACGCGCGACGTCCCGTAGACGGGGCGCGCGCGCGGGGCGAGGCACACCAGCCGCGCCACGCCGCGCGCGCCCGCTGGCTTCTCTCGGCTGCCACAATTTGTATGGCAGCCATCTTGAATCCACCATTTTGAATTTTTTTTCAGCTTCCTACCAATTTGATGAGGTTTCGAATGACTTTTGTTTGAATACTCCCCCCCTATCTTCGATACCCTGGCCGTGCTCCTCACCCGTCTCCAAAATCCTCAACCATCAGCCCTCTCCATATTTTTCCTCCAAACGAATTTTTGTCCTCCATACGAAACCATGAGTGAAAAAAATTTTTTTCATACAAAATTTTACAGGAGAGGTCAGACAGTGAGCGAGTCAGTCAGCGAATCAGCACGAGTAGCTATAAATATATAGTAAAAACATTGATGGATGTATCAAGTTAATCAAGTTAAAAAAGTTAATCAATTAACGATTAATGATTAATGATTAAATTAATTAATCATGATTAAGATTACTTTTTTAATCATGATTATTTTAATCATGATTAATTTAATCTGATTAAAATTAATCAGATTAATTAATTGATTAAAAAATTAATCGATTAATGCCAACACTGATCCATACACTAATCCCTCCATAATAAAAGGGAGGCCACATACGGTCAAGTTTGCCGTCAAGTCTGCATGATGCCGCGACAAGTCTGCTTGTAATGCAAATTGATAGCCACAGACCGTTAAGTCTGCATGATGCCACCACAAGTTTGCTTGTGATGTAAATTGATAGCCACAGACCGTCAAGTCTGCCGCGGATTTGACGCGACATCATGCAGACTTGACGGCAATCTTGATCGTATATGGATCGTATATAGTGATAAGAATATCTAGCTGTAAAAAAAATTAGATACTGGAGTTACTTTTAGAGTTTTATGACATGATTCAGATTTGTATCCGCTTTATCTAAGGTCTTTGAGAACTGCGCGTCCGTGTGTAAATACAGGTGTATTTTCTGTTTCCTCACTCTCATAGTCCGACGGTATGGAGATCGGAATCCGGAAAGAAATTAGGTGCAGAACTGCATTGTTCAGACTTGACAAAAGTGCAAGGAATGATACCTAATTTTTCCTTGACAAAAATTTAGTCCATCCTTTGCTCATTGCAGTTATTGACGGAATTGATGGGTACAGAACCTTGTCTAATGGACCCCTTACATTATTTCAGTCCATTTTGTTCATTCATTCATCTCAATATTCTCAATACATTACCGGCCCACTACTGGCCAAATTCGGATTAGCTGACTTTAAGACCACGTTCAATTATTCAAGTGTAAATAATTACATTCAGTTTGGGAAGAGCGAAGAAAATATTTCCCTTTAATTTAGACAATCATTTGTATGATAGAACTGCCTTCCAAAAGTTTTCTATAGAAAAACTTCAAACAAAAAGTATTTTGGATCTCAATAAAATTAATACTAACTTGAAAAGACGTACTTAGCTATTTTTGTCTTTGAATTTTTATTCTTGCTTCATAAAGTTTAATAAAAAAAGCCTCTTACTTATACTTACTAATACTAGGTATAAATGCGAAAGTATGTTGGTTTTGTTGGTTTGTTCTTCAATCACGATAGACGTCATTATTATAGTATAGGAACGGACCAATAAATTCCTGAAAAGCCGGCAACGCATTGATGGTGTCTCTGGTACAACAAGTGTTCATGGGCGGCGGTAATCACTTAACATCAGGTGACCTGCCTGCCGCGTTTGCCCACTATTCATATAAAAAAAATAACTCCACACGGACAAAGTCGCTGGCAAAAGCTAATGTAGACTAAATTAATGGAGCGTGAAATAAAGTTTACACGCGACGTTACATTTAATTTCATCCCGTATCATTACACAAAGCACCTGCAAGCCGTAAGCAAAACAGGGAGCACAGAGATGAAAACATACGGGCTTATGTATCAAACGTCAACGACGCGTTGCCCAAGTATCCAACTAATCCAACTAATATTATAAATGCGAATGATTGAATGTATGGATAAATGGATGGATAGATAGAAAGAAAGAAAGAAACATTTATTTTATAAATTGTGCCACACATCACCCAATAGGTATACCTAAATTAGGTTATCTAGATTAGGTTGTCCTGGCGCCTCCCCCACTTAAGCATTTTAAAGACAAAAAGGCGTCATGGATGGCATAGATGGATGTTGTTACTCAATCACTCATAAAACAATCACGTCGCGAAAATAATTTTATGCTCATAGCCATACTTATTCTGTCCGAGTTATGATAAAAACGTAATAATTTTAACATTTTAGCAAAGAGACATTAACAAAAAATTCCAGCGTCTAAAGTTAAAGTATGTTTCCGTATAAACTAAACTTAGACGAGCTAGTTTACCGTGCGAGTCCACTCAGGATAATTAAGTTGTTCTTAAGAACTTGAAAGTAATTGTAACAAATAGTGTACTAAAGAACACTTTTATAACTAAGTTTAGGATTTTTAATCAGATCTTTTAGGTGAAATAGCACTAGTCCAAAATCCTTTAGTGCCTGATGACCAAAATCTTCCCTCCCGACTCGATGGAAAGATGTAATTAAAAGAGCCGCACTTTATAGCTGGATACAAACTATCGTGAAATCTCTTCAAGAGATTAGATAATAGGTATACTAGCTACAGTAGAAGTCTAACGAAATCCACGTAAAAAAAAAGTTTAGTCAGTTTGAACAAAAATTATAATGGGTATTTAATACATACCAACTACAGCCGCAGCCTGAACCGATATTATTAAATCCAGTAACTAATGTAGAATCTACAATTATATTAATTAATTTAGGCAGGCAATGTCTAAGTCTCTATGGAGTTCATTAATATTAATTAATTTGCTCGTCTCATAGGAAGATCTATAATTGATATTAACCATTGTAATAGTATTATTAACCTAGCACAAGTTTTTTGCAGAGTTGGTGCTTGATTACAACGTAATTTCATTGGGTATAAGGATTTTTAAAACTGGGGAAAATATCGTGAGGGAATTTGCACGCCTAATAGTTCTCCATAATGTTGTGTGAGCTGTTGATGAGTTGCTGATGACGATGAAAGTAATGATCATGACACTAGATTTTAAACTCATATATTTTACCTATTGGGTAAAATAAAACCATTTAATAAGTTCATAGACCATCCAAAACAACGTCATAATTCACAATAGACAAATTCAAATTCAAAATCCATTGATTTCATGTAGGCCAACTTGTAGCTCTTATGACACGTCATAAATCTACCACCGGTTCGGAATGCAGACTCTGCTGAGAAGAGCCGGTAAGAAACTCAGCAGTTGCTCTTTTCAAAAAAAAAAAAATGTTACAATAGGTAACAAAACTATGCTATGTATACACATACAGTGCTTCCACAATGAAGCTTCAAAAATACGTACGTAAAAATGCATACGTAAGTACGTATATTTTACTTATTGGGTAAAACAAAGCCATTTAATAAGTTCATAGATCATCTGAAACGACGTCATAAGTATCTTGACAATAGACACCGAAAGAGATGACAATGACATCATAACGCAGTTATATGCTGTTATATGTTGAACAGTCTACATGCTATAAAAAAAATTGCAGTTTTATTTGAAGTGTTTTTATTTCGAATTGTGTCTATAATAATAAAAATGCTAAATTTTCATGTTTATATGCCTTTGACTACCTACCTTTCTTTACCTTTTCACTTGATAGTAAAAAGGTTTTCAATAACTAGCAAGATTGTACTGTTACGCCTATCAAACCCATGTAAATGCCAGATTATGTTATTGAATCCTTAAACAGTAAACACCGCAAAAACCTTTGTTTATAAAGGCTTTCAGACTTTTCGTTTACTTATCGAGGATGTTCTATTATGAGGCAAATATAGATGTCGGTACCTATAAGCTACGTCATAAAGATGCTAATCGTCACTGAAATGATAACAATTATTTAGGCATTTAATAATATTGCGTATTTTGTCATCATGTGAACCTAGTCAATACTGCATCAGTTTACGCCAGTCAAGTCTTACAAGAACTTGCAAATTGCTTGTACTTACTTTGGCATTTTTAATCCCCGAAAAAAAAGAGGGTTGTTATAAGTTTGATGTGTGTATCTGTGCATTTGTATATTTGTGTGTCTGTCTGTTCCCTAGTACTTCCCCAATGGTGGTTCGATTTGGATGCGGTTTTTTCTGTTTGAAAACTGACGTTATCGAAATGATCCTTAGCTATAATTTATGAAGATCTGTTCAGACGTTTGAAGATCATCAGTTCATTTCTTAATTCATTAAAGTCTTCATTTCTTGGTTTGGGTGTACTGTTACTTCAAATTTATTACTAAGACATTATGTTAACCTTGAGCTGATGCTTAGCATAGTCTGCGGGATCCCAACTCCTCGTCAAGTTGCAGCAGATACCAATAGTGTATTTCAGCTCATTAGAATGGTTTCAATTAGGAGGTGTTAGATAGATGATGACCGAGGATAGAAGAGGATGATCTATGGAGCAGCAAACTATGTATCATACATACTGTACAGTATATAGTCAGTCAGAAGTTATGGCCCGGCAGAAAGTCATCTCTGACCTCGCCATACAATTTGGTCTCGAAAAATTATCCTCGAGAAACAGAAGCGTTGAGCAAAGTGTTTTTCTACTGAAGTATGGTCTTCTTCCGACACGATCCTACGTAATAATAATATCTATAATTGATTAAATCCATAAATTCGTATAAGGCAGTAACTCACTGAATAATAAAACATCTCACCGGGCCCGCCTTCCTAATAAAACCATTCCATTTACATAACAAAGAGATATTGCCTCGTACAATATAATTATATTAGTTCTATACCGATTGTGTGTTCTAATGGCCTCTTCAATTACTTGTAGAGTTCTGGATCGTCGTACGTGAATATATGATAAGAATTCTCCTATTATTTACTTATACTAGCACTTGTTCCCGCTACTTCATCCAGGTAGAATTAGATTTCGGGGTGGAATTTTCAAAAACCGTGAAAAACGTACTTCATTATTTTAAATCGAAAGCAAAACTACCTTCATTAATTTAACTTGAAAAATGAAGGACTTATACAAACTTTCATCCCCTATTTAACCCCCTTGGGAGTGGAATTTGTAAATGAATCCTTCATTAGTGGGTGCCTATATTATAAAAGAAATCTACTTTCAATATTTCAAGTTTCGAACTCCACTGGTTTAGACTGTGCGTCCATCAGTCAGGACAAGTCTTTTTATAAGCATAGATAAATTTTACTTGTGTGATAGGTGTAGGCATATATCTAAGAATATTTTAAAAAAAAGATCTTTTGCGTGGACTTCCACAGACCTCAGTCTTGAGCCGCCTGTATCAACAATTACATACTTAATATAATTTTCTATGAGCTCGTCATACCAAAGCGACGAAATGTAGTCAGCTTAAGCCATTTTTCAAAACTGGCTTATCACAGCATCGATTATTATTGCACTTCTAAGCGTTATAGTTCAACGCCTTAAACCTTTTTATTCAAATTCAAAATCCATTTGTTTCATGTAGGCGAACTTTGAGCTCTTATGACACGTCATAAATCTACCACCGGTTCAGAATGCAGATTCTGCTGAAAAGAGCCGGTAAGAAACTCAGCAGTTGCTCTTTTCAAAAAACAATATTTTTACAGGTTACAAAACTATGCTATGTATACACATACAGTGCTTCCACAATGAAGCTTCAAAAATGCACACACAATCCAACGTATGTCAAAATGGGCAGCCAAATTCCCGTCGGTGGCACCCGTTCACGAGCATGACGCATGATCCAGCCGTTGCTTCGCTCATGTGCACATTAGTGGACCGGCGATGGGTAAAGATGAATGATTGTACGAATACATTTCACAATGAAAATTGACCAAAGTAATTAAGCGCTTCCAACGAACAAAAGTTGTTTATGTCCAAAACATAGCGCACATTACACGTTTGCCCATTATGCCTTAAAACGCAAAACGCAAATTACGCTGCGCAAATATTAATTTCAGCCTACAAAAGGGAACAAATTACTTACATAAACGGAAATTGCTGTTCATTTAAGGGCGATACACATGTATATTACTCGTGAAAAATTACACGCTATTTTGTCCGGGTTGTTGTCAAGGGCCCATCCCATTAGGGCCATTTTCGTAATTTTTTATGACGCTTGGTCGTGATGAAATCTGTTTTTTTTTACAAGGATTTGCAAGTGATAAATGCAAACGATTTTTTAAGACAGGGACACTCTTTTTAAACAAGCAATCTGAGAGTAGTCCATATTACTCTCCTTACATGATATTAACAGGGATTTAAGGGGTTAGGGTTGGAATTTAGGGTGCAGTTAGTAGGGTTATATATGAATTCAGAACTATACCTACATTTGTAACAAATCACATCACACTAATATCGTAAAGGTGAAAGTTTGTATGTTTGTGTGTGTGTTTGTGTGTATGTGTGTGTATATTTGTTACTCGTTCACACCGTAACAAACGAAGCGATTTGGATGAAATTTGGGCCGGAGATAGCTCATAACCAGGATTCACACATAGGCTACATTTTATCCCGGAAAATTAAAGAATTCCCGCAGGAATCCTTAATCCACGCGGACGAAGCATCCTCTAGTTATTTCTAAGTTCATTGACTTATACATGTCTCATGTTCATATGAAGTTAGCCCGCATATCTCAAGTAGGCAACTATCTCGACATATTCATATCGTGTGGGAACTGGGAATCCGATCCGGGAGCTCATAGAGATGTTATCACCGCGCACTGCCAATTAGCCGAGTTTATGTGAAGGGAATATCTATTTTATTGCAGCAACTACTCTCCAATAGTCTAATTGTACGGGAAACTCGCCGTACAGGGGAAATTGGATTTGGAAGCCGGATGTACGTGGGGAATACATACTGTTATAGGAGTGAACGGTGGAATATTTTATCGCGATAAATTTTCAGAATACTTAGGTATTCTAATTTTTTAGGGTTCCGTACACGAAGGGTAACCAACGGGGCCCTATAACTAAGCCTCCGCTGTAAGTATACGTAACAGGCGGACAGTTGAAATTTTCAGAGAATGTGTATAGGTATCTATTGCCGTTATAACAACGAAAGATGTCCAGTTTTCCTGCTTATTTTAACGCATTCGTTTAACCTCTATATAACTCTAAAATTTCACATACTTCTCTGTACGAAGTCCGATTGATTTGGATTCAAATTCAATTCGAATTCAGTCCAATTTTTGTCGAATCGATTTGATTCTCGTAGTAACTATTCAGTGTTATTTTTTGGACTCATTTTATGTTACACTTCAATATTTGAGAACTTTTAAATTAAGTGTTTGTACAGTATGTCGGTATTTCAGCTTTCTCGTGCACTATACATTTTCAACGCTGAAAATAAGTTTTCCGTCTTTATTTAAGTTACACTCAAGTCATAATTTTGTTCAAAACTCCTTCGCTTGGAGAAAAACTAGGTAAACTTTGGACATGAACTTTAAACTGTCATTTTGACCTTATACTGTAAACTTTAAAATTAAGTAGGTAACTTAGTTCTAACACAATCTCTTGTAAAGCTTCTAGTCATTGTAACAATACCATATTTACGTGGTGTTATTAGGGGCCAAGTTCGATTCTCGGGGCTTTTCTATGGCGTGAAATTATCTGGTTTAAAAATTTGCAAGTGAAAGATTACGGAAAGTGTTCATTGTAGGCCCACTTGTGCTCTTACGATATGTCAAGATTCTACCATCGGTTTGGAATGTAGATTCTGCTGAAAAGAGCCGGTAGAAACTAAGCAGATGCAAGTAATCCTAACTTATATTATTTATTAATTCAAAAGTGTGTGATTTGTTGATTTCTTCAATCAATGCTGCTTCAATCACGCGGCAATGAAGCAACGGATCGAAATAATTTATTGCATGATAATTGAGGACTTGAAGAGTGACTTTTATTCCGGAAAAACAAAACAACCTCACCCTTTTGCCAGCACAGTAACATTTTTTTTAAATTGATTGTGAACCAGATTTTCGATTTACTTACATCGTGCATGGGAGGAGGCAAATTGTTCCAGCATTTCCTAGCAGCATATTTAAACTACCATGAAATATTGCAGTTGCATGGTGAGGAGTTCTTAAAGTCCAGACCCTATTAGGTCAAGTATTAGTCTTTTTTGCCCATTCAAGTTTGTTAAAGACTTTAAGAAAGCTTGTTGTTATTTATAAAAAAAATTACACTCGTGTTTAGTGATCGGCTCCTTATCTACATATTCATGTAATGTGTAGGGCACTTGAATGTTAGTGTGCCGAGTCACCGAAGTGTGTTAGCGGATAATACGAAGGGTCTGAAAATTGCTGAATATGTGAATTGACACTCCGACGCTTGCTCGCTTGTACTAGCACCCACTTGGGAGAAGGATGAGATTACATTGATGGAGCGTAGCGAAGTAGAGACCGTTCTCGCTACGTATATTTATCATCTCTTGATTTAACTGCCTTAACAGCGTTACAAAATCAACTTTATTCCTATAGAACAATACCGCTATATACTTTATAGGAAATCTGTTTTGATTAAAGGTGGATCGAAGAAGAATTTTTTTAAATCAAATTTCACGCAGACCAACGCCTTAAATAAAGTAAATAAAAAGTATCAAAGTTCATATCTAATTAATAAATAAGTTCTGGTTGCGTTACGTGTATTAAATTTTTTTTAAGCAGTCCCTAATTTATATGAAAATCAAACTCAAAATAAACAATGATTTTATCAGACCTCAAATTAGAAATTCGGAGATCTCCGAAACGTATCGAGTTTTCTTTTTTTCTATCATTTATTCTATATACTAAGTTATTTTGTGAAATAAAAAATGTGAAGAACTGAAGAGCATTGTTGCGTACATACCTACATATATGAAAACGCTTCGCTTATCGCCCCGCTCAGTTAAACATAAATACCTCAAAAGGCTTGAGGCCCGTTAATGGGACATAATACTGTTTATCGTTGCTTGCGTAGGTTTTACGCGTTTCGTGTTTGAACAGTTCGCTCTCAACACGTATCGATACTAACATTAGAATTTATTAGTGCACTCAAGTTACTAAACAATGGCCCCCCAAACTAAATGAGAGACCCTCTTTAGTGCCTACTTAGGTTTTAGAGAAAACATCGAAAACTCGTTAAAACAATACTTTTTGTACTGTCATATCTACTCTTCATTTCAAAAACACCTATAAGCCATAACTCACCTAAAAATTTTGTGGGATTACTTTCGAATGCGTCGCTATTCTTGAGTTTGTACATGAGATACGACACATAGTTAACTTTAAAATTAGCCATGTGATTGTGTAAGAAAATCACAATATTATTTTCACAGCTTGCAGCGTATTTACGTACCTAGTTAGATCGTGACCGTAGAAGACCTCCCTTTAACCAAACGGATAATTACTAACGAGGCACTGGAAACTGCTGGACATAATTTTAAGCCTCAACAGCCCAACGGTTAAAGGTGCGGACTGAAAACTGAAGTGTTGCTGGTTCGAGCCCCACTCGTCGTACCCACTCCTAGCACAAGCTTTTCCCTTATTTGGAGGGAAGAGGAGAATATAATTTAAGTTTAGCTTGGCTAAAATTATTTTATTAAAAAAAGGCTTGAAAAAGAAACTTGTATCCAGCAGTGCACACTGCACATATACCTATCGGTAGAGACATCGACAACTACGATCAATAGGGGTAGGTACAATGTCACCCCAAAAACATATTTGTCGTAACTCATTTTAGCACAAAAACCCGCAAAATATTTGCTTTCCGTCGACAGGAAAACAGATAATGCAGTCTACGACATTCGCAGCCATCACACATGATTATAAAAACATACCATAAAATCCGCGCAAAACACACCAAACATCTTCTTAACCTTATTCGCTTGCAATAAGCGCTACATTTCCCCGTCAAGATATGCTAATAAAAATAAATTCGAGACAGTCTTTATTTCATAAGGAATAAGATTGACAATAGCCTGTAAGACTTTTACGCTTATGCCTAATGGACTGAACGTAAAATTCGGATGCGTTGAACCTCCTTGTTTTTTCGGTTTTTAAAGGTGTGAAAGGTTAATAATATATTCCATATTATAGGTAAGTGACAAACTTCTATGAGTTTGTGGAATAAAACACAAAATAAAAAACACACGACCCTAAATAATAACGACATAATATCATAACGTCTTAGGTACACAATTTCTACATTAAATTGACAGGTCAAAATCAATTTTATTTAAAGCTGTCATTTTAGTTTAGATTAGAGAATGCAAAGCCTCCAAACACAGCTCCACACACAGCGAGAGTGTACCTATAGCCCCGACTTGTGACCTCATAACCATAATAATATTATTATCCACGCAGGGATGAGATAACAACTAAATATGATGTAATACGCCTAACGAAACGATTAACACTTCATCCATCTAAATCAGCTGAGTACAAACACTATATATACGTACTCCGACAGTAATTCATATAGGCTGCTAAAATTATAATTCTTCGTTTTGACTTAGCCAGGACCTTACTCGGGTAAAAAAATAGGAATCTCTGATCACTACATTGCTAGAATAACATTGGAACTTCCTTAGTCTAGTCATTACGAAAGCTGTGATAAAGCTGGAGATAACTGTGATATTTTAAATTGTAAGTTTATTATTGATAGTATGTACAATGAAATGGTAAGTATTTTACAGGACGGAGCCGCTTTAAGTTGTTCTCGTATCGGTGCAGACAAAAGGGGTAGACGGGTCGCCGGCTGGAATTATCATGTGAAATCAAGTCATGAGCAAGCTAGATTATACTTTAATTGGTGGCTTGATTCTGGTAAGCCACACAGTGGATATATCTATGAAAATATGTTAAAATTTAGAAAAATCTTTAAAACCAAATTAAAGTGGTGCCAGAAAAATGAAGAGATGATTAAAATGAACTTACTTGCCGAGAATAGAGACAAAAAGAATTTTCCCAAATTCTGGAAAGCGACGAAAAGTCTTCAGCACAAAGATGTACTGCCAGTAACAGTTAATAATGAACAGGATCCGATACGAATCGCTGACATGTTTGCGAAACACTTTAAAATCCAACCTATGGACGCATATGGTGAGCAAAATGCTGAGGCCACCATTGACAGTAAGCCCTTGCATCAAAAGCAATCTGTCGATCTAAGTCATATTTTCACTCCTGATCACATCGCTCAAGTTGTAAGAGGCATAAAACGTGTTAAATCTCCAGGCCATGATGGACTCAGCATTGAGCATATACTTTATGCCAGCGATGAAGTATATCGGATCCTGTCCATTATGTTTAGATTATGTTTAAAACATAGTTACTTACCCAGAGGACTTATGAAAACAGTAGTTGCCCCTATTGTTAAAAACAGAACCGGCGACCTGTCTGACCTTTCCAACTATAGACCTATATCGTTAGGTACTATTGTTGGCAAAATTCTAGAGAGACTTTTGCAACCCGAACTGACCAGGAATTTTAAAATCGATGACGCACAATTTGGTTTTCGTGCCGGACTCTCCACGGACTCGGCCATCTTGAGTCTCAAATATACTGTAAACTATTATGTTAATAGAGAAACATCAGTATATGCATGTTTTCTTGATTTAAGCCGGGCGTTTGACCTCGTAAACTTCAAAATCCTTTGGCGAATACTTGCGAGGCACGCACCCAGTGAATTGGTGAATCTGTGGAGATTTTGGTACGAAAACCAAACCAACTATGTAAAGTGGGGCGACGCACATTCTAGTGAATTCAGGCTAGAATGTGGCGTACGTCAAGGAGGGCTGACGTCTCCGGACCTATTTAACCTTTACGTCAATGGCTTAATTGAGGAGCTGAGAGGATCCAGGGTCGGTTGTCATATTGGTAACGTCTGTGTTAACAATTTGAGCTACGCGGATGATATGGTTCTTCTCAGCCCCTCAATTAACGGTCTTAGAAAACTGCTCAATATTTGTGACCAGTTTTCTAAAGAACATGGTCTCAAATATAATGTAGCAAAAACCGAAGTACTCGTCTTTAGAGCTGGTAAGGGTCCGGAGACGATTCCGCCAGTGTTTTTAAATGGATCGTCAGTTCGGGTTGTAAAAAGTTTCAAGTACCTTGGGCACATCTTAACGGAAGATTTGAAGGACGACAGAGATATGGAGAGGGAGCGCAGGGCTCTCTCGGTGCGAGCTAACATGATTGCGCGTAGATTTGTGCGCTGCTCTGATGAGGTAAAGGTGACCTTGTTTAGAGCATTTTGCCAATGCTTTTACACTTCTCAGCTGTGGACAAGGTTTACCAAGCGAAGTTATAATACGCTTAGGATTCAGTACAATAACGCCTTTCGTATCCTAATGAAGCAGCCTCGTTTCTGCAGTGCCAAATCTATGTTTGCCGCCGCGAGAGTTCCTGACTTCTTCGCCATTCTCCGCGCGAGAACAGCTTCCTTCTGGGACAGGTTAAGACATAGTCCCAATTCAATCTTAGGTGTTGTAAACGACGACCTAACCAACCCGTTTGCAAGGTATTGGTCCCACCTGCACCGATACGAGAACAATACTTTTACTTAAAAGTATAGGTTCATAAGATTTCGTAGTTTATTTTTAATTTGTGTTAATATTATTCTTATTTGTACTTTTATTATGTTTTTATTATTATTTTTAACTTGTTTTATTGTACAATGTAACATATATATGTAAAACTATGGGTCCTGTAACCTGAAAATAAAACATTATTATTTTGCATATTATATTTACTCTCACACCCGCGTACAAAATAAATACATATACAGCCAAAGAGATATAATAAACATAAATATATATACGAATAAATAAACTTACATATACTCTACACAAATAAATACTTGTAGCGGGCGGAGGATTACGCCCCGGCAGGGGAGACCAAACGGCCGGGGGTCAGGACGACAGGTTGAGAAATCGACGGACTATCCTAGCCGAGTCTAGCAGCACTGCTTTCTGCATCTTGGCTGCGAGCGAACTGCCACGGAACCCCAGTCGCCTCAGATGGGGAGCGAGGCTGACTGGGATCAACCCATTCGCAGATATCACGATTGGGATGGTTTCAGTGGACTCCACATGCCACATGCTGGAAACCTCGTGAGCCAGATCTAGATACTTTCGTTTTTTCTCTGTCTCCGCTCTCACGAGGTTTTCGTCATGTGGGATGGTGATGTCCACTAAAAACACCCTCGACTGTGCCCGGTCCATCAGCACGATATCAGGCTTATTCGCGAGAATCGTCCTGTCCGTGATGATGGACCGGTCCCAATAGAGTCGGACTCCGTCACGCTCGAGTACCGGCACCGGTGTGTACCTATAATACGGCACTCTCTCATCCAGGAGACCGTACTTCAGAGCAAGCTCTTGGTGAAGGATTTTGGCCGCTTGGTTATGTCTGTGCAGATACTCAGTGTTAGCCAGAGCTGAACATCCCGAAAGCACATGCCTGAGTGACTCACCGGGTTGGCGACAAGCTCGACAGATGTCGATAGTGCCATCCTTCAGGATGTACTTTCGGTAGTTCCGCGTCTTAACCACCTGATCTTGTATCGCACACACAAACCCTTCGGTTTCCCCAAAGAGGTCACCGAAGCGCAGCCATTGCACGGACGCTTTCTTATCCACGTGGGGCTCATTTAGAGCTTTAAAAAAGCGTCCGTGCAACTCCTTCTCCTTCCATACGGTCTCCCGGTCAGAGGTTATTATTATTATTATTATTAGTGATTCAATTGCGTATTTCCGAGTCAGTGACAAAAAACATACAATTTGTCGGCGTCTCGCGCTCTCCGACTCCCGACAAACACCCAAAACGTGCAGTCCATGAAAAATGTCACTCTGAAACAAGCTGATAAGAAAATTTTCGATGAAGATGATTTTTGACGAAGTCAACGTAGAATCACGGCGCTTCACGATCATCTAGTTGCTTAGGATCTCTCGCTCGCTCATGTTTATGTTCTCCAGGGAAAACAGAATGGTGCAGTCAATCAAAACATATTAGAAGTTTGCATAAGTCGATCAGATTTATTTTTTTATTCGACGACGAGCTAGTTCTTGACTGCGCTCTCACCTGATGGTAATGTTCATATTTTGTGTAACACTTCACGGATATTTTAACCGCCTACAACCAGAAATACGACGGAAACAGCGACAATATAGTCGCGTCTCTAATCTGCGGTTTTTATGACGCCCCTCCATTGAGAGTACATAAAATTTCCTTTTGTCATATTGTCAAAGTTGGCAACAAAATAAAATTGTTTGAATGTAATAAGGCTCTCTATATTCGACCTTCGGTGCCGCTGTTCTTTATGTGCAATCAATAAATCATTAAGCGGGCAAGGTCGGGGGATAATCTATTTTTATGGTCCGCGCGGCGATTTACGGTGTACACATGACATGGTTTTGTGAATGGAGAAGCAAATTGGCTTAATCAATGGCTTGTATTCTTGCTGGTCCTTCAAATTGGGAATTGCGGATATGACTGCAGAATATTGTACTGTGAAACCGCGACTTCGCCCGCGTGAAGTTGGGTTATTAAAATCGCTCGGGAATCTGATTTTTTGGGTTAAAAAATATCCAGTGCCACTCTCCAGTAGGGCGTTAGCTCTACAAACCTGTACCTTTACCTGTAGACAAAATTTTGTCTACAGGTTTATTCGTAATCTCTTTGTGAATCTCTACAGATATTCACGAGTAAAGTGTAGACAAACTTTTCTCGTGGCACGCATGTTAGCCCTACAGGTCTTCAACTCAAAATCACGTTGATCCATTAGTTTATTACTGCGTGATTGAAGGACGAACCAACAAACAAGCACACTTTCGTATTTTACATAATATTAGTGAGGATTATTGAGGATGTCATCATGATAAACCAATTAGATCGCAAATTATGGAAGGTATACAAAATTATTATAGGGTACCTTACGAGTAATAAACGTACCGGGAACATGTCAACGCAATCGCTGACAGCTTCAATTACTTATCCGTTAACGACGCTTTGACGGTACAAATTAGTATCATACTTCATAAGATAATCATCGGTATAATAGTTACATATTAACATTGTGATACCTGCCTTTCTGTATGAAAATAGGGGTTGTTTATAAATGACTGTTAGTGAGTTTCAGCTCAGAATCATTTTAGCTGCACAACTATGGCGATCCGGGGTTTTTAGCCCTTGACAGCGATCACACATGGCAAGTGAAAATGCAGCTTAATGGAGCGCGCTTGCCCAGAAAATGCTTATTCACTCTTGATTTGAAGGTGCCCAAGCACAAGACCTCTTTTACCGCAGTCGAATGCTAACCCCTAAACAAACAAAATAGTTTGTTGAATAATTGTTTCTGAATGAACTGTCTAAAAAAGGAGTCGCTGGATACAGGTAGCGCAAGACTGAAGCATGTGGAAGACCATGCAAGATCCCTTTGTTCCGCAGTGAACGTTGAAAGAACCTTTGAAGCAAAGATGGACGGACAGGTTTCGTACTTGAGAACCTTGAAAACATTAATTGACATATTCGTAAGTACATAAATTTTTTATTTCAATATTATTTGCAGAAATAATTTTCACAATTTAGAATTAAGTACCCTATAATTAAGAATAATATGTTAAGAATCTCAAGTTATTAAATGTGTGTTAATTACTTGCTTAGTTAATTTAAGAGAGATAAATGAGTAAGCTAATTAAATCATTACGTACCTCTTTAATTCAATTGTTAAGGATATTATTCGTAGCTTATCTGATAAAGGGATTTAGACTGGTCGTACGTCGTGTTTTAGAAATAACTTATGTCACTCCATTATATACTAGCTGATGCTCGCGACTTTGTTCGCGTGGAATTAGTTTTCAAGATCCCACGGGAAATATAATTTTGTTCGGGATAAAAAGTAGCCTATGTTTTAATCCAAGGTATAATCTATCTTCATTTTAAATTTCAGCCAAATCGGTCCAGTAGTTTTTGAGGTTATTCATTATAAACATACACACAAAAATACAAATCTTTCCTCTTTATAATAGTAGTGTAGATAAATGCAAATTGGTTAAAAATTAGACCTAACTTCGAGACTTTCTTTTGGCGAACTAATTTCATTATTTTATGTTTCTACTCTACTGAGTGAGTGAGTTATCTCTTGGAAATGTGATGTAATTTTTGCTTGTTTTTTCTCGGATAGTTAAAACTTGATCTACAGCTTTAAAAATCAAATCTGCATCTGAAGATTACACGCGCTTTTAACACAATGTCTCAATGGTTTCCAGTTTATTTGTGCTTTCAACTAAGCGAGCGTTGGTTGCACTGACGAAGACGTAATTAAAAGGTTGGATCACCAAAATGTGGTGTCGAGTTGCTCAAAGCTCAAACGTTAGAAGCTAATCTGCGGCCAGCCTAATAATTATGTTTTTGTGAATGCTACGCAATTTAAGCCCTAATTAGCGTCAACATTTCGTTAGAAATCTCGTTTATTTTCTGTCATTTACAAATGGGTACTTATCGTATTACGATTTTAGGTTTGTCTCCCAAATTCCTCTAATTAGGATGTTTTATTTTATTTTAATTGGCACACAAAAAGTCTAACTTAATAATAATTAATAATACCTACTTATAGTTTTTTCAATGTGTGACTTATTTAAATGAATATAATTATATGTATAAAAGAAACTTTGTTTGTCTGTCGGTACGTTACCTTATCGGATTTATAAAAATTTATCCAACGCAAATGAAATCACGGGTATCAGCCAGTAACAAATTTTTTAAAAGAACTACGCATGTTAGTATAGATCTATATTTCCTTAAAATTTCCAAATTAAGCGCAAGGTTGAGTTAGGATTGGCTACGACAATAATATGCAATAGTGAAGTTTGAATCGTCGACCTGTTGAATTTTAGAACAGCCTCTTGCTTGAGCTATAGGTTCTTTTGTTTTATAGCTTTTTTAAACAAATAACTAATGATGTCTATGAAGCAATTATGATGGGGTTTTAAGAGACAAGTTTTTGACACCGTTACGACCAGTATGTGACTGCACCACATTTCTAGAAATAAAGCATTAATTTTACAAAAAAACAAACTAATTGGATGTTTCCGAGCCCCCATCGTCAATTATACGTAGAGTTTTGTTCGTTAAAAAGGAATTACAGCGGCCGAGGATTTCGGTGAAAGTTGAAAAATGGATATTCACATTTCAAACGGAGAGCGATTTTGTGCGAATGTAATAAATGGGAATTGTTTGAACTTTTTCAGGATGTATTTGTTTGAGCGTACAAATACTAGTGTTACATTGATTTTGTTTTGCGTGATACTGGTGTCGATGCGGGCGGTATAAAGCTAAAACATTTTATTTTATTCGATAGCAATTACCTACCTATAGCCGGTAACAAAACGGGCGATAACAGCGTAATCATGAAATAATAATATGTAAACCACCAACCACCAATATGGGGACCAACCCACCAACGGGTGGGAATGGGTCTGCTTTGACTGCCCGTCTTGACATGCGTTGGATTGGTGTACCTACGTATGCATTTTTGCATTTTTGAAGCTTTATTGTGGAAGCACTGTATACGTGTAACGTCACTGTAATTGTGACGTGGTAAGTACTGGTTTGCCGACCTACTGGCCCACTGATCCATCAAAAATCCCAGACTTGATTGATTTTTTTATATGTAAAAATATCTCGCTGAAATATTTAAGTATAGACCAAAAATGTGACATGAGCTCTGATCATTCACCCATACTGTTAACATTAAATGAAAAAATTAAATTCAAAGAAAATAACTTGTCTCTAGTGAACAAAAACACAGACTGGAATAGTTTTAAACTAGATTTAGAAGACGTCATAAACCTAAAAGTTCCACTAAAAACACCAGAACAGTTAAATGAGGAACTAGAGAAATTTATAGTAAATATACAACAATCTGCTTGGAAAAATACTCCTACCTTCAGAAAACAGTGCCAGGGAACTATTTACCCAAAACATATCATTTCCCTTATTAATAAAAAAAGAAAACAGAGGAAAAAATGGCATCAAACTAGATCCCCATTTGACAAAAGGTTACTGAATAATTTAACTAAACAAATCAAGAGAGCAATCAGGTCCCACAATGATAACTTGGTGAATGATTATCTCCAAAAATTAACGGGTGATCGAAAAACCAATTATTCTCTTTGGAAAGCCACCAGAAACTTAAAAAGACCCATATCGCAAATTCCACCAATAAAGGAAGATAACGGAAAGTGGGCAATAAACAATATTCAGAAAGCAAAAAGATTTGCTCAGCATTTAGAAAATATATTTCAGCCTAACGAAGGGCATACAGACACTATATATACAACTGAAGATTTAGAGACGGATTTTGAAATAAAGCTTACTACTCCAAAAGAAGTGGTGCGAACAATAAAGCTAGAACTAAGTAAAAAGAAATCACCAGGATTTGATCTCATTACAGCAGAAATTTTAATGAATTTACCACGCAAAGCGCTAGTAAAACTTACCACACTTATAAATGCCGCATTTAGGTTAAAATATGTACCCGACTTGTGGAAAGTGGCAGAAGTCATCATGATAGCAAAACCTGGGAAGCCACCCAATGAAACAACGTCATACAGGCCTATTTCCTTATTACCCATAATGTCCAAATTATTTGAAAAGCTTCTACTTAAGAGGCTAAAACCTATTATAGAAGATAAAAAGCTAATTCCAGATCATCAGTTTGGTTTTAGAGAAAAGCACTCGACCATTGATCAAGTCCACAGAATTGTCAATGTGATTGAGAAAACGCTTGAGGAGAAAAAAGTTTGTTCCACTGTTTTTCTAGATGTGGCGCAAGCTTTTGATAAAGTTTGGCATATTGGTCTAATTCACAAACTTAGGCTGATATTGCCTAAAGCACTAGTAGATATTCTTGAATCGTATATAACAGACAGAATGTTCAGAGTCAGACAAGAAGAAGCTTATTCTGATCTGAAAGAAATCAAAGCTGGTGTACCTCAAGGAAGTGTTCTAGGTCCGGTCCTATACCTACTATACACATCCGATATACCAGAGCTAGACAACAGTACTATTGCCACCTTTGCTGATGACACTGCTATTATGGCTGTGGGTGATTCTCATAAGATAGCAGTAGAGAGACTGCAAAATGGAATAAATAAAGTTTACAGTTGGACTAAAAAGTGGAAAATAAAACTCAATGAAACAAAATCAACGCATGTAGATTTCACCAACAAAAAATTACAGTACTGTCCTGTTTTATTGAATAATCAAAAAATACCTTATGCTGACACTGCAAAGTATCTAGGAATGACGCTGGATGCAAAATTACGCTGGAAGGCGCACGTTAAAAAGAAAAGAGATGAGCTAGAACTTCGCTATAGAAATCTGCATTGGTTGCTAGGAAGAAATTCCTTGCTGTCAATACAAAATAAAGTTCTGCTTTATAAGCAAGTTTTAATGCCTATTTGGGCTTATGGATGCCAGCTCTGGGGCTGCACCAAAAAGAGCAACACAAAAATTATCCAAAGGTTCCAAAATAAAGTATTAAGGAACATTATTAACGCACCCTGGTACATAAGAAATGAATGTATTCACCGGGACCTCAAAGTTGAATACGTGGACAGAGTAATTGCCAAATTTTCTGAAGCCCACGAACATCGGCTTCATCATCACGTTAACGTTGAGGCAATCCAGCTGCTCGACGTAACGCAGTTAGTGAGGAGACTCAAAAGGACAAAACCGCATGAACTAGTTTTGAATTAGTGACTAGTGCATAGTGATTAGTGAATAGTGATAGTGTAGTGTAAAAGCTGCCTCAAAGAACACAAGAACAAAGTGTCTTAAACTGATAAAGAAAGACTAAGATACGTCAGTGGACTACTTCTTAGTATATAAGATATTTTATAAGTTTAGATTAAAATAAAATTACTCATTAGCCAGTTTAATAGGCTAGATTGTAATTTTAGTGAATATATATTAGTTAATAGTGTGTACTCATATTATTGGGAAAAAAAAAAAAAAAAAAACTGTATACATAGCATAGCTTTGTAAAAAAAAATTTTTTTTGAAAAGAGCAACTGCTGAGTTTCTTGCCGGCTCTTCTCAGCAGAATCTGCATTCCGAACCGGTGGTAGATTTATGACGTGTCATAAGGGCTACAAGTTAGCCTATATGAAATAAATAAATTTTGAATTTTGAATTTTTAAAAAATACTTGTACCCAAAGATGTAAAGCAACGACAGGGTGTTATGCCGGGAGCCAGTAACATCGAAACCTATAAAAATGTTCATCACGCATGATTCAACGTTAATGGGTATAGTACGTTTATCTCACGAAGTTACGGGCGCTTTACTTGTGGTTACGTCGTGTACATGCACATTGCGTAAGTGTGCGTGCCTAGTGGTAGCGCCTAGTGGGAGCGGTCAGGCGGGAACGAGCTCTCGCTCACGCTTATATAGATACGACACACACACGACCATGAGCCCCAAGCCCTCGTGAATTGAAAGAACTATAACATTGAATCATGCATGATGAAAATTTTTATAAGATAGTAGCTTATTAGTAAAATTCTTTTTAAAAAAATAATTGATATAATCACTATAAAGTATGTATATCGAGTGTGCTTATAAAATTTGTAGACTTCCTTCGATATTTCCAGGATCCCATCATCACATTCTGGCCTAATGACTGTGGGACTACCTGGGAAGTATACCCTTTCAAACAAAAAAATAATTTTCCAAATCAGTCCACGCGTCTTCGAGTAATCGGGGAACATAATATTTAAAAGATTCCGAAAAATTGAGAACATCCTCCTTTTTTGAAGTCGGTTAAAAAGTCGAAAAATGTGAAAAATAAAGAAATAAATAAATGTAGTAATCTAAATCAACTAAACTCAGTAAGAATATCAATTCTTTACTACTTTACTGAAAAATTCCGAAAGATATTATTAGATTTAAAGTTAGGTATTTCCAAGTTCACGGATTCGATGAACTTAAGTGGAATGGACACACAAAGGGACAAGTTGAAGCATGTCGGAGTCAATATGCAATAAGCAGGAGATCCAATAGTCCGTGGACAATTCCGGTCCATTAAGCGGAAACATTCGAGCCCTTTCAAGTTGAAGCCCTAACGGACTGATTGGATTTCTCAAGACTAAGAGATCTAAGCTACTGCCTGCTTGTGTTCGATTAGAAACAGAACGATAGCTACTTGTAAGGCTATTATAGATCTTTTCCTTTTTTTTAACCGACTTCCTAAAAGGAGGAGGTTATCAATTCAGCCGATATCTATTTTTTTTTTAATCAAAAAACTAAAAGATAATTTTGTATGGCCCCGTACTCGAGACTGTAGCATTATGAAGTATGCCAGCTGTTGTTACCTGTGTGGTGTAGGTATAGTTTAATTAATCAGCATTCTGCAATTACAGCAGCTGAAATCACTTGGAGAAAAAAGACATTCTCATTACAAGAACTGATTTTTAACCTTTTTTAAAATAAAAATCTTCTTCTTCTCATCTCATCTCGTCTTGTCATCGAATAAAAAAAAAAAAAAAAAAAAATAAAAAAGGAGGAGGTTCTCAATTTGTTGGAATCTTTATTTTTTATTTTTTGTGTATGTTCTCCGATTACTCGAAGACTCTTGGACCAATTTGGAAAATTCTTGTTTTGTATGAAAGGGTATACTTTCCAGGTGGTCCCATAGTCATCAGGTCAGGATCTGATGACGGAATCCTGGAGAAATCGAGGGAACTCTTCAAATTTTATAACGAAGTACCTTTTTATCTTAAAAAATAAAGGCGCCCGTCCATTCTATAATCGATGGAAACTAATTTCCCCCACAAAGAGCCGGTAATTCCCTTAACAATAGCGCCGCAGCGCCACAAAGAGTTTCGTATCCGATTCCACGCCTTTTGGCCGAGCCCGTTATTCAAATTCCTGCCACAATAATAAAAAAAAAACTACTATTCATGCAACGAATAAAACTCAATGGAGTATCCTGGGCATCAATGTATGTGTTTGACAGTGTCGAAAAATTTACTTTTCGTGTATTTTGATAAGGTCGTGTTTTGATTTTCCTAACCGTTACACTAATTAGATAGATTCTATCATAACTGCCTCATTGATCTTGTGATTATCAAGTTTGACTGTAGATGACGAGGTTCCGGGTTTGATTCCGGGTCGGGCCATAGAATGTGGTTTAGGTATTGGGTTTTTCTGTTAAGAGATTCTCAGTAATACCCCGGAGTTAAAAAGTTGTCGGTAAGTCTTCCCCGTGCCTCGGAGAGCATGTAAAGCCGTCGGTCCAGCTCCTGATCTTTCTCCGGTCGTGTTGGATTTCCGTCCCATCGGACTATGAGAGGAAGGGAATAGAGAGTGCACCGGTGTTTACGCACACACTTGTGCACTATAATATCTCACGCGCAGATGGATAATCTCTGTGGAGATTGGCCGCCGTGGCTGGATTCAATCGGGAGGAGAAAGTGACTGAAAAGAGGAGAAAGTGAATAAGAGTGAGAGAAACTGAGGCAGTGGCCTTTCAGCTGTAGCAGTTGTAGCACACATGCTTCTTTGTAATATATCTACCTAAGATCAGTATGTGTTTGGTCATGGAATTAGTGTTAGTCAATTTTGTATTTTTTTAGTCTTTATATTTATGTGTTAAGCTGAATAATGATTATTTATTTTATTTCACTTAAACACACATTATTCCAAAAAAGTCAGGGAAGCCCGGGATCGACCCAGTAGGTTTAGTATAAGATTTAATTCCATTGATCGTATTCGTATTTGATGACATTAGCGTCAAAGTAAATTGAACCATAAGTGCGTTATGTAAGAGCTCAGTTTTAAACAGTTAAAAACCTTCATCCACGCCGAAGTCGCGGGCATGATCTGGTAAATAAAAAGGAAACCACAAAGCTTTTATTAATAACTAACAATAGATGAAAATAAAATAGAATTTGTTTTATTCAAATACACTTTAACAATGTGCCTTTGAAAAGTTATACCTAAAAGTAAAATTTTACTTCATTTAAATTTATTACAAATAGTACAAAGCTGAGAGAACTATATTCGAACATTGATATTGGTCGCGCAAACACTAGACAATCGTGAAATTAATTAAAACCCAGTAAAATCGTCGCGTTGCCCTAAAAAATTACGATTTGCCCGAATGACTTTGTTGATTTTAGGTTTAAAGAATTTATTCTCAAAAGAAAAATTTGTTTACTTAAACAGTTTTTTAAAAACTTATTTATTTTCTTTTTCAGTACCACAACGGGTACGACAATATTGCGACGAGAGGGGATCAAACCTGCGACCTTTAAGTTTTCAGGTCACCTCTTAAACTCTTGGGCTATTAAGGCTATTATTATACACCGTTTGAAAAACCACATCTAAATCAGCTATTTGAGTGCTACGATATACACTCACTTTTAAATTGAAAAACGTTATAAAGTTGACGGCCTGAAGTCTACACCGATTGCAAAACAAACTTCTCGAGCAACTAATTAATCGACTCTATTTGAACAAAAGTCAAAATTAATTGCGGTTTTGTCTCATTAAGCACTAGCTATCAGGCACTCAGTTTGCACGATGAATTAATTTCATCGCCTGCAAAAATCATTATCACATTTTTACCATTCATTTCGTACATTTTGCAGTTATTACTGAATCTTTTTCCGTGCATTGAACACCGACACTTAGCACTGAAATTCACTCAAAATTAGAAGAGTACTACTAACATTAAGTGCTGTTAAGTCGTGAAACGATCACGTTAGATAAGCAACGCTGACCTTGGTTGGTAACTGGATGGGTGTTGTGTGTCCAAATTAGACCATTTCGCTCCCTCCTTACCTCAGAGAGCAGTAAAAGCACCGGTCTCAGTTATTATCACTTATATCTGTTTTTAAACACACACATACATACGCTCGCATGCACGCACTCACGCATGTACGCACCACGCAACATGAAAAAACAAGTGTGGTAGATTTTTAAGCTCCAATTCCCTCTTTCGATAAAGAAAAGCTTTTAAAAACGTTAAGAGCCTGTTTATTTTACTTGACAGCGGAAAAAACAAGAACCTAATTAGTATATAATGAGTAAAGTTAATGCCTTAATAAGGGACAATGGTCTATTTTGCTGTTAATGAGAGGGTTTAGAAGATTATCATTAGTGCCGGTCTTTTGATATTCCGTTCATTTTGTTGATTTGTGACGAATACTTACATTTTGTATCATTTGTTTTTATGACACTTTTGTTTGATACTCTGTTTTAGATACCTATCTATAATCGTGAAGAACATTTGTTGGATGGACCAAACTTAGTATGAAAAAAGTGTGAATTAAAAATTTAAACACCACCGATATGTGGATCTATGGCTGGACTATGTACGATATCTAAAGTGATACAATGTAATTACATTCATGTTGACGTTGTATGACGTCTAAAAACAAAATTGAAATAAGTAATACTGCTTTAAGCGTTGGACTGGACCCCAACATCCATCGGTCCTGCGAACGTACGTGAAAATAAATAAAACTGACAAAAAAGGGTGTAAAACCATCCACAGAAGCAAAGCATTCTACCGAAGCAGAACAGTATTGTTTTATTTGAAATGATGTTCAGCGCAGTCTCTAACGGACGGCAGCTAATTGAAACCGCCGAGCACCTTTCCGCCTCAACAGCTGTCCTCGCTCTAAGTTACGAGCTTACACCGTTCAATGGCAGACGCCGACAGCGGAGATTTATTGTTTTCTATCAGAAATTCTATCAGAAAAGTAAACGCCTGTTGAAACGCCTGCATGGTAGGTATTTACTTTAGATAATAATGCGGATTCCCAGATCTTTCCGCAAGCCGACATAAACACATAAAAAGTATGAGGAGAGGATCGTACTGCACGAAGAACATACTTGGGTAGCTCGAAAAAAAAAGTTTTGGTTGCGCCAGGAACAAGCGTACAAAGATCTGCTAGTTCTCGAAATAATCAAACGCTTAGTAGTGCAAGACAGGCTGACAAGCAGACATTAGTGGCAGCATCTTGTTTCTGAGGCGATATCCTGTTTGCCGGAACGTTGAGATCTGTGGATGTATCGAATCCCTGCTAAGGCAATTCCGAAAATTATGCGATTTAGAACAGGGAACTGGTCTGTTTAGAGTTTGCAGGCTTGGCTAATTATGGTATAACAACCCGGAAAGAAATGAGCAGAAGGCTAAAAGAGGAACGGAATAGGGAGTTATTAAATCGGAGGGACTGCCCAATCATAGGAAAGTACGAGCTATATTGGGTTATACATCAAGAACAATAAAAATTGAAAGAATAAACGCTTCTTGTTTAAAGAGTTTGTTTCTGGTGATGTATATCTGCTAATATTACAGCCGTACAAAGAAATGGTGCCCAATCATTTGAAAAAACAACTCAATACGAGGATTTATTCATTTTTTTTAAACAGGTGTTATAATTGGATATGATAAAAGTGCAACGGGTTTCAGGTCGAATCGTCGACCTTTCGATTTTCAATCCGTACCCATTACGTATCTACGCTGCTGAAAGTTCAGAATAATGTATACAGCTCTAAAGAGTCAAAGATACGTTCCTGGGACGAACTTGGGCCTAACAAAAAATGAGGCTGAAACTTTAACCACAAGGCTATCACTACCGCTGTACAATGTACACGGATACATGACGAGGATATAAAAATAAAAAGAATAAGAAATTTACGCTCGAACACCCGAAACTTTTAAAGGATTTGAAATAATCCCTTTAGCAAAACAAAAGAATATTGTACCAAGCCCGTAGAGGAAAGGTTTACAGCTAATTCCCGAAACCCAATAAGCGTTTGACTTCGACGCCTCCACTGCACCTTCGATTCGCTCGCCACAATCGATATAAATTCAACTGCCTTATATTGCGCGAGATTTCTATCCTTGACTGGAGCTGTAAATCTAACGATTGCCTCCTATTTATTTTTCAATCATATTTCTGCTATTTAACCAGAACACACTGCTAATACTACAGTTGTTGTGACAGATTACTTAGATTGGTTGTTCTTAATGTTTACATTGCATGCGACATTTATACTTCTTTTTTTACGGCAGATTTCACTAACGTACAATAAGTCTTATCCGAGCATTTTGATATTTTGATAGGTTTTGTATGAAAAAGAAAGTTTTACGTTCGTAAAATTAGGCCTTAATAAAATTCAAATAATAAATAATTAAATAACTAATCTTGTTTATATGTATAACTGGCCTTAATAAAAAATTAAAGTAAAGTAACGCTAAGAAAATTTCATATCAAGTTCGAAAGGAATTTTAATTGAAATTCTTTATACACTCGTAGGTGTATGTCTGCCTGAGGAAGTATCGGTCGGAAACGAAACAGCATCCAGGTCTTATAGTATTGTACCGATAATAATAGGATACCTTGTTAGTGAAGTAAAGGTATTGTGACCTAGATTTCCGTTGTGTTTCTGTTGATTTTAGATACTTCACTTGCGAAACGAATAGCCAGAAATATTTGGACTTCGGCTTTGGCAGTGGTTAGTTTCTACTCTACCAGTTAAGTGCTACTTTCACCATTAATTATTGTGATATCCATTTTTAGTGCATTATTTAGTCAGTAAATGAGGAAGTCTGAAGTACCAACGTCATTGACACAAGAAGCCAGTCAAGAAGCCGAAGTGCATATAGTTTAAAGAACTGATGATCTTTAGAGTCGAAAAAAAAAGTGGCGACCACACACCAGAAAGTGCTGAGTTGGCAAACCCCCCATCAGATGGATTGATGATCTTAGATGAGTGGCAGCCACTTAACACAGAGGGTGCAAGACCGAGGCCTGTGGAAGTCCGTGCAAGACACCTTTGTCCGGCTGTGGACATCTATCAGTTGTTAAAAAAAAAGAAATTGATTTAGTAAATAAGAAATACAAAATACAAATCGCGATTACACTGGACATTTTGAAGAAGGGGCAAGCGAAGGCGCGAAATCAGATAGGCGACTCATTTGGCAGCGTCAACTCTATTATGGAAGTTATTATGGGCCCTTTGTAGAGGAAATTACTTTCTTTCGATAACGCTTCGGGTGACTGCGGCTTGAGGCTTTGGAGGAATTATTTGTATGATTTATTGCTTGTTGGTTTTATTAAGCACCAACACTGTAATGGGCTTTACTTTTTATCTTTGATAGGTTCGAACTCTTTCTACCTATGGTTTGTATTAGGTATAGTTTAATTACCGAATGTACCCCAAAAACTATTTCTTATACAATCTCTGAATCCTGAACTGGCAGAAAATTGTAAAGTCTATTTAAGACTAATATCCTCCTATCCTCTCCAAATAAACGGAAAGCTTGTGTTAGGAGTGGGTACGACAATAGTGCAACGGTGGGGATTCGAACCTGCGACCTTACAGTTTTCAGTCCGCATCTTTAACCGTTGGGCTATTGAGGCTTTATATATAAATAATAATATTATTAGGGGCGGAGAAATTTGAATATCCTACTGGCGACAAATGTGTCAATCCGTCACTGATGTTACTCCTCTCAAGACGTCATACTTAAAAGTTCTTACATAAAAGAATTTGCCTGCAACTAAACCCACATTAATATTATGAACGGAGTGTATATCTATAGGTATTTAAATTAAATTATTATTTTTTTACTGATGAATAATAATTTTATGTACAATACAAATCTAATAGTAACTCCTTGAAACATCACTTTAGAGTGACGGTTAACATCGACATTCTCATTTGCATAATGTTGATTCCTTTAGTTGTGTATGAGTTTCAAACCCTTACCAATGTTTCGGTGTGAACATTTGAATAATTTTGAATATCGGCAGTTGAGGGAAATTAGTGAGGTTGACATGATTGTACTGGATTATAGAATAGGTACGTGAATCGAGATTGATTGAAAATTTTATGGGAATTTGTACACAAGGTAAAGAATACAATTTCTTTGAGAGATAAAGTCTGAAACGAAGTTATTTGCCAAAGAAAAGCCTCAATAACCCAACGGGTAAAGGCACAAATTGAAAACTGAAAGATCGCAGGTTCGAGCCCCACCCGTTGCTCTATTGTCATACCCACTCCTAGCACAAGCTTTCTGCTTATTTGGAGGGCAGAGGAGAATATAAGTCAAGTTGAGCTTGGCTAATATTCCTTTTAAAAATAAACAAATAAATAAATAAAGAACTAAAGTAACCGAGTCGCTCTCGAGGCTAGCACGTTGAAATGGCAACTTTCTGGTCAAATAAGGTAAAAAATATCTGAGTAGACTTGTTTTTAAAAATCTCGTAAGTACTTAATTTTTTGCAATTGAAATAAACTTATATTTATTGTATAAATATAACAAGAACAATAGGAAGCTAAGGAAGTGATCGTGGTAGAGAAGCGAAGCGTCTCGTGTAAATCGGTGACCAGCTAACCAATATAGCCTTAATCAATACCATAATCTGGTTTTAGCGCTGATAACAATAGATCCACCCAACAACTGTTAGTTATTTAAAAGATACAAATATATCTGCTAAAGTTGAACTTACGAAAATGTATTTTCACACAGTGGTTTAAAATATTAGGTTCAAAATATCTTTCCTCTGTATTTTTTATCAACACAAAATCGTAGGTAAGATTATCTGAAGCATCCATTTTTATTTGATTACTTTATACTTGATGACGTAAAGGGCCGATTTTACAAACGTAAAATAAAATTTATCTTAGCGTAAATTTGATATTTTGGTATAAAATAAAAAGAGGTGGATATGTTACAAGCGTGCGGTAAATGAAGTGCGTAATGGCAGATATTTGTCGTAATTTGTCATGTCATTTAAAAATAAAGTAGGTACTCCATTATACTCTTCGTCGTTCGGAACAATTTTTTCGCTTGTATTGTGAGTATATAACTCATCCCTAGTAGAATATAGTAGAATATCATAAATGGCAGTTTCCTTAATGTCTATTTTCAAAAATCATACTGAACATTATAATAAATCCTCAAAATTAATTATAATTTGCATTTTCACATTCACAAGATTTCCTTTTAAGTCCATTCCGTACCCGGAATAAATTTAAATGATTTAAGTAATACGAGAACTGTAAGTCCAGCTGTTTCTTGGCCAAAACCGTCGGTTAATCGGTTCTGGTCATATTGGTAACTTTGGCCTTTGATATACAAAACCAAAGATATGCCATAGGTATATTTATTTATTTCTTTAATTTATATTATTCGTGTACAAAAAACAAAGGCCAAACTACTTTTCTAAATTATTGTTTGATGAGTTTTTAACTGCTTCTGTTTTCTTTTCACTTAATGTAAAGCACTACAATGAATAAGTGAAACCTTTAACAACTTTGGCCATTTTATGTACTTATAAAAATATCAAAACACTTTCGAACTAAAAGGCATTGCGAGGTGTTTTGATTTTTTTGATGGGAAGTATATATCGCACTCCCAGATCAATAGTGAGACAACTCAAAAAAGGTCTCTGTTCCCTAAACGAACAAAAAGTCTTTCTGAATCTTTTGTTAGCAAAATTATAAAACTCAATTTTATTTAAGGTCATAAATGATGTCGTGAAATGCGATTTATATTAGAATTCATAATTTTGCTAACAAAAGATTCAGAAAGACTTTTTTTTTGTTTAGCGAACAGAGACCTTTTGTGAGTTGTCTCACTATTGATCTGGGGGTGCGATATCATTGGCCACTAGTTGCGAATTCGATATCCTCTAACCGCGACGTTTGGAGATGTCTCCAATCGGGCGATGCGGAGAGGTTGCTTACGTCTCGTGAATATTGAACGAGCCAGCTCCAATTTTGTGTTACAGGGTGATTAGAAAATTGCTAACGCACGCTTTTTACCTAAATGTTGCAAAATTGAGTAAGTATTCTGATTATATTATGTCATTAATTTCTTTTTGAAAATTTAGTTAATTTTTTTTTACATTGAAAACCTGCCAAAATATCAAACTCATGTTCGGATAAGACTTATTTTTAGTAGATAAAATTGGCCTTTGGTTTAAAAAATCTTTCGTTTCCTGCGAAATATTTCTTCAGCGAAATATTAAGAATGTACACTATCCCTACTGTTACTGCGCTAAAGTTTCTTTTTTATTTCAGAGCGAGCATAATTGAAGACCTGGAGTTTGAAATACTTTTATTAAGGAAAAACAAACAAAGCTAACTCATCGCGGACGAAGTTGCGGGGAAAAACTAGTTCTACTATTTATAGTCTCATTTTAAATAACAAGACCCTGTATAACTTATATGTACGTCAAGCTCCGGTTTCTTTGAGCAGAAAATGTTGAACCCACGCTTGTCATGTGTATGCTTGATGTCTGCTCCGTTCAGATTCAGACAATTGAAAATCAGACTACGTTTTCATGACTTAAAATTTAGCAATGGCGTGAAAAATCTTTTAGCTTCTAAACGAAAACTTTTTTGTTTCTAAAGGTACGAGATGGTAGCCAACCGCAGACAGCAATTGCAGACGACATGTCGCCGTGACACTAATGGTTTCTATGTATTTCTATGAAATACCTTCCGTAGCTAGCGACAAGTCGCCTGCATAGAAATACATAGAAGCCAATAGTGTCGCGGCGACACGTCGTCTCCTGTTGCTGTCTGCGGTCGACTATCAACTCGCACCTTAAAGAAAAAAAAGCAAGTAAGGTAGGCAAACTTCGAAACTCAGTGCAGCAACGGCCTAACCCAGAAAAATATAGATTTCTCATGGGAATTTTAAGAAACCTAAATCCACGAGGACAAAGTTTTGGGCCATTCATGCGTGGGACAGAACCCCGAGTGCCTTGAAAAGGAGACTGAAGGTTAGGCTACTACCACTAACTGCTACCGTTTAATGCTAAGTGGGAGCTACTATTACAACCTATTCGAATTTATAAAGATACCTACAATGTATTTCTGTCCTTAGGCATCGATTTGACAAAAGGCTTTGCGGTTATTTTTAAAATAGTCCCTGTTGACTGTGACTGACATAATCTTTGTATTACTAATAGATAGTACCAATATTATTAGAAAAATCCAGATGGATTTTTTCTGCTCCATAAGTTCAATCCATCACTAATTTTGAGGGACGATTAAGGGAATTGGCATGCAAAATATATCGTCTAATGGACCCCTAAGAATGAAACCCGAATATTCCTTCCAAGGTGCTGATATTAATATTCCAGCACAACGGAGGCTTTGTGTTGATAAGAATACATTTGCATATCCGACATCGGATTGCAACGGTTCCTACCATGTTCTACCGAATACCGCCTGAATGCTAAGTGGAATTTTGGTTATGTGGCAAATTACTACTTACTAGTTTGATATTGCCTCTTGCCTACTATATTGTTAGGACTGCTTAATATTCTTGGGACTAGTTAGGTTTACCAAATGGGTTTCTGAACTGCTATGCAATTTTGAGATATTGACCAAGAAGTCCTCTTAATATACGTACTCCTAATGCATAATATAATTATACTTAAGAGTCTGCAGTGGTGTTAACCTAGTCATTAGGATTTTGGCGGCCTTTTCCTGTACTTATTCGAATCTCATGCCAGAATCTCTAATTTCTAAGAGCTATATGCGTTTGAAGCAATTAAATATCACTTGCTATAACATTGATGTATAAGTGTAAATTAAAAATTTAAAACACCCCCGACATGTTACAACATCCTAATCTGGTAAGTAATCGTTAAAATAAAAATATGTAATCCGCCATTTTGTGGCGGCGGCCATCTTGGACCAGTTTTCATCAAACTTCAAAATTCAACTTTCAAACAAAAAAAAATCAAAATCGGTTCAACCGTTAGGCTGCTACGCTGCCACAGACAGACACACACACATACACACAGACACGTCAAACTTATAACAACCTCTCGTTTTTGCGTCGGGGGTTATAAACAGTGGGCAAATTGCATGCCTGAGAGTTCCCAATAATGTCCTCTAGGGTGTGTTAAGTCAGCCAGTTTGCATTGGGCCAGCGGTAGACTATGGCCTTATTGCCCTTCTCTGAGAAAAGGTCTGAGATCAGTAGTGAGCCGTAGGTAAATGAGTCGCTGATGATGTGTGATACAGCTGATAAATTCAAATTCAAATTCAAATTCATTTATTGATTGCATAAACTGAGTAACAAGATGTTAATGTTTAAGAAAGGCTCTAAACAGTTTGCCAATTTCTGGCGTGCAATCTAAGCATGCAATAGACTTTATCTACTAAATTATCACATTATAACAATCCATTACAATAACAATACATTTCTAATAATACTTCATTCAGTCCGTATAATGTCAATAAATTCAATGTCAATAAATTAATTAATCTGTAATAATAAATCATTTTGTATTTAAAAATTCATTTAAACAATAAAAACACTTATTTATTAACCATTTATGCAGTCTCCTTTTAAAAACTTTTAAAGGTAAGTCTTTCAATTCATTAGGCAATTTATTATATATTTTAACAGACATACTATAACAATTTTTGCTAAAAGATGCAGTTCTACAGTGAGGAATTGTGAGTCTGTTTGGATACCTTGTATTGAAATTTACCTTCTCATTTTTTTTTGTATAGAAGTCAGACATATGTTTTTGAACAAATAGGCTTATCTCATAAATGTATAGGCATGGCAGCAAGAGAATTTTCAATTTTTTGAATAAAGGACGACATGAATCAAGGGGGCCAGCTCCACAGATTGCCCTGATACACTTCTTCTGCCCAATAAATAAACGTCCTATGCTAACCGAGTTGCCCCATATGACTAGTCCATATCGTAAGGCTGAAACCACAAATGCATGATATGCCATCAGCGCCGTTTTCTCTCCTACTGTTTTGGATAGGCGCCTTAGCAAATATACATATTGGCTAATTTTTTTGCCAACTTTGTCAACGTGCGATTTAAACGATAAGTTGCTGTCTAGAGTTATACCTAAAAAATTGACGAGTTGCGCTTCTTTAATATTCTCTCCACAATAGCTGATCTTAATATCCCTACCCTTACCATTCCGGTTATAGAACTGCATATACATTGTTTTTTTAATATTTACAGTCAAGCTATTTTCGGTAAGCCATTCAATTGTATCTTTTATTGTTTTATTAATTTCTAAATTATATGTCAATTCATTGCTACATTTAATTACAATAGAGATGTCATCAGCAAAGAGTGTACAGTTATAAGTAGTAATATTAGGTAAGTCGTTTATGTAAATAATGAAGAGAAGTGGACCAAGTATACTTCCTTGTGGCACGCCTTTGGTATTAGGTCTAAGTTCTGATCGGTAAGATATTACTTCTTGTTTATTATTTAAGTTAGTAATTTCAACATATTGATTACGGTTCGACAGGTAACTTTTAAGCCACTCATTTGCTTGACCTCGAATACCATATTGATCGCATTTGTCTAAGAGCCTTTCATGACAAACATGGTCAAAAGCTTTGCTCATGTCAAAAAACACAGATGTTACAGGAATTTTTTTGTCCATGCATTCCGATATTTCTTTAATTAACGAAAAACATGCTAAAGTTGTTGATTTTCCTTTTTGGAAACCATTTTGCTCTTTCAAAATGATATTATATTTAGACAAAAAAGATGTTAATCGTTTGTGCATTATCTTTTCAAAAATTTTTGATATAATGGGAATCAGTGTAATTGGCCGATAGTTGTTAACGTCATTTTTATCACCTGCTTTGAATAAAGGCGTAACTATTGACTTTTTTAAGTTTGATGGGAACTTCCCTTCTTCAAAAGATAGATTTACCAAGTAGGCTAGGACTGGAGCTAGTTCCTTTGCACACTCTTTTATTATTTTTGTTGATATTTCATCACAGCCTGTGGAATTCGAATTATTAAGTGACTTAATAGTGGTAATTATCTCTGTCTCATCAGTTGGCATTAAGAAAATACTTGAATTGTTTTGCTGTAGTTTATATACAGTTTTTTTATTTGTTATGTTTTGACTTTTTATGGCAGTATTTATAAAATGGTCATTGAAAATATTGGCAATCTTAGTTGGGTTATTTATAATTTGATTTTTATAATTAATTTGATCTATAATTTTCAAATTAAAATTATTTTTCTTTTTGATCACATTCCATGACGCTTTGCATTTATTTTTCGAGTTAATTATATATCTGTTGTTATTACTTTTCTGAGCTAGGTCTATACAATTATTAAGAATTTTTGAATAAATATTAAATTTGGTTTTGTTTGAGGGTGTCCTATTCTTATAATATTGATACCTCAATTTTCTTTTCGTCACACATGATTTTTTAATACCTCTAGTCAACCATTTAATTTTTGAATTAGAAACGTTAATCTTATATTTCAGAAGAGGAAAACACAATTTATAGAATATGACTACTGTATCGTAAAATTCATTAAAAGCTTCATTTAATTTTTGAGCAGCATAAACATCTGTCCATTTAAGACTTTTCATACATTCCTTAAATTTATTCACGTTTTGATTACACAAATCTCGTCTGAAAATAAACTTATTTGATGGTGATAAATTCTTTATTTTTATTGGTACTGCTAAGAATTGTGCTGTATCGTGATCAGACAGCCCTAACTGACGAATCTCCCCTATAGCATTTTCTATATTACTAAGAAAGAGGTCAATACAGGATTTTTGCCGAGTAGGTTCATTAATATGACTAAAAAAGTTATAATTTCGCAATAAATCCATAAACTCTCGCTTCGTTTTATTATTTTTTAAAGTATCGATATTAAAATCACCAACAATCACAATATTACTGGTCTCACACGACCGTAATTTGTGCAATAGCAAGTCAAGCTTATTTAAGAATTCAATAACATTCGAATTCGGCGTTCTATATAGACATATCACAATTAATTTGTACTTCGATATTCTCAAACCACAACATTCAAAGGAATATTCTGCACATAGTTCTTCCATGACATCAAATTTAACGGCCTCAATATAATCCCTGACTAAAATGCAGACACCGCCGCGTTTTTGCTTAGGTCTACAAAAGGCAGATACTATCGTATAACCATTTAACTTAATATTAGATATGTTGTCTGCATTGATGAATGTTTCTGATAGACATAGAACATCTACTATTTTTCCATTTTCAAAGAGTTCAGTCAGAGCTATGTTTAGTAAGTCTGTTTTATTTAAAACGCCTGCTATATTCTGGTGCATTATATTAAGACCAACTTTAGACTCGAAAAAATGAATCGCTTTTAAGTTCTTCTTTTAGTTCATTACTTTTATTTGTTATGTTAGAAACGTTGCAGCTATCTGATTTTGGACTTTTACGAATCTCTATGCAACCTACAGTTGGGATACTTTTATCATCTATTTTAGGTTTTGGTTTAAAATAATATGGTATAGTACCTTTTATTATTTTAATATTGTTGATAGCGTTGGCAGACCGCGATGTTTGTGCTTGATGTTGGCCGTCTTTGGCACCATGTGACATGAAAATTTTACTACCAGGGACTAAATATTTTTGCCTATAATACATTGAGTCGATAAGCATATTTATTCTGTAACAGAAATCCTGAATGAAGTGTCTCTTGTCAGGATATGATTTGGCTAAAGTTAAGAATATACAATTTTTATAATTTTTACAAGTCAGTTCCAATAAATTATTCAGTTTATGTTCATTTAAATGTTCACTATGCAATACACTGGTAACAATAACTGTTGCATTACTATGATGCTTTAAGAAAAAACCAAGTTCCATTATAATTTTGTAAGGATTACTATCCTGCTTGCCTAAACACAAAATTATTTTGTCATTATGTGTCAATTTTGTAGTATTAAAGGTTGAAACCAGTTCATCACACGTTGCATATGGTTTAACGAAAGAAAATATCTGATAGTTTTCATATTTAGTATTCTGCCGTGATTGGATAAGTGAAGTTGCTAAATTTACGCATTGTTGTCCACCAAGTATCATAATTCTCCTTTTATCTGAATTTCCATCTGTAGTATTTGTTGAATTTTCCTGTCTCGAGTTCGTGTCACTAACAGATATAGATTTGATTTCTTCTCCACTTATTTTGGAGGTTTCTCCAGATGTACCAGTAGTTGGCGCAAGAACGTATTCCTCATTTAGTGATTTTACTTCTTCCTTGCAAGTTTGTTCCAAACAAGAGCAGGAAGTCTCCGTCGCTTGAATGAGCTCCATATTAGTTGAATTAGTGGGAATTTCTGATTCATGATTTGTTTTAGCATAACTCGAGTCTAATTGTAAGGTTTGAGTAAATTCCAATAATCTAGGACGATTACTTCTTTTTTTTAAAGTGGAGCTTATGGGGCTATTGTTAGTGGGACTTAGGCACACTTTTTTGAGGACTTCTATTTGATTTTTCTGTTCCGATACTAATTTCTTCAACTCGTTTAATTCCCCTGATAATGTAAAAATTTCCGTGTGTGCACTATTTAGTTGCATATTAAGTCTTACGATCTCTTCTTTTAATTCAACAATTTCTTCTTGTGTAATTATTGTGGACAAGTCTGGTAGACTTCTTGCTTTTGTGTCCGAACATAATGAGTCCATTGATTCTTCATGTTCTAGGCAAAATGAATTGTACATTTTGGATCGTTTTCTTCTTAGAGTAATGTTATTAGTCTCCATGGTTCGTAATATTTAAAAAAATAAAATAGAAAAAGTAAAAAAAATTAAAAATTAAAAAAAAAGTTATTGTCCAACCAAGACTTGAACTCGGTTACTGAAGCAGAAACGCACGTATCAGTCCTATTAGGCTACCAACACTCATGACCATGTTGCTAAATTTAGTCATCCGTTATAACTTGTGATTGTTAGATGGACATTGACATTGATGACCGGTCATTCAACCGAAAGTCGACACCGACACATCACAGCTGATTCATACTGCACTATTGAATTGTTCTAACGGTCACTGTTAAATTATTACGTTAACTACTAGTTTTACACTTGAATTTGACTTAATTTTGTTTTATCATTTGTACATAACATTTAATATTTACACAATTGTCATTATTTAAGTGTTTATTAAGTTATTAAACTATTAAATAATATGTTCGTGAATGCTTTGTCAAAATTGTATTATCACATTTTATAGGTAAGCACTATATTTACAGCCGGAATCTTTCCACAAACACTATCACGCAATTACTGTACATTCAGCGACATAATTCATCACTGTAAACTTTATAATATATACTTTAAATATTTTTATAATTAAAAAATACGGGACTAGGTCTTCACAAGGCGACTCGAGCGCCCTCCTTTTTGATAGTTCACTTTATGAGCATTTTATATTGAGTTGCCAACTATTAAACTTCACATACCAGAAATAAATTAGATTGAACTAAAATTGGAACTGCGATACAAGTAAACTCAATCCAAACGAGCTTAGGTACATATCAGCAAAGCATTACATATGCACAAACAGATCGTCAACTTGGAAACTTCGTGAAGATCAAAAGGAAAGTTTTAATAAGTTTATAAGATAGTTTTAATAGCGTCTCGTAGTGAAAGTTCATATAACTTATACGTAAATAGAAGCTTGATACTTAATGTGATACTAGATGTTATGGAAACATGAGAATCTGTCGTGCGTCCCTTAGTTTGCGTCCCTTAGTTGTCGAGCAATTTTAATGCTCGCTTTCTTTCGTCAGTTGCTAAAAATTGAATGAATAATTTCAACTTTTCATTCAAGTGCAACACTTCAGTACTTAGGTATTAAGTTGTATCAATACTATGAATTTTGATACTTAGTAGGTAAGTACTGATTTGCATTAAAATTACCAACTTTCCTTACTAACATTATAAATGTAAAATTATGATTTGCTTGTTTGTTCTTCAATCACACAGCAACGGAGCAACGGACCGATGTAATTTTTTGGATAAGTTTAGTTAAAGGCTTGGAGAGTGGCATAGGCTATTTTTGACATAAAGAAACACCTTTCGCATTTATAATATTATAAATGCACAGTATAATAATTATGATACTAATGTTTAGTAGCTGAAACAATGTAAGTCTGCCTTAACAGCAGAAATGAAATTGAAAACCCAACAATTTCTAACAAGAATAAACTGATGTCACACAAGCAATAAGTGGAGCTGTCACAACATAATAACCCTCGCCATGAACCTCGGGACATCTCATCAGGAAATCTATTTCCGATGTCGATAGAAATTCTATTGGATGTACAGCAAGAAATTAAAGATATCATATAGAATTTTCTTTAAGAATTCCTTTCACCAAGAAATGTTTTTATTCTTTTTCCCATATTTCTATGGAAAAGGTAGATAACCTTAAGTTTTTAAGTGTGACCAAAATAACTAGGGATAGCGAAAAGCGCGAAATAATTAAAAGCTGAATTCAAAAGAACACAATGAAAAGTTCAAAGGAACAAGTACTGAATCTTTCTTTTTGATACAGAAAACTCTTCCTTCGTACTCATAACATTCAATATTTCCTATATTGTTTATTGCGTATGTACTAATTTAATTAATTAATAATATTATAGTTCTTTCAACTCGCGAAGGCGCGTGGCTTATAGTTGTGTGCGTGTCGCATCTGTATAAGTGTGAGCGAGATCTTGCTCGCGCCTGCCTGCTAGGCTCCGGACAGGCACGCACACTTACGCAATGTGCATGTACAAGACGTAACCACAAGCGAAGCGCCTGTAACTGCGTGAGATAAACGAACTATACCAAAATTAAAACTAAAACGCCATCGAAATTTTTATTCGTTTTTAGTGCGAAAAAACTTCTATTTACTACAGATCTAACGCGGACGAAGACGAGTTCAAATTCTAGTTTAAAAACTATTATTTAGTTCTATTAATACTCAATAGGTATTCAATTAAATTATAATTAACATCAATGTACGTTTGATCCCCGTATCAATGGACCTGGCAGAGCGGGGCTAAATGGAGTCGCGCTACACGTATTTATATTCAATGTGTAATCATTAATCAATATGTAATTAATTTGACTCGAAGGTCCAACGCTCACAAGTAGAATAGAATAGAATAATTTTTTATTCAAATAGACTTTCACAAAGTGCTTTCGAATCCTCAAATGGATCTACCACTGGTTTGGTATGCCGTTCGAACCGAGAAGAACCAGCAATAAACTCGGCGGTTGCTCTTTTAAAAATAAAATAATACGTAAGTGAAACCTAGCGCACCTTTTCTTTTTAGGGTTCCCAAAGCGTGCCAACGGGACCCTTTTTTGAATTTGAATTTGAATTAAGCCTCCGTTGTCCATCCGTCTGTCTGTCAACGGGCTGTATCCTGGCTGTATCTCATAAACCGTAATAGGTACATACTTGAAACTTTCACCGAATGTGTATATCTATTGTTGCTGTAACAACAAATAATAAAAAAAATGGGGGGTCCCAAGGCAATACAAGAAACGTGATTTTTTCGGCGTTTTTTGCTCGACCTTGTTTGCAATATTGTCAGAACCAATATTAACACAAGCTTTACGCTTTTTTGGAATTCAGAATTCACTTCGTAATTCTAATATTAGTTACGCTGTCTGCTAATGTCATCTGCAGTTATTATTCCCACATTAATTAGGTTTTTTTATAATATAAAGTAGGTACGTCTCGATGGCCACGTTTTTAATACTTTGAAGCATGAATCCGACAGTATTTTTCGAAGCTGGTCGTGTTTTTAATATTGCGCCCATTGTGAGTTATGGGAGTCGGGAGCCCGGAGCACGTCATTTTTCTTTCACCAGATATTTTTTTCTGATCTCGTGTGATATTGCTCGCTTTTGTATTAATATAATGACTTTATTTTTTAAACTGAATTTAAAATGGTTGAATATCACAACTAGTTGTTTTGGGTTTATTTTTTGTTCACTGATATGAGTATATTGATGGGGTAGTGCGCTTGTTGTTAATTTATTTTATTTTTATTTTATTTCATTATGTTTTATTTTAAAAGAAAATTTACAGCTTATTAGACGAAATTACTCAAGAAATACAGAAGAAGAATAAAAGCTAATTACAAGTTTTCATAGATAGAATTTACATAATGAAAAAGAAAAAACATTTTTTTTAATGGTTTGTTTATTGGTTGTTTGGGACCGGGTCGACGTGATTTTTTACAAAGATATTAGTTATTTTTTTTATAATATATAGTTGAGAATCTGGAAGGTGACAAAGACTTGGCTAGGCTTTTATCCCAGAAAAGAAAAGGGTTCCCGTGAGATTGTTAAAAAACTTAATTGACACAAAACCACGTGGACATTCGCTCATAGGATTTAGTAAATAATCTTTTAAGTGCCGATTTCACCAACGTCGGGTGAATAAACCGAGTAATTAATTGGACGTTCTGACAGTTTTTGTATTTAAAGTCTGCCAAAATATCAACTTTTTTTTTTCAATTTAAAATTGGATTTAAAAGACTTATTTTAAGCTGGTGAAATCGGCCCTAAATTAATTTATACGGTTCGTATTATGATTAATTATTTATTATTATTTTAATTTTAATCCCTAGAAGGTGGTTAAGTTTGGCGCGAGTGAGAACGGTAACTAAAGTTTGTAATGTCATCCACGTACTCCTACATACATTATAGTGAGAAGCACATATTACCGGCATCTTGTCGAGACACAAACTAAATTACCCACCGTGTCACTTTGATTTACGACACTTTGATGTAACGCTAAATTTAATTAATTATATACCTCAAATTTGGATATGTTATGTAATATTATGTTACGAATGTGTAGTGTAAATAGGATATTCCATATTTATATCCTATCTTTATTTATTTACTAGCTTTTGCTCGCGGCTTTGCTCACGTTAAGTTCGATTTTTCAAACCCCTATTTTACCACCTTAGGGGTTGAATTTTCAAAAATCCTTCCTTAGTGTGCGCCTACGTCATAAAAGGAACCAACTGTAAAAATTTCAAGTTTCTAACTTCAGTAGTTTGGGCTGTGCGTTGATATTTCAGTCAGTCAGTCAGTCAGGACTTTAAATTTTTATATATAGATTTAGTAACATAAAACAAAACAAAAAACATAAACTTTTAAGGAAGTGCACAAGGGCTGCTTATTTCTAAAAAAATTTGTAAAATCTAAAAAAATAAATAAATTAATAAATCATTGGACGATCGGGCTGGGGGTACAGATTGCTATTTTGACATAACATCCGCTAAGAAAGGATTTTCGAAAATTCAACCTCTAAGGGGGTAAAATAGAGGTATGAATAATCCACAGGAATAATCTAACTTAACGTGAGCGAAGCAGCGGGCAAAAGCCAGTACCTTACAAACTCCCATGAAATCACTTCATCAAACCTAGTTGGAAGTTCTCTTAACTTTCAATATTAAATCGAGCGTCGTGATTCTGTTCGCTGAAGGCTTCCATATCTGCGCAGACCCCCATTAAAACTCACGTTAACTTTATTTAAACTTTCCCCTTTGAAAGAGGGATCTTTTTGTGCATACGCGATGAGTCAAAGAATTTTTTCCCGTTTTGAGATAATAATGATTTGATAGTTTAACGTAAGTTTTATTAGTACATACTAGCTGTGCCCGCGACTTCGTTCGCGTGGAATAGTGACTTTTCGGGCAGCATATTTTGAATTACATATTATACCGTCGACGCTCAGGCGCGAGGCGTGTAGTACGTACTCTGTACGTTAAAAATGTTCGCCGTGATTCTTTAAATTGACACAACTTTTTTATTTATGAACCGATTGACATGAAATAAACACTAAATGTTAAGTGAAGCTTACTACAATATATTAGTGAAAACCGTATCTAAATCGAATAAGCCGTTTCTGATATTAGCGTGCACAAACACACAGACAAACAGACAAACAGACAAAAAAATATTAATTACAATTTCGGGTTCGGCATCGATAAAATAACAACCCCTGCTACTTTTTTTTTATATATTTCCATTGTACAGACACCACTTTTCTACAATTTTATTATATGTATAGTATATAGAAGAGTCCAGCTAAACTAAAATAGTCGTAAAGCTAAAACTGGACTGATTAGAGCTGATTGGGAATTGGAAAAGAATGGGGACTCGAACATGGGGCGTTCCACTTATAAGATCACAGCAGTAATGAGATTTGTCGCCACCAATTACGGTTGTTAGTTTAATAAACATCCATACGCTTTCCAGATTGATGTCCTATCATTATTTCACTCACCATCAGGTGAACTCAAAGTCAAGCGTCAACTTGTCAGAAAAACGTAACGATGTCATTATAGTACCTACTCATTAATAATGAAGAAAAATGTTCCGTGACATGGCTCCGTTAGAATAAGTATGCGTAGGTAGTAGATAATACAGCTTCAAAGAAATTTCAGCAGTCAATTTACTGAAGAGTGTTTTCCGATCAACTTAATAATAATATTAGATGTTTTCTTTATAAAAGTTACTTTTAAAAAAAGTTCATTATGGCTGATCCGCATTATTCAAGTTGTAAACTAGTCTAGTTCTAGAGCTAGGTACTAACATTATATTTAGTACTATACTCACACCTTATTCACTCCACTTACCGAAGATTGCCTGGTAGAGATTGCTCTGTTAGCAATAAGGCCGCCTTTGCATGCGCAGTTTTAAGTTGTATACTTAATATACTATGTTTCTATTTTTTGAGTACAATAATGTTTCTGTCTATCTATGTATGTATCTACCTATCTATCAATATTTAGCGCTACTGTAATAATATAATTTATTTGATATTGATTTTTGAGGACAGTATATTGATTGCGTGTATTGTGGCAAATACTGCTGTTACAAGTGGTTACACCATTAATGACAACAAAGCCGGTCCTAAGTCAGAAAAAATAATATTTATCATTCGGGTAATCCTCGAAATGGCTGAAAATAAAGTGGTAATTTATTTCGATATTAAAATAAATACCTTAGAAATACCGTAAATACTGCGTGGGTTTGAACTAATAGACGAAAACTTGAGAAGAATTATGAAACGGATAACTGAAACAAAACTATAGAGGAAAGCTGCTTCAATCTTTTCTACCACATTCGTAGCGATTGCTTGATTTTATGAGTATCAGTGGTGAATTTGATCACTAGACACGCACGCGTCCACTGGATCTAGCGACTGGAATAATGTAAACTTGTTGTAGGTACGTTATATTGAATAAACCATAAAATAAAAGAAAACATTTACGGATGTTTTGTGAGACGCTCCCGAGCCCCTATACAACGAGCAATAAAACTTCAAAGGAAGCAATGATTCAAATTGACGACTCAATTTACTGATGAGCATTTTACCGTAAGGCGCTCCGCCAACGGAGCCACTTTAGTTTGTTGTGTTTTTGCTACTAGCAACCGACAACACTTTAACTTCATAATAAGATTAGTAAGTGTTCATAAAAATAACAGTTTTATAATCTGTGTCATGCAAGGTAGCAACACTGTCATCATAACTATTTTTTTTCTCTCTCTTCTTGGCTTTGGATACCATACGTGTACGATCGTATTTTTGTGCTCTCTATAAAATTAAAATAAATATATATTGGAGTGATTAAAACGCTTTTTTTACATTAAATTAATTCCAACAGTAAGACCTCTTTAAGTCTTCTGCTGAGATTTATAGAGCGTGCTCTGACTCAGCTCAGACAGATAGAAGTTAAAACGAGACACAAATATGTTGTGACATAAATCTGTCTCGTTTTAACTCTGTCATGAGTCTGAACTGAGTGAGAGTGCAGTCTATAGATTTCACCCTTAGCCTTAAGGAGATCTTACTAATCTGTAATCTGCCTCGTCGATCTAGTGGTTACCATATTTGGCTATGGATGACGAGGTTCCAAGTTCGATTCCCGGGTCAGATTCATAAATGTATTGGTTTTATCTATCGAGAAATTCTCATATTGACTCAGAGTTAGGAAGTGTGCGGTGTGTCACCTCTGTGTCTCGAATAGAACGTAACGCCGTCATTCCTGTTACTGATCTCTCTTCGGTCGTGTCAGATTTTTCAGAGCATCGGACTATAAGACTGAAATCTATAAGACCACACTCTCACTCTGCTAAGACTCAAGACAGAGTTAAAACGAGACAGATTTATGTCAAAGCATATTTGCTCCTTTTAACTGTTTAAGACAGAGCTGAGTCAGAACACATTCTATAGCATAAAAGTAAGGGAATAGAGAATGCACCTGTGTTTGTGTACACACTTGTGCATTATAATATCTCCGGCATAGATGGCTAATCTCTGAGGAGGTTGGCCCCCGTTGAAATCTGTCGGAAGGACATTATCACTTGCTTTAACAGTGAAGAAAAAATGAGGAACCCGCATGCTTAAGAGTTCTCTGGATCGTACTTCAATGATTGTCAGTCAATCCGCAATTAGCCAGCGTGGTGGAATATGCAACCTTCCTCAATATAAGATGAGATCCATGCCAATAGTAGGCTGAATATTAGTACTCGACATAAATCATTGTGGTTTCCACTTGGCGCCACTTGATACACCGATAGTCGATCAAAAACTATTCGGCATGAGCTACTAGACGCTGAAAAGTTTTCAGTGGAGATAATAATTTCAATTAAAACTGTAGTGCGTTTCTTTATAGACCTTCAAAGTAATACTTCATGACTGTGAGCTGAATGACTCGGGAACTTATACTAGTGTTTAGAAACACTATTTCTGAAAACGTTTGGCGTCCATGATTTTCTATGATAGAGACCGGTGGTCGTAAATAAAAATGGCTTAGTTTGCGCAGCGCCTATGATTCCTATGAAATAATGTATTATATTTTTTACGGCAGTTTACTTGATAGGTCTTATGTTATTCTTTTGTAATGTTATTTTGTATTTTCACCCGCCGATGACAAGGAAAAAGACGAGTGAAATGCTACGTTATAGTATGTTGGTCTGTTTGCACATAATTTCCAAATAATTTTTGAAAATTGTATAGCAAACTAAGTTATTTTTTGTATGTAAACTTAAATAATAAAGATTGGTAATAAGCCTGTAGCAACAGTTATTAAGTTCACCATCATCTCACTACAATGATAATTAAATTTAAAATCAAAGAAATCCTTTCGAAACGACTTAAATAGGATAATAAATTTATATTAGCTGTACTTTTATTGATTGATAGCTTTGACTTTAGTTTTTCATCATTTTCATCTTGGTAATTAACTTAAGTGAAACATGCCCCTAAAAACCTCCATTCACCAAGTTGAAGTCGATGACAAAGAAAAGTTTTAATGTAATATTTTTTGTCAGCAGTCGGTGTAACTTACGGACTTAAAAGATCTGACGTCGCTTTCTTAGCAGAAAATACTTCCAGACTTTTCCAATAAACGAAACTTCTTTGAAATGACAGCGCAAATCTCGCTAGGGACTGGTAAGCTGGTCAGTTTTCAACGCCCTAGCTCTAAATTTGTGATTATTATTAACACCCTTATCCTTGGGGGTGACCCTGAGCTAATTAGTCACTGAACGCGTAACGCGGCTGTTTTGTCTTTACCCCTCTTGCTACAAAATAATACCTTTGATACCTCGATAAATAACATTATTTTGTCAATATAACTGCAGTCGTCGTCACCAACTGCAAGACGACAACCCCAACTAAAGGCCTCTTTGTAGGGATTTTTCCACACATCTCGGTCTTAAGCCATTTGAATCGAGCAGTTCCCTTCTACTCGTTTGATATTGTCCGTCTACCTGGTGGTTAGGTTGGCAGTTTGAGCTTGAGACCGTTAATAGGTCAGAGGTTGAGTCTACTCCCTAGTCTCTGATTAAGTTTATACTGACTTTGTCTACAGCAGTTACGTGACATGTGAAAACGCATACAGGCTTCGTTTACTGGTAGTAGTGTACCTATCACAGCAAGCTTCATTTTTTAAGTACTGTCATCTATGCTAAGACTAATATTCACCTCTACCCTATGTTAGAAGTGGGTACGACGAAATATTGCAATGGGTGGGGATTGAACTGTCAACTTTACAGTTTTCAATCCGCACCATTAACCATTGAGCTTCTAATGTCTGAAGCTTTATTTGTGTTGGCTTATTTACGCATGTGCCTGAATACATCAGGTATAGGTATGTTTAACATGTCTTTACAGTTTAACCATCAAGCCTATAAAAACACCCAAACACCGGCGCACGGAGGCAGCTGAATTTAAAAGCCTCCCCAATCCCTTTAATGGCTAAGCAAATAGAAACTCGGCTGTTCTTATCCCATTGACTTAATATAAAAGGCAACGGTTTGGCAAAGGATTTACTTTGAAAAGTAAAACATCCTGAGCCGAGTGGCATTATTACTTTGTTTTCACCTGTTAAGCATTTGTGTTACTGTCTGTAACGAATGAATGTTCTAAACATCTCTCAGGTAAATTCCTCATTATCTGAAGACCAAAGATTTCGAACATATGTACATTAAGTACGTGTTGCCAGAGATGACTTATGGATCCTAAACATGGCCGCTAGTTATGTTTGTATGGGCCTCATAAGAAAGCTCAGGCATACTCAGCAAGCGATAAAGAAGTTCCGCTAAAAATTCAAGATTTTAACCTCGCCAAATAAACTTTTTTTCTGTTTTCAGTTTAGCTAAACTTTAACCGTAGACAGAGAAGTACCATAAACTTAATGCTATCTCCTTTTCACTCCCATACGAAAGAGATGCAGATAGAATGAGACACAGCCATGTCTATATCCGACCCTCACTGCGTGCCACGTTTTGAGTTGTTGCTCACAATACATTGTGAGTGCGATTGTGAGACTAAAAAAATTTGACGTTTTGCCAATCTGTCGGAATGACAAATTTATTCGTCGGTTTCTATTTGTGGATGATGAAATAAGCCCTCAGTCTCTTTTAAAACACAAAAGGATTAAGCTAATCGAAAAACAAGAGTACCCGAAAATACTATGCAAATTTTTTAGGATGTTTTCCTTCGCCCATCATACTCGTGCGGTATATTGAAACAATAAGCCAAAAAATACACGAAGATAATAGGAATAAATTGCCAGGATGATTTTTCCGAGATAAAACGTGTCCAAGTTCTCGACTATCCATATAAAAAATCACGACGAGCTGCTTTGATCATTTCTACGTAATTGAAGGACAAACCAACAAATAAAACACTTTCGCATTTATATTTTTATTAGATTAGACTGTTAATTAAGTACCTACACGTGAAGAAATCATCATCAGTAATGCAGTCAGTCCTAACTACTATGCAATTACTGTTTCATGTTATAGCATGTTTCTAATAGGTACGTAATTATTAACTAGACATATTTTACTTTATTCATTCAACTTTACGTCCGAGTTTTCCGATTAGAAAAATTTCATTTATTTATTTACTAGTCGATGCCCGCGTCTTCGTTCGCATGGATTAAGATTTTTTAATACCCGAAGGAACTCTCTTATTTTCCGAGATAAAAAGCCTATGTGTTATTCCAGGCTATAGTCTATCTCTGCGCAAAAATTCAGCCAAATCGGTTCAGTAGTTGCGGTGTGATTGAGTAAAAACATCCATCCATCCATCCATGTATCCAAACTTTCGCATTTATAATAGCCGGTTTTGAACAACCGAATAGAGCTACAGCACAGTCAATAATATGTAAGTAGGTACAGATATCACAAAGGTACATTGTGTTAATCCACGAAACTCAGCTTCACAGACGTTTGAGTAAAGCGATTAATCATTCTCATAAATTATGAATTCCGTGTGTTCAGAACTCGGTGCGATGTGTGCGAGCGGCTTAAGTGTTTCAAGGTAGGCTGTTAATGGAATTTGATAAATTACAAACTTTGTGTTGAGTTATGTCGGTTTGAAATTCGTGAACGAGTAACATACATCGATGTGTATGGATATGCTTGTCCCATATAATTGCGTCTACGAAAATGCGTTTGAATATAACTTCAATGAACACTACACATTGGCCGGTTTTTTTAGTAATCTCCTACGAATTAATATACGTAGTAATTACATAAGAATGTTTTTCAATCACGCAGCAACGGACCTACGGAACGACGATAGATCGGTGACATAGGTTACCTTTAAGCCAGGAAAAACAAAGGTTTCCCCTGGTTTTTTCGAAAACCTTACTCCTCGTGGACGAAATTGCGGGCAAAAGCTTCTTCTTGTCCTTCCCTTTTTCCCGTTATTTGGGGCCGGGTCTCCTCACTGTTTTGCGCCAAGTCGTCCGATCTTGGGTTGTCGGTTCAGGCAATTGGACTTGCTTAAGGTCTCTCTTAATTTTACACTACGTGTAGGTAAAAGCTAGTTCAATATAAATCTATTTTATGTATGTGTTAACACGTTTTGACAAAATAAGTATGTTATGAAATTCCGAGCAATGTAACTTTTACAAAGCTGGTACAAAATTTGATAATCCGTCCGTGGAATCGCCAACAAAGGGGCTGGTTAAAAATTTTCGATATCAAAATGTTTTAACGTTATTGTCGTGACTTTACTAAAACTAGTGAAAATCTAGGGCGCCACTCTGTTTAACACTTCATTGAAGCTGCGCAATCTACTAGAAAGGTACGTTCAATATTCACACTGTGACGTCACTTTCGTAATTAAATTTTTTGGCGTCACAAAGACAAGTGTTAGTTTAGGAGCTAGTAGAAAACTTGCTTATAGTGTTTGCTTGCCTTCCAGGCATTACTACTTGCCTTTTATCATATTGCAACCATAGTAAAACTACCTTTTAAGCAATTGGATATCACTCGCTTTAACAGAGAAGGAAAACATCGTGAGGAAACCAGCACGCCTGAAAGTTCTCCATAATGTTCTTAAAGGTGTTTGAAGCCCACATGAAAGAGAAGCAGTATAGCAATGTCAAACAAGATAGAATGAGACACAGCTATGTCTAAATCCGTCCCTCACTGCGTGCCATGTTTTGAGTTGCTCACAATGTATTGTGAGCAACAACTCAAAACTATTGTGAGACGAAAAAATTTGACGTTGAAAGTTCTCCATAATGTTCTTAAAGGTGTTTAAAGCCGTCAATTCGCACTTGGCCTGCGTGGTGGACTACGACCCAGAAATATACTTTATTTTGTTCTGATATGGAATAGTATTATTTTTGTACTTTTTCACAGTGGTAACTTTCTTTTGAAATACGATACCTGCTGTAAATTTTTTTTCCTTTGGTCTATGATTAATCTGTGAGAATATGTCGAGTCATTTTTATTTATTGTCACCAGTGTTAAGATACTATCTAAAAAGTTTTAGGTATAGTAATAAATTCATTCAATTATTTAAAAAAAAATAGACGTGATGGGTGAAGCCTTAATAAATCGTTGACCATCAGCTCCTCTACTACAGAGCCCAGTCTGTATTAATATCCGGGCCAGAACAATATCGCACCACTTTTTGAAACAAAACCGGGCTCATGCAAATGTGTGTGGTGGGTTACCCGGGTGCTGTAAAATTGTGGAGTTACGAATAAATAGTTCTTTCTTATGCGAGTTTTAATTTATCTCGGATTCTGCGTATATTATAGTAATTAGCACGCATTGTTATCCCAGATAGTTTTGGATGAGATTTTTAGAAATAATTATGGACACGCACTTTTTTGAAAAAAAGCAACTGGCGAGTTTCTGTTCTTGGGCAGTCGTAAAAACAAGCTTATTCACACAATAAGCACATTTTCACAAATAAGCAAATGTCAACACCGTACATGAACGCGAAAATAAATATAAGAAAATCAAAAGAACTAGGTATATGGCCTCGAGGTGAAACAATATTCCATATTTTCCACAAGTATATTAGCCACTAATGTTGTTCCATAATATACCTAGTTTTAGATTCAACATAATATTATTAATATTATGTTTACTTAATCAAAACATTATTTCATAGTCATATAATAATATACAATGATGTTGAGTAAACTTTTGTACCCAATAACCTCGTTTTCGATTATAGATGATAATCGTGTAAGTACAAAATAATTTGTATTCCGTAAAACTATTTTATTCTATATAAGGCCGATTTCACCAGGGTCGAGCGACGTTTAACCGGGGAATAAATTGCGTGTTCTGACAGTTTTTGTATTGAAAATCTGCCAAAATATCACGCTCGGCAAGACCTTTTTTACTATTAGTGAAATCGGCCTTTAATAGCTCGTAATTAGCCTTAACAGCTCAACGGTTAAAGGTGCGGATTGAAAACTGAAAGGTCTATGGTTCGATCCCCACTATTTGCACTATTGTCGTATCAACTTCTAATACACATTTTACGATTATTTGGATGGAAGAGGGGAATATTAGTCATGGTTGGGATGGGTAATATTCGTTTTTGAAATAGTTTAGGTTAAAGTGTGTAATTCCTATCATGCAAATAAATCCGCACTGACTACTTTTGGAACATAAAACATACTTTCTGAAATCAATTGTGACATTAATCTGCTAAAAGTGACAAGGGTCAGTGAGGGTAAGTATGTACAGTCGTTTATATTCATACGTCCATCCTTTAATCTATACTATTATAATAAAGAGAGAGCGCGAATTTTGTGAGTTTGTATGTATGTCCGGAACAAACTTTGGAACCACCGCACCTATTACAATAATTCTTTTACCATTTCAAAGGTACATTATTCCAGATGGTTATAGGCTATAATTATGTTAATAAATGTATTATGACTAGATATTATGGGCAAATTTGTTAAAGAAGTCGGAATTTTTTTTGACTCTTAAACGTTTTCAAGGCGTGCGCTGGGTCATATACTGTTATTGGATGAAAATGATGTATGGGTGAATTGTTCCTCTTAAAGAGTTCTAAAAAAAAGTCCACGCTAGCATATGTCTATATTCTAAGGATAACTTACAGTAACCATTTCTATCTTTCAAATTTTGATTCAAAATAATGAATTATTTTCGAAGCTTCTTTAACCGATGTGATGTCAATCTATATCTAAATAAATATGTTTATTATCGTAAGTATTTAATTTAGAACATATTTGCCCTTTACACTATATAATTTAAATAAATATCTTAGGAGTTATCGGAAAATTAATAGTATTTCCGCGCGACAAAATAATAAAATGGTGCCGGCTGGCGCGGCGGGGCACGGTGGCGGGTATCGGTGCGGGATATTCGTGTGGTTCCTGTGGTGATCTTATTGACAATCGTCTCCTATAAGAAGCTCACAAGAACAAATATTTAATTTTCAACCCGGACGAAGTCGGCGCGGGCTTCTAGTATATTATAATGCGAAAGTAACTCTGTGTCTGTTTACACCTACATCGCTGAATCAGTTTTGATGTATTTTGATATAAACATAGATAGAGCTTTGGATAAAGACATTGGCTACTTTTTGTTGCAAAAATAAAACTTGAAAGGGGTGAAATAGGAGATGATAGCTTTTGTCTTTTGTTGATTTGTCGACTGAGGCACACGTAGGCGCCATAAGTTCCAGCCACCCCTTCACTGTTTTAACTTTGACTGGCCTTTCAGGACTAAGTTGTAAGCTATCCCAAAAACTAATGTTGAAGATTTCGCTGCTCTACTCTGCAAAACAACCAATAGCTAATGAGTAAGATTGCGGTAAGGTGCAATGCTCTAGCCTCTATTTATTTTCTTCTTCAATTTACGTCTACAGCAAGTCTCTTATAGGGATTCCTACACAATTCGGTCTTGCGCCGCTAGAATCCAGCGGTTCTCTATGACACGCTTGATATCATCTAGCCATTAGGACCCGATCAGCTATCGGTTTTTTGAACAATAAGCTCTGCCCATTGTCACTTCAATTACGCGATTTGTTGAGCTATGTGTTTACCCTGGTTCTTCTACAGCTGTGCGATTGTTTAAAATGATTGCGTCAGTGTGATGATAGCCTTTGATTCGTCTCTTTCGCAATTGATTAAAATGCATTGATGCAGCAAGAACGCCATAAATTCAGCCAATAAGAAGTGTTTGCAATCGCCACACCGATGCAATAATACTTAGAAAATCTCACAGCTTCTCCAGTTCTGTTTCGTTCACATAAAGAAACTCTCTCATAGCTCTCTCAATCGTCCGCTCTTTGATTTGATTCTGAGTTATTTTTATTCATATGACGCCCACTGTTTGCAGTAAAGTTAAAAGTTAACTATGATTAAAAAAAAACAATCAGAATTAAAATTTATATAATAGACAACGCTAGTAAAATATACAACTGGAAAAAAAACAGAAAATAATCCAGGCCGTAAACACGACCGTTTATTTGAGCCGATTTTTGTTTACACCACCGCCCGCTCATGTCAAAGGAAAACATGGGAGGATGATTGAATTAATTTCCACAGAAAGGCTTTTCGGTTTTCTGATTGGATTCGATTTATTTAAAAGTTTAAGTACAAATAACAAAAGTTGTTTCAATTTAAAAGCCATTTGTTTCTTTCACTTTATCAACACCGTAATTTTAACCGACGAATAACTTTGACCTTCTCTCAAATTGCTGGTACAAAAATGGGCTAACTTGAAAGGGGTATGGCACTGTTTATTAAACCGATGCCCCTTCGAAGTTAGCCCGCTACCATCTTAGACTGTATTAGTTGGGATCGCAGCCAAGGACTATCTTGCCACCGAACAAAGAAAAAGTAAGTTGATAAGCTACAGACGAGGCAGGCAATTCGAACAATGGAATTCTTGGCTTCCTACTTCGTAGGCTACGGGCTCAAATGAGTCACCATTGATTTTATTGGCTGCCACAATCTATCTGTTGCATCCGGGCTTCCTACCTAAAGAAATGTCTAAAGAACAGAGAGAGCAAATCAGAAATGTTATATTCACTCGTAAGCATCAAACCATTACACACAACAGAGTACAGTCAACTTCGCTGGAGAATCGTAAGCTAATAGAATATTTCACGCGATCGCTTCAGCACTCGTAGCTGGTAAATAAGAAGCCGTACTTCACACTCAGCACTATCTGCAGTTATTATCTAAATTGATGAGTGTTTACGAGTCGCGCGCTGTAAACAAATGTTGAGCCATTAGCTTTAACGATGTAATTTTCTGTTAGCGATCCGCTTTGGTGGTTAGTCCAAGTTACTGGAATGAGGAGACATGATCGTTTCTCAAGGTTACAAGCGACTATGAAACATGACTTGAAATACGGTCACCTCCTTTTTATTGCTCTAATCTATAGAGTAAAAGATTTCAGATGTATGAGTAGAACACCTGAAATTCAAATGTCCTTGGATGCATTTAAAATTTTTTACTCTATCGGTTGGAGCAATAAACGGTGGTGACCGTTTTTCAACTCATATTTCATAATATAGTGTAACGTAGCATTCTACTACAATATTAAGTATGTTCAATTTTCCTGAACGCACTTGATTTGATTATCTTTGTATGAATAACCATACTCGTACAAAGATCCTCTAGATGCAGTCTGATCCATACGTGCTACATTTAATTGTGGACACTTACCTTAAATTCTGATAAGTTGATTAGTTCACAAAATAGTCAAAATTCCGTCAAAAATGTTCACTAAAAACATTGCATTTAAGTTCTCAAAAAATAATGTTTGCTAGTTAATGAACTCAGGATGCTTAAATAAGTATTTCAAATATTTTGTTAGTTTCTACAGTTCAGAATCGCTTGCGCTTGATCATTGGACCACGCAAAGAAAAATAATACTGAGAGTATTTGGACGAGTGCGGATATTGTTAACCTTCAAGCATTTAAATATTTTTTTGCTTTTCTTTTTCCCTTTTGCAAATAAGAGAAAGAGTGAATCAAAAATCGAAGATCTATTTTGAATGTGCTAAGTAATAGCAGCTAAATTTTTTATATTCAGCGTGGTGAAGATTTTTGAAAATTAATTTCACTATTTTTTAAAGGAATATAATAAGTCGACCAACAAAATTTATTTTTTGGCATCAAAACCTAGCTTCTAATTTAATAACTCAGCAACGGGAAAATGATGAAGCTTCTAATATACTAACTCGGCTTCTTCACAATGGCCACAAAATATTCCAAAGAAAGCATCAAATAAAGAGCCACTATTTTTATTATTGTCCACTGCCACTGCACGATTTGGTGCGAGTGAGATGGATACGACTGGCCATTTGCACGATTTCGTTGGTGCGAGTGAGACGGATGCGATTGGCAATTTGCACGATCTCGTTGGTTATGGCTATTTGCACCAATCAGAGAGCGCCATTCAAAACATGCATTTGTTTTTTTTGTTGTTCTGTTGTTAGTGTGTTAACACACTATTGCAATTATTTTTGTATAATTTTTTCTTTAAACTAAAGTTAGGTTAGGTTAGGGTTATACATGAATAATCAGGTGCCCGGCCGAAGGCCGGGCACTTAGGTTCTGTTGGGATCGTAAACCTACCTAAAACTAAAAAAAAAGTTGAAAAAAAATTTGATTTTTTTTTCAAAAATGTTATAATGTTATGTGTAGGTATTTATCTTGAGTTAAATTTAAAAACAATCATTTTTTTAATTTCATTTTATCAAAAAAAAAAAAACGTTTTTTTATTTAGTTAGAAACATTTTTTTATTTCATTTTTCTCACAAAAAAAAAATTAAAAATGTGGTTGAAGATTTGGTGTATTATTTGATGCTAATATTTAAGTATTTTAGGAGTTCACGGTTTGAAGCTAAGTTATAAATATAGATGCTAAAATTATATTTTTTAGAAGCTCACTAGTTGAAGCTGACTTAGTAATTTAGAAGCCAATAATGGTATTAAATAGAAGCTCGTTTAATTACATGCCTTTTTTAAAACCATGTCATATGACTATTTTTTTTCCTACCCGAACAATTGAGCATAAAGCCCAAGCTCAGCTCAATGAGACATCCTTTGGGCATTAGTAGATCGATTTTTTTCCAGGAACTTACCACTTTGAATGACAGTTAACTTAGGTATGATGATTGATATTGTTACATGATCAATATCTGGAACATTTTAACACCATCAATCTTTCATGACCCATAATTGATGAGATTAACTGATGCCCAAACAATCGTGGATAGTCCCCGTCAGCTATTTATTCATAGGTTGAAAAATAACACGTACAAAATATACTTTTAAATTTATTTTATTAAAGTTTTTAGTCTGCATTAACTTATTTATCTGTTAAGTCTCTGTACAGACCATCAAATTTTTTAATGTTACTGAGATATATAATTGAAACAATAATTAAATACATGCTAATGAAAAAAAAAATTAAAATAATTTATTTAACAGCTGTTTTTGCAAATAATTAAATAATTAAGCACCTCAAACGTAGATCAATAAGATAAGTATTGAAGATCGTACTAAAACCTGATTTACAAAATTCAAATTGTAAACTTAACTAAAATACCAACATCAATGCAGATTACATGAAAAGACATTAAAAACATTTTTAAAACAATTTTCAAGTTAAAAATAAATAAATATGACGTTGAAATAAATAAATAAAATTAAAAAATAAACCGAGACTTTTATTACAAAATGTCCTAAATTAGAAGGAATTAGTACAATAATTTTTATTTTGAAGCTTTCTTCTTTGTTTGAGAAATCATGCGAAAAAGTAAAAGAGTTTCTAGATGTAATTACGTTCGACGTATTTTATCAAAGAGAGAAGCAAATTTTCCAACGAAATTGAAAAAAAAAATATATTTACGAATCAACCAGTTGATATAATTTATATTCTCGAACAAAAGTCTACGCAAAAGATAAAATACCTATCTTTAGCTTCTTAAATTTAAATGTCAAGGCTCTCTAATAATGAAAACGAAAATTATTGTTAGTACGCTTATAAAAAGTAAACTAAATTAAGTGCAATCGTAACTAATATAAACATTAACTGAATACCTACTGCAAAAGGACTAATCAAATTAAATAATTCGGAACTATTCTATTAACACTTGAAGATTTAATCAGTCAATGATTAGTCATTGTTAGTTGAACAAGGATTAATGTATCATTACAACCTGTTATACCGTTAGCTAAAATTATTTACATATTTACAAAAACTATTGGTCCATCTATGTTAAAAACTAAAATCAAATCAAAAGAATGTATACAAAGTTTTAATGAATTCATAAAAAGTTACATTTTTTTTTAAACCTAAAAAGAAGATCTACTTAATTATGTTAAAATTAAATTTCTTATAGAAACTTCTAAAACGATTTTGAATTTAGACAATTGCTTGCTTTTTATTAATTTTAAAAAGAAAAAATAAGCAATTATCTTTTTGGCTCAAAAATTGGAATTCATTTTGGTTTTATATACATATTTGAGATTAGAATATGCTTAGTATAAAATTCCTTTTTTTTTTTTTTAATAATCAATCATAATAAATATTACTTTAAAGGACAATTTTTATGCACCACGCATAACTTCAAAACTAAAATACAATTAATTCATCAACTCATTAATTTCATTATAATTATTATCATCCTAATGATTTTAATTGCAGCTGAGACGGTTATTACACCATTTTAATCACCTGATTTTTAGTATCATAATATTATCATTTTCAGAATGAATATGCGGCTGCGCCTCATTATCGTATGGTACGACTATGTACAGACATTTACGTTAATTACAATACGTATATACAAAGATTTACATCGACGACCCTAAAAACGTCCCATATATCGTTAAACACTCCAATTTATTTAAAATCTATATCTTCAAGTTTTTTTTAATGGATATGGTAATAATATTATTTTTAAAACAATTACTGTTCCTTATCATCACATTCACTAATAAATTCATTGAGTTTTTAAAATGTTTCACTATTAACGCCTTCTTATTAGCGCGTTGAAAGTCAAATGTAATCCGTAACGCACTTGAGAAGGTCCGGCGGGAGTCACACGATCTCGTCGTGGTGCACCACGTCACTGCAACTGCCGGCTCGCTGCAGTCAGGCACGCTGGCGTCACACCCTCAACTCTTCCATAGTCACATTCGACTTCGCATTCAATTGCGTGTTCTTCTTTGTCAATGTGCTTGTATTAATCATTTGCATTTGATGGGAGAGCAAAGGCTGATTTTCTTGCAGCTGACCGCTTGCTAGCGTATTTATGTTACTTTTGCCTATTTTAGGAGGTGGAGGAGCTCGAGGCAAAGTAGCCATACCTGCTACGTTATTACTTGGTAAATCAGCAAACTCTGGGGGAGGTAGTTGATGGTGTGAGTGTGTATGGTGATGACTCAAAATTGTTGCTGGATCATTTTTTAAACTAGTTTGAAACGATAAAGCTCCTTCTAAATCGCCACAAATATTGTTTGGCATCTGGCCATTTTCTACTCGCTTCTTCAAATGTGAGCCATTTGTGTGACCATCTTGGCCATTCATTCTTGTTTTATCTCTCTGGTAGTATACACCAGCAAATATCAGTACATTTAATATGAGCAAAGAGCAACCTATAGCTATCGTAACACTAAGAGCAGTCGAGTAGGCTGCGAATCCATCTTCTGGAGGAGCAGCAGTAGAACCTTCAGATTTATGAACTTCTGATGTTCTAACTGTACTTGGGGTCATAGAGTTAAGTCCAACTATATTAAAATTTAACGATGATGTAACATTAAGAACTGTCAACAAAGGAACTTTGGTTGCTAAACCAGTATCTGTTAGTACCATTTCTGTAGTCTTCTTAAATGGTGGTGTAAAACTTTTAAGTGTAGGCTGTAAAGATGTATCATCATGTTCTAGCTGGTGATGCGATTGAGGAACATCTTCCCCACCCGGTCGGTGGAGATCGGGCACTAGATTTAACCAGAAAGATAATCTGTTGACAAGGAAATAAACGTAAGTAACATAACCATTAAATAAAATGTCGTAACAATTTCAGTCTACTGACCTATGAGCTCGATAATGGTTCTTCAGTTTTGACTTGATGTCAATATTCAAATACTTTTTGTGAACAGCTTCATATGCAGTCCATTCGATGTTCTTCATTCTGACTCTTTCTTGTCTTCCCGCCCTGATGGGATCACTTTCTTGAGCTTCGTTCGGGTTTCTGTTACAAAAATTTATTATTATTATCATAATAAATGCATTACGAGTTAGTACATAGAAACTGAGATTTATAGTTTTTCTTATTGTCATAACTCTCAAATGCGTTTGGTTTACCAATACATGAAAAATATCGAAAAAGTATGTTAAAATTGTGTTTTCAAACGACTTTTCCATCAGTTGATATCTTGCCAACATTAAGTACGAAATGGTGACCTAATATCTTTCAATACCATACAAAGAATTTCCAACAAAAATATAGTATTCTATAACTAATAGATTTGCATTTTGTCTAGAAAAATATTTTTGATATTGAAACAACGGATATTTTTTTTTTTTGGTAAAAATCGCTTACCCAGTCTTGGCAAAGTTCCCCCAATACAGCATAACTGATTCCGACAGCGCTACTTCGGATTTTGTGTAGTTCCGCGGGAAGTGTGCCAACCCTCCGACGAGGGGTGCTCCGAAAATGTACGGCAGTTCCTCCCCATGGATGCAACCTTGTCTCTGTTAAAGAAATGAAGATAATAAAACTCGGAGCGATACTGATAAAGTAATTAGTTTAAATGTGTAGGTTGAGAAATACCACTGTGAGGTGTTTCTAGTATTCGAAACAGAAATTCCACTTATTTCATACCTAGATATTCAAAGTCAAGTCAAGTAAATTAACTTTTGTACAAAGGTTTAATTTCAAGGGAATGAAATTATTGCAAGAGTTTCATTAATTATTTATTACTATAGAACGAGTTTTAGTTCACTTTGAAAATTAGATCGTTATTACTCATGACGAAAAGACATAATCAGTACTAATAGATCTTATTTTAATAACAAACTAAGGTGATGGTGGGTTTAATTGATTACAAGAATAATTCATTCAAGCAATACCATACAGTTCTCTGGGCTTCTAGTGAAATAATGAGGACAACGTTTTAATTCCCGTATACGTAATAGTGGTGTGAATCTATTGAGGTATAAAGATCCTAACGAGCTGTAAATGTCTGGAATAAGGTTAAGACGCTGTCCATTCTAATCTAGTGCTCATCGCCCTTTAACTTTGATTTCACTTGGAAGTAGATGATAATGAAGCTTTAGAAGTCGGCTAACTTATAAGGGTACATCAGGTGAGAGTCTTTGGCCAGAGTTAGTGACTTACATTCATTTTTACAGTCTTACTACTGGTAGTAACACGGGTAAATATTTTGCAAGTGTTACTGTGATCGACGATAATGAAACTTTAGAAGCGGACTAACCTATGAGGGTTTGTCTGGTGAGAGTCTTTGGCCGTGGTTAGTTACCAGCATTTGCTATCCGAGTTGCTACCAGATTTACTAACAGTAGTACCTACCACGGGTAAATTTTCAAGGGTAAAAAATATCGGGTTTCTATCAATGAAACAAGAAGTTTAACTTTATAAATTATCCCCAGGCGGAAAACAGTCCACACGAAAGCCTCTAGAGAACTCTTATCGATTAATGACAAAGTGGTGCAGAAAGACGCCGGACGTTCGAAAGCTCGCTCGTTATACACTGCTATAATCCTTCCAAATTAGTCCACTACTATTATTGACTACATCGTCACTTACCATCTGGTGTAGTCGCAGTCAAGGGCTAAAGTAAAGTGTGCTAAGTTATTGTAATAAAAAAGGAATATCGCAGTTTTATTAAACCGAAACCCCTCATCGGTTTTCACTCGCCATCGTACCACAATGCAATAAATTGGTTTTCAATCAGCATCGTAGTAGAATGCTAAATTGAAAGAAAGAAGAAAGAAAGAAAATACGTTTGTTTGCAAAATACATGCACATGGATACAAAAAATTCCCCACCTAACATCTGCCGATAATTAATCAAGATCTCTGCGCTAGTGTGCTCGTCAAAACTGTAATAAAGAAACTCTATCCATTTCAGTCTAATAATGGACTGACCGGAGTCTTAACTTACTGGATAATAATAACAATCCAGACATAACAAAGATGTTGGCAATCACAATACAAGTAGGTACATGAGTCGCAAGTTTTCTGAAACAGAAGTTAATTTTGAAAGACAACATTAAAATTCGAGACGACATTTTCAATGTACAAATACAGCTACGCCCGACATGGCTCTAGAAGTGATTTCTTTTTAAACTTTGAACATTTTCCGATCAAATGTTGCTTTCATATCTTTTGAAACTCAGTGCTACATTGAAAGTCGTAGTAACATTGAAGGTTATACAAAGGTTATTGTAAAGAACATTCTTGATTTATGTTTTGTATTGTAATCCAATTTAGTTCTATGAGGCAAAATTAATACTAGTTATTATGGTACTTATTACTCTTATACTGGATGATATTTTAACCTCAAAATAATTGTTATGTTACGTAAAAGGAGTAGAAGCTTATGGAATCCTTACTTATGTTTATTTATTAGTAACATAAATTAATTACTAGTTGACACCCGCGACTTTTTAAGTGGTTTTTTAATTTGCGCGGGAACTTATTCTACACTATAATCTACGAGTATTTTTGTGCCAAACAGCCAAACCGGTTCAGTTGTTGCGGCGTTATTGATTAACAAATATCCATCCATTCATCAATACAAGATCAATACATCCATCCAAACTTTCGCATTTATGTTATTAGTAGGATTATTATCATTATACAGAGCTACTGAGCTAGCAGAAAAATATTTTTTTCATATTAAATTAAATATTATATTATAGTTATTCATTGTGCTATTAAAAGGAACAAAAAAATTAAGCTTAACGTTATGTGTGACATGATGTATAATTTAACTAAACTAAGCTTTTTGCTCTATCATCTTAATAACCTGTCCCGCAAAGAAGTAAAAATTACAAAACATAATAATATTCATTGAGGCTCCCAAATTACAGATTGTACGACTTCTTCATCACATTCAAATTTATATAAACTTTCATACAATATTATGTTCATAGCTTTAACGTCACGAAAGGCTCTGAAATTACGACTGAATGATAAACATAAAACGAGTCTGAATGCTACAAGGCTCAATATTGAACTTTTGGGAATAAGCTCTGATTTTCAAAGGCGGTATTAAAATGTGGGGTAACATTTTCATTTCATATCACTATTGAAATAAAAGGCGGGACGATTTCGCAGAAAATATGATATTTTCCTTTTGAATCTTTTAGAATTTCGAATACGACTTTGTTTTTGTCTTTCTCAAATTTTATTAAATTTCAAAAATTTACAACATGGGACAAAACATCAACATGGGAAAAATTTACATCTTCTCAGCAGAATTTGAATTCCGAACCTTAGCAAAAGTAGGAATCCATAATAAAACTAGGTTAGATAAATAAATAATCAGACCCCAGTATACAGCGCGAAATACCAAAATTCACGGATGAAGATACTACTTTGCGCTTATCAGCATTTTCTATCTAAAGAGGAAATCGGCATGGCGTTAGAGATTTATGTTTTGTGACTAATAGCGCGATCGATTTGCGAAAGCTACGCTGGGAAAACAACATTTTAGTACTAAAATATTGCTACCAGGCCATTTGTCAAGCGGCTAGTCCGTGTTTGCCGGGGAATATCTTGATTCAAAGTAACGATTGGAACTCCGAACCCAGTCCGGAAACGTTTCTTGAATTTAAATCACTCCCTCGCACAGACTTGGTAAAATTATTTCGTAGTTCGATCATCTTGTTAATCGTGAGTATATTAGATTGACTTTAGAAAGAAAAGCAAACCAAAGTCTGCATCAATATTGAGTTAAAACAAGCTTGGGTAACCATGTATCTACATAAAGTTTATACAAAATTATACGTTTAAGAAATATAGGATCATTATATATTCAACCATAATAGGAGATAGGTAATCGAATCCGTTAATTTAGGAATGCCGTTAAGATCTAAAATACCATGCAAATCACTGTTTAAATTACTTTATGTTCAAAATTTTTTCGATATTCAACAACAGCAACAAGATAAATAGAACAAAATACTCGTATGAAACTCTCGATGAAGCATCAATGCGGCTTATAGTCTTGTTAGTGTAATGTTCAAAGTAAACTCAAGTTAGCTTCGTTTTGAAAATTTAAGTCGTTGCAACTGATTTGCTCTTGTATCTAGTATCTAGTTACCAATGCCTAACAAACTAGCTAACTTGAAACTTGGTATTAATAGCTTGTTCTAACTAAATGATTCATAAAGGCTTGCTCATCATTGAAATTTAACTTTGTGTAACTTACCTATCACGAGTATCAAGTCTCAGTCTCCACTAAAATACACGTTTAGCAAATCAAGTTCTGAATAATTAAATAGCTAAAAGGCATCTTCCCAGAAGTTTGTTTCAAGAAATGAGATTTTTGCTTAAGTCGCAACAAAAACCTAATTTTTCGTCCTCTCGGAAAGTAAATGTAGACCTAGGTACCTGCTTAGCTTAGAAGTTGCATAGTTAGGCGCTGCCTTATTCGTGGTTAGTGAAAACGGCAGAATCTTTAAATAATTGCCAAAAATTCCAAATAATTTTAAACATGAATCTAACAGAGCATAGCAAAGCTTAAGTTTAGAGCGGCATTTAAAATATTTTGTCATATGAACGGGCCTGAACGGATCAAACAGTGAGTCTCAAAGACATCTTGAATGTAGGATGATGAAGGAATATTAATAACGAAGTATAGGGAATCGATGAATTATCCTTGTTTGTAATTAAAATAAATTGTAACTAGAGAGTATCAGGTTTCAACTACATTTCAAGGCCGCAGACCGTAACAGAACAAACAATATGAGATGTAAAGTCCTCACTCTAATAAATAGAACTTCTCTTTGACGATGATAACTTAACAAACTTTAATGAAATGGAAACGTTGGAGATTAAACTGTGTGCCAACAGATGAATTGTTTAACATTTAACATTAATATGAAAAGCAATTTCAAATTTAAAGAAATTGATAATATTCAGCTTAATTTTGCTTCACCCTCATAAAATTAATATTGGTTTTAAAATTGACACCAATATAATATTACTATCAAGTGAAGCACAAAGAAACAATTTAGATTTGTTATTAAATGAGGATAATAAAGGAGGAACTTAATTAGTGGCACTTATTACCGGGCAAAGTGGGCAAAAGCATGCCGGAAAGCGGACCCCACCTAGTGGGACAACGCTTAGTTGAAGGAGATTAGGAAACGTTTTTTCACAGTAGACATCCACAGGGTTTCTAAGTGCCACAGGAGGTAGAAACTATTGAATGAAGAATTTTATACCTTTATTTCGTTTATGGTCTTACCTTACGAATGTTTTAGCGACTGGCTCCAGTGTGGAATAGACTTTCCAACCACTCCAGTTATTAGCTTTGTACGAGCGATCATGTAACTTTGGTGGCAAGTTGGGAAGTTTTAATTTGCTTTTAGTGGCTACTTGATGGTGGCATGGGCACTAACTACTGCTTTGTTAATAGATTTTAACTACCATTAAGTTGGAAAGGTGACTTTTGAAACCGCGTTGTATCTCCACTTTTGTGTGCTTTTGTATATGGCGGATCCTTAGTACCCATAGTAGATCCGCCACATGTACATCATTATTAGAAACTTATTACTTAATAGTAATTAAAGCCTCAATAGCGCAATGTTTATACGTGGACGGTTCAAACCTACCCCGGTATTCGTCGTATATAATTGGAGGAGAATATTATTCATGTTTAGCATGGCAGATATTCATTTTGATAAAGGAAGTACACTTAAATATTTTTCGAGATATCTACATGATTTAAAGTAAAAGGAGAATAAATAATAATACAATTATTCTAATTCATTATTTTTTTTTTTCATCAGAATCAAAGATATCAGAAATAAATAAAGGCATGTAATTAAACGAGCTTCTATTTAATACCATTATTGGCTTCTAAATTACTAAGTCAGCTTCAACTAGTGAGCCTCTAAAAAATATAATTTTAGCATCTATATTTATAACTTAGCTTCAAACCGTGAACTCCTAAAATACTTAAATATTAGCATCAAATAATACACCAAATCTTCAACCACATTTTTAATTTTTTTTTTTGTGAGAAAAATGAAATAAAAAAATGTTTCTAACTAAATAAAAAAACGTTTTTTTTTTGATAAAATGAAATTAAAAAATGATTGTTTTTTTTTTTTAATTTAATTCAAGATAAATACCTACACATAACATTATAACATTTTTCAAAAAAAAAAATCAAAAATTTTTTCAACTTTTTTTTTAGTTTTATTTAGGTTTACGATCCCAACTGAACCTAAGTGCCCGGCCTTCGGCCGGGCACCTGATTATTCATGTATAACCCTAACCTAACCTAACTTTAGTTTAAAGAAAAAATTATACAAAAATAATTGCAATATTAACACACTAACAACAGAACAACAAAAAAAAACAAATGCATGTTTTGAATGGCGCTCTCTGATCGGTGCAAATAGCCATAACCAACGAGATCGTGCAAATTGCCAGTCGCATCCGTCTCACTCGCACCAACGAAATCGTGCAAATGGCCAGTCGTATCCATCTCACTCGCACCAAATCGTGCAGTGGCAGTGGACAATAATAAAAATAGTGGCTCTTTATTTGATGCTTTCTTTGGAATATTTTGTGGCCATTGTGAAGAAGCCGAGTTAGTATATTAGAAGCTTCATCATTTTCCCGTCGCTGAGTTATTAAATTAGAAGCTAGGTTTTGATGCCAAAAAATAAATTTTGTTGGTCGACTTATTATATTCCATAAATAAATAAATAGAATACAAAGTAAAAGATGGTCCAGAATAAAATAATGCGCAACATACTATAAATTATTCTTAAAGTAAGAAGTTTGTATCACTGAATATTCTGGCAACCTTTGATGAAAGTTTTATCACTTGAGTTACATTATGAATAGACAACAAAGAAATTTAGCAGATTATGCTTCTTGGCAAACTCAACAAGGGAATTATGTTAACGGGCCAAGTTCTGTCACAAATTTTGCAAAAGACATCTCAGATATGCTACGTTAGGCCTCCATCACGGACGGTATTGAATTTGGCAAGTCCTCATTTTTCTATAGAAACCTTGTCGCATTTAATGAGACTTTTAAAAAAGTTGCACGTAACAATGACAGTCTGCTGGAAATTTTGCTTCCTTTTGGCGAGACTTTCTTTTTGTGAGACGATTACTTTATAGGTATTGTGGTCAAAGAAAATTGATTTTCTGTCTTTGAAGCTGATGCTGATCATTTGTGTTTTTTCAGACAAAGTACTGGAAATATTGATGATTTAACAAAAGCTGGAATTTCTTTTTTTTTCATTCGATGACAAGCTAGTTCTTGACTGCGATCTTTCCTGGTATGTCCATTCAAGTGCAGTCTCTCATCAAACGCGGCTTGCCTTTTTGTAACCATTATCAGTTCTAGTTACTCAGTTATTGAATATTATATATAAATAATTTTCCTATTGGTCGCTGTGTTTCTTCCTGAAGATCTAACTGGTAAATTGGAAGAGAACTCTGATGATTGAAAAGATTTCTATTGACAAGTTACCTGGGGATAATCGCCGTACTTGGTCTGGTAGTCGAACACGTAGAGGTAAGAGTTTCTTCTCAAGGCAGAATGAGTATCTGCCGTCAAAACCGTCGGTGCTACTACCTGCGCGTCGCTTAGTGCTTCTAGAGTTTCGTCCCTGCAGAAAAGAGTCTGGTCAATACAAAAACAGTCTTCAAATTCTGTAAAACGAGGCAAGACTTAATTAAATCTAGATTTGATTTAAGTCAAGTAAGGAGTCTATAAACTGTATAAGTACTTTAAGCGAACAGATACGTCGGTATTATATCATAAAATTCTTAGTACAGTTCTTGTCGAGAAAAATAAACGTAATGTAATAAAGTTAAGTTAAATCAGGTCTAGGCAACATTATTATAATTTCTCAGAATTAATCTATAGATTATGAATATTAAAGACAGTTGTTCTAAGAAAAATTAATTCGAATTCATGTAGGTGAAGTAAGGAGGAGGACAAATGCAAAGGATCCATGAAGAATCTGGTAGTTCATGAAAATATTATTATTTATTTTTAAATTCACCTAATATTGATAGGATGCTGGACGGGTCTCTCCCAATCTGTGTACTCGTTGATGATAGTAGCCAGGATTTCTGACAAATGATAGCTGTACGTGTTCCGCACGAACGACTTGAGGATCTTCGACCTTCTGTCCGCTTCGATGCCGTACTGGACGTCGTCACCACTAAAAGCGAAGTAGGCTTCCGCTTTTGTTACGCCTAGCATTAGATCGTACCTGATTTGAAACAACAGTTTAGATTAATTACTAGTGTTATTTTCCCGGTCCTCTGAAAGACATAGTTACGCAAAAAGGATCACAAAACATTTTGTATGATCACACTAATCACACTAATATTACTCTTTCGCGCAAAAACTTCTTGACAGATTTTCCTGAAATTTAAAATTCAGATAGATTACATCCTGGATTAACACATAAGCTACTTTTTATCCTGAAAAATTAAACAGTTCCCGTGGGAATTTAAAAACTTTAATCCGTGCGGACGATGTCGCAGGCATCATGTAGTTAAATAACTAATATTATTAAGACTATTTATTAATAAAACATAGCACGCCTAATATAATACTGTACAATATCTACTGTACTAGCAATGTTTGGCCAATGCCTATTCACACTTGTCTTGAAGTTACTCAAATTATATGTGGCCGGAAACACAGACGCTGGAAGTGCGTTCCAAACCTTAGCAGTTCGTTTCAGAAACGTTAATTATAAACAAAAAGTTATTATTGAACTTATTAAGCATTACTTATTGTTATAAGTAATGCTTGTTTCACGTAGAATACAAGTACTTCGAGGTAGTAAGCTGCTTTGAGTTACAACTATAACACTATAAGTACCAAACAAAACTTAACTTACTTGGTAAGCTGTGCAACTGCGCTTTTCCTCATGAGCACAGCGTTTATGATGTTCACGGCAGTGGCTCCCTTGCCCAGCGGAGCACGGGCTACTTGCCACTCGTAGCCAGGCTCCGGGTTGATGAGCATGTCTCCAGTGTCTAGACAATAAGAAAAAAAATCTTTATCTCTGAATCACTTGTGTTGATTAGAGGCGACCTCCCTGGCGCAGTGGTGAGCGCTGTGGTCTTATAACTGGAGGGTCTCGGGTTCGATTCCCGGCGGGGGCAATTTGGGAATTTATAATTTCTAAATTGTCTCTGGTCTGGTCTGGTGGAAGGCTTTTGCCGTGGCCAGTTACCACCCTACCGTCAAAGACGTGCCTCCAAGCGATTTAGCGTTCCGGCACGATGGCATGTAGAAACCGATTTTAAGGGTATGAGTACACTGTCATACCCCTTCCAAGTTAGCCCGCTACCATCTTAGACCACATGTCACTTACCATCAGGTGAGATTGCAGGCAAGGACTATCTTGTCATCGAATAAAAAAAAGAGGCGATGCTATATAATATTTCTTGCATACTGCGTCATAAGCATAGTAAACGTGTGAAATATGGTAGCTGAGCGATAATATTGTCATACTATATGATTTTGCAATATGCTATAATAAGCACTATAAGTATATATAGGCCCTTTGTCCGCTTTATATTTTTCGCATCTTACTTTCAGAGCCTCTATTACCTCTATTTTTTTTTGTTATTTTTTTTCAATCTAAAATACTTACCTCTATTATATAAAAGCCAGAACTTTAAATTAAAAAAAAAGTAATAACTAGTGGTTCGCCCCGAACTGAGACCTCGCGATATCCCATAATTCCCAAAAGTTTTAATTATATATTGTAATAATTAACTTTTAACATTAGACGCAATAAAAAAAATAATAGTTGACATAAAACTGTTTTACTGACACAGCGCCATCTATTAGCATTATAGTGAAGCTATTAGCTTCACAATAATGCTAATAGATGGCGCATTAAAATTAAATAATTTCGTTTCTTTATAACATTTATCTAATTTTAGTATTTGTTGTTCAAGTACAGGATATAACTGAATTTTCAACCAAGTTTCACGTTCTATTCAGTAATTCTTGACATATGGCTCAAATTAAAATCTCCACTTTGAAACCCCCCCATTTGGTCAATTTTTAGGGAAAAATTAAAAAAAATATATTTTTGTACTCTGTTCAAAGTCGTCTTTAAAAAGATATATCGCAAGTCTATGTAGAGCAACAAACAAGATTTTACTTCAAATACGCTTCTATGAGAGCCCCCCTGAAATAAAGCTTTTTATATTTTTTTATACAATGATCGGCTGAAGGCCATCAGTTTACATATTATATTTAAATTTGAAGTAATTACGTTCAGTAATTCAGAAGTTATAGGGCTCTGACAGACATTTAGACGAACACACTTCTCTGTCTAGTAGGCAAGCGCCCTAGTTGACTCAGAGAACTTCGCTTCGCTCGTTCAATAATGAACGTTAAATTTAACTGATTTCCCCATTTTTGAAATTCAAACAATGATTCATTTCATGTAGGCTTCTAGGCTTTTATTTAAGACTGTACCACTGGTTCGGTTTTATTATTTCATACCAAAAAAGGTTCAAAAGAGCTTTTTAACTTTCTGACGATGAATAAATTACGAATTCGCAAATAATTTAAGTTTTCAACAGAATCTAATAAAAAACGAACCCAGAACATCAGGAACAAAAAGTCTAGTAGAAAACGGAATTCATATAAGACTTTCCAAGAAAATAATTGCCTTGGAAGGCAAAAAGGACAAAGAAGAAAATCAAAAGAATTCCCCGCCGAGATCAGGTACAATAACGACGACAAAAAGGAACGAGATGAAAAAACTTCTGAAGACGTCTTAATAAATTATCCTGGCTGTCAGTTAATTCACTGATCGGGAATCAATATTACACAAAATGTGGTCAAATTCTAAAATAATGACTACTTTTAAGGTGTCGCTATGTTGTAGTTGATATTCCTACTATTTATTAACTACTGGCCCGCTGCTCAAGTGGATATATTAATTCATTCTATTTTTTTATAAACTAGATGATGCCCGCGTCGTCGTCCGCGTTTTGATTCCCGCGGGAACTTTTTAATTTTCCGAGATAAAAAATAGGCTGTGTTAATCCTGTTAATGACAGATGTCAAAATAATATTAAACAATATTATAGCATTTCCTTAAGGAAATTCAAATCAAAGGCTTAGATAGTTATTACTAATACTTTTTTAAATTAGAATTCTTGGCATCCTCAAGAAAAATAATACAACCATCAGCACAACAACACAGAACTAACGTTTAACAAAGCTACTTTTCTGTATTAAAAACACGAAATGATTTGGTTTTTAAATTAATTCTCTGAACAAAGCCTCAATAGTGTATTAGTCAACTTGAGCTTAGCTAATATTCTTTAAAAAAAATTGGGTCCCAATTATTTATACTTTACTTATAGTGCAGTTTATCCTTAAAAAAAAAAGACACCGAGATACATAAAAATTTTGATACAAAAATGCCAATTTAGAACTCGTATACAACTTTGGAGGGCGTAATTGTCTTCGACAAAGTAAAAGAAGTAGGAGCGTATGTATACACGAGTAAAATCAAAAGGATTCCTCACAGAGATCGTAGACATTATTGAGGACACGGGGGAATGAGATGAGAAAACTTTGCGGGATAATTTAATAACAGAACTCGGACGGAAGGTCTGTCAAACGAGAAATTCCAGAATCACAATTGAAGAGTTGCCGGAAGTTAAAAGTTTCAAACAAAAAGTACAAGTTTCAGCCTCAGTCTTAAATAAAGATCAAGTCATGTGGATGTATTAAGTCGTGCCTATGTAAAGACATGGACGTCTATCGGTTGATAAGAAAGTAGTAAACAACTTTGACAAGTACTTATGTGGGACGAGGTACCTATATGTACTACCTAACCCGTTCTTATTTGCTTGAGAGGCATTTGTGTTTATTATTCATTTCACTTAACGCCTAACATCGAAGCGCTCACGTTCAGGTAAATCTAGTTCAATACCAGATAATTCCTCGGCATTTACAACAAACTCGGTGTAAGGAAACTCAATAGAATTATCTTGTATTTCGCAGTAACCGTATTCCCGTCACGCTCCGTCTGCTCGTGCAAGTTGCGAATTTGCTCCAACTAGTTTCACTGTTTGTCCTTCAGCCACGGTTTGCTTACTGGACATTCACACTCCAAACTGTATAGTTGTACTTCCTTTATATTGTCAAACATTTTGTCGCTTGAATTTAACATGAATGTGGAGTTGTAGGGCTACTTTGTGATTTAGAAACGTTTGCGTGTTTGTGAATTTATTATTCAATGACTAGCTTTTGCTGCGACTTGATTCGCCTGGAGGAAGGTTTTCAAAATTCTAGGGGAACCTTCTGTTTTTCCAGAACAAGGTAGCTCATATTACTCTCCAAGTCCTCGACTTTACTCCAGCATACAACACATCAATCCAGAGGTGCCAGATGGCTCTTTAGTCAGACAAGAAAACTGAGAGCAGCTGGAATATTCCACCTTCTCTAGATTATTTTAATCATCTATCTATTGTTGTTCTTACTTTACTTTCTAAACATTATTTTTCTACATACCAATAACAACTCCGTCTACACTGGGACCAAATGCGTAAGAAAAGTCTGGAGCTTGGACTGGCGCTGATAGAAGGGCTTCTAATGGTCGCTCTCTTAGACACCGAAGTAATGCTGGAGGAGTGAGGTCTGTAGACAAAGAAATAAATAAATAAATGTTAATATCAAGTTGCTTGAATCAACTTGAAATTTGAATTAATTTGAATTGATGTACTTTGAAGTGGCGTTTGTACTCGGTTTTATAAAAATAATTTTTACGTTTATAAGTGGACAACTACAGAACCCTACATTGCGCCTGGCTTAACTCGCATTTGGATGCTTGTTTTTATTAAAAGCTGCAAAGAAGCACCGCAGTCGTGGATTTTTTTTATGTTTCACATTTAAATGATTTCTTGTGAGCAAGGGTATTTGAGAATTAAGCTTCTACAAACCAGGTGAACAGTTAGCATGAGTGGCGACCAACTCCGCGTATTTGTTGGGATCTGCTACCAGCGACCACGGGCTCAAACCTGACCCTGACATCAGGATCGCTCTGTGGAAGAGTAGACCTGTAAAAGAATCAAGATTCAATCAATCATCTTCTTGATCTTCTAAATATTTATACGCAACAGGTGATTGACTGACTGATCTATAAACGCACAGCTCAAATTACTGGATCTGGATCGGGCTGGGCATACAGATAGCTATTATGACGTAGACATCTACAAGGGTTTTTGGAAATTCAACTCCTGAGTACTACTTTTTATTAATCAGTCGACTTTCCTGAAAGTCGACAGTAAATTTTTAAAGTAAATTTTCCTGAAAGTGTACTTAACACTTTCAGGAACATTTACTCAATAATTTACCATGGTATCTAACGAACCTGCATCTTTTATAGGTTTTATAAAAAGTTCAGGATGTTTCAAATACTATTTGTTAAATGTTACTGTTGATTACAAATCTTATTAATTTTGTAAATTCGTTTAAAATTTATTTCAAAATCAATATGTTGCTCGCAATTAATGTTGCTGGTTAAAATAAACCTATACATACAAGTAATAAAATTAAGTGAATTTAATGAATACCTACATTAAAAGTGAAAAGCTCTAACAATACAACTCATAACGTAACGTTGCTTGAATAACTAATGTAAAATTATTGAATAGAAAATTGAAAACAAAGAGAGAAGTTTGTAGGCAAACAAAGAATGAGCAAAAGCAAAATATAAAAAAATATGTATTTTGTATTATTAAAGATTCATGAAAGACATTTTGTGTACACAAAAAAAAAAAAAGAATTTCCACCGAAGTGCTATACTATTCTCGGATATCTAAACAATCTTCGAGTTTCATGAATAATTATGGTGGAAAAATTTAATAAAATCCTTCTCTCTTTGGGCTTTATTTTTTATCAGCCGATATCTTTTCGGGAGCTAAATTTAATCAACTGGTTCGTCTTTTGGTAGGCTATAAACTGAGTAATTCATTTATAAGGAACATTGATACAATATATTTGAACAATACTATTACCTACAGTTTTTCATGAAAGAAAAAATACGAGATTGTTCAGTTTTAATAAAACCAAAACAATGATAATAATAATAGTTTTTGTAAAAAAGTGGACAAAATCGTTAACGTTTTGTAAACTCAATCAATAGACGAGCAAAATTAGACTCAAAGTAAAATAAATTGTATAATGAACTATCTCCAAAATCAGCCTAAACTTCAAGAGTGTAGGCAGATATTCACTTTTTTCGATATCGCGCTCTGAAATTTTTAATTTTATTAAAATTATTAATAGACGAATCGTTATCAGCAAGAAAAGATTAGAAATAGAAATAGAAATAGAAATATTTTTTATTCAAATAAACTTTTACAAGCACTTTTGAATCGTCAATGAATCTACCACTGGTTCGGAATGCCTTTCCTGCCGAGAAGAGCCAGCAAGAAACTCGGCGGTTGCTCTTTTCAAAAAAATAAAAATTTACAATTGTTATTGAAACTATGCTATGTATTCAGTGCTTCCACGATGAATTTTCCTGAGTACAATACAAGTAAAAATAAATACAATACAAATACAAATAAATACAATTCAATACATGTTAACATAGGCAGACAAAAGCAGACCCATTCCCGTTGGTGGCACCCGTTCACGAGCATGACGCATGATCCAGCCATTGCTTCGCTCAACCATATTTGAGGGAACGTAACAACCCGCACCACACGACACCACCACAGAAACTTTAAAGAGAGCATGACATACTTAGGCTACCCATGTTAAGGCATCGAATTGAATACTAATATTAAACTACTCATTTTAAGACATGACTGAGACAAATAAAGTGCAAACACCGTGGAACAGAATACAATAGAATCATGTTACACAGGATAGTTATTACTGTCTTATGAATCACTGGAGCGAATTATATCCACGCTTTTTTATCATTTACATAGTCTTCAATTGTATAATATGCTTTTTTCATGAGAGCAGATTTAATTGATTTCTTAAACTTGTGTAGAGGCAAGTCTAAGATTGACTGTGGAATTTTATTGTAAAACGTCACGCCCATTCTCACAAATGTCTTTTGGACCCTCTTGAGGCGCAGCCCAGGAAACATGAGCCTATTTGGACCTCTACTTGGTCTATCGGACAAATCACTCTTTTTTTTGTAACTCAAAATGTTTTGTCTGACAAACATTATGTTGTTATAAATATATTGCGAAGCTACTGTAAGAATGCTTAGAGTTATTTTGCTATAATCCGCCAACAGAAAAAATTTGTATGGTCTGTATTGTCATTTAACTTACAATGCTGTATTGTCTAGTGACTAGACAATACAGCATCGTAAAGTCGATATCTCCTGAGGATGCTCCTGTGTCAGGGCGAAACGTGCGTCGAGAGTAGTATAAAAGTCTTGTGTGGTGGTGCATGTGAGTGGTAGTGGCATTGCTTGCTTGGGAACTTAGCTTTTTTGCATGGTCGGGAAGGTAAGCGGTGCTTAGCATACAGATGTTTTCTGTATTATAATTGTTCTGCGGATTATAGCAAAATAACTTTAACATTTTCTTACTAATCATGAACTTCCGCAAAGTAACGCCTGATTCTATCAAATATTTAGAATCGTTATCAGTTGAACCAGACGAATAGGTATCGGTAACACTCTGACCATAAGCTTCAAACGTAATTTCGTGTAATAAATATTATCAAACTGATTTATGAAACCGCTGCAAATGGGCGAAATTTCCTGCTGAATTTCATTCATTAATACTGCACACGGGCAGCGGTATGAAATTGAACCAAAACCGTTTATCCTCTCCGTTTACCGTTGTACCGTTAACCGTTTATACTCTCTCGAGGAGATTTACTTACGTTTGTTTGGTCGGCTCAGTCTTAACACCTCAATAGCCCAACATTTAAACGTACAGACTGCAAACTGAACGATCGACGCTTCGATCCTCACGCGTTGAACTATTGTCGTACCCACTCCTAAACACAAGCTTCCCACTTATTTGGACAGGACAGGTTCCTCCAAATAAGCCAATTTTAGATTGGCTAATATTCTTTTTTAAATAAAAGAATACTTCCCTTTTCAGGCTATAACTTCGTTAACCAACATTTGCCAAATACGATTTTTTAATGCTATCTTACTTAAAAACAAAATCTCTATCGATCCATTTAATCGGTATTCTCTTTACTTCTGTACAGTTTTAGATATAGCAATATGAAAAAGGTCGTTTATAAGCCTTATAAGTTATCAAGTGGCATCATTTCTTTATAAATTCCCGCTTTTTGGATTCCCGCGTTTTGGTAGTTAACGACATTTTAACTGGACGGCAGCATACTTTACTGAAATTATATTTTTTTGGAACAATGCCGGTTCATCCCAGTTTCACAGGGGTAGTCTAATAGGAACCTTGTCATCGTCTGAATAGAGGTTCACGGCTAAACATAGGGCTCTTGGAGTATTTCACATTGCTTTGTGCTTACATCGCCTGTATCCAGCGACCAGTCCAACTAGTGGGGGAGTCTACCAACACTGGGCTTTCCGGTGCAAGGTCTTTATATTGTCTACATGGAATTAGGAAGTACCTTCTTCTTAGATACAACGTCTCTATTTAGTAGCGCGTCTGCTGACATTACGCTTTGTAGTGCGGAGTTATCTCTCATTAGAACCTTGCCTCCTTGTTCTTGATAGTTGCTATTAAGGCTTGTAGAAAAGTTGAGATGGTGTTACTTTTATAAGGCATATTTTTGGTGTTTTAAGTATTTACACTGATCTTATACACTTGTTGATTAATTAACTTTTCAGTAATAGATGGGTAGAGTAGTCATCTATCTACATATTTAGAACCCGAACTAATAGTTAGATTAACCATTCGCTTTGTCAAACGCCAGCCAGCATTCCCAGCCAATATGTATTCTGTCTCAACTGGAGTGCATTATCATTATTTATCTGGCCAAATGCAAAGGCCATATTTTTAGTAGCCACACAGGCTAAAGTTGGACTTTCGGATTTTGTTGGTTTTTACTTGACTATGGCAAAGGCAAAAGGAAGTGTTAAGATTTTAGCAGTCTACGTGTGTATCTATGTAAACTACTAAACCGATTTTGATGAATGAGGTGTCAATCGGTTCGTTATTTTGGTTTGGGTGACATATGCTACATTTTATACGAAAACAATCAATATGACGGACGTTACATCCAATTTTCAGTTTTAATTTTTTTTTATCATACAATTAATATCTCTAATGGACTCTGCAAAAGGCTTTATACATTGGGTGTTATTCGCCCAACGCATTTTTTAAAAAGAATATGAGCCAAACTGAAGATGACTAATATCCTCCTATCCTCTCCAAACAAGCGGAAAGCTTGTGCTAGGAGTGTGTACGACCATAGTGCAACGGGTGGGATTCGAAACTGCGACCTTTCAGTTCTGAGTCTGCACCTTTAACCGTTGGGCTATTGAGGCATTAGACCAAACTAGAGCCATAAAAGTAAACAAGAATTTTGGCAACTAATCAAGTTTACGATCTTTTTACTTTGTCGCATTTTGTTTGTGTAATTTGTAAAATTAAAAATGCAAAGCAAAGATCAACGCCAGCATGCATTTTTGCTCACGTATTTTTAAAACATGTCTGACCCTACTGACGATAATCTATTTATACCGAAATCAATTACTGTTCGTTAGTCTGGCTAAAACTCAAAAACAGCTTGACCGATTTGAATTTTTTTTCTTTTGTTTGTTTTTGTGTGGTTTAAACCCAAAATTACAGAAATAAAAAATCTAAATTGGTAAATATTGTACACAGGAATCCCCACATTGGATAACTTTCAATAGACGGCGGGAGTGAAGCTGCGGGTAAAAGCTTGTTTCATTTAAAAATGTGATATCACGTTAAACCAAATGGGGATCGGAAAATGTCACATTATACAAACTATAAATGACACGGCAATTTGAGGTTTTATTAAAATAAACGATTTTTCGGTACAATTATTTGAATGAATAAAATCCACACATCTCATATTTTAGCCAGATGCAGTGGTTTAATAAATCAACTTAATAAATGTATTTTGTTTTGGGCGAAATAAATTTTATGGAGCATATAATTAATTTAATTACTGACTAGAGGAAATGGAAGGGTGGTAGGGTGGTAGGGTGGATATTTCCGATCCCAGCCCTCAGTTTAAGGGGACATAAATTCCGGACTATCTTTTATTCGCGACTTTGTGAACGTAGAGTTATGTCGAATTACTCATACATAACCATGGAGGAACTCTTTAATAAGTTTTCCATGGTAACTGTTACATACTTTTTTAAAAGTTTCTTCAAAAGACTTTATCCTCGCAATATTCCAAGACATTGAGCTCTCAAATTCATTTATGTATATCAATAAAAAACTTCTATTTTTAATTTTCTTTTTTCATTTATTGTTTTATACCGAGAAAAATGGAAATACAATTTGGCTGTGACGGAACCAAATCATAATCAAATCCATAGTATTACAAAGAAAAACTCAGTTTTTACAAATAAATAAATATGCGAATAGATTTGGTTGTTCATAGATTAAGACCCTTTTACATTTATTCTGTGTAAACAAGATTAAAGAGGTACTTCACAGTTTATACTTGAGCCATCAAATCACTTAACTCAAGTTGAATTAGTTTAAGACTTTGTTAGCCAAAATACCTATAAATGTAATGGAAAATTTAAGTCACGAACTTCGTTAGCAAAATCAATTCAGTATCAACATTTTATAATATAATACTAGCTCAGATATTTGTAAAGGTACAAAATGAGCTTTGAGAATCTTACTGGGCGCTTTATTGGAAATGTTCGAATATTACTTTCTACAGACTTGTTTGTTGTTCGCAAGTTAGGGTTTGGTAATAATTCATTTTAGTTAGGTAAGAAAGTTATTCGGGGTATCCTTTGACCTTTATCTCCCTTCACCGATTTGCTTCGGACTACGATATTATGTTTAATGAGTCGTCATTGTTTCAACCACTAGACGTCCACTGCTGGACAAAGATTTTTTGGATCAATATATAGTGCTAATCGTACCAATATGGTAAGGGTGGAAGTGTGTTGTTTTGTACTTCAAACACGCAGCAACGGAGTATAATTAAGAACCTGAAGGCTACATAATACAATCGCAGAATCTATTGAAAAGATTGAGTAAGTAGCCAGACTCAGTAAAGCCGTTTATTCCCATCAAATTACCATCAAATTTAATTAAACCCGACACGATAACTGGCTAACCCATATCAAAATTAAATCTACATTAAGATTTATGAATAAATTATTCAATAGAACAATTCCATAATTAAAGCGAAATTAGTTAACGAAAATTAAAACGTGTAAGCTTTGTAAACTATGTCCGCGGGTCAACAAAAGGATCGTATAATCTCGAGGCTGACGGCTAAACTAAGTTTTAATTAAAATGTTTCATGCTTATTTAGACTTCCAAAGACTATGACGTCAGACTTAATATTATGTGCGTTCCAGGGTTCCGCTGAAAAGCTGAATACCATCCAATTGCAACTGCGCGGAGCACGCAAACTTTGAGCTTTCTCAGTAAGAATGGCTGGGTTCTTTGAATATAATATGACATATTATTCCGTGTACACTGAGTTTAAATTGCCTCACATAATATAAACTCCTGCTGGGCTCGTGGCAAAGTTGTTTTAGATTGTAGTTAACAAAGGAGCGTTGCAAAAGTCCCTGGGTGCGAGATGCTAGAATTATTTTTGAATCACTGATCCAGTGAAGTGCTCTAAACGACATAAATTTTTACATGTAGAGTCTCAAAAGAGACAGCTAGCTAGCCTTGATTTCGTAGAGTGTCATCTCTGTCACTTATACTACCTATACTATGACCTTTGTTGCTTGCTGAAATGACACTTTGCAAAGCCAAAGCCAGTCGAGTATCCCCTTCTTAAAGCTCGATATGTTACTTTTACTCATGGATAATGTCTTCTCGACCGATTCCATTCATCTGCGCCGGAGATATTATAGTTCTCAAGTGTTTGCACAAACACACAAAAAAGAAATTAGCGGTAGGACCGACGGTTTTACGTGCTCCCCGGAAAACAGGGGTTCCACAGCGCCTAACTTCCTAACTCTGGTTTCTTATAAGAAAACCTCATTAAATTTTTGGCCCGACCTGGGAGTCGAACCCGCGACCTCGTCATCAGTAGTCGAATATGCTAACCACCAGACCATTGCAGTAGTTACTGTGAGTAAGGAATGATAAATTTGTTTAGTATCATATGATAATATAACTTATTTGTAAAGGTTTCTTTGATACATATTTAAGTACGCAAAGCAGTAGTAAGCAAAGCTTCTTCATTAAGGCAGTAGGTACGAGTATATTATTCAGAGCTCAAGATAAAAAATAAGAAAATCTGAAATAGCGCTCCTCCGGTGGCGTATTTCTTTTATATCTGAAAGTCTTAAGTATTCATAACAGCTAATCTAGGTTTAAAGAGCGCACAGATATCTTGAGGATAGTGGGGCATTCAGAATAAAATATTCGAATAGGGAAGTAATGAGAAATTGTGTTTTACGAGTTTTGTAATTTTTCTTCCAAAATGCATAACCTGGACAGGTGTAAAATGATGTATTGGGGATGATGTTTCTACTTGCAAACTGTGCACAATACAATATATAATAATATAAAAAAATAAATTCTTCTCATAATACCCCTACAGCGAAGAAAAAGTATATTGTGTTCTATATTTGGTTATTAAATTCATGATCTTTTGCTTTGTCAGGAAGGTCACGTAAATAAGATTCCCTGGAATATTCAAAAAATCCTTTCTTAGTGGATACTTATTGCTTACGTCATAGCTATAATTATGTCTTTCAGCCCGATCCGTCCAGTAATTTGAGCTGTGCGTTGATAGATCAGTTAGTCACCTTTTACTTTTATATATCTAGATTAGACTAATTGATGCCTGCCTGTAGACTGAGGTTTTTAATTTCCGGGGGAACTCTCTTACTTTTCCTTGATATTCCAGACTATAATCCATCTCTGTGCCAAATTTCAACCAAATCCATTCAATCGTTGCGGCGTGATTAAGTAACTAACATATTAGTATGGTAGTAGGATACCTGCGAAAAGTATAACAATGTCAAATCGGTATTTGTCCTGAAGCTTTTCAAAATGAAATCTTTTCTTGGCAAAGCCGAAATAATAATATTATAATACTGTTAGCAAGTCTACTTTTATCGTATGTATTACATTTTGGTATAAACCAACAGGCCTATGTAAACTGGCTTCACGATATTAGCTTACTGGAGTTGTTGATGTTTGTGTATGGCACAATTTCTCCTAAACGCTTATAGCGATCCCTTTGTTTGGTATCTCATAGAGTTACGATATTCCCCCTATCTAATAATGTGTTGTTACAAAGTTAATGGTAGGTTCTAGGTTATTATAAGCAGGCTTTACTTTAATGGGTCATAAAATCATGAAATATACCTAATGGAATATGTTGGATACCGTTAGAGAGATTGGAAAATTAAAATCACTGCGGTACACATTGTTTAGCGTTTATATAGTCTAGTGGTTAAGGTTTCACAGTTCGTTTCAAGGGCCCGGAGTTTGATCCCATCAGGCATGCATCTTGAACTTTTCGGCAATATTGTGAAAGAACTGGCATGCCTGAGCGTATTTGACACAATATTCATCTCAAATCAGCATTGGTCAAAGAAAATATATCGTGAGTAAAGCTACATGCCTGAAAGTTCTCTATAATATTCTCCGCACTAGATGGCGATAAGCAGTTTTGGACCTGGTATGCACTTATCCAAAAACAACAAACGATTCAGATGCAGTATTTGATTTTACAGCAGTAGATCAAGTTTTAACCATTCGAAAAAAAAACAGGCAAAACTAACATCATATTATAAAGGATGATACTGAGTAAAATATAAAATAATGAAAATTCGACAAAAAAAAAATCGCAAAGTTAAATCTAATTTTCAACCAATTTGCATTTATTTCCAATGTGTTTCATATTAAAGAGCCAATTTTACACTATACATATTACTAAGAGATGGTACAGCCATTAAAAATAAAATGAAATCTTACGAGTTATTAGAATACATGATTTATTTTTAGCGCTTTCAATACTCCTACACGGCCACGCTAGCATCTGTCGCGTTTTACACGAGGTGTCGGTTTTATTACATCTATCGCGGGGATTTTTTTCTGGCCTTCTGCGCACTGTTAGCTATTTACCTTCTGGTACTGCGAGGGAAGTAAGCAGGAAATGCACGCACGCCGCCCCAGTTCCGTGTCCCATCAGCGTCACATTAGTGGGGTCCCCGCCGAACACTGCGACGTTTTCCTTGATCCAATGCAGTGCAGCTATCTGGTCCATCAGACCGTAGTTGGCTGGAGATCGAGGGAAGTCATCTGACCGAGGGTTGAGGAAGCCTGTGGACAAAGTCGATAAATAATAATTTTTTAAGAAAAATTTCCGTACTTGAATGTTGAGTTAGTAATGATGGCTTTACAATAGTGATATAATATACCGATTAGTAGTTCTGTTTTATCATTGTGAATGAGCCAAATATTAAAGAAATCTTCTACTATATAAAAATAAGTCGGGTTTTCCTTCCTGACGCTATAACTCCAGAACGCACGAACCGATTTCCACGGTTTTGCATTCGTTGGAAAGGTCTCGGGCTCCATGAGGTTTATAGCAAAGAAAATTCAGGAAAAATTTCAACAGAAAAGTGGGAAAATCTTTTTTCACATACAGCGTCATCCCTGATACATAGCATGTACTTAGATTAAGAACTGTCGCTTGCGAATTGATATAAGTATCAAATATAAACTACATCATGGAGCTTTAGGTCCTAGCTCTTCAATCTAAGTCTATACGCGGACGAAGTCGCGGGGGTCAGTTAGTATGATATATAAAAATTCACTATTGATAGATATTTGATTCATGAGAACATCATGAGAATATACACGTTAACACGTTTTCATCAAACCAAGTTTTTTTCTGGATTGGATTTTTTTAAAGAATATTAGCCAAGCTGAACTTGAGTAATATCCTCCTATCCCCTGGAATATACCTAAACGGAAAGCTTGTGCTAGGAGTAGGTACGGCAATAGTGCAACGGGTGGGGTTCGAAACCTTTCAGTATTCCGTCCATCCCTTTAACCGTTGGGCTATTGGGGCTTTAAAGGAATTGAACCTATGTCTATAGTTTCTTGAAGTCAGCTAATACCAGAAAAAAGTGCCAGTCTATGTTAGAAAATGTTCTTATCCTATTTATTGCTTTACCCGTAAGTGATTCATGTCGATCCTTTTGTCACGACACTATTTTTTCGGAAAAACTGGCCACCCGGGAAATGGCAGTTTACTTTAACTGATTAAAAATACGGCTAACTCAGTTTTTTTTGCGAAGAACATTTTTAGCCAGTAGCCAATTTTCTAATGTAATAGCAATTTCATCTATGGTATTTTTTTATCAAAGTTCGACGTGCTATTTGATCATCGATCAATGTAAACTTTATAATTTACTAGCTGATACCCGCGACTTCGTTTGCGTGGATTAAGGTTTTTTATTTCCGAGATAAAAAGTAGCCTATATCCTATTTCAGACTATAATCTATCTCTGTGCCAAGTTTCAGCCAAATTGGTTCAGTCGTTGCGAAGTGATTGAGTAACAAACATACAAACAGTCGCATTTATAAAATTATAATTAATAGGAAATAGGATATTTTAGTTACAACCGAGAACTATTTTTCAATTTTTAGTTCATCTGGAAGTTACACAACCGTTTATAAATTAGAAACGAGTTAAGACTATAATAAAGCTCTCTTGGCCTCCACCCCGCAGCTGAGTTACGGAGTAAATTAGAGGTTCAGAGCCCTCTCATTAACAAAACGGCCCCCGCCCTGCTATTACAGTAAAGGTAAGTAGAATAATTAAATTGTACTCCTTAGATCCCTAATTATTCATTTAATGTTTGTTAGGCTATTATCAATGTAGTGGAGTAGGGAAGCCTGTGTAACAGGTAACGCTGTAATGATAGGTAACTAGATGTACTAAGCATTCATAATACCTAATATCCTGCTACCTCATCGTTGTGACGTCACAATAAAGTTCAGAACGTATGAATATCGCTACCAAGCATGAAACTTCTAAGCATAAAATATTCGGTTAAGTGCACTTTTCACCAACGTTGAGTGACGTTTAACCGAGGAATAAACTTGGCGTTCTGATTACTTACTACTTGGCGTTCTGAGTACTTTTTGTATTGAAAATACTACCAAACCTAAAGTATAGTTAAATACATTCACTTTCTCAAAAGAATACAAAAGTGAAACCAAAGTCTAGATATCTCTTACTGTTAGTCGTATATGCGGAATGATCTGAAAACCTAGTGAGGTTATAAGAAAACCCTTACACTTATGAGTATTAGTTATTGCTCGCGGCTTAGATGGGCAGAATTAGGTTTTTAAAAATCCCGCGGGAATTCTTTGTTTATTTTATATCACTCTCAAAGTCTTGAAGTATACTCGTACCCATGTATTGCAAAAATCACGTCACGTCTGTTGCTCCGTGATTAAAGGACAAACTAACAAGCATTTATATAGTAAGGGGCTCCCTGCTCTGGCATCATTTAATCAGTCCCGGTTACACGTCTGCCGCCGACATTTAACGAGGGTTTATAATTCAATCTTTTAAGTGATTGCTTTATCTCATTGTTAATCCTCGAATTACTCGTAGTATAATATTTACAAGCACTTAAAGGTTTTTACCAATTCAAAGTGCTTTCTTTGATCCCTGCAAACACTATTTTAATTTTTGCGAGAAACTCAATCGCCTTAAACGTGGGTCTGTTTGGTTTTAACTGTTACTTTTTATACGCTAAGCTACTATTAAGCTACTTTACAAATTTCTTTCTATTTTTAACAGTATAAAAAAAGAAGAAAGTTCTCAATTCAACGCATATTTTTTTTGGCGATGTTTTAAGCCATAACTTCGTTAAATCTGAATCGAATTCAATACTTTTTTGTTTGAAAGGACGTCAAAGTCAGATTGGTTGGTGATAAAACTGGCTTTATACACACTAGAATAAGTTTGACAATGCCAATATGTTTTAGGCTCGAATGTCGCCCTGGGGGATAAAGACTCGACCGTTTTGATCCAATGAGATATGGATGGATCTATTATAAGCGTTGGTTAGCTTAGGTTTCACAGGCTATAATGGTAAACTATCCGCTTTCAATTTGAGGTTTCCAGTCATGAATATGACTTTATATTTTATTTTATCCGACTGCGGCAAAGCCAAACGGAAGTAGCGCCTAAACTACTGACTCGATTTTGATAAATCAGGTGTCGATCGATTCGGCATCAGATTCTGAGTGACATAGGTTTATGATATCCTCCTACCTACATTTGTCCTACACAAAGAACATAACATTTAAAAAAATCTATTGCCGGATTCTTAAATGGTATCCCCAAAACATTTTACTAGTTACATCTTTCGACTATCTAGGCTTGTAAATAAAAAATAAAAGTATCAATTCTCCTTGTCAATTTTGTAAAAATGGCGACGGAAGGCAGACAAGTGGAGGTGTGCTCGCACAGGGGTAAGTTAAACGAATGAAATATTATTCAAATCATCGAAATGATTAGATTTATCATAATTAGTAAGTAATTAAAACTATGAAATGTTGATATACAGTTTTATCTTCGCATAATAATAAATAGAATTTTCACAAGCTTGTTGTCATTTTCTATGTCCTATGCAGAGGACAAAAGTAGGCAATAAAGTTTTGATAGTTTAACTACTTTTGTACTTTGTATAGTACATTGTAAGTTTTTGTCAATTATTTATCTATTTTCTAGCTTTTACAGATAATGATATATTACTAGAAGCATTAGAAGACTCAGTGTTTGACTTTTCGGGCGAAAAATCAGATCGTAATCTAGAGTCCTTCAGAGCCTAGTCGAAGATCCAACGACCACTAGACTAGAGATTCAGACAGCATTTCAAGATGATCTCCAGTAATTTGGAATTAGCATCTTCATCATTGTTTCGCTCAAGAGGATGTGGAAGAACTGGAAGAAGTGTTTTGCGTGGACGTGGACGTGGGCATGAACGTAGACATGGTTCTGGTCTTGGCAAGCAACTTCAATGAACGCAATCTTTGTCCTAATTTACTCGATAGATTGCAAACAGGAATCGCCAAAACAACGGCTACTTTCAAGATACATGGACGAAAAATACCTGAAATTAATGATTTGATGCAGCCAGAATAATTGTTAGGTATATTTTACGCCTAACAGGAATTATTATTCCAATTTTCATTAATATTTATAGTAATTTTAATTAATGACAATCTATGTGTTATCTATCGATAAATTCTTAAAAACAATATTATTTGTCAGAAACCGTCATGTTTCTTTTCTGACAAACACAAACTTGGCTAAGTAACTTATCGACAGGTTACAGAAACAGTAGAGGGCAATCTTTTCTAAATCATCAATGTAAATGTACTATTCTAAACTTATTGATCTCCAAAATTACTGACTGATCACTACATAATGTTTATTATATGCTCAGTTTTGTTTTGTTAATACAAGAAATATATTATTACACGACTACAGCAAAGGAAAAAGGAAGGATTATGATTTTAGCAGTCTATTTATGTATGTTTATATGTATAATCGTATGTATGTATGTGGTATATTTACGTATGCTACGGTGTAGCGCCTAAATTACTGAGCCAATTTGGATAAATCAGGGGTCAATCGATTCTTTCTTATATTCGGGATGATATTAGTCACATATTATTCAATATGACGGATTTATATCCAATTTTCCATAGTCTGGTTACAGTTTTTAAACATTTTTCTTATCTTGATAATTTTGTTTGGAGCAACGTTTTATTTTTGTATTTTTTTCTGAAAATTTATTATGTATATAACATAAGGCAATAAATGTTTGTTATATTTTGATTCTGATCCAATTATAATTGCATTTAATTTCCTGAAACTATTCTATGTCCTATACAAATCACATAGTAATATCGTACTTTTGTCCTACGTATAGGACATAGTGAAAAACAGATTTTCCTAATGTAGGATTTTTTTTACTATTTTTCCAGTATATCGTAATCTATTAGCAATATTATACTAAAGTTTCAAAAACATATTCTAAAAAAAGTGTCTTTGGTAGGCAGGAGGTTATACGAACGAAACCAATAAAACCCATACATTCGCGTTACAGTTTTTAAACTTTTTTCTAAAAAGAATAACTTTTTTGAAGCGAAACAAATATAGACTACATTAGTAGCGTAGCCTCGGAGGAAAGGGAGAAAGAGAGCAGGGACAAGCTGCACTAAAGAGCTTAAAATAAAAATTCTTTTAAAGAAACCGACTTCTTACGCTACTACAAACTATAAAATAATTTTAGTTTGTACACGTTTGTTGAAGACGGGCGGCCTTAAATAGAAACGATGAAATCGATGCGCGAAGCTCGCCTTCTGATGGCACATGAGAGACTCGTTTGTTAAAATCGGGTGAGATTCCCATATCGGTTTCATCGTTTCTTTTTAAACCTGCCCGACTTCAACAAACGTGTACAAACTAAAATTATTTTTATACTTTGTAATGGCGTAACAAGTCGGTTTTTTGAAAAGAATTTTTACTTGAAGTCAGTTATTTAAAGGAAAGCACAAAATACGGCACTTATACAATAATTCGAGTAGGTACACATGAAGGTATAAAGTTCGGAAGCATAATACGAAAATGGAATTATTTTCTTGTAACGTTCATCAATCATAATATTACAACCCAGCCACGGTTTTAATTCAAGGTGAACAGAATAATAACACGGTCTTGCTTTTTGCGTGCGTATTGTTTTCATACGCTATTCGAAAGCTGAATATTATATTATTTCAAGGCAAAATAATATTAAATAAAGGAGAATTTAAAAAAAAAAAGTAGTATAAGTAGGTATGTATATTGCAAAAAAATACGTTGAACCGTTTCTCTATTGCGGCGTGATTGAGGGATAAATCAACAAAAACACTTTCTTTTTTCTTCTTCTTCTGTGTCAACCGATAGACGTCCACTGTTGGACAAAAGTCTCTTGCACGGACTTCCACAATCCTTGCTCTTTCACCGCCTGCATCCAGCTGCTCCCTGCGACTCGTTTGATGTCGTCGGTCGACCTCGTGGGGGGTCTGCCAACGCTGCGTTACCCGGTGCAGGTTCGCCACTCCAGTACATTAGAATTCCAACGACCATTAAGCTCTGAACTCTGCGCCCCGCCTATTTCCACTTCAGTTCCGCGACACTATGAGCTTTGTCGGTGTCTTTGACGGATCTACGGATCTTCTAATTTCTGATATGATCTCGCAGGTATATTCTGAACATAAGTCACCATCGTCCGCTGAGTGACCCTGTGCCTTCTTATGAGTTCCAGTTATCATCCATAAGTCACAATTGGCAACACGCACTATTCGAAGAGTTTTTTTTTATTCGATGACAGTTAGTCCTTGACTGCGATCTCACCGGATGGTAAGTGACGATGCAGTCTAAGATGGTAGCGGGCTAACTCGAAAGGGGTATGGCAGTGTACATTCAACCCAGACCCCTAATGTTTCTGCACCACCATCGTGCTAAATCGCTTGGCGGCACGTCTTTGACTGTAGGGTGATAACTAGCAACGACCAAAGCCTCCCACCAGAAAAAAACCTTTCGCAACTATAAACACTTTCGGATTTATAATATTAGTAAAGTTTATAACATTTAGTACCGCTTATAATAATATTAGGTATACGTAACTTGCACACATATAACGCCTATACAGCTAAAGTGAAATATTTCACATTGTTCACAGCCCGTGCGGCTTGCCGTTAAACGAAATTTTGATATAACTTTCGTTGTTTCTGTCATCAAAAGGATGCCGGGGGAAGAACCGAATTGTTTTAAAACCGCGTTTGGTTATTTATAAACTATTCTTATACTAGTGGTTCGCCCCGAACTGAGACCTCGCGATATCCCATAATTCCCAAAAGTTTTAATTATATATTGTAATAATTAACTTTTAACATTAGACGCAATAAAAAAATAATAGTTGACACAAAACTGTTTTACTGACACAGCGCCATCTATTAGAATTATTGTGAAGCTATTAGCATTTTATTAAATAATTTCGTTTCTTTATAACATTTATCTAATTTTAGTATTTGTTGTTCAAGTACAGGATATAACTGAATTTTCAACCAAGTTTTACGTTCTAATATTCAGTAATTCTTGACATATGGCTCAAATTAAAATCTTCACTTTAAAAGCCCCCCATTTCGTCAATTTTAAGGGAAATTTAAAAAAAAATATATATTTTTGTACTCTGATCAAAGTCGTCTTTAAAAAGATATATTGCAAGTCTATATAACGCAACAAACAAAATTTTACTTCAAACACGCTTCTATGAGAGCCCCCCTGAAATAAAGCTTTTTATATTTTTTTATACAATATTCGGCTGAAGGCCATCAGTTTACATATTATATTTAAATTTGAAGTAATTACATTCAGTAATTCAGAAGTTATATTGCTCTGACAGACATTTGGACGTACACACTTCTCTGTCCAGTACAGACAAGCGCCTTAGTTGACTCAGAGAATTCGCTTCGCTCGTTCAATAACTTTACTAAATATTTTTACTTAATGGGATAGAAGCAGACGTTACTTTGTGGAGTTCCATGATAGTACATAATTGCAAAGCAATTGTAAGAATATTTTTATACATACACGTCGACTTAGTTCAGCGAGTTACGAAAGTGAAGTGGAATTGGGCGGGATATATAGTTCGAAGAGTTGATTTCGTTGGAGTTCCAAGGTGTTGAAATTGGGCAAGCGTCACGCATCGGTTTCATCATTAGGCCCGCCCGACTTCAACACATGGCGTTTGGAGACGGTTTTTTGAAAAGAATTTTTATGATACTAAAAATGTAGTATCATAAAAATTCATTGTTTCGTTGCTGCGTGACTGAAGAACAACCCAACAAACAAATACAATTGCCCATATTTCATAATGATATTATAGTAAAGAATAGTGAAGTTTTTAACGAATTTAAAAACTCTTTCTAGTCTAAGCTCGCTGACAATCAATAAGGGATATTTAAAAAAATATAGGTGATGAATTGACAACCTCCTTTTTTCTTCGTCGGTTAAAAATTATAATAAAGTTACAAAAAATTGCCGAGTGGAAACATTCAATTAATCGCTAGAAATAATAAATACGAAATTTGTCCGGAAATTGTTTCGGCAACTTTCCGAAAATTATAACAGGATACGCAGTAAATATTCATCGCTTTCAGGAAAGCATTTTCACTTTTTCAGGCTAAGAGCTAGTGAACAAATTCTTCGAAATTTTTCCACAGGATGAATAAACTAAAAAATAACTAGTGGTTCGCCCCGAACTGAGATCTCGCGATATCCCATAATTCCCAAAAGTTTTAATTATATATTGTAATAATTAACTTTTAACATTAGACGCAATAAAAAAAATTATAGTTGACATAAAACTGTTTTACTGGACAGCGCCATCTATTATGAATCTTATAGTGAAGCTATTAGCTTCACAATAATGCTAATAGATGGCGCATTAAAATTATATAATTTCGTTTCTTTATAACATTTATCTAATTTTAGTATTTGTTGTTCAAGTACAGGATATAACTGAATTTTCAACCAAGTTTCACGTTCTAATATTCAGTAATTCAGAAGTTATAGGGCTCTGACAGACATTTATACGGACACACTTCTCACACGTCTAGTAGGCAAGCGCCCTAGTTGACTCAGAGAACTCGCTTCGCTCGTTCAAAAAGATACGCTTTATTCAAACAGGACGTGTAGCTTATTAATTTATTTTTTAACAGGTCCAGACAACAGACACAATAGTTAAACAATAACCATGCTCACATGTGATTCATGGGACAGGGAAAGGGTTAAAAAGACTTCAAAAAAGGAAGAGGTTCTCAATTCATCGGGATCTTTTATTTTTACGTATGTTTCCCGATTACTCAAAGACAGCTGTACCGATTTGGATTTTTTTTATATTAAAAATAAAACAAAAAATCTTTTTAAAAAACCGATTTACCATACGTTAAAGTACTTAAATAGAAACGATGAAATCGATGCGCGACGCTTAGCGAGACTTCAACATACGATTACAAACTACAATTATTTATTTTATACTTTGCAGTGGCGTTTGAAGTCGGTTTTTTAAAAAGTCTTTTTATAATATTATTATTTTTTTAAAGACAAATTTTTATAATTCACAGAAATATTAAAAAAAAAATAACTTAAATAAATAATTATTATAAGAGCAAGTTACAAGCTTTTATATCTACGAGCAAAATAAGCTTTTTTTAAAGGTTCACGGTTCAAGTTTTATTTTTAGTTTATTTGGAAACTGTAGCATTTTATTGCAAATGTTAGCAGTTTGCACGCGTGCCCCGCTCACTTTTCCATTCTCTCTAGAATAGACTATTATATTTATGTGGGTTGTCAGTCTCTATGTACCTATTTTTATATATGTTTTTATTTCTATATATGTATTTACAAATAGCACCAATCGATTACCAGCTCTCGGTATTAATGGAAATAGAAAGCCAATTTGTAATTTGTAACTTGACGCGTAAAGTCTAAACAGTTTTGTAAGTTTCAAACGAAATTACCGATTATATTTTAGCTTGGAATGTTGTAATTGATTTCATAATTCAATATTTGCTGAAAATTGCCTCTTCCTTTGAAGTTTCTCTCGTTATTATTATTATTAATTTTAATAATTGTTACAATTGTTTTATCAATAAATTAAATCTTTAAATAAAGTTACACGATATCGATTGACCTTTACTTGAGAAGTGCGTTTGATGAAATATTATAAAGGCGAAACTTTGTATGTGTGTGTTTGTTACTCCTTCATGACACAGCGAATGAACCTATTTGGCAGATGAAGTCGCGGGCATCATCTAGTATTTATATAAAACAAGTTCAGATAATATTTCAAAACAAATTAAGGTATGATGCCTATGAAATGCAAAAGCTTTACCACCGGTTTGGAAAGCAGATTCTCCTGAAAATGCCGGCAAGAAACTCAGTAGTTGCACTTTTCAAAGCTTTTTCTTTGCGGTGTGCCTTTTTTCCATTTTTACACTGAGAAAACAAAGTTCTGGGAATTTTCAAAGCAAAGGATTTCAAAAATCGAAATCGAAACACAGACCGTATCTACTTAGATCCAAAGTGCCGTTTTCTTTAGAAACCTAAACAAATAAAATTGAATAGGGAATTGAATTGAAAATATTCTTCTTCTTCGCCTGAGCGTTATCCCACTAGGTGGGGTCCGCTTTCCGACATGCTTTTGCCCACTTTGCCCGGTCTTGTGCATCCGATTTTTTTAATTTATTGGCTCTCATGTCGGCGCCTACGAGGTCCAGCCAGCGCTTTCTGGGACGGCCGCGAGATTTAGCTCCAGGGACGGCGATGAATTGAAAATATTCTATCCGTAAGTAACGCGTGAAAATAACGTAGACACACGTACAAACTCATTTATTCAAATTAATATTCCTGTTACGGGGGGACGTGTTGGAATTCTGTATTATTTATTCGTCAATCCAAATTCCGAACACAACCTAACCCGTCATAACACGCTGTTCAAATCTTAATCACTGGATCGCATGTTTCATATCGATAAGTCTATTGGTTTTGGCATTATTAGGGTTAACGTACTTTTCCTGTTACAAGCAATCAATTCAAAAAGCAATTTGTGGGAATTCTGGTGATTGATATGAATTGCCTTCGCGGGTTAGAGGTGTCTTTCATTCAAAAGGTTTAACTAGACTTGTCAAACCTTCAAGGGAAATCAAGTAGGGATAGTAAATTACGCTTATCTTCTAAATATATAAAAGGCAAAGGTGACTGACTGACTGACTGACTGACTGACTGATCTATCAACGCACAGCTCTAACCACTGGACCGATTGAACTGAAATTTGGTATACAGGTAGGTGTTAGGACGTAGACATCCGCTAAGAAAGGATTTTGGAAAATTTCAACCCCAAGAGGGTTAAATAGGGGGTTAAAAAATCGAACCTAACGTGAGCGAAGCCGCGGGTTAAAGCTAGTTTGTGTCATATATGTATTAGGGATATTATCATTAAGATCTCATTAAGATCATCTTTTTTTTCATTCGATGACAAGATAGTCCTTGACTACGATCTCACCTGATGGTAAGTGAAGATGCAGTCTAAGATGGTAGCGGACTAACTTGGAAGGGATATGGCAATTTACATTCAACCCATACACTCCTAATCGGTTTCTACACGCCTACTAACTAGCCACGGCCAAAGCCTCCCACCAGACTAGGGCAGAGACAATTCAGGAATTACAAATTTCCAATTACCCCCACCGGGAATAGAACTTATTAATAATCTGATTAAGAATATATTTTCTTGTTTTTTTAACTTCGAAGAAGTTTAAAATTCCAAGCACTTAAAGTATATTTCAATAAGTAGGTAGTTAACAGTCACACAATGTGCCCTGTTTCTGACTCGACACAGTTTATTACGACAATCACGATGAGATGAATCTTCTACGCAATGTTTATGGCAGACATGTCATAAAATTTATTGGCCTTGTGACGAGCTCAATCTTCGCATAATAGCTAATAATATTTACTCCCATAACATTACCATGGGCATATTCAAAACACTGACTTAGTGATGGGAATTTTACCATATTATACGCTATGGTTACCATAACAGATTTCCTATCGATACCCGTGCCCTACCACCCACTTGATTGATCGAGCTTACAATTAAGATCTTAGGCTCTGATAGGGTGAGTAATAAATAATTTACGAGTAGACGTTCTTGATCCGACTATCTGTCTGTGTGTAAATTTTGAAATAATTTACACTGTTGAGGCTTATATGCGTTACTACAAAGGTATTTCATGTTAATAGAAAAGCTGACCACGACGTATAAAATATTTTTCATCATACCTATTGAAAAACGAATATTGGCTTCAGAGGATAGCGGAAGCAAAATTTAATTTTTAGTGCCATGGAAATTTTCATTTCTCTCTTTTGATTGGTCCGCGTTTGTGATTTAGTACCTGCTAGCTATTGCCCGCAACTTCGTCCGCGTGACTTAGGTTACTGTTTTTCCGGGGTAAAAGGTAAGTGACTTTTTACCCCGGAACTTTCTTTGCCATCAAAAAACCCGTTCAATACAAAATGTATGAGAAAATGAAATTTTTTCATAACTTTTTTTTCGTGAATTTTTCCGATATTTTAAAAGTTATTCTGCTATTTGGTACGGAGACAAATACAAAAAACCAAAAACCATGAAAATCGGTCTAGCCGTTCTAGAGCTATAAGTGTTCGAACAAACCCGAGTTTGTTTTATAGTGTACGGAATAAAATATATTCTATGTCCGTCTCCTGGTTTTAAGCCGTCATGTATTAAGCCGTAATGGTCCGTCTCATCGTTTCTATTTAAGCCGCCCGACTTCAACAAATGTGTACCTACAAAATAAAATTATTTTTATACTTTGTAGGGGCGTTTGAAGTCGGTTTTTTGAAAATAATTTTTATATATAGGTATGTTTATTACTACTGCGTTTGTTGCAGCAACCTGTCGATCGCTAATTCCGTTCGAAATTCAAAAATGTTTGAGAAGCTGTTGTCTTCGATAAGTCACGTGATCAATTTATCGATCGGATATACGCCCATACATTTATTTCATAATAATTTCTGGAAAAGATATTTTCAGTTCTATTTTCATAAACAAACAGCTCAGCGCTTATTGGCCATAGCGTCATAATTTAATGCTAAAGCAGAGTCCACCAACCTAATATCCCCAGTCGATAGTTGATGGTGACCACCACGAGGCCCGCGTGGGACGCCAGCACGGCGCCGTCGTAGGGGTTGCCGGAGCTCCACTCGTAGCTCTCTCCGTGCACGAACACCAGCACCGGGTACCGCGCCACTGCGTCTCGTACACCTGCTGGAGGAAGACATTCATTTATATGGGCATTTTTTGGCGTAGTTCCCTGGTAGACATCACATATATACTTATATATATATCTTTTGTTGCTGCTGAAAATCAGCGTCGTGTATCATAGTCATTTATAATGCACGGCATATGCTGAGCTGTACACCCATTCTGAGTAGTGCTACAGACAGACATTACTATTACTTAATATTAGTATTAAATGTAATGTTTGTAACACTAAACAAGAATAAATGTATTTTCTTTCTTTCTTTCACTTCCAAGAGATAAGGGAGAGGGCAGACCGACTTCTTTTTGCGGCAGCGATCGGCATTTTTGCGTATAAAGGACTCCGAAACGCTGACCTTCTAGTCTTTTAGCTGCGTTTTGGACGCTTTTAAGTCGCAAAAACGCGATGCAAACGCAAAAATGCCGATTGTTGCTGCTAAAAGACGCTAGTCTGCTCCGCCCAAAGGTCACCAATTTATGCTTGAATATTTTTATGGTTTCGAGAAAAAATAGAAATCTTATAGGATCGCTTTGTTGTTGTTTGCGAGTCAAGATCCATTTTCTCAGAAACGGCTTGAGGTGAAGGTTGGCTTTAAAATCCACCTGCATGAATTTGGAATTCTTGAAGTATGGATTTAGAAAACCTAATCATGGATTAAAAACTGTGCACAATTGAAATTACTTCATGTATGCAGTGATTCGTGCTATACCTACCATGCAGCATATTGGTGCAAATATAAGAGAACTCGACGTTGAGAATTGTGAGAATTCAGTCATTGTGGTAGAACAGCGGTATCCTGTTTACGAGCTTGATTCACTTCTGACTTTTCAGAGTTATGTGCGTTTATGCAATTAAATATCATGATAATATTATCATCTTTTAATGATGATGCCGATGAATCCATAATAAACGCCCTACACTACACATAATGAGTGGCAAAAACTAGGTGCAAAATATTGTATTGTCTAGCGAGAAAAGGAATACCAAAGTTATATAACGGCATTAGTATTGCGGGCCGGCCCTTACGGCCAATAAAACCGTGTTACGACGCCATGATAAGAAAATTATATTTTTCCTACTTGCACTTACAGTTTTGTAAGAATATTATAAAAGTTAATGTCGCCACATTGTGGGTGAATTGCCGGCCGTTTGGGTAGTTTTAGGGCAACCACAGACAGTCGACACACACACACACACACACATAGAAGCGGGCGCTGCGCTTCCACGCACGCAAGAATGTGTATATGCGTGCGTAATGCGCAGTATGTTTGAATTATAATAAACTCATTTTTTATAAATTGGAGCTCTTAGGGAAGATCCTCCTCAGTGGCTGGAATGATGACCCCGCACTGGGAGGAACAGCATTAGTAGACTCTCCACTAGATGAACAGGTGATCTCAGGCGAGATACTGGCAGGCGTTGGATGTAGGCGGCACAGGATCATGTTCTGCAATCGTGTAAAGGGACTTATATCCTACAAAGGGCGTCTACTAGTTGAGATAACGATGTTGATGGAGGAGATTACTTTAAGTGATAAACCCCATCTTTGCACTCTTAACATTTAATTTAATTATACTCTACAAATAACATTATTATTATGTGTATAAAAGTTCATAATTATCTTTTATTACGCGGCTAGTCTTTAACTACAGGAGAAAGTGCGACAATCGCGTCGCAAATTCGCGCGATAGTCGCGTCCTTTGCGTTCTGTTAGGTCTATGCTTAAGGCATGAACACATAAAGCGTGCGACGCACTATCCGTTTCTTAACTAGCGCTCACACGTTTCTTAGACAACCCTAAATTTATATCCGCAGTGACTGCCCGAAGCAGCCGGTCGTTTGGCTAGATTAAGTATTAAAGCGCTGAAAGACATAAACGTAGATAAAGTATAAAAAGTGTGACCGCGCGAGCGATGGCCACGACCCCGTTTTATTAAAGCCTCCATTTAACGAAATGGCGTCATACGCCCGCCATTTTCTTTTTATATTGTCGGACATTGGCTTAGTGATTTAAGTATATTGCCTACTTTTGAAATGTGATCCTTTTGATCTTTCAGGGACGATTATGTCCTTTAGTGAAACTGCCTCGGAGGTCTAACTTAAAAATATCCTGGAATCAAATCTTCGATCGGTATAAAATTAATTACGCTGTAAAGAACATCTCATTCGGCCGTGCACGGGTAGGTAAAACCGTATAATTACTATCGTAGATCTCTGTCGATCTTGTTGTCCCATTGGACTATGCTCACCTTCATTTTTATTTACTTATTTTTTTATGTTTATTTAATTTATATGACTTTTATACAAAAAATATTTAACAGCCCCATCGTACTTTTATCATATACTTTCAAATCGACATCTATTGTGGTATCTGCACTTAATAACGTTACAAAAAAATAGCCAACCAATGGAACTAACAAAAACAATTTACGGGCAACAAAACTCGCAACAACACTCTAACTAATATGTGGACACAGTATTGGAAAAGTTGTAACTCTGAAGTATTGGGAATTCTGACAAAATATTAGATACATAACGTGTTGAATAATTAATACTGGACAAGTTACATAAATATTTTGGGGTCCAATTTGGTACAATTCTAACGAGTTATTGAACTGTAAATCGTCGAAGACAATTTGATTACCGTCGGGATTAAATCTCAACAATTTATATATCTTTTTTTATAAAATAAGGGTTTATAAAACAACGTAGTGAGCCTATTAGGGTTCCGATGTTTTTTCGGAACCCTAAAAACCGGCCAAGTGCAAGTCATACTCGCGCACTGCGGGTTCCATACCTTGTGAAGATTACATTCATTACTAGATGACCAGCTTAGTGACGAAATTTTGTAAAATTATTTTACTGGAGATGTGACGTCACTGGAACTTTTGTACGAAAATACCTTGAAAATACGCTTTGAAATCCTTAAATTTTTACTCAGTTGAACTAGAAACTTAAAATTTTTACAGCAGTAAGAGACTATTAACATTTGTATTTAATATAAATTTCAATTTAGTAGTACCTCAGGCCGTTTTTGAGAAAAGAGCCTTGACACACCGATAGACAGACTACAAAGTGATCCCATTAACGTTCCAGTTTTTTCGGAACCCTTAAAAGTGCAGTAGATGTACCTACTTGACATTTTAAAAGTTGATTTGCATAGAAAATCTTCTATTCTATTATGTTATGAGGTTGCGGTCAAAAGTTACTCAAGTTGTGTTTAACAAAGAAGCATGACGAATCATTTTCAAAATCGACAAAGTTCTTTCACAAAGTCCGTCCCGAGCCTCCGAAATAATATTTACAGGCGCAAACTGTGCCAAGTAATATCGATATATTATTTTTATGAGCCTTTCGCAACCAATAATGGAGGCAAACGGTCACTTGATGAGTCTTTGAGAGGCTTATCTGATATATGAAATTAGGCGCTCGAGGTCAGCTGTCCCATGAAGATACGGAGCGCAATATTGCCTGTGGTTTGTACACATATTGTTATACTTGGAACTAATTAAATCGCTGGCCTGATGTAGTTTATGCGGACGTCAGTTCTAAGACGAGTTGTTTTCTTGTGCGCCTCGTAACCTCGTACAAACGATGTATGATTCTTATTTGAATTCATATGGGAGACTTACTATGGCTAGTTTATTTATTAAATGACAAGATAGTTCTTGACTGCGATCTCACCGGATGGTAAGTGACGATGGAGTCTAAGATGGTAGCGGGCTAACTTGGAAGGGGTATGGCAGTGTACATTCAACCCATACCCCTAATCGGTTTCTACACGCCAGCTTCGTGACACGGCTTTGGCGGTAGGGTGATAACTAGCAACGGCCAAAGCCTCCCACCATTTTTTTTCTGAGAATATCTGCCAAGCTGCCGCCCTAGCTATATTACAAACGATTTATTCCATGATCGTTAAGCAGGGGCTCCCAATGTTTTTTTACACATGAGCAGGGGAAAATCCACGGGGAAAGGATAAAATGTTTATCCCTTCGCTCAGTTGTATCCACCCGTCGAGTATGGGCAAAACGGTGGAAATAATATCCACAGTGGATATATTTATAGTAATATTCGAGTACTGCTTTCCCCAGTCGCCATGCTTTAGCATAGGCAGAAGATAATTTTATTTCTAAAGATTTACAAGCAAATGTTTGTGACTTCTAAGTAAAGTATTCAATTGACACATTACATGTTTACTGAGTAGCTTCATAACACTATGTATTTACTAAAGTAATAGAAGAGAGATTTTAAAGAAAAAGCTAAAATATTTTAAAGGAAAGTATTTTCGAAACTTTAAAAGTTATTTAGGGAAGGCAAAGATTTTTCAAAAACAATATCAAAGCACTTTCAAGCTGTTTTCCGCATTCACTTGTAGGTCAAGGTCAGCACACTTCACTTGATCGATTTTCCATTAGTCTTTTTTGTTGTTCGAGCGGACTTAGCTGTGAGATACTCGCAGAATCTTAAGACTATATTTATTAGTATTTTCGTAATAACTAGCTAAGCAGTCGGGTTTTTGATTTTTTAAATTTAGTATTTCTTTTTTTTACACTTTTAGTTAACAACTTTAAATTGTCGTACATCGTAAACGGTCAAATTCAAACTGAAAAATGATAAGATAAACGTAACAATGATTTTCAAATAGCTATTTAATGATACCTCACTTTACATAGTTCATCGACTTTTCTTTTTCACAATATGGCGTCTGTTGGTCGCCGTATTGAATTTTTATTACTGTCATGTTAGAGACACTCATCAGATTAACACAAATCGATTGATGTAAAAATCATCAAAATCGGCCCAAGCGTTTGGTCTCCAGAGCGCCACATACATACATACATACATACATAGTCTGATATCCTCCATTGCGTGGTGCAGTCGGATAAAAATACATACGCGACGACTTGAGAACCTCCTCCTTTTTTTCGTCGGTTAAAAACCCCCATGGGAACGTTTTGTTTTTTTGGAATACAAAGTAGCCTATGTGCTAATTCAGGGTATAAGCTATTTCTATTTCTATTCAAATTGGTTCAGTCATTGTGGCGTAAAAGAGTAATAAAATCCAAACATTCGAATTTTCACATTTACATTCGAATTTTCATATTTATAGTAGGGATTAAGATGATATTGATCGTAATAATTAAATTGGGCCAGAGAATTTCAGTTTTCCAACTGGATCCAACTGGATAAAACAAACTAGCTGCTAGGTATTTGGGCACCATTAATCAAACTAGGTATAATAGCGCGTGCCAAACGGGTCAGTCCGTAGTTAAGTCAATACAAAGTATACAGAGCGGAACACTGGCTGCCTGCGGTAATAGATGGTTGCGGTTTACATTTTATTCGAAACTAGTTGATGCCCGCAGCTTCGCTCACGTACTATTTTTAAAAATTTTCAAAAATTCTTTCTTAACGGTTATGTATGCCAAATTTCAGCCCGATCCGTCCAGCGGTTAGAGTTGTACGTTAATATATCAGTCCGTCAGGCACCTTTTTTTTAATATAATTATTTAGAAGACTAGCTTGTACCGCAGCTTCGCTCTTGTCATCCTTACTAATATGCTTACCAATATAATAAATGCCAAAGTGTGTTTGTTTGTAGGTTTTGTTGTTGGTTTAGCTGGCAACGCATGGTGGTGCCTCTGGTACTACAAGTGTTCAGGGGCGGCGGTAATCACTTAACATCAGGTGACCCGCCTGCTCGTTAGCTCGCTATTGATATAATATAAAAAAAATCATATAAACAAATAATGTGCCAAGAAGTCTCGGGGAAACAATAAATAATATTATATTAATGAAATAAATCAATCCCTCATGTTTGTTTTCCCCTCACGTCCTAGAAGAGTTTTACTTTTCCGTTAGTCCCAATCATCGAGTATTTCGTGACTGTCAGAACTAATAAATAACGACAAATAAAAGTAACGAGAAAACAATGTAAGTAACGAAACTTGAAACACCACTCGAAGTAATAAGGGATTCTCAATACATATGCCTTTGTGGAAATCAAAAGTTTTGGATCGCCAGTGTTAGGTACTTGTTGTTCAGGTACTTTTATTTTGACGACCTTCCTGCTATAGTGGTGAGCGCTTATAACTAGTGTTCTCGGGTTGGATTTCTGACGCAGTTTGGGAGTTTATAATTTCTAAATTGTCTGGTGGGAGGCTTTGGCCGTGGCTAGTTACCACCCTACCGTCAACGACGTGCCGCCAAGCGATTTACATCGCAGGTAGTGATTTTTAATTTTTTATTTTTCTCCTCTTCGAAGAAAGTCATTAATAATAATTAAAGTAATAAATACTATGTAAAACATTTCCTTTTTAGGGTTCCGTAGCCAAATGGCAAAAAACGGAACCCTTATAGATTCATCATGTCTGTCTGTCTGTCTGTCCGTCCGTATGTCACAGCCACTTTTTTCCGAAAGTATAAGGACTATACTGTTGAAACTTGGTAAGTAGATGTATTCTGTGAACTGCATTAAGATTTTCACACAAGAATAGAAAAATAACAATAAATTTTGGGGTTCCCCATACTTAGAATTGAAACTCAAAAATATTTTTTTTCATCAAACCCATTCGTGTGGGGTATCTTTGGATAGGTCTTTAAAAATGATATTGAAGTTTCTAATATTATTTTTTTCTAAACTGAATAGTTTGCGCGAGAGACACTTCCAAAGTGGTAAAATGTGTGTCCCCCCCCCCTCCAACTTCTAAAATAAGAGAATTATAAAACTAAAAAAAATATATGATGTACATTACCATGCAAACTTCCACCGAAAATTGGTATAAACGAGATCTAGTGAGTAGTTTTTTTTAATACGTCATAAATCGTAAACCGCAATTGCTGCTACGGAACCCTTCATGGGCGAGTCCGACTCGCACTTAGCCGCTTTTTTAACTCATCCACTTACCAACGCTAAGAAGGCAAGTTACCTACATTCCGACACGACCTTCGGCAATAAAGTGTGCGACCAAGAAGAAGTTATACCTAATGCGAAGGATACTTTAAAATTAACAAGGCTGGTCTTATCACAGCCATGATGAATCGAGGGGTATTAATCAAGTTCGCGAAGTAAGAACGTTTTAAAAGAAACGGATCGGAGACCATCCATTTTGCTAAACTTAAAAACTTTTTAAGTACACTTCTTAAGAACTTTTAGACATATTTTCCGGAATCAGCCCACGAAATTTTATACTTTGTTAAAAAACTTAGTAATTACACCTAAGTTTAGTCACATTAATCACCGTTAACCTTGTTTAAATGAAACCTAATTAATACTGATGTAGCAGCTGGAAATTCAAAATTAATAATAAATAATTGACCTTTACCCATTTATGCTTTATAGTCCACGCGTAACTTCGCCGCGCCTTTGGTGAGGGTTGAGGCGAGAGGGGGAAGTGGAGGCTTAAGGGTTTCGATACAATAATCTTTTTTGCTCGTCCTTAATAATAGCCGGTGTTAAATCTTGTACGATGCTACAGAACCCTTCGTGTACGGGTCTGACTCGCACTTGGTCGATTTTTTTTTTGTGTAATGTGGTGCAAGTATAAAAAAATTAGTAGGTATATACAGAAAATATAATGTAGGTAGAAGGTACATTGAACCTGTTATGTATGAAACCAAAATCGGGTTAAATCCGCGATTTACATTTACCTGTTACGGAATTTACTATCGGTAGTATTAATCTAAACAAAACAAAAGTAGTGAGTTACTTTATTACAGCAGTATAGGTGCAATCATAAATTACTACAGGAATAGAAACAAAACTAACGATTGGTTAGAATCCACTGGGGACAAATTGTAAACAACGTTTGCGCATAACTGTTACCACAGTTTGCTTATCAATCTACAGTTGGCTAACGCATTCGATGTTATCATAGATTACCGCAAAAGCATCCGCCTAATAAATAATCTTTCTTTGGTTCTTTTCAAATCTTGCAAGTGACACAAATGCCATTGGAGCTATGAATATGAGGTACCTATTTTATTATCCGAAAGTGCAAAATATATTGTAAACTGTAGGATGTAAACTGTCAAGGAATTTGCTTTGAATCTGTCTCTTTCACACGCGTATTTAGTGATTTAGTTAGGTACCAATATTTAACCTCTACTGAGAAATAAGTAAAGCGAGACCAAACGCTAACGCAACGATGTAATAAACATCTGAGTAAGTAACAAATGTGAGAAAGAGACATGTATGTCTCATGGTCGAGTCGAAACGAAACTGTACTATACTAAATTCTTATTAAAGCATATTATCGGCATGTAATATACCGATAGTTCGCTTCACATAGATAATAATAGGTATTTAGTCAATAGCACTGCATTAGTTCAAACGTTTCAAAAAATCGTCAAATAAACAACGTTTAATTTCAAATAGGACTTGTTTTTTTACTTTTAATTGATCCTAATAGGCACATGTACGTTCGAGTGTATTTGTTGAGTACCTAACTGTGTAATTACTAAACTGAGTTACTATGGATAATATTTTTTCACCGTGTGTATCGATGCTTTCAGCTGTTAATGTTTGTTGATTGATTTTGATTGATTCGCCGATATGACATGAAAGTCAATAGGTTGTTTTGACCTATTTCCGTGATTGTAATTTTAGCAACTGTATTAATTAACTTCAACGTTTGACCTGATCAATAGTTACCTGTGACTGGGAATAAAGTTTATTGATGAAACGCCTATTCACGTTACAAAAGCTTTCACGAAGTATTTAATTACTTGTCGTTTCATTAATTTTGAAGTTAAGCAGTTTGAAGTAAAACTTTAACAGCGTAGCTGAACACTTAAACAAGTAATAACTTGATTCATTATGTGTGTAGGAGGAGTGGATAATGAGTTGACGAATGATAGATGCGAATGGAAGAAAAAGACGTGTTGTGCCGACCCCACATAGCGTGGGAAAAGGACAAGAACAAGAAGATCTATTCAAAAGATTGTGAATGATTGATTGTCATTAAGAACAGACAACAGTCTTACTATATTGAAGGTTTAAAGGCGAGAGAGCGAGCGATCAACATGGAGCCAGTACTAAATAGTCCGGCTCTACCCAGTGAGTGTACATAAGAATTTACCGTACTGAATAAATAATAAGCTAATGAAAGATTAGACTATAACAAAACAATAAATAAATAGGATAATAATCATACACGCGAAACATAAGTAAAAATCTTGCAGCCAAGATCTTCGTCTCCTGTCGAAGGGATTTAGAATTTAAAAAAAAAAGATACCTATAAGCTTCACCTATGTCTACTTCTTCTAATATAATATGTTGTCTTCTAATTCCTTATATGTACATAAAAATAAAAATAAAATAAATAAATAAAATACCTCATTCATCAAAATCAGGCGTATAGAAGTTATGAACCCTGAAACTATGTACTCCTTTTTTCAGGCAGTCGTATAAAAAGAAAGTAGAATTGAAGACCTTCCTATTTAAAAAAAAGTTTGAGAATTTATAGGTCTCTATAGCAAATCACGCTCAAGTTCAGAAATCGTACACACACAATTTATGTAGCCGTTTGTCTAAAACTCATACCATTCGAATACCGCTTTTTATTTCAAATGCATCTGCTGTCATCAATCATAGCATTTCAATCAAGCGTATGAATTTAAAGCGGAATATTTGGACTGGCTTTGAGTTCAAACATTACCGTTTTCAATTTAAATCCTGTGGCGTTATACCTATACGGAATTAAATTGGCTGACACGTTGGATCGGATGAAAGTGGCTGGAACTTTTCTGTCCGAGTAGATGAATATAAAACGTCAGTTTAAGGATCGCTTTGTTGTCCGTCTGTCTGAGTGTCAACACCTTCTTTTTCAGAAACAATTTGAGCTACTAAGTTGATACTGAATACAAAAGTTAATGGTCTCTTAATTCTGTAAAAAATTGAAGTTTCTAGTTGAATTCAATATTTATAGCTTTTCAAAGCGTATTTTCATAAAAAACTTGCTGAAACTTGTAAAAGGTTTTCAACCGTCATACATATAAAATATATTATACCATCATATATTCTGACATTTTCCCGTTATCTACGGAAATTGTAGGAAATCTCAAGTATTCAAATGAATTTAGTCTGAAACGAAAGGACGGGAAAAATGTCATTTCGTTTCAGACTAAATGACAGATGTACTCGCAGTTAACGTAAACTTGAAAAGTTCTTCTACAGGCTTTTATAACAAAACTTGTTTGTGTAAATCTTTGGATTTATGTTCAGACGTGACTTATGTCTGTTGGCGTATACTTTCCCTAAACGGAGCATTAAATCATGACGGCTTAGGTTTTAACTTAGAGTTTAACAGAGTTTAATAAAAATAATCAAATAAGTTTATTAATGTTTCATTATTATTACCTATTTAAATTGACATGTGAAATCAATGGCCGGTCTATGTAGACACTGCTATTATAATATTGGGTATTAAATTGAAAGTCTCGGTAACTACCCATATTTGGTACACCCCCACGCCTCGGAGTGCAAAAGTGATAATAATCTTGTTATTGATCCCTCTGCATGGCCACCCAATCGCATTATGAGAGTGAGGTAATAGAGAGTGCAAAAACTTGTGAAATAGAGCAGATACTTCTCCGTCATTTAGAATAGAATAGAATATAAGAAATAGGTACACTTAAGACTTACACATTACAATTTCTTAAAATATAACTCAACTAGTAGGTATCTACTATGTATCATGCCAATGAAAGGGTCCTAGTCTTCGGCGTAATTGTCTGCCGTGTCCTTAATTCAAGCATTAATCAAATTCCACTTCAATATCAAACTGTTCATTGTTATCTATTTCAAGCGAAAAATACTCTCGAATATTTGAAATCTTGAATATATTCAAATTCGTACGATAAAGAAAAAGAATAGGCTTTTGTATTTGAAAAGAGGCTTAGAATAGGCACGACCCGGGGACCTTATCTCTGCCATAGGTCTCACAGAAGGGGTGAATGAATTTATACGCTGAAGCTTTCCAAATATAATGTGGGTCGATTTTTCTTCAATTTATGATGGTCTTCAATATCGTTCCTTTACTAGGATAAAGATATGTAAACTCTACATTTATGAATTTGTGGTAAGAACACTTTGCTGAGGGTGAGGTCGGGTCAGGGACTTTTTTTTTTTGAATCACATACGAGTAGGAATTTTTTGTGATAGGAATGCGGTGTGTTTACGGATCCTACCACATACGACTTAGCTAAGAGAACATAAGATTTAAATTCTAAAGTTTTATGTTAATAATACTAGACGATGCTCGTGACTTCGTGCGCGTGGATGAAGGTTTCTAATTCCCGTGGGAACTATTTAATTTTCCGGTATAAATTGTAGTCTATGTGTTAATCCTGGGTATAAGTTATGTTCATTACAAATATCAGTCAAATCAGTTCATACGTTGCGGCGTAGTTTAATTAATGCTTTTTTTCAAGCGGAAAAATATAAGAAACTAGCTTTAACGCGGCTTCGCTCACGTTAGGTTCGATTTTTTAACCCCCTATTTAACCCTCTTGGGGTTGAAATTTTCCAAAATCCTTTCTTAGCGGATGTCTACGTCCTAACAGCTACCTGTATACCAAATTTCAGCTCGATCGGTCCAGTGGTTAGAGCTGTGCGTTGATAGATCAGTCAGTCAGTCAGTCACCTTTGCCTTTTATATATTTAGACTAGCTTTAACCCGCGGCTTCGCTCACGTTAGGTTCGATTTTTTAACCCCCTATTTAACCCTGTTGGGGTTGAAATTTTCCAAAATCCTTTCTTAGCGGATGTCTACGTCCTAACAGCTACCTGTATGCCAAATTTCAGCTCGATCGGTCCAGTGGTTAGAGCTGTGCGTTGATAGATCAGTCAGTCAGTCAGTCAGTCAGTCAGTCAGTCAGTCAGTCACCTTTGCCTTTTATATATTTAAATTAATAATTACGCCTTTAGATTTTCAAGATGTCATTGCCAGAGAAGAAAACTTCCTTCACAGTTGTGGTTACAGTAAAAAAGAATAATTATTATTTTCTTGTTAAAGTATGGTATGACGTCATCTTATAACTGTTGACGACGGCTAACTTGAGATGGAAGGGTAATACATGTTTATAAAGTGCGATTAAGTCAGCCGGACATTCGAGGGCATTTCGGGGAAATTAAATACAAATTGCTGTGAAGATGTGGTTTCTCACGACCCGTGGACAGCTAATTACATGTCGTGACAAACGATAGACACGTATTACTATCGTGGGAAATTCATAGGTGTTGTGACGCTTTTTTAACCGACTGCGCAACGCAAAGTAAGGTAATATGTTTCTCAGTCTATGTATGTATGTATGTACATATGAATGTATGTTTGTTTGTGGCGCTCTGGAGACCAAACGGTGGGCCGCTTTTGATCATTCTTACGTCAGTCAATTCGTGTTAATCTTGGCAGTGTCACTATAGACATGACAGTAATCAAAATTCAATATGGCGACCAAAAGACGCCATATTGTGAAAAAGAAAAAAAATGAAAGTTGATAAACTATGTTAAATTGGGTATCATTGGATGAGTATTTGAAAATCAATGTTAGGTTTCTTTGATCATTTTTCTTAAATCTCAAAGAGCAAACAATCTCATAATTTTTTTGTTTAATTTACTCCCTTAATGAAACCATAAGATTGTGTTTACCGTCTTATAATCCTAACCCAATTGCGTATAAATTGAATTTTGGAAAAAACAAGTCCTACTTAAACACCCACCCACCCATTAAAGATCTAGATCGGGTCAAATTTTTCCAATAATGGGTCTCGACTGTTTTTCGGTAGGACTTTTTCCCCCTTTCAGTTTTTATTTAAAATTCAATATATGCGTAGTCGGGTTTTTCTTTTTTTAATAATTTTGTCAGTTGCAATTTTTTAAACTTACATGTGTGCATAAACCTTTTAATTAGTTTGGACGGTGCTATTCTCAAAGTAACCTGGCGAGATCGAATCACAAATGAGAAGATCCGCCATGGGAAGAAAAGTCTTGAAATTTTAAATAACAAACATTTTGTCTCGTGACAATAAAAATTGTTCGTCTAGACACATTGTAGAGTTACAAAACGTCTATTTTTGTCTAACAAGCCCCTAAAATTTCACAAAATTTTTTTTGAATCGACGTAAGTGATACACGAAACGCGGATTAAACATTGGATTTCAACACACTTGCTCATAAAGGGGCTCCCGGTTCACCGCAACTAGGCACACAATGACACCTCTAACTCAAACTGTGACTTTTGATTACTATTATTCACAATGTGAGTTAAAGAATTTTTTTTTTAAATTTTATTGGGTGAGTTGCTGTGTTCTTAAAAAAGTTTCTATTACAAAAAAGATCTTGTTCAATAATTTATAAAAATATCGTGTTAAATTAATGTACCTGAGCAAGCAATCATTTCATACAACTCCGTATTTAAATAGATAATTTCAACATGTACGTGTTTAATAAATAAAACTGTCAGTAACTTTTTTTTTTTTTTTCTGTAATAAAGAAAACTCGAAATCCCCATTTTGTACGTGGCTATAAGAGAAATGCCAAAAAAAAAGAAACCTCATTCTTTAGTCTATGGCCATTAAGAAAGGTTTCGGAAAACTGATTAAATCAAATAAACACCTGAATAGGCTGTATGGTCGTCGATCTTTGCCTGCCCTCAAGAGCATCTCAAGAGGGCGAACAAAAGAACAACATTAATTTTTCCCGCCATTGCGAAAAAATTTTCACAACTCGTTTTCACTGTTTTGTACCATAAGGTACTATTTTAGTGTTATTTTCTTCACAAGTGTGTTGAAAAACGTCGTATGATACACGTGTATATTGATGATTACCGTCCTCGGCTACCTTAAGACCCTCACCTGACGGCTCGGGTCTCAATAGCGCCTCAGCGGTAATCACCAACTTTGACACTTGTACCATAATGTACTAATAAGACAGAGTCAATAATAATAATTTAATTCTTAGTTACGGAACAATTGGCAAACTTTAGCAAGATTTGGTAACTTCTAAGCTTCATTAAAACGGTAGCTTATGTTTGGAATGGGTTAATACAAATAGAAAGAGTATATTGTTATTTATACACCCGATTTACAAATAAAATCTGTCTCAAGACCGAACCAAGAGAAGGTTTTTTAAAGAGAATATTAGCCAAGCAATACTTGACTAATATTCTGCCCTCTGCTCCAAGTCCAAGGGGAAAGCTGTTAGAAATAAGTACATACTACAATAATTCAATAGTGGGAATCAAAATCTTTAACTGTTGGATAATTTAGGCTTAAAAAAAGGTGAAGATGGTTACAGAATACCTATCTATACTTAGTTTTAATGCACGATCCAAAATAAGAGTGTAATTGAAATATACTTTAACAGGGTGTGTGTGACTGGAGCAACGTAGCTTTAAAATAGAGGAAGCCTAGCTTGTCTCGCATTTACCGCCATTAATCTATTTCTTGCACCAAACCCAAAAAAAGAAAACAGCAAAACGTGCATCGTAACCCGCTGTAACAAAAGCCAACAAAAACCGGGCAAAATAAAAAAAAAATCCCTTTTTGTGGCATTTTGTAATATCGATGCAGAGAGGTACATAGGTAAGACAACATTTTTTTGGCACTCTTTGTTACCTTTATGACTGTTCAACCCTCTGTTTAGCATATATACAGTTCAAAAATTGTCGTATTTCGTTGATGTAGAACAAGCTTGAAATTCAAAGAGGGGGAAATCTCTGACGTCCTCTAATCATCTTTTGTGACGTTAACTGGACAGATATTTCAGAACCAGTTATTACCTGCTAATATTGTGAGGTTGTTTCCTAACTGTATATTTTTTAATCCGTGGTTCAAACAAAAGTTCAGTTAGCAGAGTTCGATGTGAATGTGCCTTTGATATTCGTTATCGTGATTGAAGTTTGGATCTCGTGGAATCCGGCTCAAAAGATGATCTTTATCAAAGGGACAGGGAATTTGGCTACTATTCAGTTCAGAATTCTATTTCATATCCAATTTTCTAAAATCCAAGTTACTAGGAGATACCTTATGTATAATTCTATTTCTATCTTATTATTAAGAATGATCTTGGAGACTTTTCTGTGGTCTTTTGAGTGGGGAGGTTGCAATTCTCATTGGTTTGGTTTGGTGCAGCTTTCCGTCAAAGTTTTAGTGCCTCCCCTATTTAGCAGATTCATTCCAAGTCATTCCGATAAAATACAGTGCAGCACAACAGCTGAGCAATTTATTTCTGATTTAAGTTTTTTGTACGATCAAACGTGATTAAACAAAGAGAATTACGCGATTGTCACGTGTAAACAATGCGGTCTAGTAGAGTTAGTATGCGATTTAATTCGATTGATCGAATTCGTATTTAATGATATTAGCGTCAAAATAAAATGAACCTTAAGTGATGTCAAAATAAAATGAACCTTAACCTTAAAATTAAAGTCACAAAAGTACAACTGATTTAATTTGGAGCGTATCAGTATTCTAGTACATGCACGAAAATGAGATCTTGTTGAGAATATTGTTATCCAATGTACTTTGACGCGAATACAATTACGATCAATCTAATTAAATCTTATATTAACCCTATAGTATTGTGAGTTATAAGTATTGACGACAGTCACTTGATCAGTAAAAAGCCTCGTCAAGTGCGAATAAAAGAAAAATATTTAAAGTATTTAAAATGGCTATGGTTTAGTTACCTACCTTGAGCAGGCGCGTAGATATTCAAATACAGACAATCCTCCGACTGATTCGTCAGAAAAGGCAATATCCTTTTCAAATATTCCAACCTTCCCTTCGAAATCCTCTTCAGAACTGCCGTCTCATTCCTTATATCGGGCAAAACTTGTGGACACACCGGACTGAATTCCTCAGCTATTTTGACCCCTGACCACTGTGCCCCGGACACTGGCGGCATAAACCTTAAAGATCCAACTGGAGGTGATGCGTAAGGAATACCTCGGAAGACCTCTACAGGTTCTAAAAATCTTGATTCTGGTGTAACTATGAAACCTCTGATGTCACCGTACTTAGTCCTGACCACTCTTGAGCTGATTAACGGTATATTCTTGTCTTCCATTATGTTTTCTCCTCTCACGGTTCTGGAAGTTAGAGCGGGAAGCGTTATGAAATGGAGGATGATCAGCATTAACATTTTTCCACTTCCGGCGCCAGCGGTCGAGGGGTATGTTATGGAGGGCACTCGATGCTATAAGTCGACCATTTTGTTTTTTAAAACGTCTCCGTCGGACCATTTACCGGGTTATCTGAAACAAAATGGAAACTTAAGTGTCTTTGAATTAATGGGATTGAGATTGGGTTTTGGACTTTTTAACCCCCCACGGTAAAAGAAGGGTGTTATAAGTTTGACATGTGTATCTGTTTATCTGTGTGTCTGTCTGTTCCTTCGTAGCTCCCTGACGAACAGATCATTTTTGTCACGGGGTTTCTGTTTGAATGGTAAAGCGATGAAGATGGATCTATGTTAATTTATGAAGATATTAAGCCTTTAAAGATTATCAGCTCATTTCCTAGTGTTTTACAAACTTTCACTGATGCAAATTGTTCGTGCTTAGGCTACTGAGCATATTCTGGCGTTAGAATTAACCATGCGATTGTTGTTTAGAGTTCGTTAGTAGTTGTATTAATTTTTTTTCTACTAGCTTTTGCCCGCGGCTTTGCTCACGTTGAGTGCGATTTTTCAAACCCTTATTAAACCCTTAGGAGTTGAATTTTCAAAAATCCTTTCTTAGCAGATGCCTACGTCCTAAGCCAGCTATCTGTATGCCAAATTTCAACCCGATCCGTCCAGTGGTTTGAATTGTGCGTTGATAGATCTTTCAGTCAGCCAATCAGTCAGTCAGTCAGTCAGTCACCTTTTCATTTTATATATTCCGATTTTTTTTTTTGTAATTTTTTACTAGTTTGTATAGGAAATATTTTATGTTTATTTTGGTCTTAAAATTGTTAAGCGCTGAATAAGTCAAAAGTGTAATTAGGTATTTTAAACCGCACAATTTTAAGCTTAAAATCTCCAACTTTTCATAGACTGACCTGAAACCGTAGTTCGAAAACAGAAAGGTAAACCCCCAAAAAAGGTATTAAAAATGCTTTGGCCTTATATTATTCATCTCTTTTGCATTTCTGAAACGTTTCACCCATTACGTTTGACCCATTTCCGTGACAAAATGCTTTGGTCACCTATTCCCACGTATGTTAGTAAAAGAGTTGGTGAAAAATGTAAATCTGGAAATTGCTACTATTTTCCCTTTTTACCCATATAATAGTTAAAAAATTGATATAGATAGATAGATAAAAAATATTTTATTACTAGATGATGCCCGGGACTTCGTCCGCGTGGATTAAAGTTTTCAATTCCATCAGGAACTCTAACCGGGTTTTCCGGGATAAAACTATGTGTTAATCCATCCTGGGTAGGAGCTATCGCCAATCCAAATCAGTTTATTCATTGTGGCATGAATGAGTAACAAACACACACACACACACACACACACACATAGAGAGAGAGAGAGAGAGAGAGAGAGAATTTTCTTGCCAATGCATAAAAAAGATCGATTTCAGAAAAATGCCTAACAAAGCTATTGCGAGCCAGTGAAATAAGAAAGTACTCCTTTTTCTTGATTCTAGCAATCCAGGTTCATACTGGATTCGTGATTATTAACTTTTAGGCTTTGCCGTACTTCAGACTAGCTTTTTCTCGCGACTTATATCCTTGACCCCTTTATAGGATAAAAAGTAACCTATATCACTTTTCAGGTTCCTTATTATACCCATGCGAAACATCGCGTCGACCTGTTTCATTATTGCTGCGTGTTTAAAGAACAAACCGATAGACTAACAAATAACCATATTTTGCATTAATTTATAATATTCAATAGAAATATTAAGAAATTGTTGTAATTTAGTTGCCACTAAATTACAACATGGGGTTATACAAGGGGCGGACCAACAAATTCCTAAAAAGCCGGCAACGCATTGGTGGTGCCTCGCGTGCTACAAATGTTCATGGGCGGCGGTAATCACTTAACATCAGGTGACCCGCCTGCTCGTTTGCTCGTTAAAAAAATTAAAAAAAAAATATGTTAGTATATGTATATGATGTAGCTTTTGAATATTAGTTCTCGAAACTTCCCACCAGTTCTTAAACAGGCGTATGTAAGGTTTACTTCCGGGTTGCGATCCCGAAATTTAAACGTGGAATTCGAAATTACATAAAACTGTCGAGAGAAGATCGCGACGAGCAATGCGAACGTTTTGGGTTAAACGTTACAGGCATATTTGTTTGATGTTTAGGATGCTTTATTTGGCTTAATGCCGCTGTTTGAATTTTGAAACGTAAACAAAACATGAAAACACTTTCGACTGTAACTTTTTAGGAACGAGAGCAGTTTTATTTACTCTACAAAAGTAAATTAGAGTTACGGTTAAAGTATTTGTTTTAACAAACGTTTAATTTATGTCTGAAAATAATTGAATCACGGGAAATGAAAATGGTTACTTCTGTTTATTTTTATCAATTACAATTTAAAAACACAATAAAAGAAATTCGATAAACGTAACTTTGTACATAGTAAAGCAACATTAGTTTTCCCAGCAGGATTTTATTATTTTGTAAAAAATATAAATCAAGTTGTTATTTTTCATGACAAAAAATTCTGTTGAGATAATAAAATATTGGCGGTCTATCGAAAATAGCTTTGTATATTTCGAGATGAATTTTATTTTAGAAGCAAAATATAAGCTCAAACAATTTTCCAGCGAATGAGATTATGCATTATCCAGGTCACGCCGGGGCTATGTATAATTCACACTCGGTTGCCCGCGTCTCCTGTTGCGGTAAATATATGCACTGTTTATCATCGGTAACGTAATACCGTGAGAGATGGCTGAGCGTTTTTGGCTCTCGAAATCGAGAGGTGAATTTTAAAAGCACCTGCTGCGGTGTTTGAGCTTGTCGTCAAAGCCTGTGATTTTTAGGGGAGAAAAATATTTGGACGGTTGTTTTATTATTTTCGATTAGAAGTTCCACGAGCGCAGGTCACACAACTTCAACTTTTTGGCACGTGTAAATGTGCTCAAATTGCCAACGTCAGAGAAATCACACGCAGTGACGCATGCAGACGGCCACATCGTTATAATATCCTACTAATTCTACTAATGCTGCTAATATTATAAATGGAAATATTAATGAGGATGGATGTATGGATGGAGGTTTGTTACTCTTTCACACTACAACGAATGAATCGATTTGGCTGTTTGGAATGGAGATAGCTCATACCTAGAATACATAGACTACATTTAATCCCGGAAAATTAAAGAGTTCCGACGGGAATCAAAAACCTTAATACATGGATGAAGTCATGGGCATCATATAGTAATAATATAAAGAAAAGTTTTTCTATGTAAGACCACGATTAAATACCCAAAAATCATAATTATTATAATTAATTCAACAATTGCTTTACTTTTCGATTTAAATATAATAATATTATGTAAGCCGTTTAAACTATTAACTAAATAATATGAAAGTTATGGCCGTTACAGTTTTAATGGTACAGCGTGCCAAAATGGCATAAATTCTCTAAGTTACATCTCTTATGAGATCCCCATCCCTTCTGCAATCTAGAAATCAAACTTGAGAAATCTAGATTAAGGTAAGTAATAAACGAAATAGTATTACGTCATATAACTAGTCGTTCCTGATGCAAGTTATTTAAAGCGGGAATATAATCGAATTCAAGCAAAGTCGGTCAGCTGTGACGTCACACCGGATATCACAGGATAATATAATTCCGTATCTACGTCATACTAGACCTTAGGGCATCATCGTTTCTCGGAACGTTTAAAAAACCTGAAACATCTTTGCGTATTCTATCGGCTATATAACAGGGAGTGTTTTGAAGAGCTATTTGACCTTGTTCCACCGTCTTTCTTCTACAACCGCACCGCTCGTCACCGAACACAATACCACCCTCACCACCTGGGTGCCTGGAGCACTTCGACCATCCGATGTGCCAGATCTTTTTTTCTACGTACTTTGAAACTGTGGAACCAACATCCTGTGACGGTGTTCCCACTAAATTACAACATGGGGTTATTCAAGGGGCGGACCAACAAATTCTAAAAAAGCCGGCAACGCATTGGTGGTGCCTCAGGTGTTACAAATATTCATGGGCGGCAGTAATCACTTAACATCAGGTGACCCGCCTGCTCGTTTGTTTACTAAAAATATTTAAAAAAAAAAACAGTCCACATGACTTTAGGTATATAGGCAAGGGAAACTTGGAAATTTATTTCTGAATTCTCTGGTCAAACCTAAAATAAGGAGGGCTCCTAACAGAACCTGGTCTAAGAAGAACGCACCGAAAACCTCTTATTTGTTTCCCCAAAGCGAGTCCCCGATCAATATGCTATCTCCGACTTTATGTCATACATTCGGAATTTCGGATACAAAAGTCTTTTGTCACGACGTTTTACGACAGTGTATGTTTATCTCAAGTAAATTTATTGCGCCAATAATCCGAGACGGTATGGGCTAGTATACTTGGTAAGTATATTTGTAGGGATATCACGGAGTGTAATGGGAATTCGTGAGACAATCTAAGCATATTATTTCTGTTTTCTCTGAAAACAAACATTTATTTCGTCGACTTCAAGTTATGGTCAGGCACGGCCGAGTTTTCTTTGTCTGAAGGCTTTTAGGGTTTCGTTTCTCCAATCCAAGACCAATGATGTATACACATCACTCTCACTCAGCTCAGACTCAAGACAGAGTTAGAACGAGACAGATTTATGTCGGAGCACATTTGTGTCTCGTTTTAACCTCTATCTTGAGTCTGAGCTGAGTCAGAGCACGCTCTATAGATCATTGGGCTAAGCATACTGGTCTCCACCCAAATGAGATGCGTTTTGGCCATAGTGCACCAATCTGGCCAAGTACAGATTGGAAAACTTCGCACACCTTTTAGAACATTATGGAATCCTCTCTGGCATCTAGAGATGCACGCCGGAGATCGAACTTCGGACCCCGAAAAGGAGGCAGAATTCTTAACCAGTAACCACCATATCACCGCTTTGATGTACGTTAAACTTTTTTCTATCGAATCAGGCTTAAGTAAGTTAGATAGATTTAAGTGAGTTCAAATAAATTAATTAAATATTTTAGACTTGATTCGTGGTTTTATGACATAATTGCTCATAATTGTTATAAAATATTACGAGTACGTACCACGGTAATTATTTTCATTGGGATTGTTGATACACTACGCTCCGTGCAATTGGATCGAAATATCGACAATCCCAACTAAAAAAAATACCGTGGTACGTACTCGTAATATTTTATAACAATTAAATAAATAAATGTTTTTAATTCGCTTAGTTTATGTGCAATGTAAGCCTAAGCCTTATGAACTAGGTTACGTTAGAAATCCGTAGAGTTATTCAAAACATCTGCATGTGCTCATATCATAGCGATAGCTTGCAATAATGCGTACCTATTGACCTCGTTCATTGCAGGATTGCATTGAAATATTTTCAATTAGCGTTGCCAAGCCAAGCTGAATGGAATTTTGACGATCTATTTATTGCAGATATACGATTATGTGAAAGTATGCGTGTTGATGAGCAACCCAAAACAGTGGCCCTAACTATGAGGCTCGTAAGAATGCAAACTCAAACTCAAAATTATTTATTTCATGTAGGCCAACTTGTGGCTCTTATAACAAGTCGAGACTCTACCACCGGTTCGGAATGCTGATTCTGCTGAGAAGAGCCAGCAAGAAACTCAGCAGTTGCTCTTTTCAAAACAGAAAAATGTTACAATTGTAGCTTATCTGAAGTAAAGCAGATTGGTTCCAAGCTTTGTCATTAAGGAATTAATGTAAAGCCAAAGTATACTGAGTTTATAAATTGATCGGATGCTCAGGGTCACTCACGAAGAAAATCGTTCTTGTAGTATTTATGCGTGATCAAATCGGAATGAGGAAAACCTTAGGAGAACTAGATTTATTGATATATATATAGTTGTGACAATGATCATGTGCACATAAATTGAAGAACCAATAGACCTTTCTTGGCTGATGTTCAAGGGGCGACCCCGCAGCGGGGCACAAATTCATATGAATACGTACTAATATAATGTACTCCCGACCGAATCCGGCCAATGGAATGAGCCATCTGCGGGAGATATTATAGTACACAAGTGTGTGCGCAAACACAGATGCACTCTCTATCCCCTCACTCTCAAAGTCCGGTGGAACGGAAAATCCGACATGACCAGAGTGAGATCAGGCGCAGGACCGATGGCTTTACGTGCTCTCCGAGACACGGGGGTGACTCACCGCCAACTTCCTAACTCCGGGCTAGCACTGAGAATTTCTTGACAAAAAACCCAATACATTTTTTAGCCCCGACCCGGAAATCGAACCCACGACCTCGTCGTCTTTTTACTTCACCATCGTGATTTTACTCGATGAATTTAAAGTTTACCGACTGACTCGATATGAACGCCCTTTGATGAATGTGTACATGTGCGAAAGGATTTTATTGTTGCAATAATATATAGGGAAACGTCATAAAAATGTTCGAAGACCACTACGTTTTCCGATATTAATATCACGTAATTAATTTCAAATCCATCCAGAAAGCCTATTAAATTTTCATCGTCCAGCGGTAGGGCTGAAATACATACATTATTAATGAGATATACGAACAGAAATCGTAAAAACGTTTCGACGCCGGCCCGGGCTTAATAATAAATTTTGTGGAATCCTTTTTTGCGGAAGCTATGTATTAAGGCGTTTTTTGGAGGAAATTGGAAACTCCACCAAGTTTAGTACAGCTTTTTCTTATAGCAGCATGTGCCCGAGTTTTATGAGAAGCGATTGGCATCTATAGCGGTGATGGCTCCTTTTCCGACTTTAACCTCTTTTTTCGGGAGTTTGGGGTATGTGTGTTGATAAATTAAAAAATCTAAATATATAAAAGGCAAAGGTGACTGACTGACTGACTGACTGATCTATCAACGCACAGCTCTAACCACTGGACCGATCGAGCTGAAAATTGGCATACAGGTAGCTATGATGATGTAGTCATCCGCTAAGAAAGAATTTTTCTAAATTCAGCCCCGAAGGAGGTAATAGGAGTTTAAAAAATTTAACCTAACGTGAGCGAAGCCGCGGGTTAAAGCTAGTACTTTTATAAACATTAGATGTATTGTAAAGAGCGAATACAAGAGGATGCTTCGTAATTCTAACGTTCACAAGAGTTAAAGGTAACTTGGTTAAAAATTAACAAATGTCAGCACAATGTCAGTGTCAATGCTTAAGTATATAATTATAATATAATTCTTTTCCCGATAACAAAAGGGTTCCAAGGGGATAACCTAATTACGAGGGCACCAAATCACTCGCAAATGCTAATTTACAATTTTCAGTAGTAAATTGCTTCACCCATTGTTCTCATAATATTTTACTAATCACTTATCATGGTGGAGCTTCCCTTTGTACTTGGTAAAGAAGCGAAGGTCTTAATTAACTTACCTAACTCTGTACTGTCTTGAGAAAACTCTGACAGAAAGAATAATTAAATAGCTTTATTAATTATTTTCTTTGTAAGCAACTGCTTTCATCTGAGTGAATTAATTTTTCTTAGTAGCTATTCTTACTTATCATCACTACAATCAGCTTTCTGCGTTTATTTAAAAACTCTCACTCTATGTTGTATTTATTATGGCCGACAATTCTGAAGTTTTTCCTTTAGTACCTAGTATAAAGTGCACTTTTATTTAAGTTCGTTTGTAGATAGTTCAGTTATAGATAGGTAAAGTAATATAAGTACAACTACAATGTAGAATTTTGTGGCGCCACCCGAATCAAGGTCCTGGCTGAAAATAAGCGCTGTATGCTCTTGTGCAGGTACAAAGTATACATCATTTTGCTGAGTTGGGACCTTTGACGCCTTTTGTCTTTAATGCTCAAGTGGTGGAGGCGCCGGGACAACCTAATCTAGGTATACCTATTGGGTGATGTGTTGCACAATTTATAAAATAAACGTTTCTTTTTTTCTTAATCATATTTTAATGTTCGGGTAGTCATAAGGGGCTCTGAAATGTAGCAGCGTCATAGTATAAGTACCTCTGCGATGACTTAAAGGTCATGCTAAAGCATAGGAATGAAATTCGTTTCAAAAAGTGCTTCTTTAGTTTCTTTGTCTGAGCTAATCCTCGAAATGACTGAACCGATTTAAGTACTTCTTGCAACATTTTCGCAAGATTATGCGAGGAGGGATACTTTTAATCTCATGGCATCAAAAAATCTTGAAACTAAAAACCGTCACACTCATAGCAGAAAATACAGTGTTAATAAAATTTACTTGTCAGTGACGCGGACCTATAAGATTTTCACCACCAAAAATAGCTCAATTTGCCTAAAAAAAGTTTTCAGCTCAAAATAAACAAAAGTTAGTTTAAAAACAAATATTTACCAACCGTAAGCCAATATCCATTTACCCGTATTCGCTTAGTAATGACGGCATCGATTCTGAATCGAATACGCTTTGATTAACGACGTATTCGTTAATCGAGCCCCGGTAATGACTCGATACTGAGTAATGGAGTCGGGATCAAATCGCGTGCGAATGGCCGCTGATAACGATTGCGGGGATGATTCTGAAAGGGATGCAGAGCAATGAAATCTTTTGTTCCCTGAAATAGACCACTTCTTTAACCAAAACTTTTTGTGCTATTTATAGCATCGCATAGATCTGCACCGCTACGTGGTTGAAATTCCACGATCTCGCATTAAGCGCTTTGCCTCGTTCCTAAAATTTGGAATACCGTTTTTCCATCTGGTCACATCTTGAATCAAGGTTTATGTGGAGGAGAGAGAAGAAAACTAATCAAGTTCGGCTTGGCTAACATTTTTTTATAAAAAAAGTAAATTATACTACTATCTAATCTTCTAGACAAGTGCGCAGTGTCTTAGGCCTACCCTAAGACCCAAAAGCCAAGAAACATAAATGGTGAGTCAGATTTTAGTCCATCTCCTTTAATACTCTAAAAGTGTGGTATTTCAATACAGGCTGCAACTTTTGACCAGATCGTGAATTCGTTTGGTCAATAATGTCCTCCCGACCGAATCCGGCCACGGCGGTCAATCTCCAAAGAGATAAGCCGTCTGCGCGGGAGATATTATAGGGCACATGTGTGTATGCAAACACAGGTGCATTCTCTCGTGGGGAACTCACTGCCAACTGCCTAACTCCGGGCTAGTACTGAGAATTCCTTGACATTATTTTTTGACTCAACCCGGGATTTGAACCCGTGCTTTGAAGCCCTCGTCATCTGCAGTAGAACTTGCCAACCACTAGCAAAACATTGTCGCTAAATAGTGGAACGGTAAAAAGTGGAACCGTGGAAAAACGGTAAGGCAAGGGATTAAATTAAAAAAACTCTCAGTTGAATTTGAAATAGGTAGGTTCGCGTATAATATGAGCTCTTGAGAATTTCATGTCCCACGATATTAAATATTATATTCCCGTTATGAAATGTTCATATGAGGCAATGGGTTTAATATATTTTCTGTTTTATTTAAACATGGTTTATTACTCGTATAATTCACCTAATTTAGGAACGACTTTTTTAAGACGTTTGGTACGAACAGTGACTTCGGTACTCTATACAGCTAGGTACAACATAATACAACTAAAACAAATATTTTTAAGGATTAAGTAACTTAATTGAAAAATTATCATTATTTTCCGCACACAGAGATATTCTTTAAATAGTAGGTATTTAAGAGCGCGTGTGATCGTAAATCTTTAGATGCAGATTTGATTTTTACAGCAGATTTAGTTTTAATTATCCGGAAAAAAAACAGACAAAAATTACGTGAACATAGTAGTTAGAGAAGAACTCTCATTCTTGAGGGTCCTTACCAGGTTCATTAATAAACAACTCGCTCTTTCCCGCGACTTTATCAAGTGAAAGATCACATCGTTCCGTACTAAAATGCTCGAGAGTTCTTCATAATGTCCTTATATATGTGTGAAATCTGCTAATACGCACTTGGCCATTGGTAAACACCTTTGTCATTCATTTTTTACTCACTAAATGAATTTTTCGAATATACTTTTTAGATGGTTTTTAAAAACATGTAAAAAGATCTTATGTTATGGTTCTTTCAATTCACGAGGGCGCGTGGCTCATGGTTGTGTGTGTGTGTGTGTGTGTGTGTGTGTGTGTGTGTGTGTGTGTGTGTGTGTGTGTGTGTGTGTGTGTGTGTGTGTGTGTGTGTGTGTGTGTGTGTGTGTGTGTGTGTGTGTGTGTGTGTGTGTGTGTGGTGTGTGTGTGTGTGTGTGTGTGTGTGTGTGTGTGTGTGTGTGTGTGTGTGTGTGTGTGTGTGTGTGTGTGTGTGTGTGTGTGTGTGTGTGTGTGTGTGTGTGTGTGTGTGTGTGTGTGTGTGTGTGTGTGTGTGTGTCATATCTATATAAGTGGGAGCGAGAGCATGCTCTCGCCTGACTACTCCTACCTAGGCCCCTGTCAGGCACGCACACTTACGCAATGTGCATGTACACGACGTAACCACAAGTAAAGCTCACGCACCCTCGTGAATTGAATAATAAGAATAATAATAAATAATCATTTATTTAGCAAAAAGTAAAATTAAACACACTTATAACTAACAATTTTATATGGGCGGGGCATCCCTTTAATTTAATGTTTAATTTACACATAAATATAGCTTCTGAAGCTAAACTAGGTAGCCCTGTGCTTCAGCTTCAGTGTCGAACTCCCCTGAACATTTATATATAAAGAAAAAGCATGATAAGAACAAAATTATTATGATTTATGTCAATTATTAATTGCAAGAACTATACCCATATTCTTGCATATGAAATATTTATTATATTTTATTTCATAATATATGATGATGAGTTGAGATGATGGTCGAAGAGCAAAACAGCGCAGAGAAAGAGAAACTGTGAATTGCATTATTTCATTTCCATTTACCTCAGTATTGAGTTAACCATCAATACGACGCAAAAATCACGCTTTCAAATCAAAATGCAACAATATTTTAGTATTCCTATTCTAGCGAAGTCATTACATTGTATCAGAAAGCCGCAATGACCTAGATCCATAACTCATGCGATGCAGAAACTAAGTTTGCATTTTCATTTTCCTCTTTTTTTCTTCTTTTTTAAAATACACGGAAACTTTGTTTTTTAGTTTTTAGAGCGTTAATAATTTATCTGTGGTGTATCCTTTGTATGCTTTTTAGTCGTGAAAATTTGTTTTAGGCAGGTGTAGAGAAATCCTGATAGTTAGGACTTCGGTTTTTTGCGGTTTGCGGTATTCCTATTGGGTCACAGTTTCGATCCCGAGCTAACACCTCGTGACTTTTCGTAGTTACGTGTGGGTTTAAGCAAATATCACATGCTTCAACGGTGAAGGAATATCGTGAGGAAACCTGCACGTGTGACAGTTCTCACACACATTTTTACACATTTTTCTTGCATTTCATAAATCAACCATAATACACAAATGGGCAACGCATTGGTAGATTCATTAAATTCTATAACTTAGTCATTCTCTTTATAAAAATTCAGTCAGTCAGTAGTACTAGTTCCGACGCAATTGAAGGAAAAATGAATAAACAAACAAAAGTACACTACCGCATTTATAATATCAGTAGGGTGTATTTGACGTAAATGCTATTTGCTACATAGTAACAGACGTTACTATGTAGCAAATAATAATATTATTTTCTGACATTTTTCTTTTTGAAATATTTTTGTTAGGCAGGTGCCTATTATAAAATAATGTATAACAAACATCTTTATGTTATTTATAATCCTGCAATCATTGCGTATTTTTAAAAAAAAACATGGATTATTTATTAACAGATAAATTAATAAATCTACAGTAAACACCACAAACCATAGTTTAAATTTTATCAAAAAGTAAACAAAAAATCAACTCTTTAAATTACTATTTGTTCGTAGTTTAAGTAAAAGTAGTAACAAAAAAATTATTTTAAAATAACTTGTACATTTATGAATAAAGTTTAAAATTTTGCCACAATTTAGTAGGTTTTGCTACTGACTGTATGAACTGTGGTTGCAATTTCCTGGAAGGCCCGAAGCAGTTCCTTTTGGAATGGACAATAAGTCGCCGTTTTAATTTAAAAGCAACTGGGTAGGGGCCAACTTTGAGAGCGGTGGCTATAAAAAGCCATTTGGGATAAACTTTTGTGAACTTTTTTCTGATGACCTCAAATAATACGTTCACAAATTGACCCACTTCACTGTATGCTTACAAAAAAAAAGATCTTTCGTCTTCTTTTCAACTGAACCGATTTGGCTGAAATTTAGCACAGAGATAGATTATAGTCAGGAATAAGACGTAGGCTACTTTTTATCCCGGAAAATAAAAGAGTTTCCGCTGGAAAAAAAAAAACTCAATCCAAGTGTACGAAGTCGCGGGCATCAGCAATTTTTAAAATAAAGAATTTTGTAACCAGTCTAATCTTAATTTCAACGCTTTCTAACCCTGACTATAGTAATACTTCTATTTCCCCGAAGAAAATGCTCTCGCACTCAAGTCTGGGAAAGTTTTTCAGCATTACTGCTAATAAACAGTCGAGCTATTCCATTAACCCACAGCGGGGCGCAGAAAAACGTCTAAAATGCTTTATTCGTGCCAATTATGGAACGCCGCGAGGATTTTTTTACATTTTCTTTAACGACTGGAAAGTATAGTGGTCGTTTTTTATCATTAAACTGATATTACTCTCATGAATATACAGGCGTAGCTGATTCCCGCGACTTGGATTTAGTTTTTAAAATCCCGCGCGAACTTCTTGATTTTCCGGGATAAAAAGTAGTCACAATCTCACTCTCAAGGTCTTCATCTATACCAGTGTAAAAAATCACGTCGATTCGAAATGCGTTGGTACTTACGAATAAATAATAAGTAGTTGGAACCCTCTTTGATAAAAACTTTTTGCATTATAAATAACAAAATAACATATACGATTATTGTATATGTTATTTTGTTATTGATTATTTATTGTTGATATTCAAAAGTTGAAATGAAAATGAAATGAATACACTTTATTAGATAGAAACATATAAAGTAAAATTAACTCAAAATAAATTATACAAATGCACAAAGAGAGCACAAAAGGCGGCCTTATCGCTAAAAAGCGATCTCTTCCAGGCAACCATAATGCATGGTGGATATAACGATAGGATTGAAATTGAGGTGCACGCATTATTTATCTGGAGAAAAATAATAATAATTCGATACTCACACAACTGAATAAATAAACCTAATGATTAACACACATATCTACACATATATAAATACAGACGTATATACACACACATACATACATGTACAATACACACATATATGTACCTACATATACGTACATAGAATAAAATAAATAAGTTATATTCAGTGAAGAATTTTGACTTTCGAATTTATGATTTTGTTGAGACTTTATTTGTGATTGGAATTGAGTTTATTATTCATCGTTCGTCTCAAGTAGAGGTTTATTGCCACAGCATTTTTACTGTTTTTCCCCTCGCGTCCATCACGCGCTGTTTTTATTACTGAATATTTTATACGAAACGTTAAAGGAATTGTATTGGTATTGGTATTCGTTCATAAAGTTTTGTTTACTTGCGATTTCGTATGGGCATTTGATTTACATACATTTTTGCGACTAGACATATAAAAAAAATATGAAATTAATGATAGATTGAACTTTTCCTTTATATTTTAGTGTTTTAAACTGAACATCTATTTTGGCTATCTTGTGGAATCACTGAAATACATTTTATCGAGTATATTTAATAACACGTAAAGTTTCCGTTCTCTTTAACCTTCTTAATCCTCTTAATATTCCTCATTTTCATTTAATAGTTGATGCCCGTGACTTCGTCCGTGTGGAATACGTTTGTAAAGTCCCTCGGGAATTTTTTGTTTTGCCGCGATAAAAGTAGCCTAGTAGGTATGTCACCAGATAGAATAGTAACTTGCAAGGATTGCCACAGAGCACAATTTTATATTGCTTGTTTGTCCACTTATTCGTCACATCTCATTTTGGACCTCTTATAGGTTTGGTTTAAAGTTTTCGTAAATTATTTTCACAATTAACATCCTTTGCATACCGTCTATAATATGAAATTATATGAAAAAAAAAACTTTTTTTTTCATATAATTATAATTATACAGTAATAAATATAATTTTATGAAAAATAAAATAATGTTTTTGAAATATTGTAACGTATACTTAGCTCAAAATTATTATTTTTATAAACTCTTAACTATTAGAGATAGCTAAGGGTTTATACAAACTGTCTGAGTTTAAACTGTAATCCAACTGCAAAATTGCAGTTTGAATATAGTTTCAGTGCGGTTGAAATAACTTTATTTCTACTTTAATACATTCAACAATAATAATATTGTGTTTCATTTTAATAACAGTAATGTAAATCGTGAATACCTTCACTGAATACAGCATGAGACTGCAATTTCCTGCCAGACGTTCGTTGTTCAGTCTGGTTCAGTGCTACAGTCCCGCGATTTACATTGTACGATTAATCGGTACGATTTTGACGCTTCCTGCGACATTACAGGACTGAAGAACTGTTTATGATTGTGCTTTGATTGTGTATTTACAAAAGAGTCGGAATTGGAGTTGTTAAGATACGTAGTCGAGGTTATTCAGATTCCTGGGGAATTTTTTGGTCTTGACGGAAATCCCTGTTTAGTGTAAAGTTGATTTCAAAAATGATTTTATGTTTTTGAAAGTGGGAGATGAAAACTGTATCATAATTTCAGTAGAATTTAATATTGGAAATGATAAATATTATTATTTCGGATGATGCAAATATTTATTTAAAGATTAAAGGAATTATTTAATTTCTTACATAATTACAGAGTTAGAGGAAATATTTGAAAATAGTTGAAGAGAATCCGGATTAGGTTAAATTTCATCTACGAAAAATGTACAAATTATAATATTGTTCAGAATTAATAAATATACACATAATTATCCAATTCCAATTTCCAATTTAGAACTTTGCTGATATCGTCATCATCATCTCAGGCGTGCAGGTTTCCTCATGATGTTTTCCTTTCATCGTTGAAGGATATTTAATTGCTCAAACATCCGTATTATTTGTCAAAAAAAAAATGGTAAAGTCGTGAGGTCGGCTGTACCATGTCGTTATCCTAGGGTCTAAAACCGCAACCTCATTGAATGCGACTGACAAATGACGTCTACTACTCTGAGTGCTTTATTGCATACACACGGGACGGCATTTGAATTGCAGTTATTCGCGCACAATGCCATTGTTGAACCATCTTCCCGTTATATTATGAAATTAAATTAAATTATTATTATACAGGGTAGTATAATCCCTCATCCCCATCCAAACGATGAAGTCCGAACTCCGAAGACAAGATTCCTTGTACCTAACCTATTAGAAAATATCTCATGTATTTTTCGCGATTTTTCGTGGTTTCGAATTATGATTTTCTTTTTTGTTTCTATTTTATTTTAACTATTGAATTTAAAAATTAAAGGTTCTCGTAAGTTATTTTGCTTTATTTACAACTTTAAAGTGAATAGTTTTGTAAATCAAAATAAAAAAAAAAAAAACAAAAAAATTGTAACTCGAAAACTACGAATAAATCACGGAAACTACCGTAATCTATAATCTATAATCTATAATTATATAAAAAGGCTTGTCCTGACTGACTGACTGACTGACTGACTGACTGACGATCAACGCACAGCCTAAACCACTGAAGTTAGAAACTTGAAATTTTGACAGTAGGTTCCTTTTATGACGTAGGCGAGCACTAAGAAAGGATTTTTCGAAATTCGCCCCCCAAGGGGGTAAAAAGGGGGGTTAAAGTTTGTATGAAACTCCGTCATTTTTCGAGTTATACTCATGAAATTCGGTATTTAGGCTTTAAATTGAAAACAAAAAAGTACGTGTTTCACAGTTTTTAAAAATTCTACCCCCTAAGGGGTTAAATAGGGGTTGAATGTTTGTATAATAGTCCTTCGTTCTTCAAGTTATTTTTCAAGTTACGTTTATGAAACTTGATATTTTGGCTCTTGATTAAAAATAAAGAATTACGTATTTTACATTTTTTTTAAATTCTCCCCCCAAGGGGGTAAAAAGGGGGGTTAAAGTTTGTATGAAACTCCGTCATTTTTCAAGCTATACCCATAAAATTCGGTATTTAGGCTTTAAATTGAAAACAAAAAAGTAAGTGTTTCACACTTTTAAAAAATTCTACCCCCTAAGGGGTTAAATAGGGGTTGAATGTTTGTATGATAGTCCTTCGTTCTTCAAGTTATTTTTCAAGTTATGTTTATGAAACTTGATATTTTGGCTCTTGATCAAAAATAAAGAATTACGTATTTTACATCTTTCGAAAATTCTCCCCCCAAGGGGGTAAAAAGGGGGGTTAAAGTTTGTATGAAACTCCGTCATTTTTCAAGCTATACCCATAAAATTCGGTATTTAGGCTTTAAATTGAAAACAAAAAAGTAAGTGTTTCACACTTTTTAAAAATTCTACCCCCTAAGGGATTAAATAGGGGTTGAATGTTTGTATGATAGTCCTTCGTTCTTCAAGTTATTTTTCAAGTTATGTTTATGAAACTTGATATTTTGGCTCTTGATCAAAAATAAAGAATTACGTATTTTCCATTTTTTGAAAATTCTCTCCCCAAGGGGGTAAAAAGGGGAGTTGTTAAGACAGGACAACGTCTGTCGGGTCCGCTAGTACGTAATACGTACGAGACATCTAAATGTTATCTTTGGACGTCATTGTTTGGACCACCTGTATTCTGTGCTTTTTATGCACAAGTTCATTAAGTTCTACAATCTGAATTTGGTACTTTGAAAGTCAAAATCACGTAATCCATCTAGCCAGTAGCTGCATCTAGGTTTAGCTGGATTCGAGTTTCACCGAAACACAAATCCCTGAGCACAATAATAAGCCACGCACCACTCGTACCGAATTAGCTGCGGTACACAGTACGGTGTACCATATACCTACTGCGAATGGTACGCTAGTTTTGCGCTTAATTTCCAGTTGTGATGCAAAGGACTGATGTGATGTCAAACAGAGGGCGATTTGATGAGCTTAAGCGATATCTAAACGATTTTTTTTTAATTTTTATTTTATGACTAGCTGTGCCCGCGACTTCGTTCGCGTGGAATAGTGACTTTTCGGGGCGCGGCTCTCAGCGCGCTTTATATACGCCACGGGCGCTCAGGCGCGAGGCGTGTAGTACGTACTCTGTACGTTAAAAATGTTCGCCGTGATTCTTTAAATTGACATAACTTTTTTATTTATGAACCGATTGACATGGAATAAATACTAAATGTTAAGTGAAGCTTATTACAATATATTAGTGAAAACCGCATCTAAATCGAATAAGCTGTTTCTGATATTAGCGTGCATAAACACACAGACAAACAGACAAAAAAAAATTAATTACAATTTCGGGTTCAGCATCGATATAATAACAACCCCTGCTACTTTTTTTTATATATTTCCATTTTACATACATCACTTTTCTACAATTTTATTATATGTTTAGATAGACAAGATAGTCATTGACTGCGATCTCACCTGATGAAAAGTGACGATGCAGTCTAAGATGGTAGCGGGCTAACTTAAAAGGGATATGGCAGTGTACATTCAACCCATAGCCCTTATCGTTTGATAATAAATACAATGTATTCTGTGGACCTGTCACACGTCACCTGTCACCTGTGATCTGTGATCTGTCACTTGTTTGTCTCACGCGCTCCATCTTGTTGCCTTATGTTAATTATATTTTTATTTAGTTTTGTATTAAATAATATCAAAATATCAAATATTGCGGGTTTGGTTTTATTCATTCCACAGTTTCGCTACACAACGCTCGGCAACGCTAAATCGCTTGGCGGCACTTGACGGTAGGGTGGTAACTAGCCACGGCCAAGCCTCCCAACAGAAAAACGAACGAGTTTCGAAGGTTAAATGGCACAGCACATACGAGTAGTTTGAAAAACCGATCGACATCCAGGAAGTTCTGATCTCCAATGCAAAGGGACATAATCCACCTCGTTGATCAAGTGTGGATTACCTTCACATACCTTTGAGAAAATTGTGGAGAGCTCTCAGCCATGCAGTTAATACGACGTTTCTCTTAAAGTAAGTGTTAATTGTTTAAAACGCCATAACTTCGAAAAGTCAGAAATGCATGCTTCTGATCAAAATCTAGATTTTCCGGAAAGGAGAAAGAAGGAGGAAGAAAAAGAGATCTTTAACCATTAGTTGTTTATCAATTAGGCAGAAATTAAACCGACTCAGGTAGGTGGTGGACTCAGGTAGCTACATTAATATTGTAATATTTTTATATGAAAAGAGCAACTGCTGAGTTTCTTACCGGCTCTTCTCAGCAGAGTCTGCGTTCCGAACCTGTAGTAGAATCATGACATGTCATAAGAGCCACAAGTTGGCCTACATGAAATAAATAATTTTGAGTTGAGTTTGGGTTTGGTACGTCACCAAATGATTTACATTTCTAGTTATCACAAAACTTCAAACCACTAATGAATAAATTAGCAGTAACAAGCTTATTAATGATTCAAAAGAGCTTGCCAATATTAAATAAAGCGTTATGTTCGAGCTTGAAGAAATACTGATCACAAAATTACACCATGCGCGGAGTTACACAAAAGCAATGCAAATGACATAATCACGGCTGAGCTGAGCTGAACCGTGATTATGCATTGGGCTTATCGTTCACTCTGTTTGCAGTGAACTGTATGTAAAATATTATATTTTAACGTATAGAAGTTAATTATTGCAAAATGCTTCTTTTACTAACATGTCCGGTTTTAGAATTCAGTAGGAAAACAAAAGCATTCCTTATAGTTTATTCAAGGTCGTCCATCAGAACTTATTATGCATAGCATATTATTATACGTACATAAAGGCAACATAGGATGTGCAACGGTGGTTAGGACGTCGTGGACAATTTCAGCTTTTAGGTCGAAATAGTCAGTCAGGAAATTTTACGCTCACTAAAAGACATGTTTGGAGCATCCGGGATGTTCCAAACAAAGTTTACTGACAGATAATTTCAGCTAACACATAACTGCCAGACTTAGCTGATCGTCGATTTACGCTTTAATAAATAGTTTTGTTCCTAACGAGATACGTAAAGCTTGAGTTAATTAAGCGTAAATAAACTTAATGAAGTACTTTGTATAATTTTCCGCTTTCAATTCGACCGCAACCGCCCGTAATAAGGCCCAAACAGAAACATCTAATTGGAAACGTTGTGTACTAATTAGCCGTGGAAACAGCGCCAATCTAGATGTCTGTGTATCTCGAATATTATTATCTAACTTAGATTTTGTATATTTCTCATTGTTTATTTGCCAAGAATTTATATGAAACTAACATAAAAGATTTCGAACTAGCCTAAAATATTTCGTACTTTGTAACAATATGTTAAGGGTGTCGAAGTAAAACAAGTTACCTACCGACATAGCTTATCGTGAAGTTAAAGTGGAAATGGTCAGAGGAGTCGTATATGCCTATGGAAATCTTTACAATAAACCCTTATCCTAGAAGTGCATGTTTAGGTTTAGGTTTAAAGAAATTTATTCTCCAAAGAACATTTTGCTCACTTATAGAGAACTTAAAACTAAAATTTATATAAAATTACAAAACATTAAAAAAAGCAAAAAATGGTGACTGCTATGTTTGAAAAGAAGAAGTACTTAAAAGAAGCAGCTCTTAGCTTCACATCCTTTCATGTCTCTCATTACTGAATAACGTATAGGTAACGTATAAAAAATGAATGTGATTAAATCTTCTTCCATTTATCTAAAAATACAAAAGGAAACAATGATTGACTGATATCAACGCACAGCTCAAATCATTGGATGAATCGGGCTGAAAGTCATACAGATAGCTATTATTACGTAAGCATCCGCTAAGTAAGGATTTATGAAAATTCAACCTCTAAGAGGGTAAAAAAGGGGTTTGAAAAATCGAACTCAATGTGAGCGAGGCTGCGCAAAAACTAATTAATTTATAAAAATCTGTCATTGTCATTAAAACGTTGGATTTTTCAACAAAAACCTATTCCATTCTAACAAGCACGATGCTCTAATTCCACTTAAATGTTCTAAACGAGGCCACTACTTTTCAGCCATCTGTACTGCAACGATTGAATTCAATGTATACGATGTTTTCAACTATTTCAGCCCGTTTAGAACAGGCGGTTTAATTAAACGGAGTTTAGTAGCGTGCCGGAGAGAAGTCGGTGATTAGGAAATTCTAGTTTTAGGTGAAACATTCGACGATAGCACTTTATAAGCTGCGGTGGTGACAAGAGTTGAGATGCAAGAGCTACACTTTTAGTTCACTTGAGAACTTAAGCTCTCGCTCGTTCCATACAAACGAAGTTTAATTCGTATTTGAAACTAGATGATATCCGCGGCTTCGTTCGCTTAGATTCAGGTTTTTTAAGTAACCTTTGCGTATATAGTAAGTCTTTGCATATTCTATCGGCTATATAACGGGGAGTGTTCTATTTGACCTTATTCCACAGTTTTGCTTTTACAACCGCACCGCTCGACACCGAACACAATTTTACCCCTACTACCTGGGTGCTTGGAGCACTTCGACCATTCGATGTGCCAGATCTTTTTTCCACGTACTTTGAAACTGTGGAACCAACCTCCTGCAACGGTGTTCCCACTAAACTAGAACATGGGGTTATTCAAGGGGCGGACCAACAATTCCTAAAAAGCCGGCAACGCACTGTGGTGCCGGTGCCTCTGGTGCTACAAATGTGCATAGGCGGCGGTAATAACTTAACATCATCTGATGTTAAGTGATTAGGTACTGCCTGCTCGTTTGCTCGCTAATACTAGGAAGTATGATAGGAAATAGGATATATAATATTATAATAAATAATAATAGGATTGCTTTCCAAGCAAAATATAATATTTATTTAGTATTAAAACTGACTTCCAGTGGAGTAACTACGGCTATTCAATGCTGAGAATAAAACTTAAAATTATGTTTTCAAAGCCATTTGCTAGCAAAAAAGGAAAAGCAGCGAAATGTTGCAGCAGCACGCAACAAAGTTTGATATCCGAGGTCGGGATAGTAATAGTGGAAACAAATTGGATTTCCTCACCCAGTTGGGGAAGAAGTTAACTGCAATTTCTGGACTACGCAGCTGTGCATTTGCAATGTTTTCCAATCATTCATAACTAATAGATTTATAACTGAGCCCAAAACAATTTTTTTGAACTTTTTGTCTATCTGTCTATCTGTTTGTGCGCGCATTACGTGAAAACGACTGAACGGATTTAGATGAAATTTGGTATAATGGTAGCTGATACTTTGGGTCAACTAATAAACACTTTTTATCCTGATAAACAATAAGTTTTATCCGGGATAGGGGATGAAAGTTTTTGTTGATTTTGCTCCATAACGTCGTCAAATCTAAACCGAATTTGATAATTCTTTGTTTATTATAAATTGTGTACTATTAAAAATATTTTCTATAATTTTGGTGAAGAGGTACTTAATATTAATGGAGATAGAGGACATAATTTCTCGCGGATAGTAGCAAGTCACTCTAAACTTATTCCACGCGAACAAAGTCGCGGGAATCATCTAGTAAATAAATAAAAGGTTCATACAGAAATTGGCTCGCGCGGCAAAAAGAACAGTTTGCCTCGCGCGAACACGGGGCCCGGTTCTGAGGCGGGTAATCGATACACAGCTTTATTAACGAGCACTCGTAAAATATCATCTCTCGTTCTCCCATCCCTGATTACCGCTGGGAGATAGATGAGGGCCATTACCAGATATCCGCTGACTGCGGTCCGATATTAAAAAGGGAATTAACCCTTACGGCCGAGAAGCCATGAACATTTTGAAGACGGGTCAAGTTAAAGATTTTATTATACGGAAGGTGGCTGTTGACCTGAAGGCCACTATGCAAATTTACTTATCTTATATATACCTACTTATAAAAAGTTTTGTCCTGACTGACTGACTAATGTATCGACGGTAGGTTTCTTTTATGACGTAGGCACCCATTACGGTGTGATTTTTTTGAAATTCTATCCTTAAGCGGGTTAAATGGACGGTTAAAGTTTGTAAGAAAGTCCGCAGTTATATCCTTAAGTATGCATTTATTTATTTTATATTTCTTTATCTTTATTTTTAAGCGGGTCTATTTTAGAAATTAAGAAACGGAACCGTTTGGTACAATCACATTACATCACATAATTAATATTATAAAGGCGAAAGTTTGTGTGTGTGTGAGTGTGTATTAGTTATTCCTTCACGCTACAGTGAACCCAGGATTAACACGCAGGCTACCTTTTATCCCGGAAAAATAAAGAGTTTCCGCGTTATCCTGCACGCGGACGAAGTTGTGGGCATCAAACTCAAATTCAAAATTATTATTATTTACAATTAGCGTTACCAAGCCAAGCTTAATGGAATTTTGACGCTCTATTTATTGCAGATATATGGCAGATTTACGATTATGTGAAAGTATGCGTGTTGATGATTGAACCCAAAACAGTGGCCCTAACTATGAGGCTCGTAAGAATGCAAACTCTAACTCAAAATTATTTATTTCATGTAGGCCAACTTGTGGCTCTTATGACAAGTCGAGAATCCACCACAGGTTCGGAATGCTGATTCTGCTGATAAGAGCCGGCAAGAAACTTAGCAGTTGCTGAGTTCAACAACAACAAAAACAAAAAAAATGTTACAATATGTAGCTTATCTATCTTGTGGACAGCTGAAGCAAAGCAGATTGGTTCCACGCAACTTTGTCATCATCTAGCTAATACTAAACCAATGAGACTGATGTAGTTGATATATAGTTGATAGATAGAGATGAAGTTTGTCCATGGTACACAGATGATACACTTATGTTTGTTCACGGTACACTATTACGTAAGATCGCCACAATGCACGGCCTGCCAACACTCAACGCTTGATTAAAAACAATCATCATAATCGAAATTGAATCTGCCAGTTGTATCTGGGTCAGTGCTCATTGTACTGCCGTTATAACTTGACGTGACGTCACTGTGAATCATTAATGCCGGTTTCAATCAGAATAATCCTTTTCCGATGAATTTTTATGCTGTGCCTCATTAATACGGTTTTAAAAGTACCCTCAATTTCTATTTGTATCTCATTATCAACTCGTCGTTATCTCATTTCACTAACAACCTTTGACTAATAACTTTGCTGCCCTTGCAAGAAACACGATCTTATGCAGTGTTAATCATAGATTAATTATAGAGATAAGTGGCTATACCCCTTTCAAGTCAGACCACTTCTTACACTACATGGTCACTTACCACTAGGCGAGATCGTAGTCAAAAGATAACGTCTTGTAATCGAATAAAGGTTCGCCGAGTTCATAAATTAATTTATCTAACACTTCAACCTCAGGTCTGATTCAGAACACACACAATTCTACAGCCTTCGTCCTTTTCACCTCGAAGAATATTTTATGCTTAAGTTTAGTTTTTCTATATCTACCGACTGATTTTTGTGGATTTTGAATAAGATCTAAAATATTGGATAGAATCAGGCGTTACTTTGCGGAAGTTCATGATTAACAAAAAATGTTAGAATTATTTGCTGTAATCCGCCAACAGAAAAAATCTGTATGGTCAAACATGCAATTATAAGCTAAGCACCGCTTACCTCCCCAACCAAGCAATAAAGCAAAGTTCCCAAGCAAGCAATGCCACCACCACTCACATGCACCACCACACGAGACTTTTATACTACTCTCGACGCACGTTTCGCCCCGACACCGTGACTAGACAATACAGCTTTGTAAAGTCGATATCTCCTGAGGATGCTCCGGTGTCGGGGCGAAACGTGCGTCGAGAGTAGTATAAAAGTCTCGTGTGGTGGTGCATGTGAGTGGTGGTGGCATTGCTTGCTTGGGAACTTTGCTTTATTGCTTGGTTGGGGAGGTAAGCGGTGCTTAGCTTATAATTGCATGTTTGACCATACAGATTTTTTCTGTTGGCGGATTACAGCAAATAATTCTAACATTTTTTGTTAAGATCTAAAAATTACGCTAGTAAAACAGAATATGTTATTTTTACTAACTTAATTATTTTGTTTGCGTTTAGTGCAAGTTTTTGAGTTTTTTTTTTGAAACCATTAATAAACAGTTTAACATTTTAGTGTTGTTCATTTATCAATTCATATAATAAAATGTCAAATGAATGAATGAACAATTTTTATAAAGAACCAAATAACATATTTTTTACAGATATATCTAAGCATCAGTTAAACAAATAAGCAAGTATCACTCTTTGTAAAATTTATTCAAATAATACAAAATGGACGTCACCTTTTATACCTCAAGGAATATTTTGAGCCCCGCCGTGGAAGCATCATCTGCACAAATTCCCGAGGATTATTTTTAAGTGAGGGTTGTCAAGTAAAATTACCTCGAGCTAATTTTGTACCCATTATAAATGCGGTCGTACTAAAAATAATGTTTTATTCTATATTAATGTCACTTTGGTCGGTAATTTACTTCGATAAAAGAATTATGGAAATGTAATTAAAAATACTTAGATTTATGATTTGATTTTCTTCAATTTTATATCGTTGTCTTTAACGTCCACATCTGAACATTTCTCTCTTTTCCGCTGTAGTAGGGCAATTTTGGAATTTTTATGTTATTTTAATGATTGAAGATATTTGTATGGACTAGTTCTGCTTGAATCTATGTAACACCAGATAACAAAACGATAAACGATATTTATTTTTGTTGAAACAAAATGGAAACAGCAGATATACTTTCTAAATTGTAGCTCTTAACCACTTTTAACAACTCTTTTATCCTATCCTACCGACTGCGCCATTTCAATAAAACTATGATAAAATCATAGCCTAGACTTGTACAATCCCATCAAACTTCAAACTAGAGATGAAACTTATAGATACTGGTTATAGGATTTTTTGTCAAATGAATATAATATGATGATTATATTTATTATCTGAGTTAAAGTTCAAAGTACCTAAATTATAATTTATCCGGTATCCGGTTATTATCCAAAATCCGACCGGTAAGTAAATAAAAGCCGGATACCGGCTGGTTACCAGATATCCGTCTCATTTCCACTTCAAACCCTATCTGTAGCACCAATGTCATACCTACCTACTTAGTTTGACGCTTAGTTTGAGGGGACAAGGAAATATGAGAGACTATGAGAGATGATTAAAATATATATCCCAAACTAATATCTCTATTTTGAAAAAAATAATCGAGTCATGAACATCCCCGGTCAAGGAACTCGTCTGATATAAACTAAGTCCTAGATCTGATTCACCTCACGCAAGGTGAGGCCTTTATCCTTTTCACCTCGAGAAATATTTTATGCTCCGCAGTAGGGAGACCATCTGCACCAATTCCCGAGGATTTACCTCAAAGAGGGAGGTTTTAAACAAAATTGCGTTCGAAGCCGCAATAATTATGTAGTTATGTACACATTTTTTATTAGACAAACAATAGGCTTTATTCTAAACATTTTTTAGAGTAATTTACACATCCAAAGTAAGCTCTCTTTGCGTGTTCTTTTTTTTAATAAATAATATCAGCTAAGCTGAACTTGACTTATATTCTCCTCTCTCCTCTAAATAAGCGAAAAGCCAGTGTTAGGAGTGGGTACGACAATAGTGCAACGGGTGGGGCTCGAACCTGCGACCTTTCAGTTTTCAGTCTACACCTTTAACCGTTGGACTATTGAGGCTATTGACTATATAGCGGGGAGTGTTCTGAAGAGCTATTTGACCTTATATTCCACCCTCTGTCTTCCACCGCACCGCATGTCACCGAATGCAATTTCACCCTCACCACCTGGGTGCCTGAAGCACTCCACTTCAGTTTCAGATGTTTTTTTTCACGCACTACCAAACTGTGGAACCAACTCCCTTCGACGGTGTTCCCACTTAATTAAAACATGGAGCTCCGTTGTGAGTCGGTGCCTGAAGTTTTGCGAGGGTTTCGCCTCGAAAAACATGCGCCTGACTTAAAAAATTTAAGTTTTTGACCTTTGTTTAATTTTTGAGATTATTTTTGTGATATGTCTGTTTTTAATTGTTTTAATTAGTGTAATTTTCAGTACTAATTAAATAAATAAATAAAATGGGGCTATTCACGGGGCGGACCAACGAATTCCTGAAAAACCGGCAACGCATTGGCGGTGTTCATATGCAGCAGCAACCACTTAACATCAGGTGAGGCCTGCTCGTTTGCTCGCTATTCATATAAGTATTTTTAAAAAGCAAAAATATTTCTTCTCCTTTATCAAGCAATAATCCTCCAATGCTGGACAAAGTTCTCTTACATGAACTTCCAATTTTTCGGATATAATTTTGACAGTGAAATCCTTAGAACCTTAAACTAAAAAAAAATAACGTTTATAAAAACATGTGAAGCGAAGTAAACACAAGGTTAAAATTATAATTAGCTAATGGTAGTTGATTTAACAGACTTACTTAACCAAAACTAGCACATACAAGGGTAAACCACTAAATTGGTGTTAGAAATCTCCTCACGCAGCCACAGAGTAATAAAACGAGAGTGCCCGACCGAAAAGGTTTTGTACCCACCTAAAATAAGAATCTTGTAATTTGATATAAACTATAGCTTACTCGCCCCCGGTTTCACACGGCGAAAATACAACGCTATCTTCTTCTTCTTTCTTTATTTACCGATTAACTGTTACCCGCGACTTCGTACGCGTGGGTTGAGGTTTTTAATTTTCGCGGGAACTCTCTTATTTTTCCAGCTGATAAGTAGTTTATGTGTTATTCCAGACTATAGTCTATCTTTGTGTTTTTCAGCCAAATCGGTTCAGTCGTCGTGACGTGATTGAGTACCTAACAAACATGCATCCATCCATCCGGTCCACTTAGCGGGAGGTGTGCCAACACTACGCTTCCTAGAGCGAGTTCGCCACGCCAACACTTTAGGACCCCAGCGACCGGCTTGTCTTCGAACTATGTGCCCCGCCCATTTCCACTTCAGCTTTGCAACTCACTGAGCTATGTTGGTAACTTTGGTTCTCCTAGATCTCCTGATTTCTGATTTGATCTCACAGGGATACTCTCTTCATCACCCGCGGAGTGATCCTGAGCCTTATACAATACAGTAAACATAAAATGCAAACGGCAGACTAATTACTGTATTTGGCGAAAAAGTTTTAGAGCGAAGCTCAAGGTTTCAAATGTTAATTTTTATTTTTTATCCTAGAATTTTGAAGAAATTTGGAACAGTGTGGTAATATTTGGGGCCAATTTCATCAACGCGACCTAAGTTTTATTCAAGCGTTTTGAAATTTTGGCAGATTTTCAACGCAAAACCGTTCAGAACGCCCAATTTATTCCTCCATTATACGTGAAATCGGCACTTAGTCAATTAACTCATATATAATCCGTAGAATAATAGGTACCTGATGGATGGCTAAAGTCTAAAATGAAGTGGGCTAGATAGTTTCAAAGAAATATGGAAAACATGTTACTCGGTTAGGCATGTGTTACTTTTTAAGAATTTTTTGTACCGAAATATTCTTTTTACTGATATTAAAGTATCAAGGGAAATTGTATTAAGAGCGGCATAGTATGTGACCTATATTTTGTGTCACAAGAGAAATTTTAAGATGTGAGCAAAAATCCATCTACAACGTTACAACGTTAATAACAAGTGACCTTGTAGCTTGAGTTTTAAGATTAGCTCTCTTCAACAACGATGTTGTCTTGTGCTTTTGTTAATAATAGAAAAACTGAAAAATGCATTAAATATTTTCATACAAAAAAAATATGTCTAATTTTATACAAAATCGACTAAGTTATTGTTAAGAGTTTTGAAAAATCATAAAAGTAGGGGTTTAAAATTTTTGTTAATCTATTTAGAATAAACTATTTTTACCCCTTTCTCATTAACTAGTCATCCTTTTGGTTCCCTTTACCCTAAAAACTTTATAAATATACAAAAGTACAAAGTAATAACTTAAATTTAAAGGGGTTAAGCTGTACATCCTTTTATTCTTCCGAAATAAAGAATAACATGGACAATTAGATAGTATTTACTTCCGTAGCTCAGTCGCCGGTTGTTCCCGAGCACGCCAGGGATTGTTCATCTCATCTCGAGATAAAGTCTCGAGACAAGAGTGCAAGCAAATTTCGACTTTATCATACAACAAGCGAATAGAGCTTTTGTTATATATCTACACAACTATTTATAGTTACAGTGGTGATGAGTAGTTAAGACTTTTTTTCGATGATAAGACAGTCCTTGGCAAATATGGCAAAATAAAAAATGATTGATTGATTCTTAACTTTTCGTAGTTGTGAGAGTGTGAGACCGAGTACCTATTTTTCTGGGTATTATAATATTGTCATAATCTTATGTATGAACACAATATAATATTATAATAACACATGAGTTAAAAACTAAACTTTTAGATGTCATGCATGTACATTGCACATACACAGAATTAGTACCGCAATAGATTTGTACTGCCGTTGTCGCTATGAGAAACTAAAGGGCTTCGTCTTAGGAATTTACCAATCTACCCAGAAGAGTACACGGTAAATACTAATTAGACACTCAAGTTTGTTCGTTAAGGATTTGAACTTTGTGTCGGTGCTACGTGCTTAAACCAAGCAATTACGACTTCTCGAGACGAACCCTTTTACGCCTCGTAATGGCTGCCTATTTGGCACTGGCCCTGCTAATGTGGGGCAAATAAGGTTTATTAAATCCTCGAGGCCTTTAAAGTATCTCCTATGCTACCGTAGCAGCTGCTCCTAACCAATGCTACATGTATTATCATTATAATATGACGGAACTGAACAAATGAAACTGCCTATTCCAAAAAAAACTTTTCAGCCTACACAATAGTTCTTTTTAATTGGGATATGCTTCACCATCTTCAAGTATATTTTAACCGAAGAATATAATAATAATTAATAACGTAATGTGTGTAGATATTTTCATATTGCTGAATTGTTTTGATTGAGAACTACCTCAGGCAAAGGCGCTGTGCTCTCCTTCAATGTGATATTGGCGAAATATTTGTGCTCCGTGCACGTACCATTCTTTTTTTTTTTTATTCAATGACAAGATAGCCCTTGACTGCGATCTCACCTGATGGTAAGTGACGATGCAGTTTAAGATGGTAGCGGGCTAACTTGGAAGGGGTATAGCAGTGTAAATTCAACCCATACCCCTAATCGGTTTCTACACGCCATCGTGCCGGAACACTAAATCGCTTGGCGGCACGTCTTTGACGGTAGGGTGGTAACTAGCCACGGCCAAAGCCTCCCACCAGACCAGACCAGAGACAATTTAGAAATTATAAATTTCTTAGTTGCCCCCGCCGGGAATCGAACCCGAGACCTCCATTCGCTCACAAAGTGAAGTGAAATAAAGACAAAAACTATCAAAATGTCAACTTTATTCATCGTTTAATTTCACTACAAAGGTATGGAAGTCCTTGTCACTTAATAATAACTTAGTGGGTACCTATTCAAGGCAAGAGTGAACGGCATCTTTTAAGCTAGTTTTAACTTCCATCCGACATGATTGTGTTCAAGCACATTAAAAAAACTAGTAGAAGAAGACATGCCTCTTGAAAAAGGAAGAGCGGAAAACACTAAGGAATTCACTAACATTATTATGAAAAGTATAAGAACATTTTGTTCACTTGAGTTAAGTCACGGCCGATATCTTGCCTCATGAAATATTTAGGGCCTCAAAAGACTTTCCAAGTGTATTATACGGAGCCTAATAAGTTTTGGGTACGATCTACTAAAAGGAAAGACGTTTTTGTGTAGGTATTAAAACATGAATAATATAAAGCAACATAAATATGTATATACACGGCAGGACTGGATTGACGCAATTTTGAGAGCTCTTCGTCTTCCGGCTGTGTCTTCAACAAAAAACCAGTCATCTTATTATCTCCTAACGGAATAAAATATTAGATTTAAAATATCAAAGTCCCGACTGCGTAAATAAGAACTGAAAAGAAAAAAACCAAGCCTAGTAACCTAGAATTCTCTTAAATAATATTGACTTAAATAGTCGGGACCCATTAATGAGAAGATTTGAACCTACCTAGATTTTTTATAGTTGTACCAAAATTACGGGTATTTAAATTTTTTGAAAAAAATAATCTAATTGGTAGTTAAGGATTAGTCAGGGCATCAATGAACCTACTAAAAGATACAATTATGTTGATGTGACACACACATTCACACACAGTAATGTTATGTTGCCCAGTTTTCTTGGTTAGAAAGAAGAGTTGTAATCTGTATTAGACAAATTCATTATTCTTTCATGAGATGTTTTATTCTCTGTGTTGGTATAAAAATGATACATTAATTCCCGTCCCTTTGTGACCAACAAAGCCCTTTGTTGTATTGTTGTTGGTGTTAAAATGGTTTGCTTTCACATTATTGCTTAGTGGTTTATTGAGCTCTCAACAATAGGCTTTAGATGGGATCGAATTGATTTCTTTAATTGATTGATTTTTGACTTTACACCTTCTTTATTTGCTAGCTGTTGGATTTAGGTTTATTAAAAATGTCGTGGAAACTTGATTCTTCGCGGTAAAAAGCCTGTATAAATAGTCTAAATAATAACCTTTATACTACACCTGCTCGGAAAGTACGTTCTGATTTGTGTCAAATCGCAAAAGAGCGAGAAAGAAAATACGTCATTACGTGGAAATAAATCTGCGGGCTGTCAAAATGTATGAAATTTCATTACTTACCTGCTTCAGCGGGCTGAAAACTGTATGAAAATCCATTACTAACGTGCTGTTTTTTTTTTTAATTTTTGGTCAAGTCAGTTCAGTAATAACTTGAAAAACAATGAAATCTATTTCGACCTTTTTCGACATATAGAGTTATTATTTTCAAAGTAGTAGGTAAATAAATAACGTACTAAAAATATAAAAATAGTAATAGTAACTAATTAATAACTAAATAATAATCTATTTAATAATCTATTTAAGTAAATATAATAATTTCATTTCTTTGTTTAGGTCTACTTATCTATGGTCTGGTTATTTACACATTCAAATTTTTGTTAAAAAAACAAATTGTTGCTGGCCGCTTGCATTTTCTTTAGTGAGTATATTATTTGAAAAATTAAAAAAAAAATTCGCGCGATTCGCTTTCTTTTGTTTTATCTAAACTTTCAATTTATAAAATTACTTAAAACGCAAAATGTCTATAGTAGCGACAGTGAAGATATTTTGATGACGCCGCCAGAATCAAAAACTATTAATTTGCCGAACAAAAATATCACCCTAAGTTTTAATAATTGTATGAATTTCAATATAAATTTCAATTAAATAATGTGTCTATTATTTTCCTCGTAGGTGTAGTATAAAGCACTATGTATCACTCGGGAGAAAGTGCGATTCCTAACTCGGGTGTATCGCGGCCCTCGGCTTCGCCTCGTGCCTCAAATGACACCCTCGTATGTAATCGGCCACTTTCAGCCCTTGTAGAACAATGTACTATTCCAATCTTCTAACTTTTTAAAGAATTAGTTTAGCTGCTCCGAAGACAAGCCTGAAATATACAAACAAATAAACAGCAGTGGTAGTCTAGCGGATAATATATTGGTCTCCATTTTGGGGGGTCCGAGACTCGATCCCAGGCACGCACATATCCTATTCTGGGTGATTGAAGGAAAAACCAAAAAATAAACACACTTTCTCATTTATATAATATTTGATGACAAATAGATGACCCGAGATAGGGAACTAGCGTACAAGTAGGTAGCATAATATCTGACTAACTCCTGTACCTGTAATTACCGAGCTCTCAGGAGCTCAGCTATCTTAATAGGTCGTTTGGTGTTATCATGCATAACATCGCCATGTTGAGATGTATTAAGTTCGTTGCTCACTTGTCAACTCGCAATCGACCAGCACCACCTTTTCGTTTAGCGTCCCTCGTTGTCAATGGGTGGCTCGAGTTGTGATGTCACGTGGCCAGAGAGTGAGCTCCCGGTGGTTAACGGGTGGACGCCGCGTGGTCAACCCATCCTCCTAGTCGACTGATTTTGAGTCTCCTAGTCGAGTCTCAAAATCAGTCGAGTGAAAAACGTGCGGCGCGCGGTCCACACGGGACCTGCGCATGGGCAGCCAGCTGATGGTCACCGAGTTGTTCACTTGCCGTCTGCGTATGGACAGCTTGCAAGCGAGACAATTCCGTGAGGCTACTGGATCAGTGAATATGAAAGTCCGTATACGAAAATTCTCAACCACACCACAGCGAAGCGGTGCAGCCGAGTTGATAAGTGAGCGTCGACGTTTATTTATAGCTATTAGGAGTGAGAGCAGATAAATTTACTGATATTGTTATAATTTATAGACCTGCAATATCAAAGCAGGTAATATTTACCTACCTAATGTTTGAAAATAAATTTCATAGTGGTTAATGATGATATTATAAAATAGAGTTAAACATTAGAGTTAGACATTTAAGTATTTGACCACGCGGAAATTTGGTTGTGGAGTTTATACATGACGCATTCTTACGAGTATTAGAATACATTATGAATTTGGCGCTTATTACACTTCTGTTCCGCGCAATACACTAGCACCTGTCGCATTTTGCACGACGTTCGTGGTTCGGGCATGTTCTACTTAGTCATGATCGCGCGGGTGAAATCTGATTTTTTTCTGACAGTCTTAACAAGGTTTCATTCCATAGACAAATCTGTATAAAATGATCTACTCCTACTACATCGATTAGCTGCAGACTGTAAATCCAGTAATTACTTAGTTTCAGCTATCTAACGGAACGATTAATGCTATCGTGCATATTATCTTCGAGCTTAGCTAGTTTACTATCGTACATGTAATATCTTCGCTATTAGAAGTAATAACTGCGTTTAGGTAGATAGCGTTTAGCAATATGAGATTTACGGACCGAGCTTAATTAATGTGTAGACATGCTTAATTGCCAATATTAGAATATTATTATGTAGTTGTGAAAATCTATACCTATATAACTAAACCTTGAGCCCCAAAAATATATAAGTTACATTTATTACACGGTTTTCTTTTTCTATTTATTTCAAAATTAGGAATGTTAATGTTAGGTAATAATTTTAAATACAATATGTTAATTCTATTTACACATCTTACAATAATTGTACTTTTGAAAAGTTTAAGCAACAATAAATCCATCGGGAATTAACAGTTGAAAGATGCAATGAATAAATCAATGTAACGGGTGTTACATTTAATTTTCCATAGTTGGGTTTACAGTTTTTAAACTTTTATCGTCGTATTAAAAGTAAAACGCCGACTGAAATCATAATTTGATCAATACGAACGATGAACGAACAAATAAAAATAAATCCGCTTAGCAGAAACACAAACTTGCCAAGTTACTGAACACCTATTACTTTTTGTTGCACTCGGAGTTCAGATTTTGCTCCAAAGTTCCGCAGATGCGAGTAATTAAGCCAACTTCTTCTAAGCGTCTTTATAAACTTTTTCTTTTTATTAATTCTACAAAGCAACTGTGAGCTCACTTACCTAGCCTAGAATTTTTTATGACTACCCACCGGAGTCTCATTCCGACGAACAATTATATGGAAATGAGGCTGTGGAAACTTCGCTGGCACATTTCGACTCCACAGAAAAGTTTTAAAGTCAAATAGCCTTCTTACACATTGCTTGAGACTGGCATTTTCCTTTGGCTTTGTCTGCCACAGTCTTTATTATTAGTTTTCGCTGAGTGCACCGGCGTTTGTTCCCTCCTTGTATTTTTCTTAGTTTGCACTTTTTGCTCCGCTATTTTTTCTGTATAAGTAGCTTCTTTCATTTAACCTATCTTCTGTTGGATACAAGATTGTTTTAGTACACAGCTTAAACTCTACCTAATTATTTCGACGGACTTTCTTTTAATCCTAAAAAGGCCTTTGAATTTAGTAAAAACAAATTCTATTTGAGAACAGATAAAGCTTTTAGACCTTTTCTAATGAGTTTGAATTTCCGTTTTATTTTTATCAAACTTAGCCAGTGTAAAGGACTTTTCGCACTTTTTGACTTTTTAGGGTTTCTCTGGGATTTGTAAAAACCCAACTTCACGCGGAAAAAATTACGGGCAAAAGCTAGAATTTTCACAAATCTTATTTTTTCCTTCACTATTTTTACCGACCACCATAATTCTTAGATAACAATATCTTGTCTCCATAAAATTGCTCATTTTTAACCCGCAATACTCCACTCCCGAAACAACATCATGTATTCGTATCATGGCTCGAGAGAGCACAGTTACGAAATAAGGAAGAATTTTCCTTTGTTACCCAGTAACACAACATATTCACGTGGAAACACCTTACTCAGGTGAAAATGTAACGAAGGCCGTTTATAACTCTATCTTTTTCGAGATCACTCGAAATCACTGCCTGCGCGAGTGCTTTGCGAGTTCTTCACGATTTTTACCACTTAATAAAAGTCTCGGAAGGACGGGGGAAATTTATATTGTGTTCAGTCTGTAGCCGTTGTCAGGAACTCCAATTTTTACTTATTAGTTAAAAGTGTGATGGTATATATGTGCTTTTGTAGGATTTTTTTTAAGGGTGTAAACTTAATGAACGTACTAAATAGGGTGTAAGCTTTATGAAGACAGGAAAGCTCAGTTGGATTAGAGAAAAAAATTTAAATAGCATACTTTCATGGCAAATAGTTATCTACTCCACAAGCGCGCTTGAAACTAAACCTCATCACAGCTTTCGTCGTCAAGTTAGAAGAGTAAATAATGATTGAGTGCTAGAACTGCTGTATCTAAGCATTTAAGATTAGTAGTCACTGTGCTCCTAGCGTCTACCAATACGAAATCTATGTTTTAAGGATATACTTCCTAGTTTCATACTAGAAATACATCATTCATTGTTCCTAGAAATACATTCAACATAGACATTTGACAACTTGTGATATGAAAGGGCCGATAACGACCTGTCTGTATACGTGCAATGGCCGGAAAAAGGTCGTATTATCAAGTAACAGGTTGTTACAGGAATGTTTGTTTCCAATTTTCCTTTTTTCACTAACGATGTTGGTCTATTTACTACTTGCGCATGGCCTGTCCACTTTTTTGTATAATGATAACAAAGAGAAATGATAGTCTAGTAGTTAGCAATGCGATTTCTTATATGGGGGTTCGCGGCTTTGATCCCGGGCAAGCATGTGCTTATGACATATGCATATGCATACATGTTTATGCCTTTCTAGATGATGCCCGCAACTTCATCCGCGTGGATTAAGATTTTTTTATTTCCGTAGGAACTCCTTAACTTTCCGGGATAACATGCAACCTATGTGCTAATCCTGGGTACGAACTGTCTCCATTCCAAATTTTAGCCAAATCAGTTCCCTGTTTGTGGCGTGAAAGAGCAACAAATACACACACACACAAACGTTTGCCTTTATAATATTGTGCGATGGGAATTTTGTCTGTTAAAGCGATTAAATATCACATGCTTCGGTGAAGGAAAAAAAAAAGAAAATATTTTGATTGATTTTCAATTACAGGTAATTTTTACAAAACCAATTTTAGTTTCTAATAATTCAGAAGCTCTGAACATTTTCAGAAAACATCGCCTATTTAAGTATTTAACACTTTCGTACACAAAGAGGTGAAGCCCTTTGTGTAGTTCGTTTCCCATTAGATTTTCGCCGTCACCACCGTTCCCGGGACAAAATACTATTAACCCGGTTTGTGAGCGGATCCGGGAAAGGGGACACTTAGTGTCGCTAATGGAGGCGCGCGGATGTATCGCTTTTAACGCAAATACAGACTTCAATTTATAGTTTCTAAACACCGTATGTAGTGACTGGCTAAGATTTTAAAATACTTTTGACTAGGAGGATATAACCAACACTTTTCAGCAATAATTTTGGACTTGAGAATTGTTTTCATCTTACATACCTTACCTTTGATTAAGTTTTACTTAGGCAATCGTAAAAAAAGGTTTTCACGACACAGGTTTTCCTAGGATGAAGACCAACTGTAAAACAAATGTACTATTTTTTGTATCGTTACTATCCTTACTAGTATTATAAATACATAGTATATGAGTTTGCTAGTTTGTCCTTCGTAACCGCTGCAGCAGAGCTACGGAGCGACGTGATTTTTTGCATGGGTATAGTTGAGGACCTGGAGAGTGACATAGACTACTTTTTATCCCGGAAAATCAAAGAGTTCCTGGATTTTAAAAACTAAACGAACGAAGTCGTGTACGAAATTTATTTTTTATTTCATTTTTATAACTTTTTTGGAGTAGTAAAGGTAAGGATTGTAAATTATAACCATGATTTGGAGTCCTACTCTTCAGGTTTGATACTCGGTCAAGGAACCTATCTGCTAACTGCTACCAACGCTCATAGCGTTTTATTTCAATATTGTTTTGAGATGTCATAATATTATGACAACCTTGTATACTACACTAGTAACTACTTCTGCGACTTCATCCGCGTGGAACTCTTCGCTTTTCCGGGACAAAATGTCACTTTCCAAGTTCGCAACTATACCCTTGCTGTGTGATAGACGGTAAAACCAACAAACAAACACACAAACACATTTCCGCATTCATAATATTAGTAAATAAGGAAATATTAGTAAGAATTTTAATCCATTGCAGTTACGAGGGGTCTAGAGCAGGACGGGAGGCGACATTAACTACCACTAATTTAAGACAGGCCCATAGCTTTTATGCAAACTTCACGGCACATTTACTGCTACGGAAAGGGCGTGCACTTATGAGTTGAGCCTTTTATTCACTTTTATAGCACAATTAGCCATATAAAGGAACTTTATAACACTATTGTCTGTATAAAGTGATATTATTTCACCATAAAGGAGAGCAAGCTTATTGCCCACTCTATGTATGGTTATGGTACAGTCGTAACTATAATGCGGGCTATACACGTAACGGCAAATGCAGGTTGACCCGTAGCATGTACGAGTACAAAAGGTACTTTATTATTTTGATATGAGCAAGGTAAGTATGCGGTTAGTTGAATTGGTTTACAATAACATTGTTTTCCATACTAGAAGCAATGATTTGATAATATACAAGGGAGATCCAACAGCAGCTTCGATATTCATAAGAAGAATTTGGTAATTAAATCTGCTTCTAGCTTTTTAAAGGCGGTACAACTTTTGAAAGAAAAAAATTCTTTTCAAAAAACCGACTTCAAACACCACTACAAAGTATAAAAATAATTTTATTTTGTACACGTTTGTTGAAGTCGGGCGGGCTTAAATAGAAACGGTGAATCCGATACGCGATGCTCACCCGATTTCAATAAGCGTGTCTTTTATATGTCACCATAAGATAAGCGTCGCGCATCGATTTCATCGTTTCTAGTTAAGCCCGCCCGACTTCAACAAACGTGTATAAAATAAAATTATTGTTATACTTTGTAGTGGCGTTTGAAGTCGGTTTTTTGAAAAGAATTTTTATTTTAAGCTTTTTAGTGTAGCTGGTTCCTGCTCTCTTTCTCCCCTCCCTCCAACGCTACGGTACTAATGTAGTTCTACACTTGGTACCTACAGTACTTATTAACAATACACAAACAGTTCCTAAATCCTCACTGTTTAGGTAGGCAGTACCCCTGCAGCATCAGTATTGAAGAGCGAGGACCTTGAATTCCACGATGTAGAATATGCTTGATACTAATAATATCAATTCGCAAGCGAAAGTTCCTAAATCCTCACAGTTTAAGTGGGCAGTACCCTGCAGCATCAGGATTGAGGAGCTAGAACCTAGACCTCGATGAAGTAGTATATGCTTATTACATACAATAACAATTCATGATTAGCAGTTCCTAAATCTCTACAATTTAGGTGGGCAGTACCCTGCAGCATCAGAATTGAGGAGCTACAACCTAGACCTCGATGGTGTAGTATATGCTTATTACATACAATAACAATTCATGATTAACAGTTCCTACATCCCTATAATTATATATTATACCTGAATTCAGGTGGGCAGTACTCCGCAGCATCAGGATTGAAGAGTAGGACCTGGAGCTCTATGATCTAGTATATGCTTAGACCAAGCATACCAATTCGTAAACGATGGTTCCTAAAGTCCCATAATTTAGGGGGGAAATACCCCTGCAGCATCAGGCTTGAGGAGTTGAAGGTAAAAATTTTTATGGGACCATTACGCGAGCTTCTTCTGTCGATTAAAAAAAAAATCTCGTGAATCGGTCCAGAAAACTCGGAGTAATCGGTGGGCATACATAGAAAAAAAAAAAAAAGATACCGGCCGAATTGATAACCTCCTCCTTTTTGGAAGTCGGTTAAAAAGCATAGTATGCAAACATTTAATGTTGAAAAAAGGATTTTTATCAAGTTGTAAACCATATATATATGAAAAAATATATATTTATACGTGATAGGAGCCTATTGACCTATGTGTGACCTAAGCTATGAAGTTAGGATTATTATATTATGATGATTTTCTTTTAATTTTCGATTTTGGGCCAAAACTGTATTCGTTCTGAAAGCTGCTTCATTAAAGATAACAAAGAAATGCAAGTTAATTTTCGGCCTATTTCTGATTTTTCACAAAATTTTAATAATTTTAAAATTTTCGAAATTAAATTTTTAGCAAGACTTTACTAATTTTAAAATACAGGTTTTAAGATATTTGAGCCAAAGTTGAAATACTTAAAAATTCAAGCCATTCACAAAATAAAAGACAAGACATCTTGGCCTACCCGACTAGAAAGTCCTATTTCAGATAGAGAAGCATTGTCGAAATGTAAGCACATGATCCATATAGGCTGCATAGAAAGCTATCTTTTATGCTAAAAGAAACTGGAGCAACCTCCTGTGCTACTTAGTCTGCCTAAAAATGCAAGAAAATACCTGCTTTGCTTCTTGTAGTAGGCATATTTTTCACAGTTATAGTGATTTCAAGATTTTGCTATGCTATTTAAGAACCTACATACGAAAAAAGAGAGATGTTAAATTTTGCTCAAATTTTTTTGACCATGTTACTTATGAACTAAACAAAAAATACTTAACCAAATTAAAAACAAATCTTTCTGAAATACATACAGATTCCTCCAGAGTTAAAAAAAAATGAATTAATTCATAATTCATAATTCATAATTCATTTATTCATTTGTGAATACAGTAGGTATATAGATGTTACAATAAAATAGTGATCTTGTATTCTGCCACAGTGTGGCGTACAAATATATCAATTGTGGACACATAAAAGCTAGTAAACTATAAACTCGACTATGATTAAATTATTGATAAAAGTTGCATTTTATTTTATTTATTTTATCTACTAACGGACACTTACAAGACATGCACTTAAATTAGAACATTCTAAAATTAAACCTTGCCAACTGTCACTACAGTTCTAGTTGGCAAGGTTTAATTTTAGAATGTTTACCTTTAAGTGGTCACTACCACTTAAAGATAAACACAACATTCACTTGATAAATGACAATACTATTGTCATTTATCAAGTGTTATAGTTATAATAAATACCATCTCTATTTAACTTTGTTGGACATGTTGAAGTTTTGTGAAATCGAGTTGCCAGCTTTGTACCTACATCAAAGCAACATATTAACAAGTTCGTCAGGACTCTCTCACAACGGTAACTTTGTTAGCAATATAATCACTTTATGTATTATTGTATAGAGTGCTTTATTTTTTTGTGTTTCATCAAAATTCATTGAGTACATATTTATTTTTCATTAATAGGAACTCTAAATTCAAAATTGCAATGATATCACTTAATACATTAGTCTTTAACTCGGAAAGTGGAATCTTACTGGCTTTTTCTCAGTATCAATATTATAACACGTAGAATAGACCTTCTGACATGACGAGATTTTTAATAAGCTCATACTCCAGACAAAGAATGTGTATCATTCTTTAACTATTTTCTTTTAGTTCTTGTAATGTTTTTCTAAATACTGTTTATGATTTTCTTTTTTTTTTAATGAAATCCTTCTTGAATGTAATTAGTTTAAGTACTTATTTAAGTTGTAGAATAGATAACCTATCATTGCATGCATGCAGTGTTTAGTTGTAATTAGTTTAATATTTTACCTAAGTATTGTTTTTTAGAAATGGGTACAAGCTGTGGTAAACTAAATTAATTAATTTCAAAAAGTGATCAAATCAGGAATAAATCCATCGTTTGGCAGAACGTAGGAGAATAAAGATGAAATAATTGATGTGTGTTTGGTTCCTAAAGAGCTCTAAATTACAACCCTATACCCGATGAAGTTACGATCAAAGACGCTCAATAGGTAAACATAAGAAATCAAGCATACAGAGCACCTGGACGTAGGAGGTATTATCCTGTGTATTGTAGAAATATCTACAAAAGAATCAGTGGACCTAAATCAGTTGATACAACAAAACCAAAGGACGGGCAAAACAAAACGGACCGACACGATGCGATTTTTGCCTTTAAAAATTCGGTTATCAATTAAATTCTAAAATCAAACTGAAGTATCTATATTGAAGTGCACTAAAAAACGATAAAAATAGATGTTTTAATTGGCGAGTGATCTTCCCGACCTAGTTTCTACCTCCAAATGTAGAACTTCAAGACAAAAATATTGAATTGAATTGAATTCACGAAAATTTTCAAAATTGAAAAGCTGCCAAGCAGTCAAAGAAAGATATTTTTATTGAAAATTATAGAGATTTAAAGTAAACGTGATAGTTTATAGTAATATACCACGAAAATTTTGTATCAAACGAATGTATTTTCGATTCGGGTTCAAAGACGATAACAATATAATATTATTTTATGTGTGTATATGTCAGTTCTTTCAATGAAAAACGAATGACTAATGATGCAGAAAATGTTCTAGATAAACTCTTGTATAAGAACAGAAAGAAAAGAAATGGTTTTGTAAACATCAATCATCGCAACGCTGGGTTATCTCTCAGTCGTACCAGTGACTGTGATAAAACCATAAATGTAGTAATACTTACTACAACCTTTATGGGTAAAATTGATAAGAAAACTGACATTCAATGGATGCCCTGCACTCAAGGTTCATTTATTTATTTATTTATTAAAGAGGTACACAAAACAGGTTGAGACTAAAAATTACACAAAATATAAATACATACAGCTTATCGAGAACCAAGTAACAACCCTTAATATGTGTACACAGCATGATTGAATAAATTAATTAAAGAGTCAGAAAATTATAACATAAAATTAGTACCTAAATGAATGACATAAAATATTGACGTGGTCCATATTGTGGTAGAATAGAAAAATAAAAATAAAAAATAGATAGTTCAGATAGAGAGATTTTTTTTGTGTACAAATTCATAATTATTTTTTAATTTATTGGGATTATTCCTCAAACGAGCCCAATTACTAATTACATATCTTCAAAGTGAAACTGTACGAGTACACTTGTAGTATATTCGCTAATAATAATATAAAAAAATATTTTTAGAAACCGACTTCAAATGCCACTTAAAAGTATAAAATAATTTTAGTTTGTACACGTATGTTGAAGTTGGACAGCCTAAATAAAAAGATGAAACCGATGCGTGACGCTGGCAGATTGAGATTGGCAGACTGGCTGGTTCAGATTTGACGGAGTTATGGAGTAAGACAAAAAAATACGTGTCGAATTGAGAACCTCCTCTTTTTTAAGTCGGTTAAAAATGATTGCATCAGTGTAATGATCGTACTGACCTCTGATTGGCTGAAGTTATGGCGTTCTTGCCGCGTCAATGCTTTTTAACCAATAGACGGAGAGCACTAGCCAATCAGAGGTCATTGAAATCATCACACTGATGCAATTAATTTTAGAGAATACCACTAGTAATTGTTAGGTAATCTGAAATTTGTCACTACTAATCCCTACTTCCCTACTTATATTATGAATGCAAAAGTATGTTTGTTTAAAGGTTTGTCCTTCTATCACGCGGTATAGAGCAACGGGTCAAAATGGTATTTGCATGGACCTGGAGTTTTGATTTTAAAACTTAGGACGACGTCGCGGGAAAAAAGTGTTTAAAAATAGTTAAATGCGTTGCATTCACTAAACAAATAAAAAGAACAAACGTAATTATTTCCGTTTACCAATTTTTGATAACTGTTATTTTAAATCTTCTTTTTTGTTCACAAAACAGGCGAAAGCCAATCATTTGTATTCAAACAAGGTATTAATTTTTTGTAAGCTTATACAGTTCAGGTTTGAACGTTAATCAATTTGGCTGGTGTGAAACGTATGTGATGGGCAAAATCCCGTAGTGGCGGCCAAATGTATGCCAGAGTGTATGGCTTTCCATTATTTACTCGATCCCTAATACAGACTTTTGCATAAAACATTATTGATCCGTGCAGAGTGTGATTGGGAATTCATTGAACATATTGTGGTTAGTTAAGTGGTGGTGCAAAGTTTAGATTTGTGGTCATACTGCTGTTTTATAACAATGATTTGCGATAAGGTATAGCATAGAGTCTATGCATAGATTAATGATCGGTAGTCGCTTCGCCCCTGCAACTACCAATCTTAAGTCTATGAATCTATGTTATATTATACCTCATCGTGAACTATTGTTATGTACGACCTTCTTCTTTTGAAGACACAAGCAGAGTACTGAGTGTGCTTATATGCACTCCAAAACGATGATAAGGGTATGCCTAATGCTTGTATTTCTCTTGGATCAAATGCTTTCCTTACAGCAAAGGTAATCTAAACTTGTCATACCTTGATATAGAAATAGTTTGCTGTATTGCAAATGTTGAAATTTCAAATCGCCCACCCTCTCTACAGGGTGCTTTCTAAACTCCTATTTTCCTCTCGTAAATAGTCACGTACAACGACTAAGCAAAATTAAAATTTAAAATTTGTATTGTTCGGTACAATCCAATCCCTAAGCCTTTAGGGCGTTATAATAAGAAAATTCTTCGGTCTTTATTAAGCAAAATTGAGGTAAGCACTCCTGAGGTTTATAAAAGCGAGAGAAGCCTCCCGTTTAAGTGCTCAGACCCTTTCTAATAAGAGGACTCTGAGACAGATACCTGTACTAAAATTGTAGTCCATTATCCTAACTTATTTATTAAGTGTCTCGATCTAATAGAGTTGAAGGTTGCGAAATTGAATATCAAGCAAAGGACGATTCTAGCTGAAAATGCGAAAATTCCGTTACAACGTGGCATTATTGAAGGGTGAGTACCATATCTGCGCAAAATTGACGACTAACCAAAATTCCGCGCGTGGTTTACCGCACGTGGAATTCCACTTAATTTGTTTGTCAAATGTCCTCTTACAAACCTAACCTAACCAGTTTGGAGAGTTTTAAACTGTCTATTGTTATAGTCTGACGGATTAAATGGCTGTAGCTAATTACCACTACTACGTCAATTTGCGATCAAACGATTTAGCGTTCTTTTACGAAGCTGCATAGACACTGATTAAACCTATTAAACCTGCCTTATCCTCTCTTGCTTAACCCACTTCCATCTTAGACTACATTGTTACTTACCACCGCTAAGTTATACTAAAAATATATACCAAACTGTCGAATTAGGTTATGTTTTTCGAGCGTATGTATGTCTAAAAGCAGATTGATGGATTTTAACATAATATTAGGTATTATTTCTATTCATGTATATCATGAATAGAAATAATATATCAATCAATAGCCGGCAAACTATCTATACTGAGCACAAGATTTGAGATAAGATCTCAAATATGAAGAAGCTTAGCTTTTTTATTTGATTCGTCTTAGACTTGAAGGATATCCTCCTAGATCTTAGGCAAGTTGACAGAAACTTTTTGAAATTTTAGTTGATATTTTTTAACGCAGTCATTTCTTTTTACAATAATATGCTTGTAAATATACTTACAACTAGTTGAAGTCCACCCCATAGTTGAAGTACCGAGTAATAACTAGTTATTCATAGACACAAGTTGGTACCTATGTATATACTGCGTAGTCAACCCCCTCGTCAACCCTGCAGGGATTTCACCCCCTAACATTCGCGCACCGGTGAACTTATTTCCGGAAAACTTGCCTTTTAAAGGTATTTTTCTATAAAGAATATTAGACACGTTTAACATGACTTATATTCCCTTTTCCCTACAAATAAGCGTTAAGCTTGTGCTTGGAATAGGCAGGATAATAGAACGTGTGGAATTTGAACCGAACACTTTTAGTCCGCTTTTTAGAAATAGGCAGGATAATAGAGCAACGTGCGGAATTTGAACCGTCAACTTTTAGTCCGCTTTTTAGGAATAGGCAGGATAATAGGCACTACTATTTTTTTTTAATATTATTTATTATGTTAACTATTTGCTACATAGTACTATTTATCGTGACTAACAGTCATCCGAAACCTTTGGATCCACGGAAGACCAGCGCTATGCCTGTGCTTTTCCCACAGAGATAGCATATGCTGAGTGGAGTCCATTTTGGGGCCACACATATTTATTTATTTATTTTTTGTTTTGTATCTCTTTCTGTTATTAACTGTGCTGTGTGTCTCAAATAAATGCTTTTTCTTTCTTTCTTTTCTTTCTTTATAATAGAGCAATGTGCGGAATTCGAACCGTCGACTGCCACTTTTTTGGAATAGGCAGGATAATAAAGCAACGTGTGGAATTTAAACCGTCGATTTCCGCTTTTTAGGAATATGGGCAGGATAATAAAGCAACGTGTGGAATTTGAACCGTTGACTTCCGCTTTTTAGGAATAGGCAAGATAATAAAGCAACGTGTGGAATTTGAACCGTCGACTTTTAGTCCGCTTTTTTCAGTCCGCGCCCTGACTGTATTGCGCTCTCGAGGCTGCGATTATTTTTATTGTTAAAGGATTTTAATTTTACTTTTCCTTGGCTAGGAGACTGCCTTTGTCGTCGTATCTTTCTTCTTCACCTAAATACTTTATGGGTAGAGGCGATCAGATTGCGGGGAGTCGGGATGTTTGGTTTTCGTTTAAAGGTTTTATGCTTATTTAACCTGTACTACCTTTAGTTCTGAAATGAACTGCTAAGGTATGGAACGCACTTCCAGTGTCTGTGTTTCTGGCCACGTATGATTTGAGTATCTATCTCAGACAGGAAGAGTGAATCCAACCAGATCTCATCAATGTTGTCCATCTTTGATTGTCGCCAAGCGCAAACCTAATATAATAATAAAAAAAAAAAACTAAAAACTCGACTTTTAAAAAATCTACTTTGACCTATTCCAAATTACTATTATTTCTACCAAAACTGGATTTAGGCAGTACCAGTGTACCTATATAATATGTTTAAAAAAATCGGCGCATGTTGTGTGCGTTTTAAAGGTGAAGTTTACGTTTAACGGTGAAGACAAACATCGTAAGGAATTACATACCTGAGAGTTGTCCATAGTGTTTGTGAAAAAAAAATCTTAAATAGATGTGTAAAGTCTGGCAAACCGCACCGCGTTAGCCCGTGTGGTGGATATGGCTTCAACCCTTTTCATTTTGAGAGGAAACCAGTGCAAAGAAGCGAGCCGTTGTTAGGTTGAACGATAATGTAATATAAAAAAATAATATTATAATAATGACACGGCCTTGACGATAACCCTGCTATTGGGATACTATATATACTAGGGATAATATATAGACTCTATATTAATAGAGTGTTCGGATATCTTAAACTCAGTATTACATACGAGACGTCCGTCGCGCTTAAATTATACATACATACATCTACAGATACGTATAGCGTATATTAGAGTATACACACATCAACTCACCATTACGAAACCGAACTCTGCTCCAAAAGTCTAGCACACACAAAATACGAATACTCCATTGCACTGCACACACAGATACACACACACCGTGTCACATCACCACTCACTGTATTCAATTTATTTTATGTATTCGATCCCGAGAATGTATTCGTCGGGGTGGCCCGGGCGCGGTCGGGATACAACACGTCAGTTCACCCTACTGGTACCGTTTGAGGGATAGGCTCTTCTGCGCATGTCTTGCCGCGCAACCTCTCCCTAAGAACAATGAAGGTTTTAGACGGAGCGTTAGGTATTGTTTATTTATTTATTCATTTCAAACTAGCATTGGACGAACGACGTAAAATAAGGTTGTATAGAAGCAGGCGTTGCTTTGCAGTGCTTTCAAATCTGTGGCGTGAATTAGTAACAAACATACACACACACTCACACACACAAACACTCACACATACACACACAATAGGATTCCTGTGGAATTTTTAAAAATCTAACTAAACGCAATTACCTACCACTAGGTAGATAAACTTGACGATCCAAAAGCACTTTGCAAAAGTTTATTTAAATGAAAGACTATTCTATTCTATTAGTAACTATGTAAATTAGTCGTACAGTGCAGACAGCGCTTTGTAGCGTTTTACGATACGATTTTGTATCAGAGCTCTGTCTACGACATACATTGGTCTGCGACTACGCCGAGATGGCCGAGTTCGGTCGACGATGGCCGAATGGTGACGAATGGCAGGGCTCGTTAACGGTTCGACCAAACGTCGCGTGATAATAAATCGGTGCTAATTCTGTTATTGTTAACAGTTATTATAAGATCATTCTCGAGTCGAACGCTGCCTGCCATTCATTCATTATTCATTAACTTGTAAATAATTAGAGATCATTTGCTAAGATTTTTGGCCGCTATATATTGTCAAAGGTGCCATTATTAATGTCTTTTTGAAACTAGTGAATTTGACTTTAAATATCTTACAAGATTATACATTCGTTATTCATTAACTTGTAAATAATTAGAGATCATTTGCTAAGATTTTTGGCCGCTATGAATTTTCAAAGGTGCCTAATTAGTAATGTTTTTCTGAAACTAGCAAATTTTGCTCTTAAACTCTTACAAAAACTTTTAAAGATCTAAACTGTTAGCTCAATCTTAATAAAACAAATTATTTAAATGTAGGAAACGGTCATCGAAATCTATTAGTTCAGGTTAAAACTAGCTTTTCGCTGCTATCTCTTCCACGTAAAAGTAAGTTTGTGAAATTTTCGTAAGAATTAGTTTTCCCAGTATACACTTTTAAAATAATATTACTAGCTGATGACTGAAACATCATCTGGGATTTATCTTTTCTAAAAATCCTATGGAACTCCGTGATAAAAAGTATCTCTTATTCTTATCCAGCCATCGTTCCTATTTTCATCCAGAAGTTTGGGGGTGAATAGGTAACAGACAGACAGAAGTACTGCTGTATTTATTTAACTACTAGCTGATGCCCGTGACTTCAACCGCGTGGATTTAGTTTTTAAAATCCTGTGGGAACTCTTTGATTTTCTGAGATAAAATGTAGCCTATGACACTCTCTAGGTCCTCCAATATACCCATGCAAAATATCTGTAGCTCTGTTGTGACGTGATTGAAGGACAAACCAATTGAGATAATTTTTCACACTTTCCCATTTTTAATATTAGTAAGGAAGTAAGGATTTCTAAAATTTAATAATATCGAAAATTTCGTTCACAAAGTAATAAATACTAACAAAAATGAATCTGAGATCTAAGAAATTATTAGATAGAGAAAATATTTCAAGTAGATATTCAAATGAAACACGAGCTATTGAACTGTCAAAGATACGCTTTGCTTTGATTTCAAGTATTCAATTTCGCTGTCGTCGCTCGTCCCAGCGACGGTGTGGTCGACCTCAGCCGCGCGTGCCTCTCGCTCCTCGGTTCTGGTCAACAAGTAATTTTGGATATTGCTGTAGCTCGCTAGGATCTAATCTACTTTTTGACGACCTCCCTGGCGCAGTGGTGAGCGCTGTGGTCTTATAACTGGGAGGTCTCGGGTTCGATTCCCGGCGGGGGCAATTTAGTAATTTATTATTTCTAAATTGTCTCTGGTCTGGTCTGGTGGGAGGCTTTGGCCGTGGCTAGTTACCACCCTACCGTCAAAAACGTGCCGCCAAGCGATTTAGCGTTCCGGCACGATGGCGTGTAGAAACCGATTAGGGGTATGGGTTGAATTTACACTGCTATACCCCTTCCAAGTTAGCCCGCTACCATCTTAGACTGCATCGTCACTTACCATCAGGTGAGATCGCAGTCAAGGGCTATCTTGTCATAGAATTAAAAAAAAAAAAAAAAACTTGTAATACTAAAGGTGCTCTCATACAGCAGTTATACAACGTTATAAAGTGTTGCTGCAACATGTTAAGAATGTTATACGTTACTAGTTGATGAACGCGATTTCGTTCGCGTGGATGAAGGTTTTGTAAGTCTCGTGAGTACTCTCTTATTTTCCGAAATACAAAGAAACCTATGTGTTATTCCAGACTATAATCTATCTCTATGCCAGATTTCAGCCAAATCGTTTCAGTCGTTAAGGCGTGATTGAATAATAAACATCCATCCATACATACATCCAAACTTTCACATTTAGACTTATATTATAATAATTTTAACGTAACTAGTTATATTAGCATTCCTTTATAAAAAGTTACTCAATAAATCTATCACGCCAGTAAACAGTCACAAACCAAAAAAGATGAATTGAAATCGGGAAAAATAAAAACTTTTTCTATTCATACGAGAAGATTAACATGCAAGCGCTGTATTTTTGTTCAAAAGGGGTCTTGCGACTCGATAAATAAGTTCTCAACCTCTGATCTCCACTATAAGCATTCTATAACGGAGCGCCGTTGATTATACACAAACGTTTCGGATATTTTCGGCCAACTTCGGTCATAATCGTGTGACTACAAACGAAGCCCAATTTTTACGACCACAGTTTTGTACCACTGAAAAAATGTTGTCACCCAAAATTCAACCTTAATTTGCATAATACTACAGTTGAATTTGGTATGGAGGATAATTAGTTTCCAGTTGTGTGTTTGCAAAGAATCGGCCCGTGATAGCCTTTTCGGCATTTTTTCCGGCCATCTTTCTTTGAGTAAAGAAATAACCATGTGTGTACATTTTTATTCTATGGTACGAAATTATTTTGACGGTGTGATTGAAGTTCGGATTTATTTGGGAAAACATCGAATATACCTGTTTCTTTTTACATGCCTTCATACATCTATACTAGTATTATAAAGCTGAAGACAAAGGCTGAAGAGTTTGTTTGTTTGAACGCGCTAATCTCAGGAACTACTGGTTCGAATTGAAAAATTCTTTTTGTGTTGGATAGTCCATTTATCGAGAAAGGCTATATAACATCACGCTGCAACCAATAGGAGCGAAGCATCAGTAAAAAATATTGCAAAAACGGGGAAAATTATCCATATTTGAGGGCTTCCGTTGCGTGTGCTGCGTAAAAAAATATGCATGGAAGAATTATTACTCTTTAAATGATCTAAAAAAATGTCCGCGACAGTATATTTTTTTTAAGATTGACTCATTATAACCTTTTTTATGATAATCAAATTAATGCATTATTGACATTTGCCAAAGAGTTTTATCAACATAACTTAATCGCGATCATAATAACAAAAATTGACGCGGACGAAGTCGCGGGCAACAGCTAGTATAATAATAATATCATGGTAGGTAATTTACTCACAAATAAAATATAAGCGAGCAGTGTGAGGAAATGAGCTGATGATCTGCAAAGGCCTGATCGTCAATAATAATTTATAACTAAGATCCGTTTCGATCACGTTAGCTTTCAAATAGAAAAAACCGCATCAAAATCGGTCCTTTCGTTAGGGAGCTAAGAGGGAACAGAGGGACACATACATTTCTTCTCTTACCATGGGTTGCCTGGAGAGATCGCTTTCTAGCGATAAGACCGCCTATTGTAGATACTCTGTTTTGTTTTCTTTTGTGTTATATAAGTTTTTATTATGTGGTAATATTAATATACAACGTGTATTGAAACTCCGAAATAATACTGAAGGAGGTGAATGTGTTCATAAAACAACAACTTTCCCCAAGGAACATAAGTCGAAATGTGAAAAAACAATTTGGACCTCCCATACAAAATTGACGATCAGCTGATCGATTTAGTATGGGAGGTATAATTTTTTTTTTCATATTTCGACCTATGTTCCTCGGGGAAAGTTGTTCAGTTCTATGAGCACATTCACCTCCTTCAGTATTATTTCGGAGTTTCAATACACGTTGTATATTAATATGTCATTCATTCATTCACATAGATACAAAAAGATACATAGAGATACACAGATACAGATGTCAAACATACTACACCCCCCCTTTTTCCGCCGGGGGTTAAAAAGGAACGAGGAATCATGGGCAACTTTGCATGAAAATTCTTTCAAAGCTTTTTCTGGAGAAATATTTTGACTTTAATCTACTGTCTCATAACCCGGTATAAAATTAATTTTCTTTTAATTGTTATATTATTTAATACGCTGTCGGACAATGAGGAACGTTTTAAAGAACTTTGCAAGAATGAAAACTTCTAGGCCGCGGGATTCCCTTCGAGAAAGATTTAAAGAGATAGGCATTCTTACAGTAGCTTCACAATATATTTATAACAACATAATATTTGTCAGACAAAACATTTTGAGTTACAAAAAAAAGAGTGATTTGTCCGATAGACCAAGTAGAAATCCAAATAGGCTCATGTTTCCTGGGCTGCGCCTCAAGAGGGTCCAAAAGTCATTTGTGAGAATGGGCGTGACGTTTTACAATAAAATTCCACAGTCAATCTTAGACTTGCCTCTACACAAGTTTAAGAAATCAATTAAATCTGCTCTCATGAAAAAAGCATATTATACAATTGAAGACTATGTAAATGATAAAAAAGCGTGGATATAATTCGCTCCAGTGATTCATAAGACAGTAATAACTATCCTGTGTTCAATAACAATTGTAAATTTTTTATTTTTTTTGAAAAGAGCAACCGCCGAGTTTCTTACTGGCTCTTCTCGGCAGGAAAGGCATTCCGAACCAGTGGTAGATTCATTGACGATTCAAAAGTGCTTGTAAAAGTTTATTTGAATAAAAAATATTTCTATTTCTATTTCTATTTCTATTTGGTCCGTTAGACAATTCCAAAGAAAATTAATTATTAGTTCAGAAACAAGACATTTGTTTTATTAAATAGGCACGGATAATTATGAAATATGTTTCCGTAATTTATTAATTATCCTTTGGCTCAAAGTTTCTAAGTAGGTATACCTTTCTACTGTCCAATTAAAAAAAGTTTTTTAAGTAGGTTAATATTTATAAAAATAAATTTTAATCATAACTCTCGGGCGATGTGTTTATTAGGAGTGGGTACGACAATAGTACTACGCGTGGGAATCGAACCTGCAACCTTTCAGTTTTCAGTCCGCCCCTTTGACCATTAGGCTACTGATAAAAAATAAGTATATATAAATATAAAAAAAAACGTGTGGCACTCGGGGACTGCCGCGGTAAAGCTATTGCATAGCATTTTTTAACCACGCCATCTAGCGGCTCACCGTAGAGGAGTCCCGTGTCAGGTTATTTTCGTTACGGAATTTCTGGATTCGGTCTCCACGCTGGCCCGCGATAGAAGCTATGCAATAGCTTAATAAAGTAAAATATAAATGGGGGCGAAGAAACGTAATCATTTCGGCGTTCTTTTGCGCGACCTTAACAATCACTGTTAAGATGGTACGGAACTCTTCGTGTGTGAGTCCAACTCACACTTGGACTGTTTTTATTTATACATAAAGCATAATATCATGCACAGCCGGAGTTATCGGTATAGTGAAAACAAACGGAAAATATTTGGCCAGTGAAATGTGCGTTGCGCCTACATCATCATGAAAGATAACTTAATATATTTTATCTTTTGTCTCATGCGCTAAATCATGAATCCCATAAGCGTCAAATAAACTTAAGGGCCGCTAAGACTCCCACAGGGTAGGTTCCGCGTCCCATTCCGGTGAAATATGTTCTTCTACAATGGGCGTTCACAAAAACATGGGTATTTTGTGTATGGAAACGTAACTGGGTCATGGAGGCTTAATGTCACGATTCTCCGAATAGAATATGACCGAAATTATTTCTGAGCGATGTTTTATCTACTTTAAGATTCGCTTACACTTGAGTTATACTTTCTTTGAGTTGTATGTTGTTTCGCTTGTGTGTAAGATATTGTATAATATTAACCTCGTCGTCTAGACAGCACCTACTACTAGCGGAATAATCAGAGACTTGATTTCCGATCGGTAAATATTTTACAAAATGATACTCAAGTAAATTAAATTGAAATTACGTATCTACCAGCTGGTGTTAGGTTTTTAAAATTCCTCGGGAGGAGTGCGATCAAAAGTAGCCTATGTAACTCTCCAGCCCCCCGATTCAGACCCTTCCGATAACTTATTTATCGATCGATTCGGTTTGTTACCGTACGATAACATATATTTTCAATTCGTAAATGCTCTTGTAATCGAATGTATCTTGTCGATGTCGATAGCGTAGTCGATACCGCTCTCGCAAACCAAACGCTCTGAATCACACGACAATTTTTTTTTATACGAGATCGATATCTAACCGTATCGACACGGTTTGTTATCGAACAGGTCTGAATCGCCCCCCTGATTCTCCTTTACACATGCGAAAAATTACATCAGTCCGTTGCTTCGTTCCTGCGTAATTGAAGGACAAACCTACAACTCAACAAACAAACACATTTTCGCATTTATAATATTAAAATAGTAACGAAGTAGGATATTAGTAAGGATTATTATTCACTTAAGTCATTATCATCTAACCAATAGACGTCGTCTGCTGGACATCAGTCTCTTGAAAATATCGCCACAGAACACGCTATTGTGCCGCCTGTGTCCAGCAGCTGCCAGCGACTCGCCTGTAATCGTCCATCTAACTCGAGTAGGGTGTACTAACGCTGGCGTTTCCCGGTATGTGGTCGCCAGTCCAACACCTTGGGACCCCAACTTTCATTGATTTATCAAACATTTGGCTCCGCCCGCCATCACTTCAGCTTTGCCACTCGATAAGCTACATCGGTAACTCCGAAATTCTTTCAGAGCTCTCGAGAACTCGGAATTCAAGCAAAGGTTATTCCTAAAATGGATCTCTCCACCGCCCGCTGAGTGATACCTTCTGATGAAGTTTATTAATCTGAATAGTCGTGTTAACAATTCAACTCAACTGAAGGAGATCCTTGTTACTCGCAATAGATCACATTCACATAGCGCTTACTGCACTAAAACAAGCTCACAATCCCGAGTTAGATCAAAGCCATCTTATATTTGTATGGAGACGTAGATCGTTAATTACTATCTGTGAAAACTTGTTAGCTATACCTAATTTGTTCTATTCCTATAAAGAAAGAAAGACAGAAAGAAAAAAGAAAGAAAGAACATTTATTTCAGACACACGCATGACACATTTAAATAGAGACTATGTTAGGCAAAACAAAAAAATATGTATGGTCCCAAAATGGGCTCCACTCAGCATATACTATCCCTGTTGAGAAAGCACAGGCATAGCGCTGCTCTTCCGTAGATCCAGAGATTTCGGATGACTGTTAGTCACAATAAATGTAGTAGTAGTACTACGTGTAAAATACAGTTAATATAATAAATAAAAAAAATAGTAGTACCTAGAAAATAGCCTAATGTCGGTCTAATTTCTCTAATAAGCTGTAAGTTATGCTTGAAAAAAAAATATATCTGTTGTGGATATTTCTTCGCAGTTGTATAGTAGCTACCTAAACCCCCTATCCTAAGCAAATAAACTCATACCTCTCAAATCTTACCTTTTTTAAGAGGAAATTCAAAAAATTGCTACCCGATTTTCACGAAAAGATATTGATTTGCATGGGACTTTTGTTTTTGAATAGCGATTGTGACCACATTTTATGAAAGCTCAGGGTTACCATGTATTAATTTATTTTACTAAGAAATTAAAAATTTTAATGTTATTCACGTTCAATATGGCTATACTAGTAGGTAGATTATTAAGGAACGTGTGGCCTAGTTGTGACAGCGCATGTCAAAGAATCACGCTGGTTAAGCTATTTTGACCCCGGTTGGTAACCGGATGGGTGACTAAGGTCGAATGTCTGATTTTGGCTTTTTCGTTCCCTACGTATTTCGGAGAGCATTTTAAGAAATATTAGAAACCCTTATTTTAAGTATATATAAAAAAAGTTAAATACCCAATGAGAAACCTACCTCCTGCCTCTAGACCTACCTCTCTAGGCTCCCTCGCAGAGCACATGCAAAATGTTTGCATGGAGACGTAAATCGTTAATTCTTCGTGACCCTCGACCCAATTTCTTCGCAGCGTTTGAATTTTCATGCGCCGCATGGTCCATGATTTACTTTGTGAAAATGTACCGCCATTGTTTTGTTAGTTTCAAAAGAATATACAAATATCTAAAGTGCTGTTTCATTTTGCGAGAGGGCTTGGTCTTTTGACTTATTGACTTTTCACCCATGACTTCAAGAGGTGAATGACCTCCCTAGCGCGGTGGTGAGCGCTGTGGTCTTATTACTGGAAGGTCTCGGGTTCGATTCCCGGCGGGAGCAATTTAGGAATTTATAATTTCTATTAAAGGAAAACTGAAAGGTCGCAGGTTCGAGCCCAAGCCGTTGCATTATTGTCATCCCCACTCCTAGCTTAAGCTTTACGCATATGTGGAGGGGATAGGAGGATATTAGTCAACTTTAGCATGACTAATATTCTTTAAAATAAAAATTAAATGAAACTTACTCGTAATTGTAAAAGGAAGTACACAATCATATTTTCTTCGAATTAAACGCCTCTCAGACGGTCTCCGAGGACAAAAGGCAATTAATTGCTTGAGACCTCGCGGGAGTACTCGAGTGCTTAGTACCTACTGGACGCGCTGGGTGTAACAATTATTGTAATTCAGATTTAAAACTTGCAGACAAACTGTGAAAATTGCTGGCAACTTCTCTACGTAGAGTTCATATTCGGGTCCATATAATTCGAAGAACTGATTGTTGGTTTTTTTTAATATAAATAGTGGGCAAACGAGCAAACGGGTCACCTGATGTTAAGTGATTACCGCCGCCCATGAACACTTGTAGTACCAGAGGCACCACCAATGCGTTGCCGGATATTCAGGAATTTATTGGTCCGGCCCTTGAATAACCCCATATTGTAATTAAGTGGGAACATTGTCGAATGGTATTGGTATGAAGATTTCAAATAATAAAAATAATTGTTTCAAGTATTAAAAAGTACTAACATTACGAGGAAAACAAACTGCAACTTTCTGGCTTAAAAATATTGTTAAGCATACTTCGTTGAAAACAATCTAGAAATTTTCTCCGAAAAATACATTTTTTTCAGATAATATACATTTAAGTAAGTATAATAAACATATTGTAGTAAAATAGCAATTAAAAGTTAAGTAAGTCGTAGTTTTGTTCATTCTCTTCGTTGGGGAAGTAATAAATGCAGAAGAAAATAAAATAGCCGCAATTTCATCTAGAAATTATCAATAATCTAGCCCGTTTGTGTTAACGATCGTCTGAAGAAGCGAGGCGTTTAAAGAATTAATCCTTTTAACTGTAACTTACCTAGGGTATATAACTGAGCATAAAATTTCTTTAGAAGTATTTTGAACTCGGTATAAACTTGAGGATTTAAATCCAAGCGTTTATATTATTCAGATATTCTTTTTCTTCTTTCGAAAATGCTTTATCAATCAGAAGAGTCCTGATAAATGTGATCATATTTTTTTGTATCGCATAGAAGTGTGCTAGGTAAAAATAGACAGAACACGAAGTAGATAAATCAAAGGCAGAGTCAGTAAATAAAGTCTTCTAACAAAAAATGCCTTGATACCCATTATAAATGATTGTAGTTTACGAAATAAAGTTACTTATATTTCTTATTAATTTTAATAACGTACACCGTGAAGAAGACACAGAAATCACTGATTTTATGTAAATAGTTGATGTTAGTTTTAGTTTAGCCCATACTGAGGTTAGTAACTGACCCTAATCTAAATCCATCTGTGCCTCCAAACGGTGTTTAAACAGGCAGTTTCACAATTATTAGTGAAGCTTCAACGGTTTAAATATCTCTAAATTTTTTCTATTAAGGCGGTCTGCTAGAGGCTTCAAGGTAAGAAACGTGTTTACTTAACATTTTCGAAGTTCCTTGGACACAAAACCTCGGCACATTAATTTTAGCCACTAGCGTACAGGCTGCTTGCAAAATCTTCGCGGCGAGTCATTTAGTGTTTTTTCCTGGACATATGTGACAATGACGGATAGACCGCAAGCTTTGTGAGAGCGTTTTATAAAGTAACGTATGAACATTGTGTGTGGTGAAAATGAGCGGGGCACATTTGTACTATGTGCCCCGCTCACCGACACAGTCACTGACATAGCTTGGCGGGTCACGAAGCTGGAGTGGAAATAGGCGTGGCCTATAATTCGAAGAGCGTCTTTGGAGTCTCTAGGTGTTGAAGTGGCGAGCCGTACACCAAAACGCACAAGTCACACGGAGCCCCTGGATGCAGGTAGTACAAGATTGAGTACTGTAAAAATCTATGCAAGAGAAGTTTTTGTCCAGCAGTGGAAGTTTATCGAAAGAAGAAATGATTTAGATTGTAAATAATAATATGATTTGACGAGTGAGGTTTCATCGCCGCGATCGTTGCCACTTGTGAGAAATATACCTATACCTACTAAACATGGGACAGACGGCCAAAACTACCATTCTCAAAGATGATGGATACTAAATACGCGGGACATAATATTATAGTGCATATAGTGTATGAAAACATAAATGCTGTTTATACTCTCATAGTCGAATTTTACTACGATAATGCCCAACGCATTATCGTAGTAAAATTCGACCGACAGTTTTACATGCTTTCCAAGGCACGGGGGTATAATACCACCAACTTCCCAACTCTGCGCTGCTACAAAGAGTTTCTTGACCCAAACCAAATAACTTTTTGGTGCTTTGATTGTACTTGAGATTCGAACCCAAGACATCGAGATTCAAAGCCGAACAAGACCAATAAGACAGTCCTTTATGTATTCGTATAGAGCCCAAATGGATGTTATGTTTCTAAAAAGCAAACTTCTAAAAAAACTTTTCTACATCTACAACAAAAAGTAGCAACACTATATTCTAGTCTTAAATTCACGAGGTAAAGAATATAGAAACAGAAGTGTAAGAATACGTAAGCTCCTTTATTCAAGCCGTGAGGATACAAGCTACTTAGAAAAACTTCTCGCCGAGTCATTAACTAGTTTTTCCTGAACGTCCGTGACAATGACGGATGGCGTCCGACCGTGAAACGCGGCGCGAAAGCTTTTTATTATGCCCCTTGTATAGTTTGGCCCAACGTGAACGCACTCATTTGGCGAACTAGTACAGGGTTACTCGGCGTATTCTATTTGCCAAATTGGCTACATTCTGTCAGTTTTGTTTTACCTACACTTAAATTTTTAAAGGTAATTTACTTTTTTCTATATATACTACTGAGAGTTTTTCTTAACGATCTTAAAAGGATGTGGAGTCCGCCAAACCTTGTCTTGTGGTGAATTTTGGCTCATTTGAGAAGAAACCTGCGCCCAGTAATGGGCTGGAAAAACGTTGAGACGATTGAATAAATGAAATATTCGACTACTTAGTAATGCTTGACTGACAATAATAATCAGATGTGACAAACACCAGATCTGAAAACAGCTGTGACTATATTATTTTGGGACTTTGAAGCAGAAAAACTGCGGTTTCTGAGTCACGGTGACTAAAAACAAGATCAATCCAGTTTATACCTTCTTTACCTTCTTTGTTAGTACCTTCTTTCCATCAGTGGGGATTTAAAGTATCTGGGTGCAAATCATAAATATTGTTCACTATAATAATATGGCCAGCACGCGCCAAACGCGTTGAACCAACGTGAAATGGGGGCTTTAAACACCATCTGTTTATGTGGTAGAGAAAGTTTTTGCATGTTGCATTTGGCATAAGAAGTTTGACCAACTTCAAACATGGTCACACATTGCACCACACTAGTATATTGGCCAAAGCTCTCCGTTTTTGTATGTTGAAGTTGACAGAATTCAAATTAAGTTTCCTGAATTTCATATCTAGCAACAATAACAACAACAACAATAACATAATGCTTTGACGGTAAAGTAAAACATATCTACTGAGAAGATCCGCATTTGGAGAGTTCTCCATAATGGTTTTAAAGGTGTGTGAAGTCTAGCAACCTATAATTGGCCAGCGTGGTGGACTATGGCCTAAACCAATTTCTTTCGAGAACTGCGCCTAGTGGTGAGCCGATGATAAATAATTTGATAATGAAAATGCATGAGCATTAGGTTAAGAGATAGCATACTCGTATTACAATTGGATAGTTATACAATCAGACAAAATCACTCCGTTTAGTCGCCCCAACGCGCCGAGTGGCGTCGTTCTAAGATAGCAAAGTTTTAATAAAATGGTTGAAATTCTCTCGAATAGTTCTAACTCAATATGAATAAAACATATGATCACACCGTTTAAGCTGTAAATATTCAATGAGATACAATTTATATTGTTTCCAACTCTTCTAATTTTCGCAACAGCGAAATTGTTATGCAGAGAGGCACTTGGTACGTCAAATAAATTGTGCAAATTCAAACGCGGATCGGAACCCGTATAACGAACCATTTCGAGGGCTATTTCGTATTATTTTTTCCTCTGAAGCCTTTTATTTTGTCCCTTTCGGCAGCAATTCGGCGTTCGGAATGATGAACAAGTTTCAAGTGGTGATTTGTCAGTTGATTTTATTAGTATTTCAAGTTATCGCGAAGTTCTGTGTCACAGAGACGTCATCGTCGTGTTGTTTTCGTTAATCAATACATGTCTGCGGCTAGATATCGGTAATATATTTAAGGTACTCCCATACCCCAACTGTCGTCATCATCCTGGGAATTGTCTGCGCAAGTAAGCCCATTTTGCGAGATTCCGTCGGTACGGCTCTCCGCCAGATCATTCCAGACTTCACGAACTATCTTTGTCGTTGGTCGTATACACTCTGCATTTAAGCAGTACGTGTTCAAGTGTCTGGTCGCCCTCTATGCATGCTTTGCATAGAAGGTTATCGGTAATACCTACCTAAAATTAAAAGGTGTTTGTTGGGCGAACAGTGTCCTACAATTGTACCTACAACTGCCTTTAACTTGGTTGGGTTCAATTGCAGTAGTTTCGCTGTAAGGCGTTGATTGAGGCAAGGAAAAGCCTCCTTTATTTGCCTGCAATCTGTAGTTCCTACCCATATTCATACTGTGTACTTATTGTGTTTGGTTTTGCAACCAAGTTTTGTATTCACAGAAATTGCAAATTTTGTCTTTATATTCATAGTTTTGTTCACCTGTTTTCAGCCTCTCCCTGCGAATCGTGTGATATCGTCCGTCCACTTGATGGTTTTTTTTTGTAGTTGATTACGATATTAACCGCTAGACCAACGATACAGTTATATTTTTAGTAGAGTACGTACCTATGAGTGTAGACGTAAACTGTATAAAAAACCTTTTCTTTATTGCCGCTATTCCCTAAAATATTCCGTCCTGTGAAATCCAATAGACGCATATTCAATACAGCAATGTGTTGTGATTTTGGACACTTTCAATCTTGTCCGTGTAAGCGAAACATAAAACTGAAATAGGACCAATAATTTGTAGACGTATACGGTTGGAGGCCAACTAAAAGGTTTTACGTTGAAAACCCAATGTGTCCAGGCATTTGCTAAGCTACCTACGACAGTCCAGTAAGTGGAAAGGTAGGGTACGACCTTAAAAAGAGGCAGCCACTATGAAATTAAAGGTAGATAGTAGCTAATTTTTATTTATTTTTATAGATTAGCTCGATACTTCATGTCACTTTTAAGTAAAAGAGCCCACGCGTAGACAGATGGATAACTCTCTAATATCTCTTGAAAGAGGCATGTATTTTATTATGTATGCCTAGTTAAAACATGACTTATTGCAGAGTGCGTCGTGCGTGTCGACGCAAAATAGGTCTCCATAATTTATAATTAGCTGCTTTAGAGAGCGCTACAATACTTGACGTCCTTTTTGGATGCCTATTCACTCCTGATTTAAAATTTAAAGGTACCTTCATTGTAGTTACTCGGAAAAGCGGACGCTGAAAGTGCATTCTAAATTTTTGAATGCAAAAAATGGGGTGAAAAGCCTCTTCAATCTTTACGAGTTATTTGATAGAGAATAATATACAATTGACGAAAATATATATATTGGTATATTAGCGTACTATTAGAGGTTTGAAAAAATTAAGAAAAATTATTCATTTATATAGACTTACATAGACACAATATATATTTTTTCAAAAATTTGTTGACATATGTTAGTGTGGCCCTTAATTTTTTTTTTTACTTTTGTTGTTATCGGACTTAAATACGGTTAGTATGATATTGTGAAACGAACAAAATTTTGCAAATACACTAATTACTGGTAGCGAGATAATTAAAACTTTTAGCGGTTCTCATAATAAGATTTTCTGGTTCTATTGAAAGTAGTTATTATCCTATTTAATTATTTTGGAATTGGTGATACATTGACAATATCGTTACGTCGTTTTGGTAGTTCATACCACATTGTGAACCATTTTATGAAAAAAAAACGATTTTTGAATTTTTTGTAGATACGTTCATCTGGCTTACACTGCAATTTGACCTCAAATAAAAATCGGGATTTTTGAGATAACTGTGTCGCAGCAAATGACTGTCGTATTCATGTCACACAATCGCTATCCAACGCTTTTGTATAAACCGTATCCTATTACCTCTGAATGACGTCACGTCGGTGTACAAGTGGCTAGGGCAACTAAATCCGCTGAGCTATGGGCGACCTTGCCTCGCTATCTCGCGCCGTTAATTGGCCGCGATGATTGGACGTGATATCTCTCTAGCCGTATCTCTCGAGTATCATATCGACTTGGATCAGCTTACATGAGCTTTTGAAATGATTGAGTACTTCTGTGTAAATAAGAGGCCTCTTTAACTGGCTTCTTTATATAGCTAAAAATGACATAGTATGTATACATATTATAATAGGTATATCGTGGCTAGATGAGATTAAAATAATTGTTAGATTCGCCTTTCCCTATGTTCAGTTGAGCGTCTAATACATTTAATCACAAAGTCTGTGTGTGTGTGTGTTTCTTACTCTTTCACGCAAAAACTACTTGACGGATTTGGCTGAAATTTGTAATGGAGATAAATTATATCCTGGATTAACATATAGAATACTTTTTATCTCGGAAAATTAAAGAGTTCCCGCGGGAATCAAAAAACCTAAATCCACGCCGACGAAGTCGCGGGCATCATCTAGTAGAGTACTATAAAAATATGATTCAAATATGCTGAACTCTTCTAATACTCCCCTCTCCCCTCCAAATAAGTGTACCTAAAGCTTTTTTTAGGAGTGGATGTAACAATATTACAATGGGTGGGGATTAAACCGACGACCTTTTAGTTTTCCCTCTGCACTTTTAACCGTTGAGCTGTAGAGGTTATAAACTAGAATTGCTAGACTTCAGTCGACAGTTCCCGTGACTGCCCATAATTTTTTTAAGGCTTTTAATTAAATTCCTGTAGTGTACACTTAATAGGTAAAATATGCTAGTCAACTGTTCAAAAATCGGCAAAGGATGTAAAAAATGAGGACAAACATATTGAGGTGTGCCAGACACCTTGAGTGCTTGTTATGAGGCTAATATAGGCGGCCATTTTGCGACGTCACGCATGGCCTACCTCTTTGCTATAGCTATCCTAGTACTCGTAGGTAGCACGTTCCTGTTATTTTTACAAGGTAACAAAAGCCACTTACACTTATTATTTTTAACGAATATGACGCACGTATTTGACCTTTTATATGTATTTAAACTACCTTTTACCCGCGACTTCCTCCGCATCGAATTAGATTTTGAAAATCGAGCGGGAACCCTCTGTTTTTCCGGGATAAAGGTAGCCTATGTCACTCTCCATGTCCTCATCTATACAAAAAATCACATCAATCCGTTGCTCCTTTAAAGCTGCGGGAAAAGCTAATCTATAATATAAAAATGAATCGCAAAATGTGTTGGTAAGCGCATCACGCGTGAACGGCTGGACCGATTTCGCTAATTCTTTTTTTATTGTGTTTGTTATTGTCAGGAGAAGGTTCTTATGAAAGAAAAAATTAAGAAAATTGCGCGGAAAATTAGAAAATTTAAGAAATATTAACCACCATATTAAATTATTTCTAATGTAACCGCTTTTACAATTCAAACTTTTTTGATGTAACCTTATGGCGTTTGACATAACATTGACAACTTTTGACAGGACAACGTCTGTCGGGTCCGCTAGTTAACAACATAAGTATGAATATTAGCATGTTCTTACCAGTTCTCTATAAAGTCGGTTAAAAGGGTCTCTCAGTGGAATAAAGGCAAGGTAAAACAAAGTCATAGATTTAAGTTATATTGAGTGCAATTTACAAAGATTTCAACAGCAATAAAAACGAATGGTTCCACGGAAGCTAATTTACTGAACAGCTTTAGGGAAGTTTTGATTTGTTTAGGGGCAGTTGTTTTGATACGAAGGTTTAAATTATATTGAACTAGAAAGGGCCCGCAGCACCGTTCATTATTCCCAATAACTTTACTTTAATATCACAAATCCAATTCACCAACCGATTTAGCGTTGCGGTACGATGACGTGTGAATATTCTGCTTTTACCCCACTCAGTAAGTACTTACTCTATATCTACGACTATTGAGATCTTATTTTTAGTGATATTTTAATATCAAGTTTAAGAAAAGTGATGATCAAAATTTGAATATGTGTGGTACAAGAATGCCTTTTGAATCCTCACTTAAGTCTCTTTTCGTTAGTCTTCCAACTAGGGAGAGGTTCTCCAGACCCTGCATTTTTGAGAGGAGATGACATTCCGGCATATTTGAGACTCCAACGTATATCATTTCGTAATATCAATGTAACCGGCAACGCATTGGTGATGCCTAAGGTGCTACAAATGTTCATGGGCGGCGGTAATCACTTACCATCAGGTGATACTGCTCGTTTGCTCGCTAAAAAAATGTATAAAAATGTCAATCAAGAAATGATTCAATCATTTCTTAGACTTATTTGCAACCAATGCCAATTTCAATAATTTTTCACGTTGAGTTACATCTGTTATTCTCTGTACCTCTCTCCTACAGATCTCTTTACTGCTGCTTTAATCACATAAAGATACACGGGAGGATCGTTTTTTGTTAAGTTACGTTGAAAATTCTTAACAGATTCATTGCTAGCCAATGATTTCTACTAGGGAGGAGTTATATACTCACAAAACAAGCGAACTAATTGTGCCAAACGACGAAGAGTATAATAAAGTACTTCATTGTCAAATGATGCTAGCGCTCATATTCTCTAGCTTATCAATGTCAGAAGCACACTTTCAATAAATAATTAAAGTTATGTAAACCTTACCTTGGTATTATTTTGCAAAGTAAATCCAAGCAAGCGGCGCATGAAATTAGGCTTCGTCGCGCAGAAATTGGGTCGAGGGTTGCAAATAACATCCCCTAAAAGAGTTCGTCTCCGAACGAACGTGCGAGCGTAAGTACATATTTGATTCTTTGAAGTTCTTATGCGTTTTGACGGATCCATTTTATTCATTTATCTCAACCTATTGCTGGTCCACGACTGAGCACAGGTTTCCTCTCGAATGCGAATTATTTAGTTAGGCCACAACCCTCACTGGCAAAGTACGGATTGGCCGACTTAATTCACCTTTCAGAACATTATTGAGAGATCCAAGGCTTAAGTCTAAGGTTCGGAATGCGGATTTTGCTGAGAAGGACCGGCAAGAAACTCAGCAGTTGCTCTTTTCAAAAAAAAAAATTTTACAATAGCTTATCTACGTTGTGGACAGTTGAAGTGATACAGATTTTATACAGAATAGACGTGCGATTGGCTTCCGTAATACGATTTTTAGTGATATTTTGCAACCGATCGCGTAGTGATTGCTGTCGCGTTGCTTAGCTTATAAATTGGCCGGATGGCTCTTTTCTGCAATACAAAAATAGTTTCAATATCAGCAGCTCCACCCCACAGTAATATTCCGTACGACATTACACTGTGGAAGTATGCATAGAGGAGCCTAGCTGTTTATTATCATCCCAGGCAGGCCTCTACCATCATGTGGAAGAGGTCACTAATATCAGTAGGGAGGAATACAACGCAGAGAAAGTAGATTTGCTGTTCCTTGATAAATAAGTGTCGATCGCTGTTAAGCCGCCATCAATCGAGCTTACACAAATCCTTCTTCAACTATTCCGCTGCTAAGCTACCACTTAAACCTGCATTTGTCACCGTGTCACAAGGCACTGTTTGACCATGGCTGGCTATCATACAGTTTGGAAACCGACTGTATGATTGATGCAATAGTTTTCTTCTAAACCAGGCGGTGAAATTCAAATGTGTTGAATTTTTTTAAAGAATATTAGCCAAGTTGAACTTTCCTTATATTTTTCTCTCCCCTCCAAATAAGCAGAAAGATTGTGTTAGGAGTGGGTGCGACAATAATGCAATGGGTGGGGATCGAAACTGCGACCTATCAGTTTTCAGTTCGAACCTCCAACCGTTGGTCTATTGAGGTTTAATTAATTGTCAAGATGATTACTGTATAATTGACATGCAGATGTCTGTACCAACGGACTCTGTTACTAAGGGCTGAGTATTACACAAAATAATAATAAAAAAGTTAAAAATTAAAGATTGTCTCTCGGATAAACTTTTGTTTTTGCTCGATCTTAATTATATAAACGCTGACGTTTTTTGTACTTGTAAAATGTACAGAACCCTTCGTGTGTGGGTCCAATTCGCGCTTGACCAGTTTTTCTTTTTGTCTCAAAATTTCTATATCTACCTGCAGTAAACATTGCATACATGTGAATTTTATGAAAATTTTTACTGTATTTCACAAATATTCCACCTTTAGAGGAAAGTGCTTAAAATAAGTTCGCTCTAAGTTACTCTCTCGAATACAAAATTTTACACCATACTAGCGCATTAATCTGACGTCATCTTCACCGGGTGCTAAGTTAGCATGGGTGACAAAAAGCTGCTGCTATTTTTCTGCCACAACCTTTTTCAGAACTGTACGTGATTGTTGCACTAAGGCCTACCTTGTGTATCGATTACTCAAGGCCTATCTATGATTTGCGAAATAATGGTCCAAATTAAACTGAAGAGGAAAAAGAACAGGTAAAAATTACAGTTTTTATAAGTAACTAATTGATACCCACGGCTTCGCTCGCGTGTATTTAGTTTTGATTACCCGGGATAAAAGTAGCCTATGTCACTCTCCCAGTCCTCAACTGTACCCATACAAAATATCACGTCAATCCGTTGCTTTGTTGCGGCGTTATTGAAGCAAACCAACAAACAAACACACTTTCGTATTTATAACATTAGTAATGATAGGTAAGTATAAAATGTGACTTTATTCGCAGTAAAATAGTAAAATTGTATTTTCAAAGCAATAAAATTAGGTACAACAGAAGTCACTCTCGAGCATTCCCGAACGCTTTATTTATTATTCCCGAAAGTTTTATTTATTATTTTAATATTACCCAACTAAAGTAGACTTTGAACTTCAGAAACTAAAATTTAGTTTCAAAGTTACAAGGGATCAAAGATTTGTATGTAAATGAGCCTGTGTAACTTTGAAAATACATATTTAAATGAAAATGTGGGGTTATTCAAGGGGCGGACCAACAAATTCATAAAAAGCTGGCAACGAATTGGTGGTGCCTCAGGTGCAATAATGTTCGTGGGCGGTGGAAATCACTTAACATCAGGTGACCCGCCTGCTCATTTAAGATCAGTAGTGCAACGGGTGGGGATTGAACCGTGAACTTTCGGTTTACACCTTTAACCTTTGGGCGACTGAAGTTCTGAACGGATTAGCTAGAACGGGCCAGTGACTGATCATACACCTGCAGATGAAATTCAAAAGTATTAATCGAAAATGATTTTTCTTTTTTTAACGGAAAGTGTCAACGAAAGGTCACAAGTCATTACTTACCCGTAATCTCTTATTTCTAAATTAAAGCCGCAAAGAGAAAGGAAAAGTCGATTATCGTTTGTATAGTACGGTCCAAGCAGTGGTAGGAAATTTTGAGGAAGTACTTCAAAAAACAGGAGTTATTAAGGTATATGATATTACATTTTTTAATTGGTATTCGATAATGTGTACCTATTCATTTCGTTTTTCATTTCATTTGATTTCAAGAATTACAGAATAGAGAGAGAGAGAGAGTAACTGACAAAAGTTGAAACCTACACTTAAATAATCACATGTTGAATTTCGACCAGTCCATCGCTTTACCTGTCCGTCTGCCTCACATTTTATTTAGACATTATTTCAACTCCAAAGTTGAAAGAAATCAGAATGCTCTTAATAGATAAAAATTTCATTTTTACTGCCTGAACGGAACTCTTCTGGCTTCTTGTGCGAAGTGCGAGTTGTCCAAATGCGAGTGACATTTACAGTTTAAGAAAAGAGATCATAGCCATTTCTTCGATTAAATTGCCAATACGGCAAGGATACAGCCGAACATACCGGCTATCACCAAATGCAATTTTAGAATAGAAAACATGCAAGAATATTGCTAACTTCCACACAAGTCAGTAATAATTTTTTCAATCAAAGTTTTTAATGAAGCTTAAAGATTATTCAGTGCTACTTTTTTGTGACGATTCAACATTCTGACGAGGTCCTAACTTTATTTTTGTCAATGTGGACTAAAATAAGTACAGAATAGAATAGAATAAGTTTTTATATCCAAACTAGCTTTTTCCCGCGGCTTCGCTCACGTTAAATTCGATTTTTCAAACCCCTATTTTATCACTTTAGGGGTTGAATTTTCAAAAATCCTTTCTTAGCGGACATCTACGTTATAATAGCTATCTACATGCAAAATTTCAGCCCGATCCGTCCAGTGGTTTGAGCTCTGCGTTGATAGATCAGTCAGTCAGTCAGTCAGTCAGTCAGTCAGTCAGTCATCTTTGCCTTTTATATATTTATAGATAAACTTTTAGAAAGTATTTTCGAATCGTCAAATGAATCTACCACCTAAGTACCTCTGGAAAAGTAACCACCAGTTTTTCGGCTAACATTTCCAGACCCGCTCATTTTCCTCGGCAATAAAACTTCTGGCGGGGACTCGGATCCGCCCATCTCTCATTATATTATAAAATCTACTTAGGGCTCTCGCACAGTGAGCTCATATAGTATGCTAGTTTATCCTCGGCTAGGATTAGCGGGCATGTAGAATAGACTAGGTCAAAGCTTCCCAAACTTAGACAATTATTTCAGCAGCAGACCCGTTAACCGACTACAGCAAAGCCAAAAAGAATGGTTATGATTTTATCAGTTTATATATGTATTTTTCTATTTATACATTATTATTATACTAATATTATAAAAGCAAAAGTTTGTATGTGAGAGTGTGTAATTGTTACTCTTGTACGCAATAACTACTGGACAGATTTGGCTGAAATCTGGAATGGTGATAGATTATTTATTATCCTGAATTAACATAAAGGCTACTTTTTATTCCGGAAACTTAAAGAGTTGCCGCGAGAATCAAAAAACCTTAATCAAATCAAACCAAATTAAAAAAGAAAAAAGCGTGGACAAAGTGTTTTAAATTTTTAATTTACACTTTAGAAGTTTAGATACACATTTATTTCTTTAAAAGTGTGGTGTACATAAAGAGCTGTTCTTATGTATCTATTAATTTAGTTATCTAATAGAAAATTCAATTAAAGAACTTACTTAGGTCGATCACACGTAGGTATGTAGTTGCAGCACGGGCGGAAAGAATATCCAACGTAATTTTTTGGTTCATGGTGATGCGAGTATATGTTTGGGAAACGCTGGTCTAGTTAATTTCTTATAACCACCGCTTAACGTTATAAACCGCAGTTTTATTAGCTATTTTGTTAAAGTTTGAACCTGGCAGTTAACAAATTTTGGAATTAGGTTTTGAGCAAATTTAACGAAACCGCACGTTTTGTGTTGCTGCTAAAACTGTGGCGTTGAGCCTTTGCCTAGAGATCAAGGGATCAAGTTCAAAGATTTCGTGTCGGGCCGGGGTAGAACGTCTTATTTAGGGTTCCGTACCCAAAGAGTACCAACAGGACCCTATTACTTAGCCTCCGCTGTCAGTCCACCGTACAGTCATGAACCGTAATAGATAGATACTTGAAATTTTCACAGAATGAGTATTTCTATGGACGCTATAATAACTAATAATTATTTACAAAAAGTTAAAAATTAAAAGAAAAAAAGAGTATTTAGACCCCATACAATAAAGTTTTGTTTTTGATCAATCTTATAATAGCTGGTGTATGCAAAACCTTGCCAAATTACAGCTCTTTGGTACCAATAGTCTCTGCGCTATGCTGCAGACTGAGGGATGGACTTGGCGATACTATAAGGGTTCGTTGTAGTTTTATTACGAAACTCTAAAAATAATAAAGATTACAAGCTTTTATGTAATATTTAAATTAAATATGAAAGTAATTTTCTTTCTTTTCTAGTATTCCCTTTTACATTTTGGACTTTATCAGAAAGCTTGACCGAAGTAGGTAGGTACCTAAGTACTTTGTACAGGTTACATCCGAAAAATTAAAAATACTGTGCTGAAAGTACGGTTCTATTTTTGCAAGCTTTAAAATTATTCAAAAGCAGTCCCAAATACAGCCTTTGACATTAACGAGCCACGAATAACTTGAAAAATGTCGCTCGAATCATCTTTTCTTTTATGTTCTTTGAATTAAAAATGACATCATTTTTCACTTTAAGCCCCAAACACACTAGGAACTTTGGGTTTCTGCTTTTACAATAGAATAACGTCAAAAATGAATTTGAAATGGTATGGTTGAGAATATAATTATTAGTAAATAAATAAAATGAAATGATTATAATGTGTATGAAACTTTATGCGATCGACAATTCGCAAGTATGATTTTTTTTCGTATTAATTTATGATGGACTCATCTTGACTCCATAATTAATTGTTGTTAAAAATGTTTAATGAGCCCACACCAAGTGAGGCTGCAAAAACGTGTCAATGAACTGAATTAATCAGAGCAATAATTTCTCTAATTAGAGAGGTGTTTTATTTCCGACTTAGATTTTCTTTTCGATGATATTTTTAACTGACTTACTGATTCGACAGTATTTGTAGAAAAAGCAGTGAAAATTATAACTCCTTTCTTCTAGCATCAGGGGTAAGTAACCTCGTTCAAAATCCGCCGTGTCAGAAAATTAATTATAATTTTAATAAGCAAGGTATTAAAATATTAATTTACGTAATCTCGCTGCCTTCTCACCTCATTAAATTTTAAAATCGTTACGTTATGAAAGATCCTTATCCAAATTGGGTTAAAGTGCGTAATCAATTACGCGTTTGATATTATCGGTATTGCTTTAGGAGGCTTTAAGCTATTTTTAGATTGTAAGGAGAGGCTGCTTGTTAATTAAGCTGAATATAATAAAATATTAAATTAAAAAAATCAAAATCTCGACTGCGTATATAAAAACTGAAAAGTTAAAACAAGTCGAGTAATCTAAAATTCTGTTAAATTGAAGTGTTATTGGGAACGTTTTTGGGAATGAGCGAACGAACCGATTTTTAATGGGTCCCGACTTACACATTCAACAGAATTTTAGATTGCTTGTTTTTTTCATACAATCTTGTTGAAAAAAATGAAGATGGTGTTAAAATTATATTATCAAATCATCGCTGAAATTTCTACGGATTTTATCAGTCTGACAACTGTTCAATGTTTTGACTAAGAGTTACTTTACCACTCGAGTACCTTAACATAAAAATCTGTACAGAAAAAACTCTAATGTCTAAAACTCAAAGAACGTTGAAATTCGCCCACGTTTACACTCGGGTATGCATTTCGCCCATAGCTGTGTCTTAACATGAAAGCCTTCAAGACGGCGGTTGAATGCAGTCGTGAACATGAAGAATGCCTTTCTTTGCGCTTCTGCGGTAAGGAGCTGAGAAATGAGCTGCCTAAGGCGGCTCTGTGCTGTTTATTCATTGACGGCATAGACTAAGCAACACAGTTGAATACAGAGTGCATAGCAAACAAAATGGTACTACCTATTTATGTTAAAAATTAGGCAACTAAAATAGAAGTTATAATATTTAACACACCAATTAAACCGTTTAATTGAGAAATGGAATGATAAACCAGTTGCAAATTAAATTCAAATTCAAAATTATTTATTTCCTGTAGGCCAACTTGTAGCTCTTATGATACATCATGACTCTACCAGTTTTACTAGCGTTTTTTCTCAATTTAATCACTTATATGCTCGTAGTAATTGTCACGTTATCATTTGACCACTGTCACGTAATATAGAAAATTATTATCATTCTGATTCCTGATAATATTTCTTACCGGTCTGTGTATACAACACTCTTATGCAGATGATAACAAGAGCTATTATTCTATAACTACCACGTAATTATGAAGGCTCATCCAACATAGCGTCACGTGGAAAGGTCTCTTAAACCTTTGTACGCTCGTAGTCTCTCTACGTGACAGAATGTCCCAAGATTTTATATGACACCTTTCTGAGACGAAATAATTTGGTACCTACTCCTAACTTTTCTCATGAATGTTTCTGGTACTTAACAGTGATAAATAACCTAAAGCTGAATTAGATAGATTCTTTTCCGATGGCCACCCTGGGGCAACGGTAAGATCTCATATAAGAGATCTTGTCATCTAAAAAATATCTTCATCATCAGCAACTACCGAGCACAGGTCTACTCTCAGAGAAGGGTCATGGGGCATAGTCCATTATACTGATCTAATACAAATTGGCAAACTTCACACACCTTTGAAAATTTGAGAACATTATGGGGAACTCTCGGGCGTACAGGTTTCCTCACGATATTTTCCTTCACCATTGCAGCGTGTGAATAAATAATATCAAATTTTTATTGTCAGTTCGCTGGAAAAACATCCTATGAGCGTTGCATTGATCGTTTCTGCGAGAAACTACATGTTTACCTTTAAAGTCGCCCAAGGAAAAATATGATATTGCATAGTGCAACATAAGCTTACACTATCAAAACTAGGGTGCACTGAGCTCTTTTGAGTAAAATAAGATCAAGATATTAAATTTCAATCCTGGGAGTAAGAAGATACGCGCTGCTTCGTGAATGGATTAAGCGAAGCCGGCTCTTGCTAATGCCTGCTGGAGAGGTTTCGATACAGTGGCGCTAATCTTATAAATTTTCTTTAAACATTGAGCAGTTTCATGAATCCCATCGTCTATTCTTTTAAGCTTTTAAAATATGTTACTTTCTTTAACGGCAACGGAAAACATCGTGAAACCTGCACGGCTGAGAGTTCTCTCAGATCAAAATGCTCTCAGAGGTGTTTGAATTCTGGCTTTCCACACTGGGTCAGCCTGTGCCAATACCGACCCACAATGGGCAAGGGTCTCCTTTCAAAATAAGCAGGGTTTAAGCTATAGCTAAGCACTGAATATAAATGAGAGTGAAGGAATAGAACATGAACCCGTGTTTGCTTTGCACATACACTTGTGCACTATAATGTCAGATGGTCAATCTCTGAGGAGGTTGGCCGCCGTGATCGAATTCAGTCGGGAGGACATTAAGATTCTTAGATACGAAAGTATTAATATTAAGTTTTACATACCTTCAACTTTAAAATCCGCTGAGCACAAAGTAGCTATAAAACAGGCAAGAATAACTTCCACAATACGAGCGTTGTTTGACTTACCCTCGGTTGTTTACTGGAGCGATATCCCCGAGCAAACACTCGCTTACGACTCCCGAGCCTCAAATATGGCGCACGCAAATTGTACCGGCCTCATTGCAGATAGGCTGGAGATGATGTATGTTTTGGCCTCTTCAATTCCACGGTAAGAGATCATTAAACCCTTGCAAAAGGCGCAATTTGCCAGAAATTATGTGTCTAATATCTATAGTTTCCTGACTTGTTCAGTGAGTCGCGAAACGGAAACGGGTGGGACAAATAGTTCAAAGAGCTGATAGTTGTTGGGATCCCAGGGTATCGGAGTGGCGACCCTGCACCGGGAACACCACCAAGTCAGATTGTAGTCATGCGCTAGTTTATAAATTAAAAAAAATCACTTAATTTAAGTGAGATCAAGTAATTTGAACCCGGAACCTCTCCGAAAAGAACGCCGAACTGCAGACATCATCATACTAAGGCCAGTATTCATGAGAACTAATATCCAAATATGTAGAATTTAGGTACACAGCAACCTTACATTCGTAGTCCAATGTGGCGACAGTTTGATACGACCGGAGGTAAATCAGACATAACACGAACGGCTTTACGTGCTCTCCGTGGCATGCGGGATGGTATCATCGTCAGCTTTCCAAATCCAGGCTGCTCCGAGAATTTTAAATTCCTTACGGAACATTCGAAGGTATTCCTCCTCAAGGACATAAAAATTAAATAAGGTGGGGTTTTCGGTTTTAAATGCCCAAAGTGAAAATGGCACTTTCGGGAAATTAACTCGAACACCCAACCTTTTCACGGAATTCACTATAAGCTTGCATATTATATTATGAGCGTAATGTGCGGTCGCTTTGAGTAGATTTCTACAATATATTATTATAATGAGCAATGGGTGGAACCACGTCCTGTGCAGAAGTTTTATTACTTCGCGGAACTGGCGAGCTTGGAAATCGGCGTTTTTATAACGGTATGTGCATGAAATTAAATGAAAATAGTGTGACTATTTCTTGTAAATATACATATTGCTTAGCGAGTCGCGAAACTGAAATGGAAATGGGTGGGACACTTATTTCGAAGAGCTGGTGGTTGTTGGGTCCTAAGGCGCTGGAATCGTGACCCTGCACTAAGCGCACTGCTGACAGACCCTAGGTGAACAGACGATATCGAACGAGTCACAGGGAGCCCCTGGATACAAGCGCGCAAGCCCGAGACCTGTGGAAGTCCATGCAAGAGACCTTCGTTCAACAGTGGACGTCTATTGGTTGATAGAGAAGTAGAAGATGCATATTACAAGTTTAAGCATGTATCATGATTTTCAAAACCACTACCACTAGTCTGGAATTGAAAGACATTCCTTATTTGTTCAAGGTAACAAATGAATAGACAGATATACTTTCGCATTTAAAATATTAGTGAGATAAGATTTTTACTTGAGCCTGCGAAATAGACAGCTTAAAAAATACTATATGAGGTATCTACGCAATAGGTAAGGATACTAAACACACTAGTTTAATAATGTGACAATTTTTTAATTCGTCCTCACTCATTCTACAACAATAATAATAAAATTATAATCAGATTTTTCTTTGTGTTGTTAATTTATTTTCTGCGTGTTCTAATGCTATTTGTGTGCGACACCAATTTATTGTAGTTATTTCAGACCTAGTTACCTTTGTAGAGAGATGACTAATGTGCTGATATCACGACACTGACAGTGTGTCGTAATATACGATTTTATGCTGAATTCCATTGATAAACGTAAACCTATATTCCATAGAGTTTAAAATTTTATTAATAGTTTACCGAGTAAAAAATTCTAGGCTTACCTTTGAAATCAAATCACCCGTAGGTAAAGCATCTAGAACGCCATAAAAAAAAAACAATTATAATAATACTAGACGATGCCCGCGACTTCATCCGCTTGGATTAAGATTTTGGAATTCCCGCGAGAGTTCTTTAATTTTCCGGGATAAAATGTGAGTGTGAGCTATGTCCATTCCCAGCTAAATCGGTTCATTAGTTGTGGTGTAAAGGTATAACACACACACAAACTTTCACCTTTATAGTATTAGTGGATTCTGAGCTCAACGAAAGATACAGTGATGAACACGTAAGCACTCCTTTGCAGTGATAAAAAAAAACTACAACATTGTATAGTTACTATACTCATACTAACGAGGGTAGCCTCTTTAGTAAAAAACTGTCAAACATAAAGAGCAGCTACTTGCGACGGTGACGTAGACAAATTGCAGGTTAATTCTCCTGAAAGACCCCTCGCAAAGATAGCGGTTACTCAAAACTTCAGGAATAAAGAATGAATGATTATAGTGTGGAAAAAACGTGGCACGAGCTTCTCTAGATCGCTCCCATCTTCGTACCGGTTTTAAGCTTTACTAGCGTACGCCCGCGACTTCGTCCGCTTCTTCCATTCACAATCGACAGTTCCTAAATAGATGGGTCAGTTAAGGTGGGCGTAACCCTTGTAGCATTAAGGATTTGGGTCCTGAAACGCAACTACGTAGTCTTTACTTGGTACCTATAACTATTCCAAATTGATAGTTCCTAAATCTTTTAAGTTTAGGAAGCAGTACCCCTGTAGCATCAGGATTGAAGAATTGAAATCCGAAGTTTTTATGGTCTCGCAAAGTTTTTGTATCGATTAAGAAAAGATTCACGCAAATTGGTTTAGAAATCACGGAGATATCGATATACATAAGTAGAAAAACACAATTCGTTATCCTTCTTTTTCAAAATTCGGTCAAAAAAGTAGCCTATGTTACTTTCGATAACATCAGCTATCTACCAGTGAAAGTCCCGTCAAAATCGGTCCAGTCGTTCCCGAGATTAACGGCAACAAACAGACACTTCAATTTTAATAGATATAACACTACCATTCATAACAGTGCAATTTAAAATAGATGGCACTAGATGATGGTTTAGACGTGAAAAGACAACTACAGAAAGATAAATATACTTTGCATTTAAAATGTTCTTCTGGACTGCTCAACAATAAAAAAATGTGCACCTATTTTGTATTAAAAATGACAAAACACTTTTGTATACCTACCAATCCTAATCAAACACAGAAAGTTTTTGAATAATACAAAAAAAAATTCAAATCCAACAGTTATGTACTGTGTTCTAACCCTCCATAGCTCGGGGCATTTGTGTAAAATGAAATAAATTGCATAGTCTAAGCACAGACGACCGACTTATAAACCATCAAGTATCATGACGTGCTCTTTTTTATAATCATAAAAAAAACAATATCCCAAAAAGCGGCTCTTTGCTTATGTCAAGCTTGGTACATGGAAGATATTTCCCATTTTTTTTATACGAAGACAAGATAACCCTTGGCTGCTTTCAGACCTGATGATTAGTAATGAATGATATAGTCTAAAATAGTAGCGGACTAACTCGGAAAGGGTATGGCAGTGTAATTTAAACTTAAAATCCTATTTTAGTTGTTGCAACACCTTTGACATGCACAAATTCTGCATATCTACCTCAGGTGCTATCAATTATTTACGGTCACTTTTTTTTTTGACAAAACGTAATGTTGGAGACAAGATGAACTACGAAAACGCTTTTCTTAAAGATGGCTAATCATTCTTGCCTTTCAAGTGCTGAAATTGTACATGGAAAGGCGTCGTAAGTATGATCCACACGTTATCATTTGTCTCTTGAAATTTTATTATGCAAGTGGATTGTATTTAAACCGTACAAAGATGGAAACCAGGATAACGCTCACGTTTTATCACAGTTCTATGGTAAAAAGGTGAAGGAAGAACAAAGTTCTGAAAATTCAGAGTACACTCTCCAAAGTATATCCGATAAAAGACATTCGACATTGCATCGATGCTGAAAATGATCTTTCTTAGTTTTAAACTTACTTGTACCTGTCACTGACGAAATCAAAAAAAAAATACAAACGTGCAGATCGGTTCGGACCAGAGAATCGGTGGTCTGAGGGAGTATAACACAAAAGCGGTGCGTGATTCCGTCGCGCCGTTCCCCGGCGAGTATTCATCATTTTCATACGATAAAACGTGTTATTTTGTGTTATTTCGTGTTATTTTTTCACGATGTAACAATGCGAATGAGTGATGATAGTTCGGGAACAACAATGGCTCAAAATACTGGACACTTTCAATTAGTTTAGAGTTTCAGTGAAATACAACTCTAAATAGAATCAGTTTACTATTGTATGTGATGTAAAATGATAAAGAATTTAATCTATTATAAAGAATTCCTTCCAAAAAGTCTAGCAGTCACTAAAGCAGTTGGTTATATACTCAAAGCTAAGGCATGACACAAAATGACGTTTTAGATTTTGATAACTTCTCAGGCACAGTGATGAGTGCTGACATGTAATATGTAGGAAGTCTTAGGATTCGATTCCCGACAAAGGCAATGTGGACATTTGTAATTTTGGAATTGTCTCTCTATGGTCTAATCTAATGGGAGGCTTTGATGGTGGCTAATCACCACTTCAGTGTTAAAAACACGATGTACGGCACGATGGCGTATTGCGAAATTGATTAGGGGTTTAATTTACACTGTCATACCCCTTCCAAGTTAACTTAACGAATCACGTGCCTATATTATGGATTTCTCGTTGCCTGTCGTGTAAATCATCTTGTCACGTCGTGTCTTCAGGCATATTGTTTTGGGAAAATGTGGGGTGATACAAAACCATTTTTCTCTCACAAAAAAGGGTTATGCCTTTATTTGTAATAATTTTTGTTTGTAACATCTGGCTGCCCAGTTGACCTTCAATTTTGTGAGGCCATACAAACGATAGATAAATCATACTTCCAATAGTTGAAGCAATATTTTAAATAAAGCTGTGATAGCTCAGTAGTAGGCTCTTTTTTAAAGGGTTCACGGTTTCGGTCCCAGGCATGTTACACCTCAAATAAATCGGAGCTACATGCGTTTTAAGTAATTAATTATCACTTGTATTACAAATAAAGGTAAACATCGTGAGAAAAACTGCATGCCTGAGAGTTCTTCGTATGTGTAAAGTGAAAATTCTCAGGCGCGAAGGTTTCCTTGCGATGCTTTTCCTTCGCCATTGGAGTGTGTAATATTTAATTGATTTGATTCAGTCAGAGGGCCGGGATCGATCCCGCAACCCCCCAAATAGGGCACCGCAGTCTTAACCACTAAGCTGTCACTGCTTGTCAAGAAAATCCAGTACAATGTTTATTAAAATAATAATACTAGCTGATGTCCGCGACTTCGTACGCGTGGATTGAGGTTTTCTAATTCCCGCGCGAACTCTTATTTTCCGGGGCCTTTGTGTTAATTCTGGGAATGAGCTATCTCGATTCCTTTCAGCCCAATTGGTTCATTTGTTGTGATGTGAAGGAGTAATAAACATACGCACACATACACTTATATAAACTTTCGCTTTTTTATAGTATTATAGCCTTTATATACTACTAGCTGATACCCGCGATTTCATTCGCGTGGATTAAGGTTTTTTATTCCCGCGGGAATTCTCTTATTTCTCGGAATAATAAGTAGTAAAGGTCCTATTCCAGACTATAGTCTATCTCTTTGCCAAATTTTAGCCAAGGGTTCAGTCGTTGCGCGGTGATTGAGTAACAAACATATAAACTTTCGCATTTATAATATTAATAATAGGGTATGTGATATTTTTTCAATCCACGTTTAAACTCAAATTGAAACTCCAATTCAAAGTTCAAAAGCAAAAGAAAGCGAAAATTACCACAAAAAGTCGTCACGACATAATATTGGAATTCAACTAGCAGCCGGAATAAAAATTTGCGAAACGACCGTCGGGGAGCGCTTAACAAAAATTCAACAGGTAAATTTCTGTTGTAAAAAACCCCTCAGGTGGAAAAGAGAAAATTGCGACACTGTACCTGCATCCGGAGTGTGATATAGCTCGGAAACGATCCATTTTCGCTCTTTTTTTCTCGCGGGTTCGCATTCCCTTTCAACTTTCAATGTTATTGATACCAATGTGCATGCAGTACGACGGTAAATATTACACACCGAGCCGCCGAAAGAGGAAATCTTTCAACCTTAACTTCGTTGAGGTGTCATTTCTGTTAGCACATGTGGTACATATAAAAAAGGAAACTAAAACCCGACTGCGTTAGAAAATAACAGTCGAATATTCAATTTTTTATAATCTTATAAATCACTCACTCCCACAATTAAGACGATTATAATGACTCCTCATATTATTAATTTAAAAAAAAGATCCCAGCCGAATTCCTCCTCCTTTTTGGAAGCCGGTTAAAAACATGTCAACTACCCAGTGTCATGACACATACAAAGAAAAACATAAACTCGTAAAATTCTCACCTTTCGCAGTTGGGTAAAAATAATAAAATAACTCCTTCAACAACCGATAGTGTTACGGCACGAGATTTTATATCTTAAGCTTAAACGAACAGAGCAGCAAAGCCTGAGATAGATAAAGTTGATACGTGCGGTATCATTGGTAGCGTATAAAAAAAATAATAGAATGCTCAATTTAAATGCTACTATCTACTAAATAATAAACATATAATGTCCTTCCGACCGAATACAGTCACGGCGGTGAACTGCATCAGAAATTAGCACGGGAGATATTATAGTGCCTTGTTGTATGCGCAAACATAAGTGCGCAAAAATAAGGTAACGATGCTATTACTACAGAGGAAGTCAAGAACAAGTCTTGACAGTTGCAAGGAGAGGAACCGTCCAAAGAAGTCCAAATTAGTTCTTTATACATACACTCACATATACTCACAGCGACTTCGCTGTGAGTATATGTGAGTGTATGTATAAAGAACAGCTTTTTAAGCTGTTCTTTTGATATTACAAACAGACACTTCAATTTTATTTATTTGTATAGATGTACGCATATATTATGTATATATATGTGAATGTATGTTTGTATTTACGTATGATTGTTCACGCATTTCTCGGGAACTATTAATCGGATTATGATCATTCTTCTTTTATTTGCTTACATTTACTTCAACTTATAAAACAGTAAAGGTTCAATAGTTTTCAGGGTTCAATATAATATGGACACTTTTCCCTTTTCAGTTATTTTTTAATTTCGGTCTGTTGAAATCGGTTTAATTTTTCTTAAACAACCTATACCTATATAGAGCTTGTTCACGCTGTAACTGGGACCACACTCCCGGAGTTACGTGATTCAGAAACAATATGCCCGCATGGCGAACAAACCGGGCTTGATAAGCACGCTCGGTGAATGGAATTAACACACACACTGCAGTATCTCCCACATTGCATGTAACATTTACTGAGTTTTACAAAGGATGGTTATTAAAGTTGCCTTACAAAACAATCAACATTAATAGCTAATTAATTTATTTGACCCATAAATTGTTAATTTCCTGATATTATATTATGCAGGATGTGTTATTACTGCCGTTGAAGGCATAAATTATAATAATGACCTAAATTATAATTATGACCTAAATTCAAATTCAAAAATTTTAAATTATTTATTTTATGTATGCCTATTATAATAAACAACGTGTTGACAAAAACTCTACCACCTGTTCGGAAGTAGAAGAATAAAACATACCTACTTTACGTCAATAAAATCTTAATTAATTTTGCAATCTATAAGGTGTAAGAAAAATTTATAACATTCTAATGGTTAACTTAAATTTTTCTTACATTTAGTAGTTCATTATATACTCCAAGATTTAGTACATACTAGATTCAGAAGGTAAGTACTTAATTAAAAATATATCAGGGAAATAATATTATACACCTGTGGCATTTAACTAAAGAATTTTATATAATATGCCTTTAATTAACAAGCCTTTTAGTCTGTCGTGAACACACACCTTTGTGTTATCGATGGTTCAGTTACTCTTTTGTTAATTAAAAATTCTAACAGAGAGCATAATATTAGAAGGAGAAAATTAATTCTGTCCGGATATAGTTTAACGAAAACAGAAAGTATTGTAACAAACCAAGTAAGTAAAAAGAATGTTATTTTAAATTAACTTCTGTGATAGTTTTGGTAAAGTAAATTTATTCTTAAAACTTGGTATTTATTCATTTATTTTGTAGCAGAAACTTAGAACTGAAAGATATATATATAGAGGATATGCAGAAGGACTGCTCATCTATAAGAAGAAGAGATTTCTTCCGGAAGACATCGATGTGAGAACAGTGAGAAAGACCTATATCTAATATCTAGATCTAATATACTCGTGAGATCATCATTCAATAGATCATAACAGAATTATTAAGAGATCCGTAAAGAACCGGATAAGCATACTGACGTAGCTCATTGAGTTGCGAGGTTGAAGTGGCATAGAGTGGACCAGATAGTTAGAAAAATCTTTAGTCTCTGGGGTATCAAGGTATTAGAATGGTGACCTTGCACTGGTAAATGCAGTGTTGTCAGATTAGGTAATACCACTGGGTTGACCTATTATAGCAGACAAGACGTAGGGAGCAGATGAATACAGGCGATAAAAGCTATCTATGGAAGCTTCTGGAAGCTGTGGACTTTTGTGTACTCATTAACTTACGCGGAATATTAAGCTGTACTGTACACACAGCTACACAAGTACTAGTATTGTGAAAGATAGTAGATATGCGTAAAGCTACAGCTAACTAAATCTCTCTTGAATACAAAGTCCCAGCATCCTGCAGGTATAAACTACGACTCATAATAACTCTGAGACAAACATTAGCTCGTAGATTAAACACGTACACGTTACTCGTTAAATAAAGGTTTGTTTACCTCACGTTTTATCTTTACAGTCTTAGGACAGTTAAGTAGAGGTCCTCTCAAGGCAAGATATAGCTGAGTAGTTTAAAATCTAAAACATAACTCTTTTGAACCAATAACTAAATTATAAAATAAATAATATCAAACTTACTACAAAAGACCTGTAATGCTTTTCCCCCTTTTTTGTTAGTTACAATATTTTGGTTATATTCCATTTGTCATGACATTACTTTGGATGAATTGCTCAGATGCGGCGTGATGAAAGGACAAACACACATACATTTTGTAATATTATTAAAGTTAGGATTAAAAGATGACCTGTAGATTAAAAGATTAACACAGGAATTATTTCGCGAAATTTATAGCCTTTATTTTCGATACAACAAAGGTGACCATACATTACATTTAACTTCAAAAAGAACATTTACCTGTCATACACAATAATTTATATTGTAATTTCAACAATATGCTAAAGTGCCATCGAAAAATTTCATGAATTTCCAGATTTAAATATTCTTCTACCCAATTAAACTTATATGTTATCATTTTAATACCCACTAATTAAGTTATTTTATCTATAAATAGGTATTTCCCGCGACTTCATCCATGTGGAGTAATTTTTTTAAAAATCCTGCAGCACGCATTGTTATTTCGGAATAAAAAGTAGCCTGTGCATATCACTGTGCAGGTCTTCAACTGTACAAAATACTTTTGAACACTCCAAACCCCTTTTGAACCCCTTTGGGTAGGTAATTTTTTCATAAAATCATTTCTTAGTTGATGCCTATGCCCTAGAAAGAACCTACCTTCCTCAATTTGATAATATTAACAATCATTAAAATTTTCTTTAATGTTGAAGTAAAGTAAAACATCAGGAAATCTCCATCCTGAGAGTTCAAGAAGATATCCATGTCCAGGAATGGCCAATAGGTTAACAATGATGATGATGACAGCACTTAAAGATTTTAGACTTGTTCGTGGTTCAATGTCATAATTGTGATAAAACTATACGAGTACGTACCACGATAATTGTTTTATTTGGAATACGATCCAGTTGCATGGACCGTGGTCACAATGGAACTGAGCAATCCCGTGGATGGAAATAACCACAATTCCAATTAATATAATTAACGTCGTACGTATACTCGTATAGTTTTATTACAATTATGACAGTTCTTATCTCTAGAAATGACGATGATGGTAGCTGTAAAAGCAAAATAAAACTTTTAAATGTGAAGTTATTCTGGCGCATAGATCAAAATGGCTGGCAGCGAAACGAGAAGGTTTTATTCTACTCGCAGCGAATTTATCGCCATAGCTTCCTGGGCGATGTTCGCGATCTTGCTCTATACTATTTTTAGATATTTATTGCTCTGCATCTGTCTGTAATGAATTCTAAGCAACAATATTACTTTTGTTTTGGTTATTGAATGTCCTTGTCCCTGTTACATTATGACAAACATTTATTAATTATTTTATAAAGCCAGAAATGAAAATCAGCATGAAAATACTCGTAAAATTGTCTCATGGAAATCGATCCATCATTTTTAAAAACGTTACAAAGATATCTAATATTATTTTAGTGTGATTTAGAGAAGAATAATTGCAGATTAAGGAATTGAAATTGTGGTAATATTGACTGCCCATCTTGACATGCGTTGGATTGGTGTTGGTGTACCTACCGTATGCATTTTTGCATTTTTGAAGCTTTATTGTGGAAGCACTGTATACATAGCATAGCTTTGTAAAAAAAAATTTTTTTGAAAAGAGCAACTGCTGAGTTTCTTACCGGCTCTTCTCAGCAGAATCTGCATTCCGAACCGGTGGTAGATTTATGACGTGTCATAAGAGCTACAAGTTAGCCTACATGAAATAAATAAATTTTGAATTTTGAATTTTCATTAACTCTTGCCACGACTATTACATACACGTATACACGTGGAGCTTGGTTTTCAAATATTAGCAGTATTTTTGAAAACATTTTCTTTGTTTTTTCAGGTAAAAGTAGCCTATGTCACTTTCTATGTTCCCTTTACTGTGCTCATGCAAAGTCACGTCGTTCCATAGCTTCTTTTCTGCGTGATTGAAAGACAAAACTACTAAGAAACACTTTCGCATTATTTTATGATAATTAAAAAAGGCTAAATAGTGTGGTTTTGTTTCAACCTGCTAAAATAGAACACTTCCGCGTTTATAGTCGAGCAAAAATGCAGAGTGTATTTTTCTGTCTACAAAAGCAAGAAGTCTCTCTCAATATATTAAGATTGATGAACCTTACATCGATAAAACTAAGAAGTTAGAACGTTTTGCATTTAAAAGTTTATATTTTGAAAAATTATATTTTACTCAAATAAGCGCTCTCTCAAGTGTTCAATTGACAGTGATTGATTAAGGATCAAACTTTGATGGAGTTTCGTATTTAAAGGATCTATCATAACTACTGATTCACGTCGAACAAAGCTCTTACGTTCTAGAAGCTTCTAGTAGGTTGTCATACCTGGAATTTGTACTTAACTACATATATATAAGATACATATATATTTTTAATTCAAATCCTTATATCGATTGTTAAGAGCACAGAATGACATAAACAGATGTTAGGAATAAAGCAGGAAAAATCCTAATGTATATAAACTGGCTCAATTATGATACTTATTGAACGAGCGAAGCGAGTTCTCTGAGTCAACTAGGGCGCTTGCCTACTAGACAGAGAAGTGTGTCCGTCTAAATGTCTGTCAGAGCCCTATAACTTTTGAATTACTGAATATTAGAACGTGAAACTAGGTTGAAAATTCAGATATATCCTGTACTTGAACAACAAATACTAAAATTAGATAAATGTTATAAAGAAACGAAATTATTTAATTTTAATGCGCCATCTTCACTATAATGCTAATAGATGGCGCTGTGTCAGTAAAACAGTTTTATGTCAACTATTATTTTTTTTATTGCGTCTAATGTTAAAAGTTAATTATTACAATATATAATTAAAACTTTTGGGAATTATGGGATATCGCGAGGTCTCAGTTCGGGGCGAACCACTAGTTATTAAAAGTTAAGTTCGTGAAAACTGTAGTAGATATACCTTAGGAGAACCTTCCTGGCGAATACTAGAAACATCACACCTTTATTACTGCAGAATCAGGCTACCATTTTAATAAATAAAACCGAAGGAAGTCTATTTAAAAAGTGATTAGCGTGCAAAGACAGACAAACCTAGTAGAGATACTTTTTAATAAGTTTTTGGTAATTGAGGGTTAATCTAACAAGGAAGATTGTTAGGAACTTTTTAAAACCTATAAAATTGCACAAAAAGCTATAAAGAAGGCTACTCGTGCGTCGCAGGGGGATCAGCGAGCTAAAATTAATTTCAAATTCAGTTGAAGCTCACACGAGCCTTAGGCAGTTCTTGAGTAGATAGTACCTATTCCAATATTTGAGAACTTCTATTTCAACACCTACGTACGTCAAGCTAGCGAACATTTCAATTTCCTCTCGGGATATCAGATTCTCGAAGATTTATCTTTTGAACTCCAAAGGCTATGTGACTTTATTGATTGGCCCAGCTGATAAAATAGGTCAATGTATACAAGGGACCTATTTAAATTTCTTGTCAATTTTACCACAATAAGACACGTAGTTTTACTGCTACCTGAAAGATTTACAAAGACGTGAAATAATTTATTTTTAAATATATATGTATAATATTATAAATTTCACAGGATGGTAAGTGAAGATGCAGCCTAAGATCTAACGCGCTTGCCTAGAAAATGCCTATTCACTCTTGATTTGAAGGTACCCAAATTGTACTTATAGGGAAAAACGGAAGCCGGAAGGGCATTCCAAATTTTAGCGGTGTGTATCAGGAACGAGGAAGCAAAGCGCTTAGTGCGCGTCCTCGAAATTTCAAATACGTAGGGGTGCAGATCTATTCTGTGCCTTGCAATTAAAAAGAGAAATCTCTTAAAAAGAGTTAATAAACAGAATCCTTAAAACCAGCACTACCTTATAATCTCCCAAAAAAAATAATGTGCTAATATTTATATCAAAAAATACTTCTAATCGAACAAAATCAGCTGGACATTATAGTGAATCAAGTTGTAGTGCTCGTACTTGTAATAGAGCGTGCGTAAGCTTTACATTTTTGGTCGTGCACATGCATATTTCGTAAGTGCATGCCTGTTGGAGCCTCGGTGAGAGCGGTCAGTCGGCAGCAATCTCTCGCTGACCCTTATACAAATACGACATTTACACAATTAACACACCCTAGTGCATTGCAAGAACTTATATCTACCTCAAATCATAGTCGTATTCTTATTATTCAAAAGCGATGACATTGTCATGCCAATGAATGTTTGGTAACGTGCAAATCATTGCAATTATGACTCTATAGTGAGCTATATAGAGCTTTATTTAAAAGGCTATATTTAGCTAGACATTTACCTATAGCAAAGCTCTTGCCAACAAGACTGTACAAGGATTTAGTACAAAGGATATTAGGGGTAAGACAATGAAATATTAGATGCTGTCTGCGGTATCACATAGCACTTGATTTTGATCGTTAACACTAAAGTAGTCTTGTCAAAATAGTATCAAATCCATAATATAAACTGAGTAACCTACATAGCTATTTACAGTTGAAATCGTAAGGTCAGGACACATTGTCCGGAGAGCTAATAGACGCTCTAGCATCTTGGATCCCAAGGTGCTAGGGTGGCGTACAGATAAGCGTAAAGTTGGAATGACATTCCTAAGAGCTTACACAAGCTTAAACCAAAAAATAAAGATATTGTATTGCATTGTGTTGTATTGTGTTGTATTGTGTTGTGTTGTGTTGTGTTGTGTTGTTTTGTGTTGTATTGTATTGTATAAAGAGGTTACAAACTTCAGCAATGGAAAAGGAGGAATGGTAGAATGTATGGAAGAATACGATACAACACACATACGAAGAGACTCCTTACAACACTATGTAAATGTGGTGTCAAGTTACATTAAATTGAACCGTTAGTGTGAAGCCATCAATCGCCTCGGTTCCCGGTAAACGTCGTAAACTATCAGGGGTTCGCGCGTCCATCACTTTATTATACGAGCGAACTTCGCTCCATAAACAGAGTATCATATAAAAATTGATTTACGCCGTAAGCTTGCGAACTTGTTTGAAGCGAAATTGACTTATTTTCGCTAACTTGACTACTTTATTCAAGAAGGGAGGAAATTTATATGTTCGTAGCTAATTTTTTTTAAGTCTCTTTTTCTTCCTTTTCTCTGAACCGATTTCGTCGAAATACGGCAAGGAGACAGCTGCCAAGTGAAATGTCACGGCCGTCAGTATTACAAATTTTACATTTTCATTTTTCATATCCAAGTTTATTGAAATTGCTTTAGTACAATCATAGCTCTACCTAACCGCTGAATAAACCTATGAGAACGATGGAAAGCAATATTCTGATACAAATTAGTTTCCGTGAGCTAGATTCGCAAAAACTCCTATCTATTCAGTTCCACATTGATTGTTTGATTGCCACACAAGTTCTCTTTGCAATGGAAAAATATTACAACGAACTTCTATTGTCCGTAGCACGCAATACAATAATAAAGATTTTTGGATTCCTTTGATGTGTCATGATTTTTTGTCCAATACATAATCTGTACTATATTATTATGTAGTCTATCGTGGTAGGTACATTACATAATGTATGTTATATACTAAAATATATTCTTATATGGAAAAGTGTGTTTTTTTGTGTGTGTTGAATTTGGACGGCAGAACTTTATTAGTAAGTGTGTTTGAATGGTTTATTTATGACGACCTGATGCCCGCACTTCCGCTGCGTGGATTTAGTTTTTAAAAATTGCGTGGGAGCTTAAATTATCCTCCAAGTCGTTAATTATTATGCTTATTCTATAATTTATAAAGATCTGTTCAGGCATTTGAAGATTATTAGTGTATTTCTTACTTGATTAAAGGGTCTTACAACCTTCCCGGTGCAAATGATTTGAAATTTTTGTGTACTATTACTTCGAATTATTATTTTCAAGACATGGTAACCTTGAGCTAAAAATTTTCACATAAAGGGCTTAATATTTCTACTATAAGGGCTTCGTGAGGGCAGACGGACAGACGCACGTACTTGGTAAATTATGTATAAGGGTTCCTTTTAGTTTTACTACGGAACCCTAAAAAAATTGTAAAACTATAATTGCGTATAAATCGTCATTAATCCCGGCAGGAGCCTGACGTCAATTGACCGTTTCACCACTCTCTGGATTGATATTCCCGAACCATAACTCATTCCCCATTGTTCTTTGACGAATTTGTTTTTCGAGTACATTTCGAACTACCCGCATTAATCCGCGCAATATCGTTGCAATAAATCACTTTTATTACCCCTTTTTACCAGTTTGGCTGTGGTATTGCCGTCGATAGCATCTAGAATTTCTACTAAAATAGGTTTAACTTTCCATACAAATGTAAAAGTATGGGTTAGCCCCGCTATTTTGTCCTCCTTTACTAGAATAACACGAATAAGCTTCACGGTCTTGACTGAATCGCGAAGCGAAGCTCCACATTTTACATTCCAAGCTAAACCTTTCGTGAGGTCAGTCGGTCAGAAATGAAAAGATCCAAAGAAGTACCAGAATGACTAATATAGCTCAACAAGTCGCAAATAAGTGCAACGGGGCTTAATATCATGTAGTTTGAGAAACGATAGATTCTGGGTACTAATTTTTGTTTTGGCACTTAGGAGATTCCCAGATAGCACGGGACTCAAGCGGCGCAAGATCGAGACGTGTGGACGGCCGTAAAAGAGACCCATGTCCAGCGGTGGACTTATATTAGTTTCCGCAGAAGACTGGCCATGAAAGCAGGCAACATACCAGTACAGTTTTTGCCAGTTCCAATATTTTATTACTACCCTACTTAGCTGCACAACTTTTATAATGGGCTTGGAGCGTAGCCAAATTCTGTCGTGGCCATTCTCTCGCTGAATTTTTTTACCCGTGTATAAAAAATACGGGGTGAATCGGGAAACTCCTCCGTTTTGGAAGTCAGTCAAATATACCTTCTTCCCTTTATTCCGAATGCAAAAGTACGCGAAATGTGTACCTCTGAAAGTAGATAATTTAAGTAGTAGATTTTGGAGCTTTCGGTTAAAAAATCTGAAAGTTAGTATTTTATCACAAAAAATGATAATATTGGTGTATTTTTAGACGTTTTCAACTCAATACGCGGAAATTATATGCAATGCGAATCAAAAGTAAAAGGGAAGCCCTTTAGCATGAATTTAATTCATCAGATTATTATTAATTAAAATGATAAGCCTGAGAAATTCCGCGGAAACCCTTTGTTTTTCCCAAACAAACAGTAGCATATGTAACTCTCCAAGTCCACAATTATGCCCATGCATAGAACCACATCGATCTTTTGCTCCGTTGCCGCTTGATTGAAGGACAAAACAACAAAAAACACTTTCGCATTTATAACACTCGTAGATAAAGTTTAGAAAAAAAAGCAAAATCTTAAAAATACACATAGCGTAACCTTTTGATAAAATCTTTATTGAATAAAAAAAAAATACGAAGTAGAAACTTCGTAAGCAGAAAAATGCTGCTACTGAATTTCAAGCTTGATCTTGGAAAAATGAGTTTCTACGAGTATTGATTTTTAAAAATCCTAAATAAACACGAAAATCATACAGTAATCAATGACTATGGCTAATATAACTTAGTGTAACAATAAATGTAACGAAATATATTGGGTCAATCTTGGAAATTTTCTCTCGTGGTCGGACTGGAGTCTAAAAATTCAATTGGAAACAATACCGCGTTCTCTTATTGGCTGTTATTGTTTAAGATTTGGCCGAACACAGGCAGTGCAGTCGAACAAGCGCGGAGTCGAATTGGGTTATGTTGAAGCTACATTCTCGATACATTTCTTTTTTTTTTTACTTTAGTTGAAAACATTTTGTCTTTGAGAGATAGCAAATATTTGTAAAGACAAAGGCAGTCTAGTTTATATTATACTTGCAGAAACTTTAGTGTAACTTTTCATGTTAACTTTAACTTTTTTTTAAATATTAGCCAAGCTGAATTTGACTAATATCCTCCTACCCCCTCCAAATAAGTTTAAAGCTTGAGCTAGAAGTGGGTACGAAAATAGTGCAACGGGTGAGGTTTGAACCTGTGATCTTTCAGATTTCAGTCCGCACCTTTAACTGATGAGCTATTGAGGCTTTTATATAACTTTACGTCACTGTGCGTAATTCGTTATGACTGATGATTTTCCAGTATGAAATAATTGAAAAGGGTTACCCTTTTCAATTATTTCATACTGGAAAATCTGTTATTTAATTTCTTTGATTTACTTAAATTACAACATTAACTTGAAAAGTTGCACTAGAATCTCTGAACTATGTAACATCAGAACCGGTGACACAACGTCCGATAAATGATATTAATTGTTTTAACCCGCATGAACAAAGACAATAAATCGATTAACTCGATTAATTTCCGTTTTGTGTTTACTCAACTGAGTGATAACTGTAAAATTGAGTTCATACTTTAAAGAAACAATGTAAATAAATTATATCAGGAATTGAATTTGGGACCTCCCACTTTATAGACATGATTTCTGTAAGTGGCTCTGGGCTTGGGAGAGTCATCTTTTAAGAAAACTATTAATCTACTAGCTTTAACCCGCGGCTTCGCTCACGTTAGGTTCGATTTTTTAAACTCCTATTTTACCTCCTTCGGGTTGAAATTTTCCAAAATGCTTTCTTAGCGGATGCCTACGTCCTAACAGCTACCTGTATGCCAAATTTCAGCTCGATCGGCCCAGTGGTTAGAGCTGTGCGTTGATAGATCAGTCAGTCAGTCAATCAGTCAGTCAGTCAGTCACCCTTGCCTTGTATATATTTAGATTTACTGCGGTACCTACTAATACTTCAGAATGTTCAGGATTCATTACAATAGATAAAAGCGCTTGAAGCGATAAATACTGGCAGGTACGAATCGAGACCACAAATATCGTTCAGGAAGCGATAGCGATAAATCCGCTGCAAGGGAATAAAACCTTCGCCTCGATACGATAGAAACCATTATGATGTATGCGTGGGAATTGCTCTATATTCGTTAAAGAGACGCTTGTGGCGCAGTGGTGTGAACTGTCGCGTTATTCGGAGATGGGTCCCGGGTTCAGTTCCAGGTAATTGAAGTTCTCTTCCTCTTTATCAACCGATAGATGTCAACTACTGAACAAAGATCTCTTATTGGACTTCCACAGGTTTCTGCTTTGCGCTGTCTGTATCCAGCAGCTCCCTGACACTCGCATGATGTTGTTGATCTACCTGGTGCAGAGTCTGTCTACTTGAAATGATTAATTTCTTTCTTCTCCTTTGGGTATGGAACCTTAAAAATCATGTCGATCACGTTGCCAGGTTTCTGCGTGATTAAAGGACAAACCAACAGGCAAACACAATTTCATTATAATATTTCTAGAGTATTATCGCCATTATGTCAATTCCATATAGTCGTAAATAATATTTCAGGTGGGTATTACAATAAAGTGACCTACTTGCTTAAAATGGTGTGAGTACTTTAATTTCAAATTCAATCAAGAGCCCGTCGTTAAAAGCGAAGTAAAATCGATTCCACAGAAGTGTTAAAAGCGAGTTACCCAGCGAAATGAAAGAACACAAAATAAAGAACAATGATTACGAATCGAGTAGTTTATTCCATCCTGTAACAGTGTAGCCAATAACGCTTAGAGTTTCTCATTAAACTCTTTCTTTGTGGTTATTGACGTCATGTCCTTTGGTTGGATTTCCCAACAGCAAAATTTACGTGGCATTGTTGAAATCGGTAGTGTAGAACGTTACTATACATTTCTAATATTATTTTCTAGATAGAAAAGGTGATTACCTATGTGTGAAGCAATAACTGTTTATGATAGGATTGTAGTTTAGGAAAAAATAATTATCAAATCCTGAATTTCCATTTCGGTGGCTGTCCTCGCAACATTTTTCATTGTAATTTCCCTCATAAAACAATTTTTTTTTGTTATTTTGGTTTATGGCTACTTTTATTTAAGTCGTTAATAGTGATACTATTATCACATAATTTTATAATAATATCTAACCAGTTTTTTTAACTGGTAAGTAAAAATGCATGTGTCCCAGAAACTTTGCTTTGTTTATCTGTTTATTGTTTCTTACATCCTATAGTAAATAGTTTTTTCGTTATGCTTATTTTTGTTCTTTATTTCAGTGGATTCGGTGGCCTTAAACAGCCACCGAAACGCGTAAAATATTACTAAAATGATAAAATTGTCGCTTTGGTGGCTTAATTTCATTTCTGTGGACTATAGTTTGTTTCAGTGGCCAATAATTTCATTTCGGTGAACTGTTTAGCTTGAAAAAATTTAAGTGCCCACCGAAATGGCCGAAAAAAACTTCTTTGTTGAAATTGATCCCTAGTTATTGTACTACTACTACTGTATTTTACTAGTTGATTCCCGAGACTTCGTTCGCGTGGATTAAGGTTTTTTTTATTCAAATGGGAACTCTCTTATTTTCCGGGTTAAAAATTCAGCCAAATTTCAGCCAAATTGGTTTAGTCGTTGCGACATGATTGAATAACAAACACCCAAATTTTCGCATTTATAACTTTAATAGGATTGTTTTGTTTCTTGGTACTAAATAATTAGTATGGATAAATTACTTTTCGTAAATTGTAAAAAGCGTATTCGTGGAAGTTTTTTTAATTACATTTTATGACGACAAAATATTATAATTAATAATATCCGCCACTAGTTAAATTTAAAAAATATCAGCATGATTGCATTAGCGAATTAATATTTCCAATCCCGCGTGTCCGAATAAACTCACGTAAGCAAAAAAATAAACAAAGAAGAAATTCGAAATTGAATCGAACGGTATACACACTAAGGTCCTTTTTTAAATGGACGATGTGAATAGTTATGAAATCGATGGTTTTATGAGATGTGGGCTACCGGAGAAAGGAATAAATGAGATTTCATTTTGTGCTTTTCTATTTTTTTTTACCGTCGCTGTAGAAGTCGTAATTAAACCACAGGAAGGAGGGCGATAAGTAGATTCACTTTGCCTCTTATGAGGGTTCATAGAGGTTTAATACGGTTTCAAATACCTAGAGTATTGGAATGATCTTAGGGCCTTCACGCACTACGCAATCAGAACTTTGTTTTGATAAGAGCGTTCACTTGACATTTTAAGCTCAAGCGACCATGCGCAACTTTCCTAAATAGTTAGTCTATCTTATGAATATCAGGAAGGTAGGAGTCGCAGGTCAGACCAAGTAGCGTATTATAATTTTTCAATTGCAGGATGAGTTAATACGGCGGTGTTGCACTTCCGTTCCCGGGGAAAAGTGAAGTTAGACTGGACCTTCAAACTTAAAAGTTTTTGGTCTATGTTCGTCAGCAGAATCAGTACAAACAAAGGGTGATTGATTCTAATTAGAATCTGCTGAACTCTTATGTAATTTCATAAAAGTTCAGCAGACTCAGGCTACTAATACTTTACAATTGGGTATTAGACTGTTTTATCAAAATGTGGATATTCATTAATTTAAATCGAAACTGTAACATGTAAGAATAATATTTGTAAAAACCAAAAATAAATTGGTTAAAAAACAAATAAGTTATAAGCTACTGCGACAGAATACAGAATCGAGGAGCTACAGAATTGTGATGTCAAGTTGCAATAGCGCTCTCTTTTTTTAGCAGTAAACTTAAAAGCTCTATATTTTCGAGACTAGTTAAGATATTAAAAAAAGAAAAATTACATTGTGTTAATATACTTATATAATATTAAAAACCCTTATTTTGAGTATATAAAATAATTTTAGTCAAGTACCCAATTTTAAGTCCTAAATATTTTTCAGTGATTACAAGAAAGTCAAAAGCTGGTTAAATTATTTAAATACTGGATAGTATTTAAAATGCAACTGAGCACTCGGGGGAATCACTTGCGAATCGTATATTAATGAACGTTGACCTATTTCATTAAATGGATTGGTGAAAACTACTTTTCTGTCGCGCTCTTATTCTATCATGGGGGGTATTTTTTTATCATAATCCTGCTCAATTTAATTGGTTCATTGGAATAAAACTAAAAAACGATGTAAAAAAACTATGTTTTTTTTATCTGTATAGTGAAAAATAAAATTTTTGTTGTTGTCACCATGGGCCTGAAGCCTCAATAGCTCTTGAGAAGTGCAGACCAAAAACTGAAAAGTCGCAGCTTCGATCCCCACCCAATGCACTATTATCGTACCCACTCCTAACACAAGTTTTCTCTTATTTTGAGGGTAGAGGAGAATATCAGTCAAGTTTACCTTGGCTGATATTCCTTTAAAAAAAATGTAGCGTCAACTCTTCTTGTCTATGATTTTTTTTTTCACTCCCAGCCACCTCACAGAAGTTACCGCTCCACACACTCCACCGAGTCACAAGCGAGAGCTTTTCGACTTTGAATCCTTTGAACCGCCCTTTACCACTTCAACACGCTAATCATAAAGGATCTGTCGGTCACTTTAATTCTTAGAAGACATCTAATTACCGACAATAGCCCTTAGAGAGTTTCCAAGTAATTTTCTTTTTTGACAAGAAACCCCACTACATCATCAGCAACCCATTAACTCAGAGAAGTTTTTGAGTTTTTCAGTCTCCTCTCGGAGATGGGTTATAGGTCATAGGTCATATTCCACCACGCTGACCCAATTCGAATTGGTAGACTTCACACACCTTTAAAAAAATTATGGAAAACTTACAGGTGTACGTACAGGATTCCTGATGTTTTCCTCCACCATTGAAGCATGAGATATCTTAATTGCTTAAAACGCACATAACTCCAAAGAGATGCATGTCTGGGATCGAATCTGCGATCCTCCAAATAGTAGACCGCAGTCGTAGCCACTGTCTATTGGCTACGACTGCGGTCTAGCCAACTAAATAGGTTGATACTCTTATCACCCTATTTAGTCGGCTCAAACATTTTTTACGTGAGACACTTAAAATAGTCCCAGATTTACCATAGGTATTCGCCAAGATTCAACCTGCCTTCAAAATACACTCTTGGCTGGACCGGAGAAGTGAGTGAATAGGCATCTTCTAGACAAGCACGCTCCAAGCATGGTTTTTGTCATCAAACACGAGGCGGTCGTGCATAAAAATAAACCCATACATTTTGTACCAACGAATACATGTGCAAGTCTGCAATAAGTTGTGATTTTCTTGCGCTAAGTTACAGAAGTGCTTTATTGAATCAGATGTGTCCCCCAGGAAATCTACGTTAGACGTTTGTGTACACCACAATTTTGTATTGGTAACTTAGTTTGGTAAAATATTGACAACAGTGCCGCTGCACCCCCGGGCTTAGGTAAATATAGTTTAAGTTCCACTATTTTTACAAGCATTTATTTAACTTGCAATGTATGTATGTTTGTTTACATCAAATACGTTCCCTTAAATATGGTTGAGCGAAGCAATGGCTGGATCATGCGTCATGCTCGTGAACGGGTGCCACCAACGGGAATGGGTCTGCTTTTGCCTGCCTGTGTTAACATGTATTGAATTGTATTTGTATTGTATTTATTTTTACTTGTATTGTACTCAGGAAAATTCATCGTGGAAGCACTGAATACATAGCATAGTTTCAATAACAATTGTAAAATTTTTATTTTTTTGAAAAGAGCAACCGCCGAGTTTCTTGCTGGCTCTTCTCGGCAGAAAAGGCATTCCGAACCAGTGGTAGATTCATTGACGATTCAAAAGTGCTTGTAAAAGTTTATTTGAATAAAAAATATTTCTATTCTATTCTATATCTTGCAAGCTGAATTACAACCACTTTTCGGTTTCCAAACCACCTCAAAAATTCACAACAAGAAGTAATCCTCTTTAGAATTTAATCCAAGAATTATCGACGAACAGAAACCAAATAGCTATCTATCAAATTAACAACCGTCCGAGAAAGTTCAATCCGTGCGTAAATTATCAGGGCCTCAAGCCTGATAGAGTTCTAGCCGAGTATTTACTTCGCCTCGGGCAGGTTTGCCCTCAATGTTATGACCCAAATACAAGGGTCCTATATCACAAGTGATGAACTCAACTAACGGCCGGTATTGATAGCCTATTTTATCCAAAATCTAAGATTTCATCCATAATATATATCAAATTGTAAAGTATATTTACCATGGTAAAAGATATTGTAATTCCAATACTATGGTTTAAGTTTTAGTTATTGACACTTTGCTTTTGAATTTCGAGATTAGTTTGAGCGGCAGTTTTTGCTTAATAGGTTTCTATTCCATTTTATTCAATAATTTTCCATTACTTTTTATCTAGCTATTATTCTTTCTGTCTTGTATTCTATGGATAGGATATAGGCTACCTACCTTTTGTTATAAGAAAATGGAAAATATTTTCATCTTGGAAAAGAGTTTCTCCGGTATCATACGCGTACTGTTTATCTGATTGAGCTGAAATTTGGCACAGAGATAGCTGGTTCTATCCTGATTACGGACATGGGATATTATTTATCTCATAAAAGAATTCCCTCGGGAATAAAATCCTGGACATCATCTAGTAGGTAATTAGGATATTAAACTGAAAAGGGAAAACTTTTTAATTTAGGTTTCAGCGTTTTTAAACTAAAGTACCTACAGACATAAAAATTCTTTTCAAAAAACCGACTTCAAACGCCACTACAAAGTATAAAAATAATTTTATTTTGTACACGTTTGTTGAAGTCGGGCGGCTTAAATAGAAACGATGAAACGGATACGCGATGCTCGCCCGATTTCAATAAACCTGTCTCTTATATATCACCATCAGGTAAGCGTCGCGCATCGATTTCATCGTTTCTAGTTAAGCCCGCCCGACTTCAACAAACGTGTACAAAATAAAATTATTTTTATACTTTGTAGTGGCGTTTGAAGTCGGTTTTTTGAAAAGAATTTTTATTTTAAGCTTTTTAGTGAAGCTTGTTCCTGCACTCTTTCTCCTCTCCCTCCAACGCTACGGTACTCATGTATTCTATATTTGGTACCTTCAGTACTTATTAACAATACACAATTTCTAAAGACCAGGAGCTCCATGATGTAGTTAATGCTTGGTACATACCAACAATCGAATCAATTCGAAAGCGACGGTTCGTAATTGGAGAAAGGAATTGGAGAATTCTCCAACCCTGCAGCATCAGTATTGAAGAGCTTGGACCTTGAGCTCCACGATGTAGACTGTGCTTAATACTAACAATATCAATTCGCAAGCGAAAGTTCTTAAATCCTCACAGTTTAGGTGGGCAGTATCCCTGCAGCATCAGTACTGAAGAGCTAGGACCTTGAGCTCCACGATGTAGACTATGCTTACTACTAACAATATCAATTCGTAAGCGAAAGTTCTTAAATCCTCACAGTTTAGGTGGGCAGTACCCTGCAGCATCAGAATTGAGGAGCTAGAACCTAGAACTCCATGATGTAGTCTATGTTTATTACATACAATAACAATTCATGATCAACAGTTCCTAAATCCCTACAATTTAGGTGGGCAGTACCCTACAGCATCAGGATTGAGGAGTAGGACCTGGAGCTCTATGATCTAGTATATGCTTGAGCCAAGCATACCAATTCGTAAATGACAGTTCCTAAAGCCCTATAATTTAGGGGAAAAGTACCTCTGCAGCATCAGGCTTGAGGAGTTGAAGGTAAACATTCTTATGGGACCATTTCGCGAGCTTCTTCTGTCGATTAAAAAAAAAATCGCGTGAATCGGTTCAGAAACCTCGGAGTAATCGGTGGACATACATAGAAAAAAAAAAAAAAAAAAAAAGATACCGGCCGAATTGATAACCTCCTCCTTTTTGGAAGTCGGTTAAAAATATTGCAAAAGTCGACAAGTCTAACTACAGGAATATCATTTTAATTTAACAATCGCGTGTTACACACCCATATAGTCTGTTTAATTTTGAAATCGTCGCGTGACGTAACATTATTACGGGTGAGGGGTTTTATTTGCAAATCTGTGATTTGAAACAGTGTAAAATATCACATGTGGAAATCACAGTACAAAATCTCTATTTAATGTGTCAAGAACTGTCTGTTTATTATGAAAGTGTACGTGTGATAGCACATAATATCAATCGATAGGGCTGGGTAAGCAACGTTGACTCAAGTCGGTAACTGAATGGGTGACCAATTAAGGAGGTCGGAATTAAGCTTTTTCGTTTCCCCCTTTAACTAAAATGGTTGCTGTTGTTGACGTCTTTTTAACAAGAAAATGGATACCTACTTAACTATTTAGTACTAGGTAGGTACTTCAAACTCAAGAACCAAGGGTAGACAGTTTGAAGTATATTAAGCTGTCTTATCCTTACCCGTTCGACTGTTAAACAAGGTTGGACGTTTGAGATGAATTGATGACCTGTCCGATTCAGAGTCGAGATGAATTCGCGCCAGTTTTGTTTTGAGGCTTGCCATTGTTGGCTCAGATATGAAAGATCGTAGAACCGATCTTTAGTCCATTGAATTACCAACTCAAAAATATGAACAAAATAATTATTATATACTATCTGATGCCCGCGACTTCATCTGCTTTTAGTTTTTAAAAACCCGCGGGAACTCTTTAATTTTCTGGGATAAAAAGTAGCCTATGTCACTCCCCAGGTCTACAACTATATCCAAGCGAAATATCACATCGATCCGTAGCTCTGTTGCAGCGTGATTGAAGGACAAACCTATAAATCAACAAATAAACACATATTATTAAGTAATTAAAAAGTGAAGTAAGGAAGTAAGGATATACTTACTATTCAAAGAGACCTTTTCCTACCCTTTTCATTCATCTCAAATTCAAAATTAGTAGTATTAGTCACTGTAATTTCATTCAAATAAAAACTTATCTTTTTTATTCTATGCAACTATGCAACACACTATCTGTTACTATGTAGATATATTCGTATAGAATTAAGCCAAATAAGTTTATAATTTTGTAGTACTAATATTTTGCAGAATGCATGTGCAGAATATTACTTTTAGTTTACATCAGTTTGCATTAATTTAGTCTGCTCGAATCATAATATAGCAAGTAATACCTAGGATGTTTATGGCTCAAATACAGAATCTACTTTTACCACTAGTATTATTCAGCAAGTTCTTTTAGACATTATCGAAAATATATGATTCAATAAATAATAAAAAATATTATTAATAACCATATTTTTTTTATAAAAAAAAAAATAATTTTAACTGTGGCTAGTTTAGTAACTAGGGTAGTCCCTACCGTCAGACGTGCCGCCAAGCAATTTAGTGTTCCGGCACGATGGCGTGTAGAAACTGATTAGGGGGTATGGGTTGAATCTACACTGCCATACCCATCCGCTACCATCTAAGACTGCATCGTCACTTACCATCTGTTGAGATCGCAGATAAGGACTATCTTGTCAATGAATAAAAAAAAAGAAATTCTCTAAGTCACATCACACTTCACACTAATCACACTAATAATATTATAAATGCGAAAGTTTGTATGTGTGTGTGTATGTTTGTTACTCCTTTACGCCACAACGCATGAACCGATTTGGCTGAAATTTGGAATGGAGATAGCTCATTCCCAGGATTAAAACATAGGCTATTTTTTATCCCGGAAAATTAAAGAGTTCCCGCGGGAATCAAAAAACCATTAACCACGCGGACGAAGTCGCGGGCATCATCTAGTGAGATGATAACGCTAAGTTTTTAACAGCAGAATAAAGAGATAAAATAAAAATCGGATTTGGGAAGACAAAAGCAGATCAATTTAAGCTGTTTTCGTGTCATGATCGGTCAATTCGAATAATGGAGATTGTTATTCATCAAACTGGTCCCTGCTATTTTTGTGAGAACGAAGAATAACAAGTGAGCAACATTATCTGCAATCTTTTCACACTGTCGAGCGTGAATGAAAAGTATCAGAAGTGGGATGGTGATATAGTAAATATTATGCGATTTTGCTTTTTCAACAGTAACTCACTAGTATTAGTACTAACTTTGTTAAAGTAATCGCATAGTTGACTTTCATGAGTGACTTTGTTGAATAATAATGTAACATTTTTATATTATTTAATCTGTGTCATATTGTGACTATCGTAATATGTCGGGTCTTTAGTCTCTGGTTCCGCCCATTTTTTGGTAACGCTCTCGGTGCTACATGTACTGCTCTAATAAAACCTTGTTAATAATATTAAGTTTCCTTGCCAAGTACATTACATACATAATATATTTTTCTGGTGTTTTACTTCCCCACGGACCCCAAACAACAGACTTATTTAAACTCAATTAACAAGCTATTATTAAAAAAATTAAAAAACACGACTGCCAAAAAACGAACTAAAAAGTTAAATACCACAGTCATTATCTACCTTTGAAATATTATTCACATTTTTAAATAGAATTTTTTGTGAATCACTGGATATTGAACTATAGTGTAACTATATTTTTGGAATCTACTCATCATTTTCTAGATAATGATTATATACTTAATCTTATTTCTGAATATTTTTTTTCAACTTTAGCTTTTAATTGGGGACCATAGTCACTCCATCAATTTTATTTTTGAACGAGCGAAGCGAGTTCTCTGAGTCAACTAGGGCGCTTGTCTGTACTGGGCAGAGAAGTGTGTACGTCCAAATGTCTGTCAAAGCCCTATAACTTCTGAATTACTGAACGTAATTACTTCATATTTAAATATAATATGTAAACTGATGGCTTTCAGCCGAACATTGTATAAAAAAATATAAAAAACTTTATTTCAGGGGGGCTCTCATAGAAGCGTGTTTGAAGTAAAATTTTATTTGTTGCTTACATAGACTTGCAATATATCTTTTTAAAGACGACTTTCATCAGAGTACAAAAATATATTTTTTTTAATTTTTCCCTTAAAATTGACGAAATGGGGGGCTTAAAATGGGGGGCTTTCAAAGTGGAGATTTTAATTTGAGCCATATGTCAAGAATTACTGAATCTTAGAATGTGAAACTTGGTTGAAAATTCAGTTATATCCTGTACTTGAACAACAAATACTAAAATTAGATAAATGTTATAAAGAAACGAAATTATTTAATTTTAAATGATAATAACTTCACAATTGGCGCTGTGTCAGTAAAACAGTTTTATGTCAACTATTTTTTTTTTATTGCGTCTAATGTTAAAAGTTAATTATTACAATATATAATTAAAACTTTTGTGAATTATGGGATATCGCGAGGTCTCAGTTCGGGGCGAACCACTAGTTATTTTACTAGCCTATGTTACCCGGAATAAGCTAAGGATTCTAATAATACTTAACTCATCAAATTCGGTTCAGGCGTATAGAAGTTATGGTGGAATATAGAAACTCACATATACATATACATGAATCCTGAAAACAATATACTCCTTGTTTCAGGCAGTGGTATAAAAAGACGTGACCATATTATACAGGCATGAGAATATTACATTATCTAAGGTGTACACCTTGCTATGAATTATTGTTAGCTTTGCAACTGTGTTCTACCTGCACTCAATTGAATTACCTAATCTGCCTAAATCCAACGACATGGTCAAGCAATTGAAATGTATGATAGCCTATAAACTACAGTCATTGCAATTAGCACCCTGTTTCTTAATCGCCAAGATTTATATTTGAATGGCGCTAATTTTAAACATTTGTGACATGTATTGTGATCTGCAGCAAAGCCTTGCTGACATGACATCGACGAGTAGCAACAGGGTATCCATTGTTCTTGGTAAGTAGAACTTTGTGAAGGTGGAAACATACTTACAAATGAAGAGACAGTAATAGTCTCACTTAATTTTAATCAAATTAAGACATCACCTCGAACTATCCCACTTCTTATCCTACTAATATCATAAATGCGAAAGTTTGTGAGGATGGATGGACGGATAGATGGATGTTTACTACTCCTTCACACTACAATGAATAAACCGATGGAATACAGGATAAACACAAAGGTTACTAATATTAGAAGCCGGTAAAGAATACAACTCGGAGTCCGACTTCACATGTTTATTCTTCGAATTTTCTGTACAGAATGACCTAATCTATTTTTGTCTCCTCACTTTTATAACATTGTTTTGAATGAAGTTCGCTATTAATGAAGTTTCTACCTACATCAAGAATCAACATTAGTAGAAAAAGTATCTTAATTATTATTCTAACAAACAAAAATGTGTATCACAACCCTGATAAATAATATTAATTAAATTAAAGCTACATACATTTTATGGATATATATTGTGCATTTGATTGAATGAATAAGTATTGATACCTTATAATTCATTCAATCAAATGTTTTCTTAATATTACAATACGTGATCTCAATCAATTATCTGTTTTAGTGTACACTTTCTAAGTCGCTTACAATTATTTACATAATTTCTAACACTAAAGAGTTCTAGCGGGAATCAAAAACCTTTGACACACCACAAAGCTTTGAGCATTGCAGGGTTACTACGAGAGCTATTCAGAACCAAAATATCTTGAACGATAGTCGATGATTACCTTATGAAATTGGCTTACTATAACAGACCAATGATAGATATTTTGTTTATGAAAAGTGCGGCTGTTATCTTTCGTAGGTGTAAAAATATGATAGGACCTAGCTTTGTGCATTTTTCTCAAAACCCATAAGCTCTAAAGAGCACCTCTGGTATTTGTTACCCAAACCTCAGAGGTGCATTAAAATGGGATTGAAACACCATCACACCCTCGTACCAGAACGTTTAATCGCTTGATGGTATATCTCTGACGATATGGTAGTACCTAGCCGCAGCCAAAGCCGTACGATGAAACAAACTAAAGTCCACCATAAATCCTTATTACGGCATCCTGAAAAATCTGCTTTAATGAACATTTTTCCCATCTATTTCAATCAGTTAGATATAAATCCAATACAAAATTTCCTTCATAATTCCGCAACAATAAACCAGCGCGTGTAAAATAAAGGTGAAGCAGGAAGGTCATAAGTATTCGTGTATTGGGAAATAAAATCGCGTCGAATTCGGCTGCTTTGCGAATTGCGATACCCGCAAAGCATTAATAATGTAGGTACGCGTCTACGGGGGAATCTAGTTGCATGGGCGAGTCACGTTCATGAGCGCAGCGGAAGTCCAATTTCCCCAAATGTTTTGCCAATCTATTATATCTTTTCCTTTGCTTCTTTATCTAAGTATAGACGTCCGTTGTTTAACACAGATGAAGAAGAAGAAAGATTTTTTTATTTCAAAGGTCTTTTGCCACTAGCCAGCAGCTTCTTGTGACTCGTCTTATGTATACACTTTATGTGAGGGTCTCTGATCCAACACCAATCTATTACATATCTCATTTAAACATCTCAACCTATCGTTGGGCAACAATTAGGCACAAGGAGAAAGATTTAAAGGCCATAATACGAGTACAATACGATCGCCAAGTGCGGTTTGGTAGATTATGGAACACTATGAAAAATTTTCAGGAATGCAGTTTTACTGCAGTCAGACGGCAGACTATTATCCATACTATTATCTTTCCGATTTATACCGTTATCTCTCTAGATGGAGTGGATTAGCTTTGGAGCTTTCCTAGGTATCGAACCAAATGTATCGATACTTTGCATCGATATTTTTTCGAATCCCTAAGCACGGCGGTAAACTTGATCGTGTAATATGGCCTCCCTTATGATAAAAAAAAATGCGATGCGCTCCTGGGACCTAACCCCGGACTCCCCAAAAAGAAGTTTATCCTGTCAATATTATAAATGCAAAAGTTTGGATGTATGTTGGTTACTCAATCACGCCGCAACGACTGAACCGATTTGGCAGTAATAAATTATACTCTGGAATATAATAAATTATACACATAGGCTTTTTATCCCGGAAAATAAGAGATTTCCCGCGGGAGTTAAAAACTCAATCCACGCGAAGGAAGCCACGGGCATCAGCTAATATCCCGTAAATACCGCTTCCGCTTATGCAATGTAAACTTACCTTTAAACCTCATAACACAGAAAACTGTGCGAAAGCAATTTTCCATCGACAAGTTGCCTCACATTTAGATATTACAACCAATTTATACAATTTTTTGCCCGTTAGCGCCATATTTTACGTAAAAAGTTAGTCCATAGCTTCGAAAAATACGATATACCTATTCAAGTTGTATTGTATTTTCTGAAATGTATTTGATTTATGTATGAAAGGAAACAAACTCTGAATATTCAGTGTTCTCTTGTGACGTCAAAACTGGTGATTGTTTGTTTGCTTGTTACTTCCATTCAGCTGATTTCATAGATTTGGCGTCTGGTACTTTACTGTTTAGAAATTGATAAAGGGCTTGCTTGATTCAAAACATTAACTGATTTGATTTAATTTAAAGCATTTATCGTGGTAGGCATTCTTAGTAGAATACTTAGTAGAAATCTTAGTAGAATCTTAGTAGAATTCTTAGTAGAATCCGTAATTCCGTAACCACAAAATGAGTCTTATATCTTTTCAGTAGGGGTATCAAATTGCTAAGGGTAATCCAACAATTACATAATGGTAGCGGTTTTCTTGGGATAATAATGCGGTGAGTCTCAGATCATTTCGCATATCAGTTTTATTATCAGATAATAAATAAAAAAGCTTTATGAATCTAAATATATAAAAGGGAAAGGTGACCGACTGACTGATCTACACAGCTCAAACCACTAGAAGGATCTGGCTGTTTGGCATACAGATAGCTACCGCTAAGAAAGCATTTTTAAAAATTCTACCCCTAAGAGGGTAAAATAGGGGTTTGATAAATCGAACTTAACATGAGCAAAGCCTTGAGCTAAACTAGTTTACAAATAAAATTAAATCTAAACTTCCCCCGCATAGGTACTTAGACGCTAAGCTTATTGCTTTCTTGGCAAGGCTTCCCTCCATGGTGCCAATTCACTCGTCTTTTATATTTCACATCAATTTTCCGTAAACGACCTTTGCTTAGCTCTTATATCTTGAGGGATAGCGTCTATTTTACGTGTAAAAATATCAAACGCTTGTTAACCGTATTTGCTGTGTGTATTGATACAGCTAATGTTTACACTCTACTTTGGTGTGTTGTTCGTTTGGCTGGGTTATAGGTTGTCCGAATTTATAGCGATTCGATAATGCCATGGTTAGCGTCTGTTACTACTATCAGCGAAGTTTTTGATAGAACCTAACCGGAATAAAAGTAATAATGTCATCAAATAAAAAAAAAATAGCCAATAAACAAATTTTTGACGACCTCCCTGGTGCACTGGTGAGCGTTGTGGTCTTATAACTGGCAGGTCTATGGTTCGATTCCCATTGGGGACAATTTGAGAATTGGCTCTGGTCTGGTTTGGTGGGAGACTTTGGCCGTGGCTAGTTACCACCCTACAGTCAAAGACGTACCGCCAAGCGATTAAATGTTCCGGTGCGATGGCGTGTAGAAACAGATTAGTGGTATGGGTTGAATGTACAAAGCCATACCCCTTCCAAGTTAGCCCGTTACCATCTTAGACTGCCTCACTTACCATTAGGTGATATCTCAGTAAAGGATAATCTTGTCGTCGAATAAAAAAAACAAAATAAGAGTAATACGTAATCTCTTTATGGCTGTATTCAAAAAGACTGATAATATCGTGAATCTCCCATTCACGATATTATCGGCCCGGCAACGCGCAGGCCTTTGTGGCGAGAGGTAAGGCGGACTATCGGATTGGAAATTTAATCCTTATACAATTATTCCAATTTTTACAATATAAATATAACAAAATAAAAACTTAAATAAATTAAAACTACCACTACTTATATTTACTATTCCAATCTATATATATAAAAATGAATCCCTATTTCCTTGGTCATCGCATCACGCGTGAACGGCTGGACCGATTTCGTTAATTCTTTTTTTGTTGTGTTTGTTATTATCAGGAGAAGGTTCTTATAAAAGAAAAAATTAAGAAAATTGCGCGAAAAATTAGAAAATTTAAGAAAACTTAACCACCATATTAAACTAGTGGTTCGCCCCGAACTGAGACCTCGCGATATCCCATAATTCCCAAAAGTTTTAATTATATATTGTAATAATTAACTTTTAACATTAGACGCAATAAAAAAAATAATAGTTGACATAAAACTGTTTTACTGACACAGCGCCATCTATTAGCATTATTGTGAAGCTATTAGCATTTAAAATTAAATAATTTCGTTTCTTTATAACATTTATCTAATTTTAGTATTTGTTGTTCAAGTACAGGATATAACTGAATTTTCAATCAAGTTTCACGTTCTAATATTCAGTAATTCAGAAGTTATAGGGCTCTGACAGACATTTGGACGTACACACTTCTCTGTCCAGTAGGCAAGCGCCCTAGTTGACTCAGAGAACTCGCTTCGCTCGTTCAATTATTTCGAATGTAACCGCTTTTACAATTCAAACTTTTTTGATGTAACCTTATGGCGTTTGACATAACATTGACAGAATGCGTGTTGCCAATTTCGTCAGAGTTTCAATATTCATAGTTAAGACAGGACAACGTCTGTCGGGTCCGCTAGTTAACAATATTTCTGATTCTCAATTTGAAATATGCGTACCTACTTACCTATTCGACACACAATGCATATTATTGTTGCATTGTTACCTTGGCAATCATAATTATTATTTTTATTTACTAGTTGATGCCCGCGGCTTCGCTCGCGTGTATTTAATTTTTAAAAATCCCGCGGGATCTCTTTGATTTTTTGGGATCAAAATGTAACCCATGTCACTCGCCCGGTCAACTATACCCATGCAAAAAATCACGTCGATCCGTTGCGTTGCTGCGGCGTAATTGAAGGACAAACCAGAAATACCGGCCATCAAAATTATAGTTAGCTTTCATTCATTTACAAGTATATTATTATGATAACTTTCAATAATTCAATAAACCATAAAAATATTATACTTAAAATGTATATTTTTCAAAATTTAAATTCCCGTAATATTCTGTTACAGCATAATAAATTTTGCTCTAAAGATTACCTACTTCGTTTTCATAAAAGGGAAAAATTTTCCTTTTTAATATTTTTCTAGAATCATATTTCATTTCATCTATCAACCGCCGAGACTTTCGCGATTTTATTCGTAAAGTTCATTTTATCATGAAGAATACATCTATTCTCATTTCATTCATTCAATCAGATGCAGATTTGATATTTACGCAGTAGAAAAAAAAACAGGCAAAAACTATCATACGAGTATTTCCAAGGGATATAAAAATATCTTTATCTTTATTGGACGATACTGAGTAAAAATATAAAATAATGATATTTGTTCGACAAAAAAAAATCGCGAAGTTAGGTCTTATTTTTAACCAATTTGCATTTATTTTCGCTTAGCGACAACCACCTCGCGCCAGACCTGCAGCGCTATTCAGTAAAATACAAACTCACTTCGAAAGCAAACTCACTTCGTCAATCACGGAATAGTATAAAGACTAGAACAGTTATGACACTCGTCCTAATACAAAATAAGAGCGAATGCCTATTCATTCTCAATCATCTTGTTCTGTGTTATCAATTTGACATAATTGACGAGTGAATTCGCTTTCGAAGTGAGTTTTATTTTAGTGAATAGCCCTACAGACCAGACAATTCAAAAATTATAAATTCCCAAATTGCCCCCGCCGAAGATCGAACCCAAGACGTCTCAGTTACAAGACCAGAGCGCTCATCACTGCGCCAGAAAGGTCGTCGTAGCTTGTTACTGCAATTTTCTATTTTCGGGTTACGGTTTTTAAATTTTTTTGTTGTAACGATTTCAGTTTGTTATAATCTAATACCTAATAATATTATAAAGAGGAAAATTTTGTAATTAAGTATGTTTGTAACGAATTGGCTCAAAAAGCACTGGACCGATTTGACTGAAATTTAAAACGAAGATAAATTATACATTGGATTAAAACATAGGCTACTTTTCATCCCGAAAAAAATTATAGTTCCCGCGGGATTTTGAAAACTAATTCCACGCGAACGAAGTCGCGGGCATCAGTTAGTATCGTTATAAATTAGGTAGTATTATTATAGTACATAAGTTATTTGGCAATGTAAATACCTGCATGATATTGTTCAGTATGTATCTAAGTTTGCATAACCACTTCTGCGCCTGGAGAATAAGTTTCTAAGTAAACAATCTCTTAATGTAAACTCGTCTGTTTACTCAAAATCTTACTCAGGCTTCATCGCTCTATAAACACTAAGCCATGTACTTTCTAGTGATGAAGTAGGACACAATCACCCTTAGTACATTTATATCACGAAGTTACGGGCGCTTTACTTGTGGTTACGTCTTGTACATGCACATTGCGTAAGTGTGCGTGCCTGTGAGGAACCTAGGTGGGAGCGGTCAGGTACGAGCAAGCTCTCGCTCACACTTAAACAGATACAACACACACACAACCATGAGCCACGTGCCCTCGTGTATTGAAAGAACTATACCACCAAGAATTTAAAGCATTAAAACATTGTTGATTCAATCATAATATTACATTCATAATACTCATAGATTGTATTTGACATAATGAGAGCCTAATAAACAGTATAATTAAATATCAATAATGAAGCTTTCATTCGGGCGAATTGTTCATGTAATTGACCTGATAATGTAAATTTTCATAGCTAAAAGGACAAAATTAAATATTCCCATACAATATAAATAATAAAATACGTTCCAATTATCGCGTGAAAATTTACGTGACATTAAGAGTTTCGTTTATTAAAATTTTGAAATTAAAATGTTGAAATTTTCATGAGTTTTCCCAGACTAAGAAGAAAACTATAGCTTATTTCATTCCTTCCAACTCGTATTCCAGAGGATTCAGTAGTTATGAACCTACATGTGCATTTTTGTGTATGTGTGTGTGTGTATGTGTGTGTGTGTGTATGTGTGTGCGTATGGGTGTTACATTGTGTCATAGGTTATGATACTGTCATAGGAAATACAATTTATGGCGTATATTGATAAGAAAATTGATTAATTTATTAAAGTCAAGAAAAACAAATTAAGTTGAGAAAAATAGATTGTTTTATTTAAAGATACCTAAGACAAAATACACAATAAGAAAATTTAAATTTTTTACCTTAAAGAAATATTTATCGTGAGAGATTATTTTTTATGAATAAACTTTCGAAAAAGCGTCATGATTTGACGTTGCTAACGTTACCTTGAAAAGTTATACTCGCAGCAATACGCTCGTCATCTGTTCAAATAAACCTTGATAAAACTTTTGTGGAAGTTCATTAATTAGTTAATACAATGTTTCAAAGTCTTCAAAGCTGTAAAGGAAAAAGTGACAATGGAATTTTAGCTCAAATTAAATTACATTCAAAAAGCCTTATACTGTCTACAAAGGCATGCTCACCCGGACGGTAATGTTATCGATAGAAGATTAAAGCCTTTTCGAATAAAGCCACAAAGAACCCGAAGTACATTTTACTCGAATTTCGAAATTAAATTATATGGACGTACGAATAATGATAATATTATTTACAACATAAGATTTACTGTCAGTTGCTGCCACTGTTGGGCACGAAATTAGGTTCCATTAGGTTCCAATTAGGACTAAAACAGCTGTTACTTTCCACAGTTAATTAATGTTTTTTGGTCATCAAAAGCACGGCTGTTATTTAGGTTCCGGGCTCCGTATGTAAGATTCAAACAACTTTCATAATATCAGTAGGGATTTTCATAATGACGATTCTGCTCAAATTCTACGTAATCTACGCAGCATCTACAACACAGTCACTTCAAGTTGGCCGCTGCATCGCATCGCGCTTCCCTGCTCCGCGCCTTAAGTCAGACCCGCTTAGTACAGATAGCAACGTATTGCTCGCGATGGTCAGTACCGTGTTTTTTAAACTTTTGTTACTATTACATTAAAATTATTTTTTGTTAAATTTTAATTTGTTATTTATTGTTGTTTTGTTACTGCAGCTGCTCGCTTGTCGTTTTCTACTATGAGTAAAAAACGAAAAGTTTCTTTGAAGAGGATAAAAATAAGAACGATCGCGCCCTTCAAAATTGAAAAAGTCGTTGCTGTGAAAACCATTGCCAGAAAAAAATGAAAGTTTTTCAACAACAAGTCTACAGTAAAAATACAATTTTTATTTTTTTGTCAACGATACCAGTATGGCGCCATTTTGTAACAGTTGACGTCGGCCAACTTGAAGTGAATGTTCAGTAACTAACAATAATCCTTTCATCAAAGTTTCAGCACGATGATTTGAAAACCACTGTAAAGCAACTTAAAGCAAAAGTCACTATATCACACTCGAGACTTTCCAATCTGAACTTACTCGTAAGCTAACCAAAAAATCGACAGCAAAAGTTAAAAACATAGGCAAATGACAGACAATTCGCAGTTTCTACAACAAATCAACACAATTTCACATCGCACATATCGACACTGTAACTCTAACGAAGTCGTGTTGCAAATCAAACAACAAAAAAGAAAATCCTTTCCCTTGAAAAAATATTGATACCCTTTGTCGACACTTGTTTGCAAAAAATGCCCGCCCTATTTCTATCATTTTGACGCATATTTCACGTTGTCACACATTTGGAAGTCTAACAGAAACGATCTTTAGGCAAATAAAAGTTACCTACTATATTTTGTCCTAAATCGTTTATGTTAGATGTTAACATCATAATACCTACTAAAACTGTATTATAGTGTGAACTATAGCTCTTCTGATTCCAAGACCGCGTTGGTCTGTTGGTTAGCAAGTTCGACTGCAGATGACGAGGTCCCGAAGTCGATTCCCGGGTCGGGCCATAACGTGTATTGGGTTTTTCTGTCAAGAAATTCTCAGTGCTAGCTTTAGTAAGTTGGTGATGAGTCACCCCCGTTCCTCGGTGAGCAAGTAAAGCTGTCGGTCTCTTTCCCTTCATGTCGTATTTCCGTCCCATCGGACTATGAGAGTAAGGGATTAGAGAATACATCTGTGTTTGTGCACACACTTGTGCACTATAATATCTCCCGCGCAGATGGCTAATCTCTGTGGAAATTGGCCACCGCGTACGGATTTCTGGGCGATAGTTTAAGATAGTGTTCCTATTAGTGGGATTTTGCCAACACTGCTTTTCGTTGCGAGGTCGCCACTCCAGCACATTGGGACCTAACAGTTCTCCGAACTATGCGAACTACAAAGCGTATCCACTAAATGGAAAAATGAGCTCTGTTCACATTATCAGATTCATGCCTATTCATGCGTAAGATGATTTCTAGTCATTAACTAACTTAACTTCCACTTGTAGCTCAGTACTGTTCATCGTTGATATTCCCATATTGTAGGCGCTTGATTTGTAGGGAACATGTCCGGGTAATTTTATCATTCCGAGGAATATTTCACGTCGACACGCATTTGTAAGATTCACGAGACTGGTATCTGATAGCCGGTCGAACATGGCGATACGGGCGTCAAAGACTATGAGTGAATAGGTTTTTATAGGCCTATTATACTAGCTTTTACCCGCGGCTTCACGGTGTTAAGTTCAATTTTTCAACCCCCTTGGGGGTGGAGTTTTCAAAAATTCTTACTTAATGTATGCATATATCGTAAAAGCTATCTGCATGCCAAACAGCTCAATCCGTCGAGTGGTTTGAACTGTGATAGATCAGTCAGTCAGTCACCTTTTCCTTTTATATATTTTGAAGAAGAAGATTAAAATAGTGTGAATTGTGACTGAAGTAGTTTATCTAGCCTTTTACAGCGAGGATGAGAAATATAGACCATCTTTCCTTACGAATATCGTTCAACTCTATATATTCTGTTAAGAAGGTCCAGCCAAGAGTATATTTTGAAGGGAAGTTGCATCTTGGAATGCATGTGACCTAAGCTGACACTTATTCACGTAAAAATGTGACTTTTTACATTAAGCATTGCGTGTGTTTAGGTCGAACAGTAACATAAATAAATTATGGAACTTTACGAGAGAGTGAGGTGATAAGGTCTCTGAATCTAAACTTTGAAGCCCCGAAGAATAAAAATTTATTACTTAACACACAGACATACATTGTGTTATTGTATCGTACGGTTTATTTAAAGAAAAAAAAAAGACGTGTGGTACTCGGGGACTGCCGCGGTAAAGCTATTGCATAGCATTTTTTATCAACGCCATCTAGCGGTAAGAGGAGTCCCGTGTCAGGTTATTTTCGTTACGGAAGTTTTTGAAAAACTAAATCCACGCGAGCTAAGCCGCGGGCATTAACTAATGAGTAATAATGCAAATTTTTCAAATTCTCTTCTGCACTGTTACTAATCTATGGCAACAATGTACCCACATGTTCTATTGCGAAAGATAGCAAGAAACCCTTGGCAAAGGCTAAGAGCATTCAAACGGTTTATTCGTACATATTTTATCCTTTGATCTTTGGCACGTAAAATAAAACACAATTCGAACCAAACCGGAGCATTTGTGTTTTTTAGGACGAAACACTTTTACCGAAACTTTTTGTCGAAAAGCATTTTATTTTTGTGAACTGGACTCGGTTCTACAATAAGCCAACTCTATGTACCTATACTTTTTAAAACCGAGAACAATAAACTAAAACAATGTACCTACATGTTGCTAAAATACTCAAAGATACATTTTGCTCAATGTCAGTTGCCAAAAGATATTGTCTACTACAATTAATCTAACTTCCACAGCTGACTGATTTTAAAACTCATTTAATATCTAAGCTAAAATATTTATTAACGGCTTGTTCAATAGTATTTACTAAGCATGCCACATAACTTTATATTCTACTACTTTCTTCCTCTACAATACATCTACATCTACACTAATAAATCATGCAATAGATAACAGTCTTGATAGTATTATTGTCCAACCTTACGAAGTTTTGAATTGAAATGCCCTGTCAAAAATTTCGGAAGATTTTGATGACAAAATAATATTAACATAAGTTGAATTTAAAGGGCGTACTTTTTACAGGTCTACTTCGCAGGTCTTACAGGTTTTCCCACAAGTGCAAGCAGCACATACCGACTGCTGGAGAAACGTAAAGAGAGATGAGATAAACTAATGTATTAGTTCATCTCATCATTAATAGTCATAACGCATACATGAATCATAATATTATTAAGTGCAACTGTACTTAATAGTTAGTACTAATACACGATATAATACCTTAATCGTTATGCGGTACTAGGTAAATTTATAAGATCTATTCTAGGACATTCTAGTGCATATACTAGCGATTATGGTCCTAATGAGGCGGTAAATTCACGGTAATTGCACCAGAATATTCCAAGCATGCTAAATGGTGTCAAGTGGCAATTAAATGGTGCTATACTGTTGAAAATACGAATATTTTATGATAATTTTATAAACTTTTCCTAGGTATAAAAAGATTTTGAAGAATAATAAAAATATAAGAATAATATCTATTCTGATGGCACTAAGTTCATTAACATCGAATTATTGCCACTCGACATTACATATTATTCCGAGAATAAACTACATGTACACATTTACGTAACTATATTCACCATAGCCTAATTTGAGATTGAAAATAACTCGCGAGTAAATCGCTACTATGAATAGCAGTAAATATGGAGAATAAAATGATTCCTAGTATAGTTACTCTCGAGAATAAGAATGTTTGGTGAAATGGTACAATGTTCCACGGTAGCATATAAAGCAGCGAACTATAATTAAAACTCAAATATTAACTCGACGCACTGATGAAGTTGGTCACGGTGGTCGCAGTTCGCGGTTTACTCATTTCGAATTAAACCCGTAACCGGCAAATCCCGTAATGGGATTGTGCGCATATTAGGAATTCTTACGTGCCTAGATATACTAAAATAAACATTGTATGAAATTCAGTAGGTATTCTTTCCATACTAGGCGAAGGAATTAATTTGGATGGTCTAAGGTCTGTCATCATCTGACTAAAGCGGCAGCTTCATATTGTTTAAAGATCTTGCTTTACCCATAATTATATCATTCTACTAGCGGCCCGCTCCGGCTTCGCACGGGTATAAAATATATAGCCTATGCCATTCACTGTTAATTGATGTTATTATATACACATAAACCTTCCTCTTCAAGCACTCTATCTATTAAAAAAAACCGCATCAAAATCCGTTGCGTAGTTTTAGGAGGCATACATAGGGATATGGGGACAGAGAAAGCGACTTTGTTTTATACTATGTAGTGATAGTGATTCTATAGTATTTATCTTCTCGTGTCAGGTCCTCAGCTTTGAGGATTGTGATTCCCTCGAGATATCACCTCCTGTACGATGCTATTCTATCCTATTATCACCAAAAATGTTAATTAAAACATACACACGATTTAATGGCCCGAAATTCGACGAACTCAGAATATTCTTTCCACTTACCCCTACGTCCACTCCTGTACTTGGGCACAGTATAATGAAAATAAAGAAAACTGCAAAGCTTTCACAAAAGATGCATAATTCGCATAAACCGTGGGACCTGCATAATGTCGCCGTGTTAGCTTGGAATTTCGGAAACGAAATCTGCATTCAGAATAGAGTAGGTATAGCCGCAATTTTATCTTTTGAATACACTGACACAATTTTAGTTGGGAATAATTTTGTTTTAGCTAAGTAAGATATGCCATTGAAAATGTATGTTAAGTACGTGTAAAGTGCCAGACAGTTTTGTCATTTTCTGGGTATGTGAAAGAGGATACTCTTGAATGACTCTGTACGGAGAAATTCACTAACTGTCATCGATTTAAATAAAAATATGTTAAGTGTTTCATCATGGAACACAAAATAAATGTGAAAGAACTCTTAAATTATCTCTGTGCATTATAAGTATGTACGTTTAAATACACTAATGTACAAATGGCGGATTGGAATATTCTAATGTTACAACTAAAACACGCTGATTTTGATGATCTTTTTATCTTTAATTTTCTGATAGATTTTAAAATGTTTCGCACTGATTTATTATTCCATTACCATGGAAGCCATCGTCTATCGGTCCATCGATCTATGTGCTCAACTCATTGCCACTTCAGCTTTGCAGACCGTAAAGCTGTGTCGGTGACTCTTGACTCTAGTTCTACTGTCCTCTTTTCTGATTTGATCACTCTCGAAACTCCGACCATCGCCCGCTGAATACTAACTTTAGTTTTCTATGTAACTCATAGTAGCGACTTTTGTCTCAGAGCAGTACTGAACGCAGGTATTGCTCAAATGATATGAGACAGATGATAAATATTTATTTATTTGACAAAAAAACATAACCAATGAACATAATAATATCCATTGAGACCCACTACAGGAATACCTAGTATTCCTGTATCGTGGGATCCAATTCACCACCATTAACAATTACAGTAGTGGCTCGGATGACATGAGAATCAAATTACCAACAAAACAATACAAACAATATTGCACAAAAAATTAAAAATACAATATTACATAAACAAATTAAAAGCCTAATTAATATTTGCACCATCAATTTCCTAGAAGAGATTGCTAGGCAGCGATTTTGTAATCGCTGATGTGATGCCATAGAACAACCCTTCTTTTTGTAGTATTAAAGTTATCTTTGTTCTAATATTTGAGTTTAGTTGCTCTCTATAATATAATGAAATATTCCTCCGATGTATCTATAGGATGTAAAGGATATATGGAGGCTAAAATATAAACCGCATCAGAGTGATACTACCAAAATTTATGGCGCAATATGTTACAGCAAAAAGTATTGTTCAGCTAATTTCACTTGGCTTAAGTAATGTCCGCACGAACCCGAGATACATACAATTTATAACCGGACGTATTTACTGCATGAACAGTAACAATTGCTTTTTCTTTTACCCATAAAGTTCATCTCTCTCTCTCTCTCTCTCTGCAACGCTTTTCTCATTGCTGAGGTCGTGACTCCTTTCCATTATAATGGTAGAAAAATTGCAGTAGTTAACTTGTGCTAAAAATATTTTTTTATGGAAAAGGGGCCTTGTCACACGGAACAGACAGATGGACAACAAAGTGATCGTTTAAGTATTCCATTTATTTGACAGAACCCTAAAAGCAGTACATAAAATCAAGTTTGCTACACAAAAAGTAGCACTTTCCTCGTAAAGAAAGCTTTGAAAAATCGATAAGACTCGAATGGAATGTATTGGCTGTTCACGTCGTTCGTCGCGATTATATTGAGGTGTTCGAGTGGTGATGGATCTATAAACTTGCGTGTATCGCTCGTGGAATTTTGTCTCAGACCACTTCATGTTTTTACAAACAATACAATAATAAATTTTTACAAAGTGCTTTCGAATCGTCAAATGAATCTACCACTGGTCCAAATTGGCGTTGAGGAGAACCAGTAAGTTCGGTATTGAACCCGCAACCTGCCCTGTAGGTTCTAACTCCTAGGCTATCACTGATAAAGATAATAGGTACTTTTAGTCCTTTATTTACGTTGGTATGAATGTTGGTATGAAGAGGACACAAATGTGTTTAAATGTTACAATAAATTAAATCTAGTGCGAACGCGGAGAGCCGTAACTATACAGTGTAATTAAAAGTTAAAGAGCCGCGAAGTAGAGTGAAACCGCGGGCAAATGCTATATGCCATAGCATTCCTATTATTAATGTGCAATGGATTGAATTTGTAATTTATCTATTTTCCAAAGAAGTTTATCTATATAAATCCATTGCTATTATCGTTAATCCGGCTAATACTCAAAAACGGCTGGACCGATTTGAATATTTTTTATGTAGTTTTGTTCGCTCTAGTCCAGGGGTGGTTCAAAAATTCATAAAATAGAAAAATATATAAAAGACCAGTCCAAAAATAAAAATTAAAATTCAGAAATCGCCACTTCAGATTACTTACATTTACAATGGCGGGAGCGAAGCCGCAGATAAAAGTTAGTCTTGAAATTTTTTTTTTTTTTTATATCTTGATAAAAATAATTATGGCAAAAGTTGTGTGTGAAATTAGCGAGAAACTCACGCTCGCGTACGCTTTTAGCATTTGAATAACGTATTACGATTTACGAGTATCAACGAACGAAATTCGTTCGCTGCGTATTTTACGGAAAGATCTAAAAGCCCGCCAAAATTATTATCCCAGAAACATAATATCTGTCATTATATTAAAATAATTATTATTAAACAAAGGGTCACGACCCTCACAAAAGCAAAATCACCATTTGCTAATCAACTTTATGTCTGAGCTTTAGGATTTTACCGAATCCCTTCACGTATAAATCCGGAAATATTCCAAGGAGTTTTATTTCCCGAATCCAAAGCATACAGTTTTTTAGTCGCGTCATAAATCGAGATTATCGAACGCGCTTCAGTGCGAGGCCCACTTCACTCGCAAAAACCTCTAAAATCTCGAGACAGACTGATTGGAGTGGATAGGCCTGCACGTCTGCCAGTTTATTTAGTGTGTTTTACGTGATAGATCCGAAAGAGGCTTTTTAGTACCTATTTTTACTTCCATTATGCCTTTATAAAAGAACGAATGTTTGGCGTTCGGTCCGGAGGAGTTAAAAAGTGCTCAAATATTTTACTTACACCATCTTTACTTCTTTCCTAGTATCCTAATAATTACTTAATTATTTGATTAATCGGATCCAACCGTTCCCGAGGTTAGTAGCCACAAACAAACAGGCAGACGGACAGACAGACAAAATTTTAAAAATTGTTTTTTTGTTATAAGTACCGTACTTATTTACATATGCATTCAGTAAAAATCTGTTATTTTAATATTACAAACAGACATTTCAGTTTTATCTCGCAGCAAATACTATCAAGTATAGCGCTCTCCGCGGCCTGCAGGGCGAGCATGGGCGGGAGAAGTTTTATCCCCGGGAAAAGGATAAAATGTTTATCCCCTTATCCACCCGTCGAGCATGGGCTCAGCGGTGGAAGAATATTGACAGTGGATAAAATGGGAAAAAATTATTCCCCGCAATTATTGCCATTATAAGAAAATCATGGAAGTAGGAGGTACAAATACCACAATACTTCAAAATTTATGTCAATTCGATCTCAAAAAGTCATTATTTTTATCTATACTCGTGATTTTGACAGTTAATAGGTGATTTGTAGGTGGTTTTTGTCTGTGGTTTTTGTTTTCGTTTGACCCTTTCAAAAGTCAAAAAGGAAAAGTTTATCCCTTTCTCTTGTCCCCATGCTCTATCCGGGGGAATTTGCTCCACTTTTAATGTCAAATAGGGATAAACTTCTCCTTTCCCCTGTCGCCATGCTCTAGCATAGGGAAAAGATAGGTTTATCCCCTGTCAGTGGATAAAATCGGGGGATAAAGCTTTTATATCCTGCCCATGCTCCCAGTGCTGCTGAGTGACCCCTGACCCTCACTTTGAGGCCGTTAGTACTTTTCGATTCTTTTTTGAAAGAAAGAAAGAAACGTTTATTTTATGAATTGTGCCACATATCACCCAATAGGTATACCTTGATTAGATTGTCCACCACTTGAGCATTAAAGACAAAAGGCGTCAAGCAGAAGAAGCGCCGGAACAGCTAAGTCATGTGTTTTTCAAAGCTGCCTACACGCACTTTCATCTGTAGGCACTGAGAGATTGTAAATAATATATAATCTTAAAAGGAAACAAAAATAGCACAGGTTTCTAGATCCATCACGCTCTAAACACTCGGAATAATCCCACGGGCGTGAAGGGCCAATACACTCATTCCGGCTGTCTCGAGCTTTTAGAGGTTTTTCGAGCGAAGTGCTCCTCTTTGTGGCGCAAACTTGATTTATGACGCGGCAGCCGAGTGTCTCTGCTTATAGAAACAGAGCGAGACTGAGGAAAATAGCGAACGAGACAGCCGATGAAAACTCCTAAGTTTAAATAAATCTTACTATCCTACTAATCCCATATTATAAATGCGATAGTTTGTAAGGATTTATTTATTTATTTATTTATTTACACCAACAACTTCCAACAACAACAAGAAAGACAAACAAATTCTATTACACAAATATAGTATGGTTGTCAATTACAGGCGTAAAAGAATGAAAATTAGAATCTAAACATGCACTACTTTAAATAAAAATGACAAGAGAAGAAAGACGGCACTAACTAAACATGCATTACTTCTAAAAAAACAAAGACAAAAACTTATAGTAAAGACAATAGAAGAAGATTAAGAAGTGAACAGCAAGTCTAGTATAAATACATTAACTTTTACCAGCTAAATTTTTTTTGAATTTTGAAAAGGATGGATGGATGGATGGATGTTAATTTTTTACTCCTTCTCGCCACAATGAATGAATGGACATAGCTCATCCCCAGGGATTAACACATAGGCTACATTTTATCCCGGCGAAAAAAGTTTCCGCGAGAGTCAAAAAACCTAAGTCCACGAGGACAAAGTCACGGCCATCATCGAATGATGGATAAATATCTTCACAGAAAATAGCCCTCTGCGTATGACATATTTTACCTAGTGCACAAGTGTCTGTTAACACAAGTGCGCTCTCTATTCCTTCACTCTAATAGTCCGATGGGACTGGGATGGGATGTCGGAAATCTGACACGACAGGAGGGAGATTAGGCGCAGGACCGAATGACGGCCTCACATGTTCTCCGAGACACGGGGGTGACACACTGCCTACTTCCTAGCTCAGGGCTAGAACCTACTGAAATTTTTTGTCCCGACCTAGGAATTGAATCCGGGATTTCGTCACCCGCAGTCGAACATGATAACCGCTACACCAATGACGCTGTTTGGCTTCAAATGGTTTTCTTTATGAATCTCAGTTCAATAAACCTACGCTGGAGCAGTATTTAAGTTTAACTTTGAACTACAAAAGTGTCGTCAAACAAATAAACCCAGGGACCATTACAATTTATTAACAGTAAAAGGTTTTATAGTTACATTGTAAACTAAATTCTAAAGATCTTTTGAAACGACGATCTTATAAGAGACGGTCTGTACAGTGTACAAATATTTACATTGTATTTTACACAGTAAATAATGTGTTAGATGGAACCAGACAATCTGGGAGACGTAAAATTCCCAGCACGGAGGAGCCACTCGTCTCCGAACGTACGAGACTACTTCCACCTAATTATACGTGTACACTACATATTAGGCTACTCGTACAGTACTACCCTCCTCAAGCTATAACTTCGTTAACCAACATTTGGCCAAATACGATTTTTAATGCTATTTTAACTAGAAAAAAAGATCTCTATCGATTCATCTAATTGGTATTCTCCTTACTGCTGTAGTTTTTGATGTAGCAATATGAAAAACGTCGTTTATTATTATCAAATGGCGTCATTTCTTTGTAAATGCCCGCTTTATAAATACCCGCGTTTTGGTAGTTAATGACACTTTAGCTTTAGGACAGCAGAGTACCACTCATGTCTGGTGGGAGGCATTGTCTTTAGCTTATACTACCCCACTGTCAAAAACTTGCGGCAAGCAATTTAGTGTTCCGTAATTTACCCGAGACTTTTGCACAATGTTCTCAAAGGCGTGTGTAGTTTGTCAATCACTTATGATTGATTGACAATGACTTAAACTCATCATTCTATTGGAAGAGGACAGCTGTATAGTAAACCGGCGATGAGTTGATGACGATTTTAACAAACAGTTGCTAACAATATTATGTTTTAAATTCTAAACCTTATAATATGTAAAAAAACATCATTGAAGTCAGTTTAGTTAAATATGTTTATTTTATTTGATCACAACATATTAGCTTTTGATTGATTGCGATCTCACCCGATGGTAAGTGATGTAGTAGTGTACCTAGTTTAAGCCATACCCTGCCACAAAGCGGGCTAGCTTGGAAGGGTATGGCAGTTTTAAACCAATTTGTGTCTACACGCCAACGTGCCGGAACGCAAAATTGCTTTGCGGCATGTATTTGGCGGTAAGGTTGTAACTAGCCACAACCAAAGCCTCCCACCAGACCAAATCTCAAAAAATGTCTGTGAGCAGCCTTATTCAATCGAGTGCATCGGTAAAGCTACCTTTATCCGCAGTGAGTTCACGCCACCTTCTTCAGACATTTTAGGCTAATTGCCCTCCAAGAGACAAGTTTTACTGCTGAATAGTTAAGGCTATGCATTTCACTTTGTCGAAGTGTTCGAAGGTAATGAATATTGCATGCGGTATAGATTGTTACTGTGTTGGAGAGTTAGGACATTAGCCGATCGAACTGAGTAGACGTTGTAGTTAAAAGCCAAAACCTGCCACGAGCACCTATGCCTGTGGCGTGTTGATTTGTCGTTCAATCATGCAACATTATAGAAATCGAAGACGGATTTTGACGGACGACCTATGGATATAGTTGAAAACTTGGAGAAAGGGTTGGAAAGTGAGGGTACTTACAGGTGTCAAAGGTTTTCACATAATTTTGACGAAATCATGCCTTTCATTTTTTTTTCGGGTGTAATTATCGAGTTTTGGCCCAATTTAATTTTCGGTAAGTTTCAATTTCAATATTGCTAAACGAAAAAAAAAAAAAAAATCAATTCTGTCGAAATGGAATAGTCAAGTTTTGAAAGGAACCTCCTCATTTTTAATCGACTTCAAAAAAAGAGGACGTTCTCAATTCGACGCGTATTTTTTTTTTCGTTGCAAGTAAGCGTTAGATAAAACCATTAGAATTTTCACAGTGATATTTATAGTGGGGTAAACAAATAGCTATGGCTGGTACACTGCCGGTAGTTAGTCAAACCCAACTGCCCGTGACGGGGTCACGCCGACCAATGATCGAGCGCTAAAAGCTACGCGTTTCTTTATAAACGTTTATACGGGGAAAGGTTTACCTTTATAGCTTTTTGGCACGATATTCCGCTTGGTTTTGACTTTTGTGCGTTATTTGGATGGCTCGAGGCTCGAATGCGAGTTTTTGATTGAACATAACTCGTCATATCACTATTTTCATTAATTGGTTTGGTTGCAACTTTCTTTTTTTTTTTTTTTTGGTGTTTGTTGTTTGTTGAACCGGTGGTAGAGTCTCGACGTGTTATACGAGCCACAGTTGTAGATTGGTTTACATGAAGTATTTTGAATTTTGATTTTTTTTTTTGCTTTGGCCTTGGCTAGTAACCACTATACCTACAAAAACATGCCGTCAAGTGATAAAGGGCCTTTGCACACCACGTTTTTTAAACGCGCCGTTGACGCGCCTTTTAGAAATGTGCGTCAACGGCGCGCTTTTATCCTACAGAGCAGTTTGTTGTAATTTGTATCGATACACACGCGCGTTAGCATCGCGTTTGTATCGCTACAAACGCGCGTCAACGGCGCGTTTAAAAAACGTGGTATGCAAAGGTCTTAGCGTTACGGCATGTTGGCGTGTAGAAGCCGATTAGGGGTATGGGCTTAATAAGAATTGCTCCTTACAAGCTAGACCACTACCATATCTGAGTTTATCGTCACTATAAGCGACGCAAATGTATAAAAATATTACCTATATTTTATATGTACAGTGTACACCTACTAAAGTAAGTTCCTGATGTTTTTATGAAATGTTAATAAACAGGCCGACGCTAGAACTGGAGTGCGATTCTCTTAAAAACCTTTAAACGTTGCTAACATCGATGTAGACAACGATGTTACATCGTACATATCGACTCGACTTACAACGGTTGTAAATTCGGTATTCTGCAGCAACGTAAAGCTCGTCGGTGATCTTGTTGTCGAGACGGAACCTACGATGTTCACACAGGCGAGCCGGTTTTGTTCCGGTAAAAGTTTACGATTGAGAAATTTAGCCTTTTTAAGAGTTTTAAAATTATTTTAGTGCAAATTTTACTGTTATATTACAAAATTACATTTAGAAATACAAAATACGATGTAAATAAACATTATTTAAAACTTTTAACTTCAAAAAGGATGAATGCTTGTTGACCATTGCCGATATTATTAAGACGAATTGAAAAAATGACTTTCATCGTTGAGGCCCGGCCGGGTGACGCAATCCATTTTTGTAAACACCAAACACTTGTAACTGTGAAGGCAATTATATTTCTAACAAAATTAAACGCTTAAAATACCTATACAATCCGTGTAATACTGCAACGCCCTGGCGACAAGCGATATTGTTTGAACTAATTTTTGGTACCTACGTAAGATGTCATGTGTTTGAAAGATATGAGTGTAAAAACAGTGTTATATTTCCTGAAATCGATGTACCTCATACTGCATTCACTATACATTTTGAAAAGTTGGTAGAAAGAAGAATTCAGTGGTGATATTGATGCACTCTTGGACCGACCATTATAAGGAAGCATCTATAGAAGTTGTCCCAAGAATTTGAAGAGTATAACAGAAGGTTTTGTAACTTTTGTAACTTAGACTCCTTTGATTTTACTTTCCTACTTTATTTACTAAACATATAAAGAAACTACAAATATCTCACTAGTTCATCAACTAGTCTTTTCCCATAATTTCCCGCTTGAAATCAAGATCCAAGTATATATTGCACTTTAACAAAACAATTTTGATTAATCTTAGCACAATATAAAAGTAAAAATAGTAAAAATTTCATCGTATAGTAAATAGATGGTTTATTACTGGTTGGTTTTTTTTTTGGGTAGATACTATGAGCTTATTGGGCCATAAAAAGTAGCCTGTGTGAAATAAATATAAACTTATTCATTTTTGTAAATATTATTTTATTTTTAAACTCCAATATTTCCAGGATAAAAAGTAGCTTATATCATTTCTTGCATAATCTTCTCACTTCTGCATGCCCGTTAGAGTTCCATCAAAAAGAGGTTAAGCTGTTCTGAAAGTTATCCTGGATAAAAAGATAAATCGACAAAAATTTTAAGATTGTGTTTGGGTTTGATATTGTTAATTCAATAAATAATAAATAGTACGAGGTAAAAGTCAGTTTCAAAACCATAAACAGACACTTTTAAGAATTTTTCTGTAACTGTATGTATTGATAGCCTAATTATCTAATTCAAATTAGCCATATTTAATTATTATTATATTTAAATGTTTCAGCTGGAATTATTATGCAGGACGATGCCCATAACTTTCAGAGTGCATTTTGAAGGAATCAAGATATGGCAAGGAGCATAATATGACACATGAAAATCAAGCCCTAATCATAAACGTAAAAATTGAAAAATAAAACCAGTTTTCTTTTATATCATAATATTATCTTTTATTTTTCCCCATTTTTTCTTTAAGGTTGGTATTTTCTAGGTAGTAGTTGGCTAGAAAAATATGCTTTCTAGAAAAATGTAACAAACGTTCTCGTAACTGATTATTTCTTCTATTCATTGCTATATCCTTTTGAAAAAGAAGCTGTAAGTTCTTCTGCTAAATCTGCAGGATTGCTTTATGTCATTAAGTGGGTTATCTCCTTCTAAGGTAGTCTCTATGTGAAATATCTGAAAATTGATAAATGAGTATTTATTACATAAATAAATCCTGCAGGGAGCATAAAAAGACATGAGTAGGGTGGTAACTATATGTAATTCAGAAATTATAAATTCCCAAATTGCCTCCGCCGGGGAATCGAACCCGGGACCTCCCATTTATAAGACCACATTGCTCACTACTGCACCAGGGAAATCGTTGAAACTGGCTGCTTGATGCTCTAAGAACTCAAATGACTATAAAATAGAATAGAATATTTTTTTATTCAAACTGTGACTAATCAATATTTTAATAAGTATCATATTTATTTACGAAATTTTTAAAAATGAGAGAAATGATTATATTCCAAGATATGAAAGGGATTTTAACTATGGATATTAGGGACCTATGATACAGAGGTTATTTTGTATATTGACACAGGATTACTTACCTTTTTTATATGAACAATCTCAGACAATGTTTTGTGGTAGAAGAAAACTCACATTTTCAAGTTATTCAAAGATTTCTTTAAGTTCACAAAGCAATTTTAATGTTCATCGTACACTACATCCTAGGAAAAGCTACTAAACAAGACGCTTTCATTTTGACATTTAAAATCGAAGTCGAGGGCGTACGATGTTGTAACAGACGAGCTGAAAATGCCTTGCAGAATACCATTTGCCATACATAAATGTCAAAATTGAGTTTCCTACATCTAACACGCTCGCTCATGGGGCGCTAGTGTGGCACCGGCGAATCAAAGTTAACAAGAGAATACCAAATTTGCTACATCTAAAAAAACCTCCGATGCGCAACCGATGTAAATTGTATTTTACTTTCGAGAATCGCATAGCTGAACGTATATTGTATGAGGGTTGCAGGGAGCGGGGAAGACCTCATATGTGACAACTTTTTGAATATCCTAAGTTCGTTGACTCACCGCAGCATCTCTAAACGCGTAATTTCAGTTTCGAATACGATATACGTCCTGCATAGCTCATTTTAACCAAAACGTTGTCTTATATAAGTCTCCGTGACAGTCACTTACCATTGGGTGAGAATGCAGTCAAGTACTATTTCGTCAAGAATAAAAAAAAATTAACCAAAAAAGATCTGTAATTTTCAGGCTACAACAAACAGAACGCGTGATTCCAGTGAAAACATTTGTCTTCTGAACATTTGTAGTTTTAGAGATAATGAAATATTTTTTAACCTAAAAAGGTTAATAAACAAATATTTATTTTGCTGTTTGAGTAGACTTTGCTTATATTTTGATTTAAATCCCCAAAAAAGTTGTTAACTTCTCCATTAAGTATAATTAACATGTAGCGCAGGATGAATTATGCAACACGGCAACTTTACAAAGTCCATTTCACACGTTTTTTTTGTAAGCTCACACTCCAATTTAATTTCACACGGACACTTTAATAAGAATTATACTTTCAGACAGCGTTCCGCGCGACGGGAAATTTCACGTGAAGAGAAATAAACACGAAAGAAAAATGCAGTCAAGTTTGGTCGCATTGGAGATAAAAACTTTATTAAGTTTCGTAATGGCTTGTCGCCCTCCAGACGACCAGGACGTTGCTCGGATGTTTCATTTACAGCTTACAATAAAACTGCTGTGGGATTGTCTAAAAACAATTGTTATAAAATAATACAAATACCACGGTAACTATTTTAGTTGAGAATGTCGATATTTCGATCCAATTGCATGGACCGTGGTCACGACGAGACTGCGGTGTTGCGAGACGTCAAGTTGAAGCTGTCATGGGTAGAATCTATCTACCCGCCTTCTTGATCTTTTCGGAGGAACGTCATTTAAGGTTCCGCAAAAAACACTAACAACGTCACTTTTTAAATTTGATTATGTCATTAAACCACGAATCAAGTCTAAAATCTTTAGTTTGTATAAAAATGTTTGTTGCAGTGTAACGATTGCAATCACGTCTGATTGGCCGGTACTCTCTCGCTATTGGTTAAAATGCATTGATGCAGCGAAAACGCGATTTAGTTAGCCAACTAAATGTGATTGCGATTGTCATAATGTACCAATAATTTTTAGACAATCCCACAGCTATATAAAGGCGTATTATCACCGCTACTTTTGTCAAGAATAAGAATAGGTATACGTCTGTCATCCAAGGACAGATACAAGGCAACAAGACTATGAAAAATTCGCCGCTACCGCTTAAAATCGGTCCTAGATAGGTAAATTCTTCTTCTCTTCTTCTTTATTAACTTATAGACGTCCCCTGCTGGAAGTAGGTCTTTTGCATGGACCTCCACTGGACTCGGTCTTGCGCCGCCTGAATCCAGCGGATCCCTGCGACTCGTTTGATGTCATCGGTCCACATAGTGGGGAGTCTGCCAACACTGTGCTTCCCGGTGCGGGGTCGCCACTCCAGCACCTTGGGACCCCATGGGATAAGTAATTTAGCTATGGCTAATCTAAACCTAAAACCTAATCTCATATGTCCCGTACGAGCTTAGGTTTTAGATTTAGATTGAAATATTTATTATGAAAGAACTTAAAGCTTTACTTTAAGCTTGTACTGTACACAATTTCTGAAGTAAATTGCCTGGTCTAAAAATAGCGTGATCCTTTTGACATGATTGTTCCCTATGCAAGAGGATTTTAGTTTCGTTTAGAGATTGTATACAACAGAATTAGTATCAATGAGTTCAACTTAAAAGGAAGTCAAAACGGAAACGTACAACTAAAATGTAAACAGAGATAAAGAAAGTTTTGAGAGAGCAAAAGAAAGCAAGCGCTCTTGAGTGACTGCCGGTTGTTATATTTTATTTGCGAGAAAGTTGTACAGGTACTAACGACAAATTGTCGCTGGTCTACTACAGCTGTGAAAAAAATAGTAATGGTATGACTGACTGGTAGACAATTTGTCGTTTTGTTGCACTGCCCATTTGGTTTTTGGTCATTTACTTTCAGTTCAGTAGAGGTATTCACCAAAATAAAAGTCACTTCATCACTCACCAGTCACCAAATAAAACTCTTGTCAATATGTATCTGCATTCCGAACTGATGGTAGAGTCTTGACTCAAGACTCTTGACATGTCTTAAGAGCTACAAGTTAAACTTTAAGAAATAAATAATTTTGAATTTGAATTTTGTATTGGTATTTGGTATGGATTTGTCAAATAAGGGATAATTTGCCATAATTGGTAACACAGAATAATATTATAGGAAATGGATAAACTATTCGCTCCAATTTTATATTAGGATGAGTATCATTACCGCTCTAGTATTTTTTACCCATTCCGTGATTGGTGAAGCGAGTTTGCTTTCGAAATGAGTTTGTATTTTACTGAATAGCGTTGCAGATTGTATTGTGCATTCATGTCATGGAATCTATCTAATGTCATGGTATCTATCTATATAAAAAGGATCAATTGTTGTTCGTTAGTCTGGCTAAAACTTAAAAAGGCTTGACCGATTTGAAGTTTTTTTTATTTTTTTTGCTTGCTCTTAAATAGGGATGGTTTATTTTAGTTTGGTAATTTTAGTGCAGGGTCTCTTTGGATTACTTTTGATGGATAGCGAGAGCGAAGCCGTGGATAAAAGCTAGTTTAAATACACATTGTTCAAGTCCTAAGAGCATTTATTAATTATTTTAATAATTAAATGCTCTTAGGACTTGAACAGTTCTGCTCTAAGTTCAAGTGTACAGTTTCCAAGTCGTGGCTTACCAAAAATCGCATAAATCATGAGTATGTCCCCTCAACTCATCTAACTACAAACGTTGTGCTTGTATTCTGTGGCTTTAATTCTATCACCCAAATGCTCTGAAAATCTCATCCCTTTCTGGTCATCAAATCTCTAATTTTATAATACAAGATTTAATCCAAAATTCTACCTTACATTAATATTAAACTGATCAATTTTGCCTCCGAACATTAATATCAATTTACGAGGTCCGCCGACCCACAATTTGCTTATGTACAAAGCTTGAAATATACACAACGCATGGCGGGAGCGTAGCGCGGTTATCAAGTATTGTTCAGAGCAATTTTTACTCAAAGGCCGGAACGAAATTGCTTCGAATATTGATGTCACGCAAAACTGTGGTCATCAGGTCAAAAGGAACAAAGAAAAAATATATATGACCATTGTATATAAAGAGGTAGCTAGAATGATGTGCACAAAACGCTGTGGGAATTATTTGAAAGACTCTAGAGGAGCCTATATATACACAAAAGGCTGGTGTTTAAAAGGTATGAATATTTTTATTTAGTATTATAAAACCTTGCGCTGTCCCAAATTCAGAGTTATTTTTACTTTTAACAGGTATTTGCAAAACAAAAAGCTGAATGAAATTAAAATTATAAATTTAAGAAAAATATGATTTTTGCTTGAGAAAAATGTTTTAAGGATAGCTATTATGCTCCTATTGGTTGGGAAAAATCACCGTGATTTTGCATCGAGTACTTGCTGTCAAAACATGTGGTGAAATGCAAAGGCAATAAATTACAGCTCGTTTACAGTACAGTGTTCCATACAGTTTCTTGTATTAAAAACCCCGATCGAACGCCCTGCAACCTAAGCAAATTTTTTTACGCTACGCAGCCGTCACGCGTTCTGTTTGTTGATGCCTCGATAATTACACCCCTTTTGTTTCAGTTGCTAACAAATCAACCAAAACCCAATTAGCTTCTAATATGCATTAGTGAGTTTTAGATAAATAGCCAAATATAACCCGATATTCAATTGCCCAGTTACTCCCATGAATTTTAAGTGTACCTACGTGTTTCACTCGGTTTCACTGTTTATTATTTCGGGATATACCTACTGCATACATTTTGCAATGAAATATTTTATACAAGAGAGTTACAGACTACATGTCAAGCAAATAAGAAATCCTTACTCAATAAATCCTATTATTCCTATTAATCGTATTAATATTATAAATGCGAAAGCTTGGATGTATGGATGGATGGATAGATGTTTGTTACTCAATCACGCCGTAGCAACTAAACCGATTTTGGTGAAATTTTTCACAGAGATAGGCTATAGTCTGGCATAACACATAAGCTACTTTTATCCTGGAAAATAAAAAGAAAAATTTCCGCGGAGAGTTCCCGTGGAAATGAAAAACATCGATCTAAGCGAACGAAGTCGCGGGCATCAACTAGTACCTAATACATACATAAATGCAAAAGTGTGTTTGTTGGTTTATCCTTTAATCAAGCACCAACGGAGCAGACGACGTAATTTTTGGTATGGGTATATTTGAGAACTGGGAGAGTGACATCTCTACCTTTTACCCCAGAAAAACAGAGGGTATTTTTAAAATCTAACTTCACGCGGACGATGTTGTTGGCGAAAGCTAGTTACCAATAAAGAACAACTTTATAAAGATCAAAGCTAAAGATCTAGGCAAATAAAATCAGAAGCAAATACTGTAATCTCTTAAGGAACTGAACGATATAAGAAAGTACCTACGTAGCTTCCAGCGCTTTTCTAAGAAATATTGTGGTACTTAATAAATAAGGCACAAAAAGTAGCGCAAGGAGCGTAGCGCTTTATTTAGGCTTTCCATTAAATGGAATGAAATTCTTCAAGACGGCTTTGTAGCACCGCTTCCTACGCTAGAAGCTGTATAAGCTGTGAAACATTAAGCGCTTAAAGCGCCGTTGGAGCCACTGTGGAAACGATAACTGTGCCCGTGCGATTACTTTCTCAATGTATTAGATAGCCAAAAATCTGCAAGTAAAACCTACAGGTTTTACTTGCAGATTGACATACATGTCATGATAACGGGTAGATACTTGAAATTTTCACAGAATGTGTATTTCTATTGCCGCGATATCGACAAATAATAATAAAAATAAAAAAAAGACGTGTGGCACTCGGGGACTGCCGCGGTAAAGCTATTGCATAGCATTTTTTATCAACGCCATCTAGTGGCTCACCGTACAGGAGTCCAGTGTCAGGTTATTTTCGTTACGAAATTTCTGGATTCGGTCTCCACGCTCAAGGCCCGCGATAGAAGCTATGCAATAGCTTAAAACGTTGAAAATTAAAGAGGTTCTCCATACTTTTGTTTACGCTCGTTATTAATAATAGCTGGCGTTAAGTCTTGTACGATGGTACGGAATTCTTCTTGTGCAAGTCCAACTCGCCCTTGGCCGTTTTTGTGTAAGATTAGTAGCTAAGCTGAACTTGACTTATAGTCTCCTCTCACCTCCAAATAAGAATAAAGAAAGGAAGAAAAGACAGAAAATATATTTTATAAGCGAAAAGTTTGTGCTAGGATACGACAATAGTGCAACGGGTTGGGCTCGATCCTGTGACTTTTCAGTTTTCACCTTTAACCGTTGGGCTATTGCTACATATCCAGGCACCTGAACCACACCTCTGAACCAAGCTTAATTAATTGCGCCCGAATCATTAAACGATGCATGTAACGCGACCGCTAAAACTTTTGGCATTCGTAAATTCACAATTTAAGCTCGTCGTAGAGCCGCAAGAGCCGCATCCAATGCATTTTTAACCGACTTCCAAAAAGGAGGAGGTTATCAATTCGGCCGGTATCTTTTTTTTTTTTCTATGTATGTCCACCGATTACTCCGAAGTTTCTGAACCGATTCACGCGATTTTTTTTTAATCAACAGAGGAAGCTCGCGAAATGGTCCCATAAAAATGTTTACCTTCAACTCCTCAAGCCTGATGCTGCAGAGGTACTTTCCCCCTAAATTATGGGGCTTTAGGAACTGTAGAATATCGGATTCATCGTTTCTATTTAAGCCCGCCCGACTTCAACAAACGTGTACAAAATAAAATTATTTTTATACTTTGTAGTGGCGTTTGAAGTCGGTTTTTTGAAAAGAATTTTTATTCGTTAACGATAAACTGGCACTATACGACACTACAAGAGTCGACCGCATCGGACGCATCATAAATATGTGTGATGACGTGAACTAATGTATGACGTAATTATTCGGCGATGACGTGAACTGATGTATTATGACGTCACTGGCGTTTCAGCTCTGAAAAATGAATTTTATGTAAACTGCGGCTTTTGTGACTCTTGCGACTTTTATTGTTCTTGCGACTCTTACGGTTCTTGCGGCTGTTGTGATTTGCAGTTCTTACGGCTTTTGTAACTCTTGTAGATATCGCAACTTTAATACCTTTTGCGATTCTTGCGGCCTTAATGGTTTTTGCGTTTTTTTGCGGCTCTTGCGACTTTTACTGCTCTTCAGGGTCTTAAAACTCGCCTCTTATGAACTTCGATCACAGAAGAAAAAATTTTTTTTTTTTTTCTGTGATCGAAGCTTATGAATGAGTAAATTAATAAACAATGCATGTAACGGCACCACTAACAAAACATCGGAAATACGTAAATTTTCAATTTAGCAAAGTTATTTTACCGTGAGCCGGTATTTCGCATAATTGATACTATTGATTCAACAAAGCATGTCGCAGAGATTAGATAAATAACAGACGTTTAACTTTTTGTTTATGCCTACTAAATTCCTCGTTCTCTTCTCTCTCTCTTTCTGTAGGTACTCTTGCAAACTTTTTGTAGAGATATGTAGTGATTGATAGAGACACACACAGTGAGGAATAGATGCTGAATAAGTCAGAGTTGGAGAACTTTGAGTTCCTTTACGTCTATTTCAACTCGTCCTGTAACGTTTGCTACTTCGATGTAGAGAGAAATTAATTTATCAATGTAACTTCCAACATAGGTGAAGTGAATATTTTAGTATCTAGTTCGGAAGCTGTTTCACGAAGGATTTATAACAAAACTAGTTGATGCCCACGGCTTCGCTTGTGTCGATTTAGTTTCTAAAAGTCCCGCGGCAACTCTTTGATTTTACGCGATAAAAAGTGTCACTCTCCCGGTCCAAAACTATACCCACGTAAAATTACACCAATCGTTGCTTTATAGCGCCATGATTGAAGGCCAAACCAACAAACAAACACATTTTCGCATTTATAATATTAGTAAGGGTAGTAAGGATGACAAAAGAGTGAAATGCGCCTCATTGGCTGGGCAAATGTTACCCTTATAAACGAGAGAGACAGAGCTTCGCTTTTAATGAATTTCATATGATATCACACTTTCTTAACTTAGAAAGTGAACATGACAGATAGTACGACATGACAGCTCTGTGATAATAATTTTATAATTATTGTCAAAACTTATTAACACTTACTGTAGTGTTTGATTCATAAAAGGCAACTTATCTTACTGTAAAAAAGGAACTCTTACTCTCTCTTTCTTTGGAATTTTGTTAATGAAAAAGGTTCCAAATCCATTTTTAACTTTATTAAGTTATCTTATATTTAAGACAATAACTTCTATGATGGCAGAGATAAAACAGAATGTTTCAGCGACATCTGTTATAGTTTCGTATTCTATGTTCTTATATTCGTATGTAAAATCAATGGAGCATGCAAATCTCCAAATACCTATATCAGATCAGTTTATAGATTGTTTGCTATTTTGGTAGTAACTGGGCCACTTATTACATTAATATTAATCTTCGTGGTAATTTGTGTGTATAATTCAGAATTAATGTATACGTAAACTAATTATTAACAGTGTATGCTTTGTAAATAATAAATATATGGAATTATTGCATAATATTGTAGATTAATATTATAAGCGGGGTTTTTGCTTTACGAAATTGCGATAGTAATCATTTCGGCCTATGGTGGGTTCTTTCAATTTACGAGGGCGCGTGAGCTTTACTTGTGTATATGCATATTGCGTAAGTGTGTGTGCCTGTCAGGAGCCTAAGTGGGAGAGGAAAGGCGCGATTTTTTTTTTTTTTTTTCGGATTGTGTAAGCTGCTGGCCCTACTGGCCGTTACAGCGTCACCGGACTGGAGGGCGAGCGCGAAGCGTCGCCGGGGGGATGAGCCCTAGGGCTCGATGACATCGGGGGCGTAACGTCTTCCTAAGGGCGCCTCCTGTGAGGCTCGGACCTCGGCTTAGGATGACGTTGGGACGTATGGGGGGGAGTGGCTGAGCTAAGTTAGCCCGTACGCCCCCGTGATCGTGGTAAGGATCCACGCCCGGGAGACGTTAGAAAACGGGGACCTCGTCTTCGCCGGCGAAGACGCTGTGCAGAGGTTGACGATGTGTGTGGCCCTACCTGATAGGGTGCGTTGTCTGTCGTAATCTGGTCGTCAGGGTCGTTATGGAAAGGCGCGAGTTCTCGCTCCCACTTATATAGATTCGAAACACATACAACCATGAGCCACGCGCCCTCATGAATTTCAAGAACATACCAAGGAATTTATTCCTTAAAATAAACAATGTAATGTTAACGCCTTGTAAACACAAGCGCAAGTCGAGTCCTTAAAAAGTAACTTAAAAAAATATCTGCGGATGAAAGGAAGGGTTGCTAAGCAACAATTAAAATTTTACGAATCTCGACGACACTTTTACGCTTTTACTTGAACACCTCCCGCGAGTCACATTGCAGTCCTCGGCAAGCTCTTCAATTTTTCTTAGAACCCGACTTTGTTTATTTTGGAGATTTTCTTTGTCTTTTTGTTCCGAGGGCTTTTATGCAACGAACAGAAATATACCTTAATGCTGTGACGGTAAAGTTGATGTTTCAATGGTTGTTCTTGTAGGTACAAAGTACTTACCCACGATGACCATCATTAAAATTTTATTTTTTTCGTAATACTATTAAGTTATATTTCTGTTTGTCGCATGAAAATCTCCTGCGCAGGCCCTAAGTCATCTATTTATGTAGGTATGTATGCATCGACATAGATATACATAGATACGAAAATTAGAACACAAATGACAAAAGTACATCGCGCTACGATGTCGTTACCTAATTATTTATTAAATCAACTGTATTTTTATTACTTATTTGAATATAGATATTTTCAATTCAAAATTGGGCGCCTAAACAGTTTTATTGCGTTGATTTCCCGTTCGGACGTCGGCAATGCCCTTGCCATACTAATAATGCACGGTCGACTGTGCATGTCAGTTGAACAAGGTGAGTGTTTGGAACACCATATCTAGTAATTAGTACACTTATATCGATTTATGTATGTTTTTTCACATAAATACGTAAGTAGGAACCTACATATTTATGTGGCAAAACTGTTGCTATCAGGACAAAACAGTTAAGGAAATGGTTGTCTTTTTTTTTTTGCAGAGACATTAACTGCCACGGTCTTGCACCGCCTGCATCCAACGGCATCCTGCGACTGTCTGACGTTGTCGGTCCACCTAGTAGTATGCATTATTAATTATTACAACAAAAGAATCAAAGAATGATTCTTTGATACAAAAAAACAGTAAAAAGCGAACCCCCTCCTTTTAAAGAAGATGGTAAAAATACAAAAAAATCTCAAAAAAAAAATGGTGTTAGAAAGCAAAAAGGGCCGCATGTATCCGTTCAGGATTTCAGCATCGCAGCGATATTGTTCCGCGCTAACAAGTTACAAATATTTGTGTTTGCCTTCGTTACGATACGCACTGATCTGTTGGTAAAACAATATGGAAATTGGACCTTTCGCTGTGTACCTAATATCAGCTTGCCTACTGTCGGTATTAAGTTTTGTAAGCCTACACGTCATCAATCAATCATCTTAACCCATCAGTAGCCTCCTATTGGGTACCTGTGGGTTTATCTCAGAAAGAGAAGGATTTAGGCCATAGTTTACAATGCTGGACAAGTGAAAATTGGCTGACTTCACACATCAGAACATTGTTGAGAAATCTCAGGCATGCAGATCTCCTTGCAATATTTTTGATCACCGTTAAAGCAAGTGATATCGATCGATCCCTCAAAACGGAGGAATAACCTTATCCACTAGGCTACAGAGTCTGTATAAAATGCGGGAAAAATTATATTAAAATAGTATATCTAAGAATAAAAATTTCTTTTAAAAAACTGACTTCAAACGCCACAATAAAGTATTAATCAAGTGTGCCTATTATATATGAAGAGTTTCTTCGATTACTCCAGGGTTCCATCATCAAATCCTGATCTGGTGACCACGAAACCATCTGGGAAACATTTTCTTTCAAACAAAAGAAGAATTTTTAAATCGGGCCAGGCGTTTTTAAATAATCGGGAAACATACATAAAGAATTTGACAAATTGAGAACTTCCTCCTCGTTTTCAAGTTGGTTAAAAATTGATTGAGGTCTGATGATACAGCAGCAAGGTAACAGGAAGTTGGGTGGATTCCCACGTTTCGGGGGTGATTTAAATTTTTAATTTATACCTATGTCGTATTTTGTTGCGTGTCTCAATAGTAAATTGATCTTGACTTGTCTTTAAAACTAGTTGGTCTACAAAGAAATACGAGGCATGCCTCGTAAATATTTAGATTTTTTTGAACGGTGCAAGAAGTCTTTAAGCATTCTTTTTTTTAAATACTAGCGCTTGACTGCGATCACATCTGATGGTAAGTGAACCTGCAGCCTAAGATGGAGCGCGCTTGTCTAGAAAATGCCTAATCACTCTTGATTTGAAGATACCCAAATTGTAGTTATCTGGAAAAACAATCAAATTCAACATGGGCCTACTCTTAGCACTACTTCGCATAAGTAAAATGGAACGTGCAGTCCGAAGGTACATCCTCATATATCATTATGGTAGGTACAACACTATATTTTCATACTCGCCCCACAGTGTAGGTCATATCCCAACATTATTATTTGACGGACCGCGCCCCCGGGAAATCTATCCCGGTACACGAAAATTGAATTCTAAAGCAACTGTTATCATTATCTGCCTACTTTTCACGGTTATTTGTGAAACCTGTGTAACTGCTTTGTTTGAGCAGCTTGCCTCTTGAGTTAGGTTATTCGGCTACGGATCATGTTAGGGCTGGAGAATTTCTTCTTCTTTTTATCAACTGATAGACGTCCATTACTGGACAAAGGTCTATTGCATGAACCTCCATAGGTCTGAATTCAGCGGCTCTCTACAACTCTTGTTTGATGTCGTCGGTCTACCAACACTGCACTTCTCAATGCGGGCTTGCCCTCCAGCACCTTGGGACCCCAACAACTATCAGCTCTTCGAAGAATTTACCAGAGTTTTACTTTGTCAAGACGTCTTCCGTCGCAAAAGCAACCCAGCTTTAAGAAGTTTGAGGTAATACATCCCTCAGAGAATAATGTTGTTTGCCTGGTAGGAGGTTTTGGTCGTAGCTAGGTAATCGTCAAAGACGTGCCGCCAAGCGATTTAGCCTTCCGGCACCACCAGACTCTGTTCTAGGTTCTTGTCTAGGTTCCTTTCGCTATTCTAGACTCTGACTTTTGACGCGTAACGGTTAGCCGTTATGCGTTTCTAGATCCTATAGATACAGCTCTTTAAAAATAACACAGCCGAGTAAACAGCAGACAGAAGATAATGGACTTTGTCTGGATTCGTATATAAATAGAAAATTTATGTAAAGTCACGTACCGTATTTAATACGATGTCTTATCACGGTTGCGGAGGTTGATAAATACCTACAAAATTAAACGACCCTGTACCTTTTCTTACCTTATCTATAATTTTAATCTGGAGAAAAAGTACTAGAAGAAAAAAGGGAAAAATAATGAGGTGGGCATTTTATCTTTTACTTTTTAACATAATTATATTTGGATTATATCGTCATTGAGTTTTCATCATTTGCATTAATCTCAACACTTCGCCAGTGTAACAACTACTTAGAATACTTCGTTCGATACCTTTGAGTTCGATAATAATTATCTCCTCTTAAATGAGTCCACATCCTGGTCAAGTGCGGATTGGCAGAATCCACAGACCTGTCAAAACATTATGAAGAACTCTCATCAAGCATACAGGTTTCCTATGTTTTACTTTACCGTTAAAGCACGTGATAATTAATTGCTCTAAACGCACATAACTCTGAACTGTCAGAGATGAGGATGAGATCAAACCCTGGACTTTCTGAAAAGGAGGTTAAATTCTTCAACATGAGTTTAATGCTGAAATCTATAGAACGTGCTCTGGCTTAGCTCGGACTTAAGATAGAGTTAAAACGGGATACAAAATATGGTTTCACAAAAATCTGTCTCGTTTTATCCCTGTTTTGAGTCTAAGTAGAGCTAGAGTGCGGTCTGCAGATTTTAGCCTTAGAGTTAGAAAGAAATTAATGTTTTGTCGATGACGTTACTAAATGAGCTTCAAAATGCTCTTTTATTTAATGGTTTATATTTTTCGAGTATTTATATTGTTATACCATTGGGGTTGAAATTGAAATACCGGGGGTTAATACATGTTCAAAAATTATAATTTCTATAATAGTTGACCTTGGCCAATTTAGCGTTCGAATACGACGCGGCGATTATAAGTTCGTATTTAATTAAAAATACTTTGTAAGGAGCGTGGGAGATAGGGTCTGAGTGTAACTGCCACTACGCAATATCGCAGTCAAAAGCTCCAACTCAACACTCAAAAAAAAAACGTTTGTCAAACGCGATTTAATTCAAGTACCCATCCAAAAAGTCTGTAATAGAATAGCTCTATATTTTAATAAAGTTAGGTAAATGGACGTAAGGAAATAGGTATAGCTTAATTAAAGTTCTTAGGATCCCTGTGCACTACGCGGCCATGGCTACAACCAGTAGCTGCAGCGTCCAGGGGCCCAAGTCTGCTATTGCAATTGTAGTTACATTGCCTATCAATGACATCCCAATTGCTACTTTTAGCAATTTTGGTAGTCTACTAATTCAATGGCGTCACAATTGTTTTCCGATGGTTTGCCACTGACACATCTAGCTTTGAATCTAGCTTAAATAAACGTTTTTAATATGTAGTTTTTTTTTAAACTTATTTCGGCAAACGCTTTTTAAGCTAATGGCAATACCGAGGTATGATTGAATTACAATCCAGTTATAAGAAATCGAACGACCATTGTGAATTTAGTAGACTACGAAATTTTGAACCAATGATAATTGATTTGTAATTGAATTGCAGTTCAATGACAATGACATGTAAAATAGCAGACTTGGGGCCCAGTTAGTTAGACTAGCGTAACCTTCATTTAACGTGGTAGATTCATTTGACGATTCGAAAGTACTTTGTAAAAGTTTATTTGAATAAAAAACTATTCTATCCTAAAAATTATTCTATTCTATTCTTCGCGCACTTTACTGTTTACCATTCTCTATTTGAAAATTTTGTGTAGGTACACACTCGACCATGACCACGTCTAGTCATGATTGTCGCCGTGTAGTGTGCAAGGTCCCTTAAAATAGTAGCACGTGCGACAACCTGTAATGAAATTTTACTCGACACTTGCCCTCAGCTAACGAGGAATAGGCTGCGAAATGAGGTTTGCATATTACCTGAAATTACTGCAATACATACCTACTGAAGTATGGCGACATAGAAATATATAATAGGTTATTGTGTCAGTATTCGTTTCGGTTAACGATCTTCATCATTTAACATACGTACTTACATTTTTTTTCGATGACAAGATAGCCCTTGACTGCGATCTTACCTGATGGTAAGTGACGATACATTCTAAGGTGGTAGTGGGCTAACTTGGAAGGGGTATGACAGTGTCAATTCAACCCGTACCCCTAATTGGTTTCTACACGCCTTCGTGCCGGAACGCTAACATCTATTGAATTAAGATAATATTCACTCTCTGTTTCAGTAAAGAGCACCTTCTAGTAATAGAAAAAGATGGTGTCGCTCGCAAGAAGAAGCAGGAGATCAAATAGGATGTAAAGGGATATATTGCTAACAAAAATTTTCAAATTCCAATTCAAAATTTTTTATTTAATGTAGACCAACTTGCGGCCCTTGTGACAAGTCGAGACGCATCTACCGCCGCCAGTTCAAAAAGCTGATTTTGCTGAGAAGAGCTGGCAAGAAACCCAACAGTTGCAAAACAAAAAAATATTTGTGGAGAATTTATACATTTAATGCCTAACAAAATAACAAATACCAGTTATCTCGAAAATGATCGAGGTCTTAATATTGTAATTCTTGAGCACGCTATGTATCACGAACTATACGATCACAACGCACTGCGATCAACAAACGCCGAGACCTACACACGTAGTACTTAGTGCGTCCTTGATCCATGTGGCAGCCGTAACCAATTTAATCAAAATTTCGTTATTGACAATATTACTTGATTAATTCCGAGTTCATAACGAAATAATCTCGACCAAACAAAAAACCGATCCAAAATAGCGCGCTACGAAATATTAAAATTTAATTCAGACCCACCTACGCGGGTTGTCTGTAAATAATTCCGAGAACAACCGGGTATAATGGATCATGTGTATACAAAACATGAGGTTTTATTTTCAGAGTAATAAAGATTAAAATCGAACAACAGTTTTAACATGAGAGTTTGCATAAATTACGCCGTCGGTCTGACCTACCCCCTAATTCGGATAATTAATCCACTTCTAAGTAATTCCTTGCGGTGTAAAAGCACTTAGGTTAACTTATGGTATGTACTGTTGAATCTAATATTGAGAGACTTTAGAAACAATAATCTCGAGCTCGAGAAAACGGGGAGATTTCATTATGAATGGAGGAAAGTACGCTTGCGAGAGCTTTTGGCTGCGGTCTCTCTCGTTGAAATCTATCTTCAACCAAGTTTCTGTAGGTGAAATGTTTACAAAGTTCAAGTGATCAATCTCTAATGACAACTAGCTTAATAGTCTACTCAGTCCGAATCAGGGTCTTGGCTGAAAATCAGCGTTGTATGCTCTTGTGCATGTACAAAGCATACAGCATTTTGCGGAGTTGGGACCTTTTTTCCGGGTTGACCCACACATGACCTAGTTGTTCCGGTGCTTTTTCTGCTTGACGCCTTTTGTCTTTAATGCTCAAATGGTGGAGGCGCCGGGACAACCTAATCTAGGTATACCTATATTGGGTGTAAATAAACGTTTCTTTCTTTCTTTCTTACTTACCTACTCATACCGGTGGCTAGCTATCAGGCTACGGATTATGAGGTCCCAGATTCGTATCTTAAGTCAGGCCAACAAAATTAAAGCATAAACATAAATAACTTAGCAATTGGGGTTAAGAAATTCTCAGGTCAAGTCCGAAGTTGGTAAGGCGACGCTGATGGTGTTAGACTTCGTGTCCTGGAGAGTACATACTGCACAAACTGTCAGTTTTCAATCTGATCACCCTCCATGATCAATGAGAGTGGGAGAATTGAGAGTACAACCAAAGGCAGCGCACTATAATATCTTCTAAGACTTTGACTACTCAGGCAACAGCTAGTTAAGGGGGTGGTTGGCTATTTAACTTTAGCAGTATCTTCTCGTATTTGTTACAGAAGCTGTACATAATACTTATACGTTGTCCAAGCCTTTATTTTCTTTTTGGCATCTGCCAAATACCCTACGCCTATAAATTACCGCTTTTTTGTTTTCGGAATAATGTACTAAAATAATGTCGTACTTTATTGACGTTTAGTGAAGTGCCCTGTGCATAACAAACAACCACAGAGTATAACACAGTTCTTGAAAGACGATAAATCATTCACGATTATGATAAAAATAATTTGACTTTGTGTAAGGATTGTTTCTGTAAATTTAATAAAAAAAGGAAATAAAAATAGTAACTATGACTCCAATATTGAATATTTGCAAGGAATTAAGTTGAAATCTTGGAATTTAAGTTCAAACCAATAGTAAAGAAATTTTTCTTTTCATTTATTTATTTTTTGACGGCTGCCTTGAAATGTAACTATGCACGCGTTAGTGAAGTGAGTTAACTTCAAAACGCGTGGTTAATAACGTCTAAACCAAGTTTAAATCAAGAGTTATGAGCAAATATACTTGGAAAATCACATACCTACCTACTTATTTATTTAACAAACTAGCTACGTAATTGGGTATACAAATGAAACAAGTAAAATTATTAAATACTAGCGGCTCGTCCTGGCTTCGCACGGCTGGACATTTATTTTTTAAACATTTTGGCATAAACGTACAGTAAATGCAGGACAACTGACATCAACGCGTAATTTTTAAAAACATTTCACTGAGCAATTTTATTAAACTCGTAATATGTTTCGAATGGAATGTCCGATTTTAATAAACTAAAAAGTAATTTACAGGTATTTAAACTGGCTTGCTTGAGAAATCATTTATTTAGGTAAGGATTAAGGCAAAGGTATAAATAACTTGATCTGATTTATATACACTATACAATTTAAATTAATATCGGAGTTATCAGAAAATGAATATTTCCGCGTGATAAAATAATAAAATGGTGCCAGCCGGTGCGGCGGCGGGGCAAGGTGGCAGGTATCGGCGCGGAAGATTCCTGTGGTTCCTGTGGTGATCTTATTAACAATCGTTTCCTATAAGAAGCTCTGTGCGATCGCAGCCCCGTAAAAACAAATATTTAATATTTCAACCCAGACGAAGTCGGGGCAGGTCGCTAGTTAAACATATTTTGAAAGAAAACCTTAATTATTATTATTATCGATAAAGAACCCAAATCAACTTATTATTTTTTTCTGTTTGTCTGTACCGCAAACATATGTCAAATTAATTTGTCTAAGTGATTAAAAATATATAATAAAATATAAGTACGTTAAATCAAAATTAAAAAGTATTTCATTAAATCGATTGAAAGTTCTTCTTAAATAAAATCGATTATTACTTCAAATCGAATCGGTAACGTGTGAAGGCGTCACTAAAGTCAAAATTTCTTGATCTGCCAAAAAGAAAATAAAGAATTGGACAATCTATAAAGTAGGAAAGCCGTAGCAAAACTAAACAAGTGAGCAACTGCAAATAGAACATACGTCTGAGAAATTTTAAAATTTTTCTTCCCTTCATATTGCCCGTAAACTATTGAAAAGTTTTCCTTTACCAATCATTGATATACACAAAAGTTTAAGATATACAAAAGAAAAAATACGAGACATTTAAACGCAGTTAAATCTGGCAACAGAAGGCCTGGCTCATTTTATTTTGAGCAAAAGTCTGCCTGGCTAATCTGCGCACAAATGCGGCCAGTAATCTTGGCATCGTCGCACGTGAACATGATTTGTATAGACCATCCTCCACCTAGTTTCACTTCATAATTTTAAGCAATCAAAATAAAAAATTATTTATTTGGCATACGGGCTCATATTATATAAGAATTTTAGTCATATTTCGTGGATTGGCGAGGTACCTTTACCGCAGAATACAGAACAGTACTACAGCTACAGTACGGGTACATCAATCCCGTCATGACCACGGTCCACGGTTTCCGTTTCCGGTGGAACGGAAAGATTTATCCGTGGTGCGAACCCGATGAGAGTAAATTAAAATATAACATGATTTCGTAATAATATTTATTTCATATCTTAATTTATAATATAAAATTAATTAATCATGTTATTGAACAACCGTCTCACATGCATCTTTGTCACATCTTTGTGTGTTGCATATCAACGGTACCGCAATATAAAACTTTTCTCGTGTCGTAAACGGCAGATATTGGCCAATCCGAAAATATGGGATATCTGCAATATGTCCCGTATATTACTCCTTCCTGTATCAAATATTAGCAAAGAAAAGAAGGAAAAGTAAGATAACATTTTATTAATGTTAGCAAGATGTCGAGTTAAATAAACATTGATCAATGTATGAGGCCAAAGTCTATACAGATGCCGTTGGCTAATTTTTTTTTCTTCTTTTCTTCTTAAGCCTTTCCTTATGTATAATTGGACACAAGCCTCCTCAAGTGCATGCCATTCTTTTCGATGTTGAGTGTATTTGTTTATGTGCGACTTTTTTATTTACCTGTATAAGAATAAGAATTTATTTATTGACGTATAAAATTTTATAATTTCTATTAGTCTCTATCCTCTGCGCTAGGAAAATCTGTGTTGCAGAGGATAGTTCCTTCCAGATACAAGATACAAAATTCCTTATTTATTAAGTAGCTAAAGTTATCTTAATAATAATAATGAAAATAGAGATGTATTTCTTTGTATGTCTGTGCGTGTGCGCATGCTCACGTGTGGTATATTATCTGTTGAACTGCTCAAAAACCGATTTGGGTGCGGTTTTTTTTAATTGGAAACATGTTTTTTGAAACCTAAAACATTACATTAAAATTAATGTACTTACTCATTTGAGTACTACACTACAGTCATCTACAATATACATATTTGAAGAAAAAATATGCTATTCTATTCTGCAATGACACACAGACACCTAAAGATGTCTTATAATACCTTTTTTTCCGTTGAAGGATAAGAACTCCGTAGAAACAATGTAATATTGTAACAAAGCTGGATGAGAAAACATTGTCAACATCAATCTATTTGAGTGAAAACTAGGAGGAAATTTTTTTTCCTCCGAGAGTGAAAATAATGTCTATTAGGTAAGTATGTTGTTTTTTCACTTGTATGATTTACACAATCTAATATTAGACAAAGCTTCTCGATTGTCACAAAACTCCAGTCGTGAAACACGTAAATTATGCGTAATAAAGAGAAAGAACGGTGTAGGTGATAGGCTAAGAGCGAGCTAACAATTTCCAATTTGAGTGGAAATCCTTGATCCTATTTCCTATTATAATATTATAAATGCGAAACTTTGGATGCATGTATGGATGTTTGTTAATCAATCACATTGCTACGACTGAACCGATTTGGTTGAAATAGCACAGAGATAGATTATAATCTGGAATAGCACATAGGCTATTTTTTATTCCGGAAAACAAGAAAGTTTCCGCGGGAATCCAAAAAAAACCTCAATCCACACGAACGAAGTCGCGGGCTAATAGGATTAACTGACAAAAGACAAAATCTTTTGAAAGTTGTAACACTCGACGCGAGCACATACCTATAATGGTACCTACAATAGAAATTAGAAAAAATTCCATTATGTAGTTTAAATTAAATACTAATTTCGTTATTTACCCACATTGACCCACTTTATCTTTCAATGACGACTTCAACAACGACTTCAATGTGATTTATCCTTCAATGACGCCGCAACAGATCATAGATTGACTTGATTATTATTTGCATGCATATAACTGGTCAAATATATGCTACTTTTATTCAAAAAATCAAAGGGGTTCCCGGATAAAACCTGTTTTTAAAAGAAAGACTTCAAATTAAAACAGTCCAACAAATGCACTTCCGGCTTCCATTCTGCCAATAACTTAGGTTACTTTAAATTAAGCATCTTCTAGGCAAGCGCACTTCATCTTACTCTGCATATTTATTAACCATCAGGTGAGATTGCAGTCAAGCGCTAGTCTTTATATTAAAAAAGTGGTACGTCGGCTCTTCGACAGTACTTTGCAGTTACGCTGAAAGCCTTTATTTCATACAATCTCTCGAAACGTTCACGTGGCGAGGCTTCGCAGTTTGATAACGCCATTGTGCGATATGAAAGCGGATCACTCATTCCCCATTATTCATATTTAAATTCATAATAATTATTCATTGTTCATTATTCGAATTATACCGTGAAGAAGCTGACAAGAATCTCAGTTATTAGGCCCTTTTCATAACAAACAACGTGAGAATAATTATTATAATAATTTATCTTTGTGTGCTATTATTATTCAGAGCAGATTAGAGAGTCTATAACAAGACTTAAGTATACCTAAGTATGGATTGTAGCGATTGCTTTGAGTATAATGACTTGATTATATGGCCACTCTCTAATATGTCTCATTATAGGAAGGTCGGAATCGGAACCCCTTTAAATAAATTGTGAGCAAATTGTACGTTGTTGTTGTATAGTTCTTTCATTTCACGAGGGCTCGTGGCTCATGGTCGTGTGTGTGTCGTATCTGTATAAGCTTGAGCGAGAGCTTGCTCGCCGCTGACTGCTCCCACCTAGGCTCCTAACAGTTACGCACAGCTACGCAATGTGCATGTTACACGACGTAACCACAAGTAAAGCGCACGTAACTTCGTGAGATAAACGTACTATAACCAGTAAGTACTATTGATTTGATATTTTATTTTTCATATTTTTTTCCATCTTCTCGGCAGGCATTTCCTTTTAAAGGTCCGGGTCCATCAAAAGCCAGCATATTTCAAAATTTTGAAAGTCATCAGGGTTTTTAAGAAGCTTGTCTTATTGAATTTGTATTTTCGTTAATATTTAAAATCTATTTACGTTCATTATAATGGAAATTGTGAGATAACGTTCCAGGCGATGTGGGAACGCGGCCGGAAATCCGGGAATCCTCCGGGATTGGCAGAGCGGCGATGTTGTGCTAGTGTGTAAATCCTGGATCCGTGTTCGTTAACTACAAAGCTTTTCTTTTTTTTTTTTTTTTTTTTTTTAAATATATAGACTAACGCTTGGCCGCAATCACACCTGATGGTAAGTGAGGATGCGGCCTAAGATGGAACGCGCTTGCCTAGAAGATGCCTATTCACTCTTGATTTGAAGGTACCCAAATTATAGTTAGAGGGAAAAACGGAAGCCGGAAGGGCATTCCAAATCCTAGCGGTGCGTAACAGGAACGAAGAAGCAAATCGCTTAGTGCGCGTTCTTGGGATTTCAACAACGTAGGGGTGCAGATCTTTTCTGTGCCTTGCGTTACGATGGTAAAATGGTGACGGCGGAACCAAGTTGAAAAGTTCCTGAGCACACTCTCCGAAATATATTCTGTAGAATACCGACAGACAGGCAACTTTTCGCCGATGCTCCAAGCTTTGAAGTCTGGAGTTGACCAGCTTTTCGTCACCAATGAGTCTTCTGGCACGCCGATCCACTGAATCCAATGCAGCAAGCTGGTACTTGGCAGAGCCATCCCACAAATGGCTGCAGTACTCCATGCACGATCGAACTTGAGCTTGGTACAAGGTAAGAAGCTGTTCCGGCGTGAAGTACCGCTTGACCTTGTTGAGGATGCCAAGTTTCTTTGCAGCATTTTTTGCCTTGGATTCAATGCATCGTCCGAAGTTAAGATTGGATGATATGTTAATGCCTAGAAGCTCAATACTGTCGGCAATCGGTACAGATACATTCCGGAAAGTCGGAGTCATTGGGAATGGACTCCGTTTGGCGGAAAATAGGCACGATTGCGTTTTGGAAGCATTAAATTTGACAAGATTAGCGTCACCCCAATCGGACACCCTACTCAAGGTCAAATCAATGCTTCCAACTAGAGCCTCTCTACGCTCAAGAGTCTCAGCTCCACTAGCACGAGGACTGGACAAGTATCTCTCCGTAACGGTGCTGTCATCTGCATACCCAAAGATACCGGGTTGCAGAAGGTCGTTAATGTGCAGCAGGAATAGCGTTGCGGAGAGAACTGATCCCTGAGGGACACCGGCGTTAGTCGCCATAAGATCAGATGAGGAGCCATCTAAGACTACTCGAAATGATCGCCCACTCAGGAAGTCTGATGTCCAGTCGCAAAAAGTGCTGGGTAATCCATAAGCTGGAAGCTTGCTTAAAAGGCTGTCATGCCATACCCGGTCGAAAGCCTTCGAGACATCGAGCGAGACTGCGAGTGCCTCCCCGTGCCTGTCGATGGCTTCGCCCCAGAAGTGTGTGGCATACACTAACAGATCACCTGTGGACCGGTTTCGGCGAAAACCGTACTGTTGGTCAGACAGGAGGTCATTATTCTCGAGGTATGCCAGGAGCCTATCGTTTAATACACGCTCCATACATTTACAAAGTATGGAGGTGATCGCGATGGGTCTGTAATTGGCCGGGTCGGCACGACTTCCCTTTTTTGGTACTGGTTGTACATTGGCAATCTTCCAAGCTTTTGGGACTCTAGCGAATTTCAGAGAGAGGCGGTACAATCGTGTCAAAACAGGAGACAATTCGGGAGCACAGGTTTTTAAGACTATGGCTGGTATACCGTCTGGGCCGCTGGCCTTATTGATGTCGAGAGTGCGGAGTACTTTTAGCACCTCAGTTTGGCGAATATGTATCTCGGGCATAAAAGAGTCGCAAGATGGTAAATTGGGTGGTGGAGTACTTCCTGCATCAAGTTGTGAATTTTCCGCGAACAGAGCTGCTAACAAATTCGCTTTTTCCGTTGCAGAAAAAGCCAGCGAACCATCCGGTTTCAGTAGAGGTGGTAGTGATGGACGGCAGAAGTTCGTTTCAACCGACTTTGAAAGTGACCAGAAGGCTTTACTACCACGAGGATAGGATGCTAACTTGGCCCCAATTCGGTTGGTGCGGTTAAAACAAGCCTTCTTGAGTACCTTCTTGTAGGACTTAGCGGCGGAGTTGAACGCTCTCTTTTTGGTGATAATGTCCGGAGCTTTATGGGTACGGGCTTCAGCCCATGCTACAAAAGCCAAGTCTTTAAGGGCCGCAGCTTTGGCACATTCAGCGTTGTACCATCGGGGAACTTTGCCGTTAAGTGGTACATCAGCATATGGAATAAAGTATTCCATAGATTGACGTATCACTTCCGACACAGCTTGTTCGCAGCTCGACGGATCATTAGAGGAGAAGCAGATTTGCCGCCAGGGAAAGGATGCAAAGAAGTGGCGCATCTCATCCCAGTTTGCTGACTTGTAACGCCATACCCGTCTAGTACCGGAAGGACCGGAATCTAGGGGGTGATAGTTCGATACCGACTTTACCACACAGTGGTCAGAAGACCCCAGAGGGGCGGCAACCGACACTGAAAACCGGTCTGGGTCGGTAGTGAGTCGGTTTTCTATTCGATTATTTCTGTACTAAAACAAAAAAGAGCTGTGATACCCTAGTGGTTAGGCCTGCGATCTCATATTCGGGGGGTCGCCGGTTCTTCATCTCTGACTTTTCGAAGTCATTTGCGTTTAAGAAATTAAATATCACACGCTTCAGCGGTGCAGGAAAATATCGTGGGGAAACCTGCATGCCTGAGAGTTCTGCATTATGTTCTCGAAGGTTTGTGACGTCTGGCAATTCGCATTGGGATTATCACATCACATCACACTGATCACACTAATATTATAAAGCCGAAAGTTTATACGTGTATATTGTGTGTGTGTGTGCGTGTGTGTGTGTGTGTGTGTGTGTGTGTGTGTGTGTGCGTTTGTGTGTGTGTGTGTGTGTGTGTGTGTGTGTGTTTGTTTGTTACTCCTTCACGCCACAACGAATGAACCGATTTGGCTGAAATTTGAAATGGAGATAGCTCATACCCAGGATTAATGGGAATTGAAAAAGCTTGATCCACGCGGACGAAGTCGCGGGCATCGTCTAGTGGTCTATAATCCTTCTCTAAGAAGAGACCTGTAGTCAGTAGTAAGCCGTTAATGGGACACCAGAGCATCCTCAGCGCGAGACATTTAGAAATTATTGTAGGGTAAAAGTGGGAGAGACGCCATACTTTTTGTTGAAATTATGAAAAAAATAGAAAAAATCATTTTAAGCCAACCATTTATTTTTTATTCGAAAGGTACATTAGTATTAAGTATTACAATTGTAATTAAGTAATTTTAGAATTAACATAAAAAGAAACGAAAAATAAAAATTGTAAGTACACAGCAGGCCGTCTCTTCCACAAAGTGTGGGAGAGATGCCATATAGTATAGTAATAAACATCTTGAGGACCTAGTCCAGCCTTTTTGGTATCACCAGTCTTGAGACGTCTGCTCAAGGTGCGAATCGGTATTCCATAAAGTCTTTGAGCTTCATTTTTCGATATTTCACCATTTTTCGATATTTCACAATTTTTCACTTTTTTCATGGGCAGAATTAAGTTTTCCTCAGTCCACTGCCCTCTGGCCAATGTATGCTTCCTCACGTATTTTCTTGGCATTCTATAACCAATAAAAATAGGTAGTTAGTAAAAAAGAAAATATCCTACACATACACTTTTGCAAAAGGTGGCATCTCTCCTCATTTTATGGGAGAGATGCCATGTAGATATAAAATACGAAAGATATTTAGTTACATGGCGAAATCTAATTAAAATAAGTAAATAATAAACAAAATAATACAATAAAACCAAATCTTACCTTACGGCGTCTTTTTTTCACATTTAACACTCATCAAAACCGCAGCGACTCAAAATTTTCGTCGAAAAAATTCACGCGATGAAATAAACTTTTCGTCAAACACATGTCACACTAGAGTGCAATCGAATAAGAACTGACACGTTGCGAAGGAATCGTCTATGGGTAATTAAAAATAGTGAGAAATATATCTATCTATTTCTCCCTCACTGAATTACCAAAGGTATGGCGTCTCACCTCACATGGCGTCTCTCCCACTTTTACCCTATTTATTGTTATTTTACAATAAACAAAAGCTTCCGACAATATTCGTTTCGATTCGACTAGCAATGGGTACACTTACTATAATTTCCTCGGGGAATCAGTCCATTTGACATTATACATACGGCATACGGTATTGATGCTTTTCCAGCTTTGTTTATTTGTTTTCTGTTTGTAAATCTCATATCTATGAAACAGTAGCAGTGGCACAGACAACGCACAATAGCCTAACTTGTAAAGCCAGCAAAGCTAAAATGGTAGACTTGGGGATTTAAAACTTGGAGAAAAAAATAGTTAAAACAGTGTATCTGGTGGTTATGTATTGACTAATATCTACATACAAGTGGTCTCTACCTTTTAAAATGAGAAAGATTAACAACCCCTGTGTGAAAAGTCAAACGAAATCTCATATATTTAAGTTCGACTAAAATATATGAGATTTCGTTTGAATTTTCAGATTCCGTTTACAGAATTACCTTGAAAGTTGAAACACACCGCATTGTTATCCAAAGAGAAGCCCTATAATTACGTGGTAAATGAAAAGGGGTTGTAAATAGAAATGAGAAATATGACGCAAACAGAGAGATTGGCGTTATTACAAACTTTATCATTTAAAAGTCGAACTTTCTCTTATTTCTCAATCTTAAAACAAATTAATGCGAACTCTAAACCGCTTAGTAGTTCCCGCTACACGAGAATCATATCGTAGTCTATTATAAAGGTAAGAAACTGGAAACATGAACCTCCCGAACATAACTCGGGATGTATAGCTACCAATCCCTAACCAAGGGTCTTCATAATTTTCGCAAGAGAGTCCTGTTCGAGAAAATGACAGTCTCTTCAGTTATAATTTATAAACACCTATTAATATTCTCCTGACCAATTTACAGCCATGTCAGCCAATCTCAATCGAGAAAAGTCAAGTAAATAGGAGATCGTAAAGCATACAAATGCGAAAATATGTGCATTCTATCTTTTCGCTCTTATTGTCCGAAGGGGCAGCCATAAGAATGACCCGAGAGTTATCAGGCGCAAACTCTTTGAGAGCCGTATAAGGATATTACACTAACAACTTTTATTTCGAACTGCTACTGAAAGATTTTTTTAGAAAGTTAACCTTTATGGATCACTGATCTTATTTTATTGACATAATAGATATTAAACCTGATTTTAGTTGGTGACATCTTTCTTTACCTTTGGAAATAGCGAGAGGTTCACCTCAATCAGTTTCATCTGCAGTGATATAAAGAAAATACGTGTGTTGCCAGTAACAAACAGACAAACTGGTAAATTTTATTTTAATTTTAGTAGAAATCTAGATGACACCCGCGATTTCGTCCTCGTGGATTAAGGTTTGTTGATTCCCGCGGGAACTCTTTCATTTTCCGGGATAGTATGTAGCCTAGCTGTTAATCCTAGGTATGAGCTATCTCCATTCCAATTTTCAACCAAATTGATTAATTATTTGTGGCGTAAAAGAGTAACAAACATATATACATATACACTCATACAATACAAACGCTTTATAATTTTAGTGTGATAAAACAGGGTACCAATAGTAGTGGAACTGTAAAAGTTTCTCTATGGCTTTGTACCCGCTTGGCTTAACTTCTTATCTCTCGCTGAAGGTGTGCACGTGAGCTGAATCTCTACATCTCACGCCGCTGTTCATCTGAAGGCGAGCGGTTCAGAGTTAGGACTGCTGCACTGTGCGTTCACTGGCTTATAACGAAGTACAAACGTGCGTAGAGAGTTTTAGAGTTTGAACTATAAATCCTGCACTAAGCAAAAGTATCTTATATAGGTATTGGGGTTCCATAAACATATAAAATGTGCGATATATGCATATACGTATTACTTTATTTAATGTCATTTTTACCTAGGAAGTTCAGTGAAGGTTGGAGAAAATACCACTTACTTATATAATGTGCCAAATGTTTCGGTTGATAAATATTTGATTTCCAAAGTCGATATTTCGAACCGACTGCATGGATCCTGGTCCATATTACAATTTTGTATTGCTAAACTATGAAATGAGTCTTAAGTCTATGCTGAAAACGAAGTTGTCAGAAAGGGTTACAAAGTCCCTAGAAAGTCGGTGAAATTGTTCAACAAGATGCATTATTCGAATTAATGATCATCACAATCGATATTTTTAATTACGCCTGAGGCATGATTATGATAACTTTTCCGCAGCAAATAATAGCTTTTAATTATACTTGCTATACCTGAAACAAAGACGAAATTAAGTGAAAAAAAAATCCTAACTTAATAAAGATTGAAATGAATTTCGCTTCCGGCCACGAAATAATTAGCATTCTAATTAGCTTGCCGGTTTCGTTTTGGATTTGTTTACACCGTTATTTTCTGTAACCACAAATTGCTTGCTTGAATAAATAATGGATCTCAAGCTTGAATATAATTACTTTTTTTAAACCCTCTGTCCAATTATCTAAGTATTTTTATTTCCTTTCTACAAGGTCTTGTATCCTACTTTTTTTTATATTATAAATGCGAAAGTTTGTGAGGATGGATGTATGGATGGATGTTTGTTACTCAATCACGTCGCAACGACTGAACCAATTTGGCTGAAATTTGGCACAGATATAGATAATACTCTGGAATAGCACATAGGCTACTTTTTATCACGGGAAATACGAGAGTTTCCGCGGGAATAAAAAACCTTAACCACGCGAACGAAGTCGCGGGTATCATCTAGTTTTGTATGAATACCAATGTAATCACGCATTAAACCATGTTTAAGTTTCCAGTTTTGATCACGTTTTATGTTTTGTTTGTAACTCGCATCAATCATATGCTTGTACACAAAGTTGAGAAAATAGGAAATTATTAAAAGTAACAGCGTAGGTGTGACAGGAACTTGCAACCTTAAAATTACTTTAACGCTTTTACTTTGCGTGGGTTCGACTATAATATATTTTTTTTATTCGATGAAAAGATAGTCCTTGACTGCGATCTCACCGGATGGTAAGTGACGATACAGTCTGAGATGATAGCGGGCTAATATACGCCACTTAACGAATAAGCAATTTGGCTGGAATGGAGTTAGCTCATATCTAATATTAACACATAGGCTACAATTTTTCCTTACTTCTAATAAATAACCCATAAATATACCCAAATCAAAAAAAACCAGTTGTGTGACGATTTCAATGTTAGAGTTTAAATACGTCTTGACGATGTATCTACTTCTTTCGTTCGGTTTCTGTGGTTTCACCGCGGAATTGTTCTAATAGCCTCAAGAAACCACATTTAATTTTTAGCTAGTTCGGTTATTTAAAGTTAACGGCAGGCAAATATACTGGCAGTTACAGAAGCAAACAAGCTATAATTAAAAGTATTAAAAAATACGACTGCCCAGCCAAAAAACGAACCAAAAAAGTTAAATACTCCTTTGGAATCTTATTCACATTTTTTAATGATATTTTTTTGTGAATCACTGGATATAGAACTATAATGTTATATATTTTTGGAATCTACTCATCATTTTCTAGATGATGATTATATACTTAATCTTATTTTCGAATATTTTTTTTTCAACTTTAATCTTTAATGCGGGACCAAGGTCACACCATCAACTTTTTTTTTAAATTTTACTACTCTATGTCACCCGGAATAAGCTAAGGATTCTAATGATAGCTCATTCATCAAAATCGGTTCAGACGTATAGAAGTTATTGTGGAATAGGAACTCACATACATACATACATACATACATGAACCCTGAAAACAATATACTCCTTTTTTCAGGCAGTCGTATAAAAACGCAAGATTTTTTTTATTTCGATGTCGAAGCAGATATTTTTTTAAATCAAATTATGCTTAATGCACTCCTAGGGTATCCCAGTAATTAATCGTAACTGCATCCTAGACGCTCGCGGTAAAGTTTAATATTTAAACAGTGTGTGCTTCCGAGAAACCAGCGCGAATCTGTTAGACGATCTTAAGAAAAGCGCTTTACTTAGAACATAAGAAGCTTTTAAAGCTCAAAGAAATAAAGGCGGACAGAAATACAGTAACTATTATGTGAGTGACTGAAATACAGTATTTACTCATTTCAACAAATAAAAATAGATTTTGCTTTCGATTTGATGCTATATTATTTACTAGTTGATTTATTCCTTCTAACGTCACCTTTCAGTTTTCAGTCCCTTTTTGGTTCGTATAGAAACTCCAAGTATAGCTAACTTATAAGCAACAATCTGATTTAAATCTATTCTATACTACAAAAAAATTAATATAATATGATCCCAACACTTTTACAAGTAAAAAGATATACGCTTGCTTCATTAGTGATGTTAGAGGTTAATATTACGTTTATTTTTCTCTATAACAAAATATGTTACAAGCGTTACAAGTCAAATTCTGCATCGCATAATAACGAAATTATTTTAGATTACGTCTAAATCACAGTGATGTCAATTCAAATTCAGCGGTTTATTATTTAGGCACGAATGTATGGCAATACACGTCTCTATACTTCACTTCTAAACGGACATTTTTTAACCCAATATTGCCAAAAGCTCAGCTGCTTAACTCCGTATATACAATCATTTTTTGGAAGGTATTTGATCACAGTGATCATAATAATATATCAGGTAATTCTCTAAACAGTTTGAACACTTTTTAGTTAGATTAATAATAGACTTTTCTAATAAAGGTTTTAAAGATTTAGAAAACCAATTCTGCAGAAAACGATCGACAAAAAACTCAACTGTTAGATTTTCATTCTTCTTGAGTTTACGATATACTATACAGAATAACTAACCAATTCAGTCACATATTATTCATTTGTGCTTTTTAATTACACACACCGCATTAACATTAAAATATCCTTTTAAAATATCAAGTACCCAACAAAACGCTCCATGTGTATGCATAATAATAATAATAGTGTTTCAAAATTTCATTTTTTAAACAAAGTAAATAATAATAAAGTAAATAATGTGTCTATGTGGTTGCAGGCACGCTAATCTTTCTAACACGTATGTTTCCTCTAGTAGGCTTTCTAGTCACGTCCACCCGTCGATATATAACCCGCAGTGATTGCAGGAGTACGTCAATAATAATGTATAGATTTGGGAATAAGAGATAGGAAAATTCGGAATACAATGTGAGCTCCGAGCCCGTATGGAATTGGAGCAATTTTAGAGCAAAATGTCAAACGCGTGGCTTGAATTTTTGCCGCTCGCAAGTTACCTACTCTGATCGTCATATTATTATAGATACGGTGAGATTTCAATTTATTTCTCAAAGAATCAAAAATTCGTGTATCATTTTATGATAACTTGCGTTTAATTAACAACTCATAAGCAACAGAACATAATATTTTGGCAGCTTTTAAACACAAAACCTTAAAACTGTCAAAATATCTTTACACTCGGATAGGAATTATTTTAATTTTTTTGTTTCTTTAAGGCCTTTTTATTTCTTTGAGGAATTAAACTGAATTTTTGCCGTATAGATAATAATATGACGATCAGAGTAGGTAACTTGCGAACAATCTGAACGACCAATTCATTCCTCGATTAAAGGTCACTCGACGTTGGTGCAATCGGTACTAAATGAACTAAATTACATTCAATAAATAGACAAAGATGGTAATTTTATTGCTCCTTAACACCTAAGAGCTCGTGAATTTCGCTAAAATCTACAACGAACGGTGAACTGCTGCACGCCGGAGATTTTATCTGGAATTAATTACGGTTCGTGTTTAGAGCAAACGCTATTAAGATAGCAGAATAACTAAAGGTTCGCCGCACACAAACGACATACAAAAAAATGCTTACATTTTTGTAAGAATACCAGTATAAGAATACATTAATAACATACACATCTGTCACATCAAGAATACATTAATAACATATTTGTAACATCTGCAATATTGAATGAATGAATGAAATTAAAATAATATTTTAGGAATAAAGTCTAGTCTCTGAATAAGTAATGAGACCTAGACGATGCTTCTCACACAATATAGACATCTTAGTCCGAGTTACCCTTAGCGCAACTTATGCTATATATTTCGATTATGCATCTATCAATCCTTTTAGTCATTTGGTTAATCATAAGTTGGGAAGACGCAATATTTACTATCCGGAATTCCACGAACTCGTGTTTCATACAACTCTTTTAAAATGGAATGAATGATTGAATAAAACATTACTATACACCATGATATCAAACGTATAAATAAAATAAGTCAACATTATGCGCTATGGTCGCTCTATCATCGCTATACCCCATCATCAGCTATTCATTCCACTAAGACAAACTTTACGCATTTTTGACTAATATAACTCAAATACTAGAAGAAAATCCACTTTTGTTTATAAATAGAATATGCGGAAGGCGTTCCTACTTTATTTTCTCACTTTAAATACAATTCGTTTTAATCAGAAAAGACAAAAAAAAAATAACATAAGTAATAAAAAAATTACACATAAATATTTTTGGAAGACAGTCTTACTTATAGTGTACGCACACACTTGAGTTCGCCAGTCCTCGGGAGAATTTTAAACGTTTACTTTTAATTCTGATTTCTTCGTCTGAGTAAACTAACTTACTTAAATAACACAAATTAATCAAAACGACGACGTTATTCCGTGAATTTAGCTGAAGATTTTTGTTATTAAAATTAAAAATAAATAATTTTATTTATCTTTCGCGTTCTCATTTCTAAAAAGGCGTGTCTTCTTTCCATTAACAACATAATGGAGTACTTTAATTAGGATGACATTTTTTTTAAATCATCTCCAACTAAACAGCTTGCGATAGGAGTAAGTATGACAATAGTTCAACGAATTGAGTTTGAATCCTTTACCGTTAAGTGTCCACGCCTCAAACAGTTAGGCTATTGGGGCTTCTTCACAATGACTCCAAGATCCTCGCCTCAACTATACGACTATATCCTCTGATGATAGTGTCAAACATGTAGAACAACAAAATCTTTCATTTTTCCGGGTTAAAAAGTAGCTTATGTCACTCTCCAGAGTCTAGGCCTTCAAATATACCCATGCTGAAAAACACGTCGGCCTGTTGCTCAATTCATGCGTGATTGAAGGACAAACGAATAAACCAATTATACTAATTAACATTTATAAAATTGTTTCTTTATAGTCTCTGAATATATAATAATAATGAAAACTGCTTCAAAGAGAAAAAAAGAGCCGAAATCCAATCGTCCAAATAAAGGTAAAAACAAAGTGGATTTAAATAAAATTACTTTAATATCAAATAACCTATTAAAGCGCCCACGCAGCCATTGTTCAAGTTAATTATAGACAGACACTTATTTTCCGTTTAAACCTGAAACCGGGCTGTAATTTTAAAACAAATGTTGTTATAAATGCGCTTGTAATTTTCACAGCGAGCTCTGCCGCAACGTTATGTTTCTGTATGTTTTTAAAACGGTCCAAGTGATAAGCGATTAGCTGCCTATTCGTACCTGGCTAACCAACGCTATTCAACGCTAAAACATTCCAAGCAACTATTTTTAACTTTTCAGATTTATGAGTATGTGTGGCATGGGCAATGTATAAAATACTATAGTTGAAAATTGTATGGATATGGATAATCCCCAACAATCTTGTTTTCTTTCTTGTCTAACAAGTAAAATATAATTAAGTTTTTAAAATACATAATAATAAGTGTTGTAATCATTTTGGTTAACTCTTTTAGGGTATTCTCTCGTGAGCTTGCTACTAAATATATTTATTAATGCGATTAACCATTTCACACAGGGCTTATTAGATCATATCACAACAACACCCATAAGTGGAGTTGAAGCGCAGAGTTTTCTCTGATATTTTAACTTGATCTAAACAATTAAAATTACAACCACTCCGTACCTCCACCACTGTCAAAGTAAATAAAGCTGAATAAATTATTATCAAAAACCTTGCACTTCTTTGGTGGTTGGATCCTCCTACCTCAAATCGCAACTTCTTGTAACTTGTAGACCAATACCACCTAATGCGTTGCCACCGCTGACAAATGAACTAACCTTGTCTGTTTATTAGCAAATACCTACTAAATAATTTTATAACTTTGCGTTTTGTTGCAGATAAATTGAATTTTCGATGATCCATTGGGGATAAAGCTATAAAATAATTATAATAATTATGCTTAATAATTAATTTGTATCAATACATAATAACAGTTGTTATTAATAGGCAAGTTTAAATAATAAGCTCGCTCTACACTGCTATCGCGCTAGTTCGCAAATGCCGCGTAACGCCGCGTAACAATAGCATGCCTAGCTGATGGCATTCTGATTTCTGGTGCTTGCAAGGTTTAACTGGTTCAACACAAGGTATTGTGTCGCTTGTGATCAGCAGACAGTTAAACCTGAATTACTACTGAATCCGGTAGGATTATGATTAATAATTTTTTTAATGCAATGTCAAAGCTAGCAATAGGCTAAGGAAGGGATACGTGTGTTAGGTTAGGTTCGTTATTTTTAAGCTATTGCATACTACTACTAGTGGAGACCGAATCCAGAAATTCCATAACGAAAATAACCTGACACGGGACTCCTCTCACCGCTAGATGGCGTTGATAAAAAATGCTGTGCAATAGCTTTACCGCGGCAGTCCCCGAGTACCACACGTCTTTTTTTAATTTGAAAAATCTGAAAATAACGTTGGCAAGTCCTAAATAAACGGAAGCGTAAATTATGCAAGCGCCCAGGTAGTAATTAATTTATTCCATGTATATTATGCTAAGACCGCCAAACTTGGGCGACGATATTTGTTCAAGAGACTTACTTTTGGAACTTTTAGCGAGGTTTTTAGTAAGTAGGAGTGGATATTATAAGAAATTTCAGATTCTGTGATAGTGAAATAGAAGAAGATACTTAATTTTTTGCTTGATTAAGGCAAAACTTATGATTTAAGTTCCATTTTATTCATAATTGGTTTTTGTAACATCAGAAAAATTAAGAAGCCACTGGATACATGTGACACAAGATCGAGCCTAGAAAAGAAATGTGTATGTCCAGCAGTGCATGTCTGTTGGTTGATAAAGGAGAAGATGATTTTTTAATAAATAACATTTTAAAACCTTAAATAACGTTTAACGTTATTTTATAAAACGTTTCACACGTTTCAGATAAAACCGAGGGCAGAGACTACTGTTACGTTAATATTATCAAAGCCACCCTTCCTACAACTTATCCAAAGCTGCAATATTAAATGTCGATTTTCCTCTTTAAAAATACGATTCTCGAGCGTTATCTCGAGGCCTATTTACTCCGCAAAGTCTACGATGTCACACAAATGTTTCCCTTGTTGTATAAAGTTTTATGAAACTCTGACACTTCACTGAAGTGTGCTCGTAGTTGAGGATAACGTGCTCGGTTATCTGTTTCGAATTGAGACCTTACTTAATTCTGTGAAATAAATTAGGGTATAAAATTCAGTCATGTTTATTAAAATATGTGTTGACGTCACTTGTTTATATTCATAGCGCGTCATACTTGATTTTTATTATATATTGAATATATTCTTAATATTCTTATAATATATTTAAACACAATTAAAAATGTATAAAATAAAGACTTTTCACACACACATTTTCGTAATAATATATTATGTATGTTATGTAGTTTCAAAGTTACAAGACTTTATACTTAGCTCTGAAGTTTTTAAAAATCAAGGAATTTTACAAAATATAAAATTAATGGCTTTTGATCTGTTGCTGAATGGTCGAAGAACGAACAAAACTAACAAACAAACATTTGGGCATTTACAATTTTAAAGATTTTTGACTGTTGTGAGCTCAGCCACAATGATAATATGGTCCGATTGATTTTGTTTTTATATAATTTAGCCTAAATTAGTGCATGACATTTGGACCATAAAACGCATTAAAACGAATGGATTGACAATTCATTCATCAAAACAAAACAAGTGGTAGCCCTTTTGAACTCTTCAGTATCTGTTGATGAATTCATGTTTCGTAAATTAACTACTTTGAAAGCTTTCACTTGATATATTACCACAAAACATGTTTTTTTGGTCTCCTGTAAAATTTTGTCAATCACACTTACCAGGTTTTGGAATGGAGCAGCCTAACAGTTTAGATGCTATAATGGAACGTACAACATACCTGCATAAACTGCTAAAATCATAAACCTTCTTCTTAGCTTAGCTGAAGTCGGTTAAAACTAGTGGTTCGCCCCGAACTGAGACCTCGCGATATCCCATAATTCCCAAAAGTTTTAATTATATATTGTAATAATTAACTTTTAACATTAGACGCAATAAAAAAAATAATAGTTGACATAAAACTGTTTTACTGACACAGCGCCATCTATTAGCATTATAGTGAAGCTATTAGCTTCACAATAATGCTAATAGATGGCGCATTAAAATTAAATAATTTCGTTTCTTTATAACATTTATCTAATTTTAGTATTTGTTGTTCAAGTACAGGATATAACTGAATTTTCAACCAAGTTTCACGTTCTAATATTCAGTAATTCAGAAGTTATAGGGCTCTGACAGACATTTAGACGGACACACTTCTCTGTCTAGTAGGCAAGCGCCCTAGTTGACTCAGAGAACTTGCTTCGCTCGTTCAAATAGTTCCTCTATGGAACCGAAATCCAGCTCAGAAGTTCCATAAAGAGCCAAGAAGAACACTAAGCTTCAACTCGCAGCGGGAATACATAATATGAGTATGATTTAACGTAGTTTAGTCCCAGTGTAATCCGAAGCGAGAGCACCTGTACAGTTAGATAGGATCTTAAACTATTAAACTATAACCAAGTTCGAGCGTTCGCGTTCGTGACTCACGGCACGTTCACTCCGAGGCAGACTGTTCTTCAGTTTTGAGAGAGGTATTATAATAATTAAAATACTTTGATGACAAATTTAATATCTGTGCTTACACCCATTCGGCATCTCTCTTTGAAAGACACACCCCTTTCAAAGTTAGTGACTTTTCCGCTGTCTATATATAAGATAGTGTATGTCGGCGTAGTATCCACGTTGGCATCAAGATCAGACATGTTTGTCGCACAACGTTAAGATAGATAGAGAAAATCACTGATACAATTATTATCACTTCACTTTATTCACTTGATCACACAGTATGTTTATTCTTACAATGCAAGACACTAAAAAGCCACTCTTCTACGTTACAACGGTATTTATGCCTCTAATCAAAAACAAGACTTATAATCTTAAATTAATAATAATCCGACGGAAGTCAAACACTCTTAATTATTTTAAATTTAAACGGAAATCAACTTCAATATAGACGGAAATCAAAAACGACACTTTTAGTATAAATCAAACGGAAATCAAAACAATACTCTTAATAATTAAATAAATTAAACGGAAATCAAAAGAGACAATTTTAGTATAAACCAAACGGAAATCAAAACAATACTCTTAATAATAATTAATACAAATCAAACGGAAGTTATCTTCTTATACAAAACTAACTATCAATCTAAACATAAAATAGAAAACACAAAATAGAAATATAACATACAGTAGAAATAAACCGTTGGCGCCCATATGTATCTAATAACTTATTACATTGTAATATTATGCTGCAACTGCTGAGTTCCTTGTCGGCTCAGCAGAATCTGCATTCTGAACAGGTGGTCCTCTCCACAGAGATTAGCACTCCTTATTCCCTCACTCTCATAGTACGATGGGACGGGAATCCGACACGACCGGAGTTAGATCAGGCGCAGGACCGATGGCTTTTCGTACTCTCCGAGGTGCGGGACTGACACACCGCCTACTTAAGTAGCTACTCCGAGCTAGCATTGAGATTTTCTTCATAGAAAACCTCAGTACATCATCACAACCCCAAAATTGACTTGCACAGTTGACCGTGCATTAGTTGTGCGGCATGGACATTGGCGAAGAACTAACGGGGCGCTATCTACGTGATAGTAACTTTTTAAGCAGCTAATTTTGAATTGAAAAGCCAACACTACCCATCGGCCCTATATTCAAGTAATTAACAAAAAAATAAAGTTGATTTAGTGAATAATTAGATAACGACATCGTAGCGCGATGCACAAGTTTTGTGTTCTGATGTACTTGTCTGTGTATATGTCGATGCAATACATACACTCTTTTTGGCCCGACCCGGGGAATTGTACCCGGGACCTCTTTGTCCACAATCAAACCTGCTAACCACTTGACCAACGAGGCAGTTCGCAATTATCATGCTAATGGCATAGCATTAACAAACCTATACCTAAACGCGTCGCGTTTTGACGGACTCTATCGAATCCTGGTGTAACACAAGTACCGACGGCCTTATGTCAATAAGGCTTATTCCGTCCCGTGGGGTAATCGGGGATTTACCGTGTTTCCCCAAAACATTATGTCACTAGACAGCTGGTTTACATAGTTACCGCACTCAGCCTTTGATGTCAACTGTTGATAGTGTCGTTGAACTTATGATTAACGTTAGTTGGCAATTTAGTGACAAACATTAAATAACTTATTCAATACCTAATATTGTTACAAGCATAAAATATAACACACGGTATACCTATATGCTGCGTCAGCGATGTATGTCACTATATCAACTTTTACTATCTCTTCTATTTTTAACCGAAATAAAAAAAGAGGGGTTCTCAATTCGACGCGTATTTTTTTTTAGCGATGTTACTCTATATCTCCGTCAAATCTGAACCTATTTCAATATTTTTTTTCTTTAAAAATTTGATATTAGGTAAATTCCAATTTTCGATTGTTGTTTTTTACACTATTTTTTCTTGATATATATATGTATGTAGAATACTGGATCAATGTTCTGAGAGGCGAAGTTTATTATCGAATTCTCCTTTCTCATTTTCTCAAACTTAAACAAAGGATTGGTAAGTATAGGATAGGATACGGTAGTACTTTTTTATAAAGAGAAAATTCCCATTAATTTTTTAAATATCCACGGACACTTCATCGACAAAAGCTTGTCTGAAATAAATATCAGCTCATCGATTTACCAACAATGAATAGCTTTGAATTCGCAAATCTCTAACACCCATAAAAGTTTGCAGAAGTTACGACAAGCTTATGTCAATACCGTGTCTTGAGTATTATCCTGGCTTAGCCGTGTTTGGGTAATGCGAACTTTGGCAAATATGACACTAACAGATTTGATTTATCTTTCACCCCGTTTAATGTACATAAATTGCACACGCAAAATTTTTTTTCCTCCGAGCACGCGAGTGACAGAATTTGACAGATATACAATTTTATACATTAAATGGTTTAGATTTAAAAGAAATTTTATGTTACACTTTAGAAGAATGCGTACAAATAGGTATAATTTCACTTTTCTAAAAATAAACTCTTTTACCTGTATGTTACCTACTTCAGGTTAAGCACCAGCTAAACTTTGTATAGGAGATGGAATAGTATTCACTTCGTGTATTCATAAACTCCTACAATCTCTTACACATAATCTGCATATCTAAAGACCTATGGATCTGAAACAATACTCAATATGTCAGGGACGTGAACAATAACCGTTTCAGATTCTGTCAGTGACATAAAAGCGGTATTGATGAGGGTTCGGGCCTCTACAAAGGCGCGGCGTTGACGCTGGCAGGTGTGGCTACAAACTTTACAATATAACCTATTTGCACGAGTAATTTTGAAATCCTTAGTGTAATGGCGTGAAAGATGGGCTTCTTATTCATCCTATTATACGTCCCTAATATTTGCATAGGGTCAAGGTTGAATGAAAATATGAAATACAAATTTTAAAAAGTTAGTTACCGCACTCGACTTTTGATATCTTTTGCTAATACGTCAGCTTTCTCATTTCCCGGCACCCCTACATGGGCTCGTATCCAAAATAATTTTATGATCTTACCTATATCTTTTAATTTTATTAAATTTTGTTTGATAGCAAACCCTAATGGGTGAAAAACCTGTATATTTCTTAGCAATTCTAATGAGGATCTTGAATCACTGAATATATTCACTCGGTTGTCAGTTACTTTACATGCATATTCCGTTGCTTGATGTAGTGCGTACAGTTCTGCCTGAAAAACTGTACAATAAGCTTCAAGACGAAACTTTTTATTGTGCGTTTCCTCTCTATCTTTCCAACAGGTCAGAGCTGCACCCACACCATGTTCTGTCTTGCTTCCGTCGGTGAATATATTCAGACCCGTTATTCCGTGAGTTACTATTGTTGGCTCTTCCATATCTTCAAAAAAGAGAATTCAATCGACTTTTGATATCATACCACGTTGGTTATATACTCAAAACATACCACAGATTACTATATGAGTGTACACAACGGTGAAATGGAACTTCCAAAACCAATATTCTGAGTCAAGTGGTGTAGCTTCCTTCTTTCCGACAAGTATCTGTCACATGAAACAGTAAGCAGGTAAATTCAAATCAAAAGTTATCCATATGAATTACTAGTTGATTCCCGCGACTTCGTTCGCGTGGATTAAGGTTTTTATACCCGCGGGAGCTCTCTCATTTCCCGGGTTAAAAAGAAGCCTGTGTTATTCCAGACTATAATCTATCTCTGTGCCAAATTTCAGCCGAATCGGTTCAGTTGCGACGTGATTGAATAACAAACATCCATACATTCAAACTTTCGCATTTTTAATATTAATAAGATAACGTCACAGCTATCTAAGTCGCTACGCGTATCGTCATCCAGATTACTGTTGACAAAACTGCGAAAAGTTCTGATTTGTAGTGTGGTAGGATACCAATAATTTCACAGGTTAAAAGATAGACAAGTTCACAGCTGAGATTCAAATAAAGTTAATTAATGAGGATAGAATAGTTTGCAAAAAATTTTACTAATGATTCATAATAGAAAAGAATATTTGAAACAAAAACTGACAAGCATAAAAGGCGAAGTATTTTCAAGAACAAAATTATAAGTTAGCAAAATCAAGTTGTGCGAGACAGTATAAAAACTCTTAAGTACTTATTTACAAGCGAAAAAACATTTTCCCAACTTAAAAAGACGATTCATAAAAATCATTTCCATTTTGTGAAAAGTTTAAGCCGGAATCTAATTTAGAATTTGTAAAGCTGTTGCGGACTGCGGTTATAAGAATTACGCACTTCCCGGCTTAATATTAAAGCTTGGACGTCAAGTACTTTAATTAATCAGTAGACTGAACAACAACCTTTTGTAATAAAAAATTTCGCCTTTGCATACAAAGTAGTAGGTATGTCTATGTTTTTCACAAGGAACAAAAAAAGTTGCCTATGTGTTATTCCCTTAAATTTTTTTTTCCTCCGAGGTTATTCCAGACTAAAATATATCTCTGTGTCAAAGAACCAAATCGGTTCAGTCGCTGCGGCGTGACTGTGTAACCAACATCCATCCATCCATCTATACAACTATATATATATGTAAATGTATGTGTATGTAACTATATATATATATGTTCAAACTTCCGCATTTATAATATTAATAGGCTAAGATAAGAAGTAGGATGTAGAATGATTGAATTGTAACAATTCTTAAAGTACTCGTATATGTACCTAGTGTTCAACTACAATTATTATTGTGCATTTTCTGTTATTAAAAAGGAGGGATTTTTTAAATTAAAAGAGGCTGGGAGAGAGATTAAATTATTAATTTTCTTGAGATTATTAAAGATCTATGAAAGAATTCGATACTTTGATCTGAATAAACGTTTTCAATTAACTTGCAAACCTGAACTCAGGGAAGTTTGAACGTTTACCAGCATCAGCGAAATGCTTTTCACGACTCAGTGAAAGGGAAAGGAAACAGCTATTTGAATTCGGAAATGTGAAATTAATCGGATGACTGTTTATCAAGGGCATATTATAACAGTAACACATTTCTCTGCACAAACTGTCAGTGGCACGAAAGGAGTGTTGATGAGGGTTCAAATTGGACCGAAACATATGACGTAGACAGGGTACCAAACGGGTTATGCTGTCTGATTCTGATAGGCCTATTCTTACTCTACTTTTTTGTATATTGGATTAAAAAAATATTTACGTCATTTCAATGTTATCTACTTTGTCTATGTCCCTTTTATCTGCATCTATTGTTGTTGTATTCCTTTCGTGTGGTTTTCTCGGTAAAATAATTTAAAGCACTCTTGAAAAACCGACTTCCCCAATGTAAAATAAGTTTTATCCGAGCGTGACATTTTGGCAGTTTTTCTATACATATAATGTCAGAATTCTCAATTTATTCATCGATTAAACTTGCTCTATGTGACGGGAAGATATTTAACTTGGTTTTACTTTGTTTATTTTACATTAATACATTCTTTATCGTTTGTCTAACCGGTGGTAGATTATTGACTTGTCATAAGAGCCACCATCGATGTAGAGGCACAAGTTGACCTATGTGAAATAAATAGATTTGAATTTTTCCAATTATGAACAAGTAGATGTAACGGACTAATTTTAAATAAACATTTCATATACGTGATTAAGTGATTAGTAAGGTTCACTAATGATTAACAAAAAACGTTAAACAAATGATCATTTCACAAAAAACGTTTTAAAAGCTAATCAAATCACAAACGTCATATTCCACAAACTAAGCATTTTACAAAAGATCATTTTACAAATATTCTATTCGCAAATGTTTTATTTTGCAAATGTACTGGATGTTAAAATATCATTTTAAAATTTATTATTTCACCAAATAATTCTTTTTCCAAATTCGCAATTTTACAAAATAGTAGATGGTAAATTATTTATTATTTGATAAACAGAACGAATAATAAATCAATACGCAAAGCGATAGGAAAAAGTTTATTATTATTTACCTGTCGCAGTCGGATAGTATAATCCGCCGTATTACATTACGGCTAGCTGTTATCAAAAACAGGGCCGTTTTGAAATGCAATGGGCTACGCCAGAAGACTCGCTCCGTCGCCCCTTCATTCAGCTTCGCCTACTCGACCTTCGTTTCGCTACGGAGGTCGCCGGCTCGCTTCGCTCGCCACCTCCCCCCTTCGCTCCACTCGGCCTCGTAGGCTCGCTTCATTCAGGACCTCCTTCGCGAGCTTCTGGCTTCGCGCTTCATAAAAACACTCTAGGGGTAGGGCAGACAAGACTACGTGGAGTCGGGGTCGGCCATTTCGGTTTTGGCGTAGCCCATTTAATTTATAGCGAAGCGCAGCTCCCGCCACAGCATTGAACAGTTATTTTTATCAAAAAAATATACTACATGTTGTTTTACTAATTAACACAATTAAGAAATCAATTGTTTGTCAAATATTATTTTATGAAATCACAATTTGTCTAGTAATTTGTTTTGTCAAGCGAATTATTTGTGAAACCAGAAGTTTTATAATGATCAATAAATGATTCATAATTTTGCTAAACGTTGTTTGTGGAATGATACTTTGTTATTTGTTTTTTGTGAATTAATCGGTCACCGATTAGTAATATTATTGTCTTTGTCAAAAAAATATTTAAATACCGTACCATGTAAGAGGTTAAAATTACTAAAACAAAGCACGAGTTTATCAAATTCGCCCAATTTCCGCTAATATTCAATCGATGGTCGTAATTGGCGAAACTAATAACAGCTTCGGTTTATTTAGACCTCGCAACGGACAATTAATGAACGGGCGTTCGATATTTAAGCCCTCGTCACACAAAACGGTTTACGGCTGTGATTCCTGAGGCTGAAATCTATAAATCGAACTCTCAATCTACTCAGACTCAAGACAGAGTTAAAAAGATAAGACAGATTTATGTCAGAGCATATTTGTGTCTCGTTTTAACCGGACTTAAGTCTAAGCTGAGACAGAGCACGCTCTGATCTATAATCTCAACATGAGTCACTCCGAATCAGTACATACAAAATAATATTATGTATGAAGGCGTAATACTACAAAGCCGCACGTAATAGCCGCATTTTGAATTCCGCAGTATAGGTAACGTTATTCCTAAAATTTTCATATATTATAAACATTAATGGATACAAGATGCACACACACACACTGTATGGTACACACTGCGAAATCGCCCGTCGTAGCTGCATTTTGATTTTCGTAGAGTGGCGTACATCATAAAACTTCACGTCACCAGATAGATCATTGGCACACTTCAATCATCCGTAGTAGGCACCAAATTCTTCCTTCCAAGCAAACGAAAATTGTGGAACCAACAACCCTAGCAGATTATCATCCTACTAGAGTTTCTTACGGAATTATTGAGAAGCCATAGGCGGTTATTTTGACGCTACAATCACTTAATATCAGGTGACGCAACAGCACGCTTACTCGCTAATCTTAAAAAGAAAGGAGCTATTGTCATATTAAAATAATGCATTCAGTGTGACGTCATTCCGCGCCGCTGCCTTCACGTGTTGTGTACCAAGACCTTAGCAAACGAACGATAGAAATTTAATGACGTTATCATGCAAATGCATCGGTAATGAACAAAGCTGGAATCTCCGGGTTGGGGCAGCAATTATGAATTTCACATATTCCCGGGGAAATATGATGAAATCTGGATGGTGAGTATCAAAATTGTTTGTTAAGATATTTTAACTTTATGTTATGTCTGATTTTATAACAACACGGAATGCGGAAGTGTGTTTGTCGCTCTCCTCTATCTCTCTCTGTATGTGTGTGTGGGTGTGTGTGTTTATCATTTTATACAAAAGTCAAGAACCAAAACTTTTGACGTCATCGTCGATTCAACCATAGACGTCACTGGAGATAATTTTCATCTCAAGAATCGTCACAGAACATGATCTTGTACCACTTGTAATACCAGCGGCTCCTACCGGCAAACTTAGCAGTTTGGTTTTTTTTATAGAATAGAAAAGAATAGAAATATTTTTTATTCAAATAAACGTTTACAAGTGCTTTTGAATCGTCGATGAATCTACCACTGGTTCGGAATGCCCTTCCTGCCGAGAAGAGCCAGCAATAAACTCGGCGGTTGCTCTTTTCAAAAATTCTTTTAAAATACGTAATAACACTATGCTAAGTATCTTGTTTCCCCAATGGAGTTTCAAAAATGAAAACCTACATACAATTCAATACATGTTAAGACGGGCAGACACAAAGTAGACCCATTCCCATTGGTGGCACCCGCTCACGAGCATGACGCATGATCCAGCCGTTGCTTCGCTCAACCATATTTGAGGGAACGTAACAACCCGCAATTATAGGTACACGCTTAATCACTATCCCACCTGATGGAAAGTGATAATGTGGTCTAAGGTGAAACGCGTTTCCCTACAAGAGGCCTAGTTAACTTTAGTTGGTTGTACCAGTCAATAAATATATTTTGTTATTTCATCTTGCTCACATGGTAGCAATGGAATCAGCCTTAATTCATGAACTTCGATTATTGCTCCAAAGCAATTCTCACTAACTTTGTTTCTTGCTAACTTGGGAAAGTAATTTTTGAAGAAAGCTCACACTAGCGTTTTTCTCTACGTATTTCCCTTCAAAGGTAAAATGCAAGACATCATTCTCAAACAGGATTCAGGAACTACTACTGCTATATAAAACATTCAACCACCAAATTCAATAGAATTACGGTTAAAAAAAATTCCGTAGCAGCCTTAGATGGAGATCTCTCTCCGGTCGTATCAGATTGTTGAATAATAGCTCGTCATTCAGCCAAGGAAATTTTTCAGAATTCAGCGGCATTTAATAAGAAAAAAATAGACGTAATTAGATTCTAATTATGTCTATTTTTTTAGCATATTCTGTAGCATATTCATGCTACAGAATATGCTCTCCCCTCCAAATAAGAGTAAAGATTGTGTTAAGGCGGTGGTACGAAAATAGTGTGGATTAAAACGGGTGGGAATGAAACCGTCGACCCTTCAGTTTTCAGTCCGCACCTTTAACCATTGAGGCCTTTTTCACTGATAATAATATGTTTGAAATTCAACTCTTACCTTGTATTAGCTGCCCGATCTCAATTTATGTTTTCATCATTCTGATCATAGCCACTTTCATGCTTTCAGATTTTTTTTTATCTTCCATTTTTATTTTTTGTTAATGATAAAAAATTATAAGTTCTGAAAATAGGATATCTATTTAATTTTATAACCCAGATTTTTTTTTAATTTCATTTGAAAAGCTCTATCGATTTTTAAAGAAATTTTCCTTAGAAATCCTTAAAATGCAAGTGTACGCCTGTTCACATTGAATTGCCCGATAACGCTTAGTATAGGCTGATAAGAGCCTAAAACAAGTTGAAACTTGCTTGAGTGTTTGCTTATCTGACAGCTGTCTTAATTTATCTGTTGAGTTCTTTATTGCTTTGCTGTTCCGGTCTTATTCCTAGTGTAATGGAATTTGGGAAAGTTTTAATAGTGGTTGGAGAGTTTTGAAAACTTTGGAATTTGTTTATTGGTTTTTATCTCTTCGATAACAAGTTTGTAGCTTTTGGCTTCAGTCTTACCTGTTGGAAAGTGACGTTTAATTCAGTAGCGGACTAATTTGGAAGACTTATAGCACCCTAAAATGCAAACAGTAGTACCATTTTTTTGAATGGAATGCGATGAGTTAAGATGAAGTTGAGATTTATTTAAATAAATATAAATAAATATTATTCCGTTACGTTACGTTACGCTAAAATAAAGTTTTAATGCTATTATTTATTTATTAGTACAATGATTTTAATCAAGAGTCGACCGGCTCTGAAGTGAACTCCCATGGCTCGTCACGAGTTCGTATCCGCGATCCCCAGTAAACAACTTCGCGTAATGAAGATTCACCTGTGGGTTGTTTGGTACAAGTTACAAACTTATACCTCTTCTAGTTTACAGTGTTGTCCATTCCTAGAAATAAATAAATATCATTGCGGTAAAGATATTCCAGCAGTCATTTTAACACCAATGCCGGAGTCAACTCCTTGGCAATTTCATACTCTGTAAACTTTTTATGTTAAAAGCTCTGTATAGCTTTGCAAGATGATGATAGGTAGATAGGACGATAGGTATATCTACTATATAAAAATAAGTCGGGTTTTCCTTCCTGACGCTATAACTCCAGAACGCACAAACCGATTTCCACGGTTTTGCATTCGTTGGAAAGGTCTCGGGCTCCGTGAGGTTTATAGCAAAGAAAATTCAGGAAAAATTTCAACAATTTAAGAACGCGGACGAAGTCGCGGGCGTCCGCTAGTTTGTGTATAAATTTGTCATAGAATAGTAATTTACTTTGAGGAAAACGTTCGAATTTGGAAGAGGATTAATTGAAATCATATGATAGATCTTATCTAGAGAACTTCATTAAAATATAAAAATTGTTTCAAGACTCAGGAGCCCATAAAAAATTGCGAGCTCGTGTTATAGTTGAGCTGTGAGTTAATATATCACTCAGTCAGTCAGTCACCTTTCCCTTTTATATATTTAGATATTGCTGCCATCTATCTGCCTTTGTAACATCACTTGGTTATTATTATTTTTTAGCTTTTGACTTACACCACAAAATTCAACCTTTATGTGGGGTAGCTATTTAATTTTACACTCGCACTGTTTGCCTCTGATGGGGTAGAAGCCTTGGTAGGGGCCATTCATTCCGCCTACGCAGTAAAAATTTGAAAATCTAGTGAACCCGCATGGTACAGATCAGTGATTTTAATTCAGTTTTATGCCTTAGTGTAATTAACTTGCATCGACTTTTCGATAAACGAGTATAATTAATCTATCTACTGAAATCAACTTTTTACTTTGTATGAGTGTTTGCAAGTTATTCAAATTACTTCTATCAATACATTTCTTTTCGGTGCCCGTGACTTTGTCCGCGTGGATTAAGGTTTTTTATTTCTCACGGCAACTCTTTTCCGAGTTACAATGTTACCTATCTGTTAATCCTGGGTATGAGGTATCTCCATTCTAATTTTCAGCCAAACGGTTCTATCTTTGCGGCGTGATTGATTAACTAACATCCGTCCATTAATCCATGGATGGCAGTTTAATTACTCGACAGACATCCACGGTTGAACAAAGGTCTCTTGCATGGACTTCCTCAGGTCTCGGTCTTGCGCCGCCTGTATCCAGCGGCGGCGACTCGTTTGATATCGTCGACCTACCTAGTGGAGGGCCTGCCAACACTGCGCTTCCTGGTGCGGGGTTGCCAGTCCAGCACCTTGGAACACCAACGACCATCAGAGCTTCTCTTCGACTCGCTGAGCTATATCAGTATATCAGACTTTAGTTCTCCTACGGGTCTCCTGTAGAGAGATATCTCTATCGCCCGGTGAGTGACCCTTTAGTACATAGCCTTTGATTTAGATGTAACCAATAGTTTTCAACTTTTATCGCTTTTATAATATGAGTATGGAAAATAATAATAAAAATAAATTGTTCTTTTCTCTTCCTCTTTACCAAATAAAAACAAAATAAAGTACATCCAATTTAATTCGAATGTCTCTCTTTAACTGGTGTCGATAAATTTTAAATGGCCATCAGCTTTCCGACTCATTAAGCGAGAAAAAATTGGAGTGAATTTTTCGTAATAGTTAATTAAGAATTTCTTTATTCCCTCTCTGTTATTATTTTTACAATCTTTTACACGCGGTTTCACTCCCGCCATCTATCAAAAGTAATTCGAAGTGGGGATTATTATTCAAAATTACCAATTGGTTTTTTTTCGATTGTTAAGCTGTTCTTTAGGGATTTTTCCTATTTTTTTTAATTTGAAGCTACTCCTGTATAAAGGCAAAAATAAAACAAAAATAAATCAAATCGGTCAAGCTGTTTTTGAGTTTAAACCAGACTTCCTAACAGCGATTGATTTTATACATATATAGATTAAAATAGCTTAAATAGATAATAGCCGCTACATACAAGCGGCACGTCGCGTATTCGATATGTCCAAGCTTTAATGTACCTAGGTATATTAGCATGAAATCACATCTGTCACGAACAAAAATGGCTATGTGATATGAAGATGGAAGATGCATCAATTCTCGTACGTAATATGTACACGTCGTTACGTACAAAATAGGCATTTTAAAACAAGTGTAAATTGAAAATTAAAGAAATATATAATCCGCCATTTTGCGGTGGCGGCCATCTTGGATCGATTTTTATCAAACAGCTAAGAAGTCGGTAAGTTGGGAGTGCCCGACTAATTCATCTATCAAACAAAAAAAAAAAAAAACAAAATCAAAATTGGTTCATCCGTTCGACTGCTACGATGACACAGACAGACACACACACACACGCAGACTTTAGACGTCAAACTTATAACACCCCAAAAGGAGGCGATTCAATGTGATTTCACTCTTATTTTTGAATAACATTGATCATTTTAATTCTTCCTCGAATCTTTAAATTATTCCAATAAATTATCCACAAACTTGACGATGTTGAAAAATGTAAACAATCTAACTTTCATAATTAAATTTGTTAAAGTAAAAATTGTCTTTGAAATTAGTTTTGTGACTGGAATAGGACCAGAATAGGACATGTCATAAATATGTATTAGGGTTTCCAATCTGAGGGTTAACTATGTTAAGTTATAATGAGGTTTTAGAACATGGCCCGAAGTGGGCGGTACCCACCTACCCACCGGCTGATTCGACCTTAGCAAATTAAGGTTGGTGGTAAAGTGACGGTCGCAACTAGAATGGCAAATTTAATTAAGTCGCTAAAATCATTCGAGGAATATCTATTAATATTAAATACAGGGCCAAAGGTTCATACGAAGGAATGAATGAAAATCTGGAGTTCAAATGAACTCCAAATTTTCATTACAACAACAATAAAATTATTGTTATTCCTCATCTATAAAGAGACACCGTAACAAAAACACTGAGGCTGAAATCTATAGACCGCTCTCTCGCTCTACTCAGACTCAAGAAAGAAATAAAACGAGACAGATTTATGTCGGAGCATATTTATGTCTCGTTTTGACTTTTATCTTGAGTCCGAGCTAAGTCAGAGCACGCTCTATATAGATCTCAGCATTAGTCTGGAATTTTTCATCGGTCTTTTCGTGATTTTGACATTTTTTTTCATTTTTAAAATAATTACAAAATGGAATCAGTTATGTAACCTATCTCAACTAGATTTTAGTTGAAAGAACAAGAAATGGCAATATTTAACTCAAAACAGCAATGCAATGCGCCTAATGTAAACCGCCGCTAGCGACGCGCGGTACCTAAAGTGACTGTATATATCGGTGAAACTATTAATCATATTGTGATAATGATCATTTCTTTTCTTTCTTTCTTTATTTGCTCACATTTACTTCAACTGAGGGAACAGTTGAAGTAAATTCATCAAAACCGGTTCACTAGTTTTCAAGATAGTATAGATATCTTTCCCTTTTCAGATAAATAATCTTTATTTCGGTATATTGAAGTAAGTTTTTTTTTAAAAATTATTATAGCTTGTTTACTTATTTCGTATTAGCACAGATGAAAGTAACAAATCAAGCGATTTGTTACTTTAATTGTTGTTTGTTACGTCTGTTACGGCAGGCGTTATACATTCCAAACACTGTAAGATCCTTAAGTTTTCTAAATTATCTTTATACACCACTTTAGCAATTACTTTACAAATATGAAAAGCAGTGAAACAAAATTACGAGTGCTAACACTGTAGCAAATTTTAATACAACATTTTGAAATGGTACCAATTTATTTTCAAACAAACAATGTCGTTTCGCCGCCCGCCGTCTGCGTAACAGACAATTACGGGATTTAACGACCGTAAGAAAATTTCCGGACAGAAACATCTCATTTATACAAGTGAAAATAAATGGCAAGTAATCAAAATACTTTGTATTGTAAACGGGAAGGTTTACGTATTGTGAACAGGCACTTGGGTTTCAAAGAGCCAGACCCAAATTCCGCACTCGGCCCGATCATGTTCAAGTGAATGTCGTCTACGGCCTACGTCTTTATGTGGCTGCACAAAACCAAGCGACGAAGTGGCCACATTCATCATGCCACAATTGGGTATTCGACTAAATCCTAAATAAATAAATAAATCCTATTATAATATTATAAATGCAAAAGTTTGGATGAATGGATGTTTGTTACTCAATCACGCTGCAATGACTGAACCAATTTCGCTGAAATTTGACACAGAGATAGATTATAGTCTGGAATAACACATAAGCTACTTTTCATCCCTGAAAATAAAGGAGTTCCCGCGGGAATAAAAACCTCAATCCACGTGAACGAAGTCGCGGGCATTAGCTAGTTTTTTATATACTTAAAACCAGCGTTTGCCCGCAGCTTCGCTCACGTTGTGATCGATTTTTCAAACCTCTATTTTACACCCTTACCGGTTGAATTTTCAAAAATCCTTTCTTACCGGATGCCTACGTTATAATAGCTATCTGTATGCCAAATAATCCGATCCGTTCAGTGCATTAAGCTGTGCGGTGATAGATCAGTAATTTATTTTTAAATTGATTTATATTATTAGATTTCCTTATCTGCTCAGGTAACTTATATATTGTATATCTTAATCGCCATCACACTAACACTTTTCATACGAGTAATAGAAAAAGATGACGAAGACAAGTAGGTATAGTTCTATTTCATAGGGCCGCTGATAATATGCGGCGACAAACAAAAATAGTCGCTAGCGATTTCGTCGCAACCATAAAAAAGCGATTAATTTGAATAATTTCGAGAGTAACAAAAAATATAACTGTTATTGTAACGGAGCGATTCCATTGAAGAGAAGAAAAAAGACGTGAAAGAGTAGACCAATCAGCTCTTCATGGTTTTTGCAAAATGCACTACCTATGAAGTTGTATAAGCATAAAATCGCCTTAATAAAAACATATAATTTTTTTTACAAAATACTAGGTTTTAATACCGCGGGAACTGTTTACTTTTCCGGAATAAAATGTAGCCTATGCCTTAATCCTGGGTATTAGTTATTTCCATTCCACAGCCAAATCGGTTCATTCGTTCTTGCGTGAAGGAGTAACAAACAAACACACATATTACCTTTCGCCTTTATAGTATTAGTGTGATGATGGCTTGATAAAATTATTTCAGACTATTTACTACTTACGTCATTACTTACTACTAGAAATCGCAGTCAATGTAAGTTGCATAAAAACCTTATTATCTGATCTTATTATTTCTTGTTAGTATTTCTTTTTATTGTGTGTTTGTTGGTTGGATTGTGGATTGGTCCTTCAATCAAAGCTACCGATTGAAGTGATTTTTTGCATGGTAGACTTGAGGACCTGGAGAGTGACATTGGCTACTTTTTATCCCGGAAAATTGAAAAGTTTTCGCGGGATTTTAAAAACTAAATCCACTTGAAAGAAGTCGCGAGCATCAGCTACTAAAAAATATTACATACCTTTCATAGTGTCAAACATTTCTCCGCTCTTCTCTGCTTCAGTGGAAACGCACCCTAATGGGACATTTGGAATTCAGTCGTTGTTTTATCGTTGGGCGATCGTTAATGGGACCTTAATATCGCGTTGGCACCTCGTGGGGCATACTCCTTATCATTTTTACAAAGTCCTTTTTGAATACCAAATGTACCCTTAGCTCCGATACTGAAATTGTTCTTAAGGACTTACTCATCGATAAGTCCCGTCACACTGATTAGACAAATTGTATTGTATATTATTCTATTATTCTTATTATGAGTGAATTTGCACTTGTCAGTCCAGTGTCCGTCCGTCTGTCAAAGCCTTATAACTTCTGAATTACTTAACGTAATTACTTCAAATTTAAATATAATATGTAAACTGATAGCCTTCAGCCGAATATTGCATAAAAAAATATAAAAAGCTTTATTTCAGGGGGGCTCTCATAGAAGCGTGTGTGAAGAAAAATTTTTTTTGTTGCGTTAAATAGACTTGCGATAGCTGTTTAAAAATATTTGTATTCACGCGAAAGCACTTTATATTAAAGAAAGGATAATGAGATCAGATAATAAAATTAAAACCACTTGGAACATAGTTAATAGTGAATCTGGTAAAAGTAAATCTCGTGATGTTAACTTCGAGATCGTTGTTAATGGTAATAAAATAACCGCAGATGGAGAAGTTGCCAATACATTCGAAAACTTCTTCCGAAACATTCCTTTAGTGTTAACAGATTCACTAAACTCCTCCTCTACCGCAGCTCAGAGTTTGCTAAGGGGCAGTGTTAAAGAGTGCAATGTTCTATTTGAATTTCAACATATTACTGCAACAGATATTATTAAAAATTTTAAGTTGTTGAAAATGAAAAATACTGGTGATTTATGGGGTATCTCTGTAAAAGTAATATCTAGTATAATTTATGATATCGCCCCCTACTTAGCTGTAATTTTTAATGAATGTGTGGATTTGGGCACCTTTCCAAATCTAATGAAACATGGGAAACTTATTCCCCTATTTAAATCTGGAAATAGAAACGATCTAAATAATTACAGACCTATTTCTATCTTACCCGTTCTTAGTAAGGTTTTTGAAAAAATTGTGCTTAATCAACTTTTACTCCATTTCAGTATAAATAACTTGCTTCACCCCAAGCAGTATGGCTTCACTAAAGGCCGTAATACTACTGATGCTGGTGCCAAACTGCTAGAACATATTTACGATGCCTGGAAGCATTCGCAGAATGCTATTGGGGTCTTCTGCGACCTTTCCAAGGCATTTGATTGTGTTGATCACCAAACCATGCTAATTAAACTCAACCATTATGGTATTAAAGGCGTTGCACTTGATTTCATTGCCTCTTATCTCAGTGACAGACCTCAAAAAGTGTGCATAGGTGATATGAAGTCCCAGGGTTCATCTGCTGCAATGGGTGTCCCGCAGGGCTCTATCTTGGGTCCCTTTTTATTCTTAGTATATATCAACGATTTGCCTTACCATGTAGGCGATGCCTGCGAGATTGTATTGTTTGCAGATGACACATCTCTTATTTTTAAAACTGACAGAAGAAAAGAAAATTTTGACGATGTGAACAGTGCCTTATCGCATGTATCCCACTGGTTCACTGTTAATAACTTGCTTTTGAATGCTAAAAAAACAAAATGTTTAGAGTTTATTTTACCCAATGTCAAGCAAGTTGATAAAAAAATCATAATAAATGGTGAAACGCTGAAGATGGAGAACTCCACAGTGTTTCTGGGGGTGACCCTTGATAATAAGCTTCAGTGGGGCGCTCATATAGAGACACTGGCGGGTAAACTTAGCGCGGCTGCCTTCGCTGTTAGGAAAATAAGGCAATTTACCGACGTTGAAACAGCTAGGCTCGTTTATTTTGCATACTTCCACAGTGTAATGTCGTACGGAATATTACTGTGGGGGGGAGCTGCTGATATAGAAACTATTTTTGTATTGCAAAAAAGGGCCATCCGATCAATTTATAAACTCGGTTCGCGAGAATCTCTTCGTGAGAAGTTTAAAGATATTGGTATACTTACGGTGGCTTCACAGTATATTTATAACAATGTAGTTTTTGTGAAACAAAATATTCATCTCTATAAACAGAGAGGTGATTCACATGATCTATTAACTAGAAACCGTCATAAACTAGTAACGCCTTACTTTCGTGTGCGTAAAGTGCAGAAGTCCTTTGTGGGGTCGAGTATACGCTTTTATAACTTGATTCCGAAAGACATTGTTGATTTACCATTACATAAATTTAAACAGAGTGTAAAGAAACATTTATTAAGTAGAGGTTATTACACCGTTAATGAATTCCTTAATGACAAAGTTGCTTGGAAGCAATCGGCTTTGCCCCAGCTGTCCACAAGATAGATAAGCTACGTATTGTAACATTTTTTTATTTTTATTTTTTGTTCTACTGTATTCTGTTCTACAGTGTTTCTACTGTATTTGTGTCTCGGTCATGTCTTAAAATGAGTATTTTAATCTTGATACTCAATTCGATGTCTTAACTCTTAGCATGGGTGGCCTAAGTATGTCATGCTCACTTAAACATTTCTGTGGTGGTGTCGTGTGGTGCGGGTTGTTACGTTCCCTCAAATATGGTTGAGCGAAGCAATGGCTGGATCATGCGTCGTGCTCGTGAACGGGTGCCGCCAACGGGAATGGGTCTGCTTTGACTTCCCATGCTGACATGTGTTAGATTGTATTTATTGTATTTTTGAAGCTTCACTGTGGAAGCACTGTATACTTAGCTTAGTTTTATTACTTATTGTAAAATTAGTTTATTTTATTTTTTGAAAAGAGCAACTGCTGAGTTTCTTGCCGGTTCTTCTCAGCAGAATCTGCATTCCGAACCGGTGGTAGATTTTTGACTTATCATAAGTGCTACAGGGTAGCCTACATGAAATAAATAAATTTTGAATTTTGAATTTTTTTGAATTTTGATATATTTTTTTAAAGACGACTTTAAACAGAGAACAAAAATATATATTTTTTAATTTTTCCCTTAAAATTGACGAAATGGGGGGCTTTCAAAGTGGAGATTTTAATTTGAGCCATATGTCAAGAATTACTGAATATTAGAACGTAAAATTTGGTTGAAAATTCAGTTATCTCCTGTACTTGAACAACAAATACTAAAATTAGATAAATATTGGTAAGAAACGAAATCACTTAATTTTTAATGCTAATAGATTGTTTAGGATTGTTTTACTATTCACTCACTAGATGGCGTCACTATCTTTTGGGAATTATAGGATACCGCAAGGTCTCAGTTCGGGGCGAACCACTAGTTTAAATAATTTTTTATTCCCATCATAGACATAAAAGGTTAAAAAGATGTTTTTTTTTTTTGTTTAATACATAAGACAGCTCATGACTGCGGTCAGTAATCATATCTGACGGTAATACCCGCGACTTCAACCGCGTGAATTTAGTTTCTAAGAAATTTGTTTGATTTTCTGCCAACAAAAAGAAGTCTATGTTACTCTTCAGATCCTCAATTGCGGTCTACGAGTATACCCATCCAAAACATCACGTAAATCTTAAACATTCGTAAATCCGTAGCTCTCTTGCGATGTGATTAAAGGACAAACATGCAAACAAATACACTTTTGCATTTATAATATTAGTTAGTATAGTTAGTTAGGTATGCTGAACATAATAATAATAAATCTTTATTTATTTATCAATAAACGTAGGTACATACTGTGGAAGTAAAAACTGTGTTACAGGAGACAAGATATACAGCAATTTGTCTTGCCCTCCGGTCTGACTTGTATCGCCGGCCTTATCGCCACTTCCCAGTATAAATTCAACATGGCCAGATGATGTCACGTGATTTACGGCTCTCTTTACCGAGATTCTTTTCATGATCTCATTACAATTCCGCGGACACACTACTCGTTCCAACATCTGCTTTAATATTGATTCTATTTTTAAAAGATAGTCTCGATAGAAAAGTTTAGAGCAAGATTAAAAAAACAAACAAGTAAAATTATGAGCTCAGAACTTTGATTATTCAAAGAAACTTAACAAGATAAAATTAAAATTTACCTGATAAAGTGTTATTATCAGGTAAATCCAGATTTCTTAAGAACTTTCACGTCTTTCAACTCATATTCCCATTAATATGCGAAAGTTAGATTATTTCTTAGTCTGTTGATTTGTCCTTTAATCACGCAGCAACGGAGCAACGCATCGTTGTACTGACGTGAGAGATTTTTTGGTAGTTGAAGACCTGGAGAGTATCGTTGGTTTTGCTGGAGAGTGGCAAGTTTATCCTGGAAACCACGAGGTGTTTAAAACCAATCTTTTTACAGACGAAGTCGCGAGCAAAAGCTAGTAATGAAATGAATATATCATGAGGGCGGATGCGTCTTGATCGGTCTTCTTATTAGATAACAACTGCCCCTTACCGGGAATCTCGAGCTTTGAACGTATGTTGATGTATTATGATAGCGCGCGGCGATAACGAGCGGTGGCTGGATACTGAGAAATCGCTGACTATTTATTAGCAAGAAACTCAAGTATAAGCAAGTTTAGTGTCATTAAACTTAAAGCTGATACTTTCTAACATTTATGTTGAGATCAGCCATAGAACTCAAATATGCTCTGACATAGTCTCGTTTTAACATTGTCTTGATTCTGAGCAGACGCAGAGTACGGTCTATAGGTTTAAGCCTTAATATTTGTTATAATCCGAAGTGGTTAATACCTAAACAAAATTATCAATTTTGGTTTTTACGACTTTTCAGCACTTTTCTTGGGTTTTCCCTATTTTTTTTTTGTTTTAATCCACCCCTGTAGTAAGGAACCAATGTCACCGACATAGCGCAACGAGTCACGAAACTGAATTGGAAACGGGCAGGGCACATAGTTAGAAGAGCTGATGGTCGTTGGGGTCCCATCCAACATACTGGAGTGGCGTCTCCGCACCGAGAAACTCAGTGTTTACAGACCGCTCACTAGGTGGACTGACGTCATCAAACGAGTCGCTGGGAGCCGCTGGATTCAGGTGGCGCAAGACCAAAGCCCGTGGAAGTCTATGCAAGAGAAATTTTTCCAGCAGTGGACGTCTATCAGTTGACCAAGAAGAAGATTGGTTTTCGTTCATTATTTGGTTGATTTCAAACTAAATTTTGTTTGACATAGTTTTGTTTTTTCGTACCAATTTTCTCTACCATCACAACGTCTTTCGGGTCAGTCCTCAGCCAATATGAAACAGAAACCGTTACCCGTGTCAGTAAATATAGTTGTAACGACACGGATTTCGCAAAACAGCTTGTTTTGTGACAGCGCGTCACGTCAGTGTCACGCGTTGAGTTGACGCTAGATTAATAGATGGGCAGAGTTTTGGACAAGGGGCCACTTCCTACAGCGGTGTACGGGTTAAAATTAGATTCATTTGGCTGTTGAAAGATGCTTTGGAAACTTGTTTGAATGAGGTTAGAGGGAACAACGTAATGGGATGTACTGTCCTTATAGCGTGCCATAAAGTCTATCTCAAACTCAAAGGTTCATTCTCCACCCGTTGCAATGTTGATGCACCCACTCCTAATAATAATAGAAACAGAAATAGAAGCTTTACGCTTATTTAGAGGGAAGAGGGGAATATTACTCAAGGTAAGCATGACTTATCTTCGTGGTCGAAATACCACGATCTCGCACAAGCGCTTTGCTTCTTCATTCCTATTACGCCTAAAGAAATGCCCTTTCGGCTTTCGTTTTTCGAACTAACTTTATCTTGGGTATTTTAAATCAATGGTGAATAGGTATCTTCTTGGCAAGCGCGCTCCATCTTACACTATGCTCTTCACAAACATTCGCATCTATAATATTAGTAGGATTTACATAATATTCTGTTAGACCGTAACGCCTAAACTATTAAATTAGATATAAATTGATTCGTTATTAATGATCCGGATGACATAGACTACATATTATATGAACAAAATCAATTTTACATCCAATTTTCCTTAACCAGGTTACAGTTTTTAAACTTGTCACAATAAAGAAAGGACGTAAATTCCTCTACAAAACAGCTTAAAACATTTCTTGTAAAGAACAAAACCTAATATAGCAATCTAGGCATCTTAAAGGAATCCTTAGCTTCAGGGGACGCTCAAAATAAACTGTCACCCCGAGCTAACGGACGCTTAGACGCAGCTGTTCCGTTCCAGAGATATCGATTGCAAAAAGGACAGACAAACTGACATGATAGAGCTGTGTGCTTAGCGTCAGGTTACGGGCTTGCGTTTTGTCTGAAAATATCATATTTTTCGGTCCCCGAAGTTTGAAGTATTCTTATAAAGTTCGTAAACGGGAGTGTGCCTGAAAATAAGTACAGTAAATACTTTTTAAGCATAATATTAGCCGTGCTGAAAATAACTAATATCATCTTTTCACTAAAAAGATATTCTATTCCAGTCGTCTTGTACATTATTCTTAACTATGATAACTCAAAAATATGTTTTTTTATTCGCTCTAATTGGGTGGTTCAAAAATAAAAAAAATAGGGAAAGCCTAAAAGAACAGCCGAAAAATCGAAAACTCAGAATCGATAATTTTGAATAGGAATTACCACTTCGAAATTCTCTACTTTTAATCAATAGATAACAGGAGCGAAGTTGCGGGCAAAAGCTATCTCCGCTTGATTTTAATTGAAAAAAAAAACAAAATTGACAATATTTAACCCCATAAAGCGAAGTAAAATGCGCGCGATCAGCTGTTTATTAAAGTTCAAAGCATTCATCCTTAGTACCTATTACAGATACTTGTCACATAATAATGTAATATGTATTTCTCTACCAGAAATATGATTTATCGGCGTTTTTTGCTCGAGCTTAATAATCGATGTTACGATGGTAACATGATGAGCTAATCGTGTGCGACTCCACTTGCACTAGACCGGTTTTTATTCTGCACTGGAGGTCTACCACCTACCTTAAACAGCAATGAAGTAAACGTTTTGACTGGAACTGACATTGTAGTAAAAGCTAGTAAAATGTAAAAGCTAAATCGTAAAAGTGTCATGCTTATTTTGTCGCGTTTCAGTCCTTTGACGCCAGTTAACGAGAATAATTTTGAAAGCATTATTTGAATATACAAAGCGAATAAAACTCTTCGGAGGTTACGTTTTATTCAGAAACAGACGAAAATTCGAATAAAAATTTTCGTAAAAGCAACAACATTCGAAAAAGTTAAAACATTTTTTTGTATCAACGGACGCGTAATTGTAATAAATGTGAGAATGACAGCGTGAAATTTTACAAAAGTTTTGCCCGCTCCGTGCCTTTAGTATGAGTGAAATTTCGAAACATAAAAAGAAAATAGAGTAATTGAAGTGAAACATCGCGGAGTATAAAATATCCGCTTATTTTTTGCAACACTGTTTATCTCAAAAATCCCGATTTTTTTCATAAAAATTATTTAAAGGTTTCAATGGGTGACCCCATTCTTAGATTTTGATTTTACAGTTTTCTCAGTTTTTCTGTGAGTTCGATTTTCAAGTAATGTCTTTTATCCACATTTTTGGGATAAAATAATACAATGTGAGTTAAAAATTATTGCAGTTGATTAGATTACTAATTCTGAATCAACCTGTTTTGCCAAGAAAAATAACTTTGTATGCAAATTGAAAAAAGCTCTAACACTGAATGTATTTTAAACTAAAGATTTTTTGGTCATTAAATGTAAAGTATATCTTCATTTTGGATTTACTTTACCGTAACTATGTTTTAATGCTCGATATCTATAAACGTTGTCGAGGTGAGAAAACTTGTGCTAAAAGTTCTGGTAAGTAATAATGTTTCGCTATGTATGAATGTAGAAAAATAAAATTATGCAAAGCACGGTCACTGTTGAATTGCCTTAACCAAATAATATGCAAAACGTTGTTGTTGGTTATTATTCGTCTCTAAAAAAACATTTAGGTAACATTTCATTTTTACTTTGATCAGATTTATGCTCGACTGAATGTCCATTGCCTCAATTACTAGCAGAAGCTAAAACTCTGATTATTATTATTAGACTAGCTAAAACATGCGAAAATTGACTTACTGCAAGTTTTTACACAGTGCAAGTGACTTGCCAGAACTGTCTGCTGCGATTTTTATTGCTAATGAATAATTGGTTTTCTGACTAACTTTTCTGGATAGTTTCCTCCGACTCAACCTGTATCTTTGTTTTTTTTTATTCGAAATAGGCTTGCGCTTGACGACAATCAATATTAGATAGCACTGATGAGGCTTAGGTTTTTATTCACTCTTGCTTTGAAGGTACTTACTCAATTACCAATACTGACATTTGTTTTTTCAACAGGATTCCGTGTTTTTTTATCCGAAATAGGCTTGCGCTTGACGACAATCAGTAGATAGATGAGGCCTAGTTGGAGCGCGCTTGCCTAGAAGATGCCTATTCACTCTTGCCTTGAAGGTACTCAAATTATAGGTGGCAGGAATCACGGATGCTGGAAGAGTGTTCCAGGGTGTTAGCGATTCTTATCAGAAACGTTTAATTAAAGCGTTTCGTTCGAGTAGGTTGGATTTCTACCACATAAGGATGCCAACGCTCATGACTTCTCGCAGTTCTGCGGTGTAGTTTTTTGCTGAGATAAACTGCTCCCGATACCACGCGCCCGGCTTTCTTCTTAAACTGATGTGTAATTTTTGACGCACGGACGAAGTCGCGGACATCATTTAGTTTTAAATATTAGCAACTATAAACAGCTGTAGTTAAATTGTAGGTTGAACATATAAATGATGAAGTAATTAACTTATTCAAACAATTTTTTAAAACAGCAAAGAGTATCATTATTTTTTATCGCCAATAAAGTGAAGTGATTATTTACTCGCTTCCTCGCCCGTGCCTGCCGGATGTTGACAGCACGTGGTGGTGCGGGGCCGAAAATACCCCGCGTGTTGATGATGCGCCGAGTTAACCCGCGCGCATGAGATAAGATTTAGAATATTTTTCTTAAGATTTAAAATCCAAGAATTTTTCTTAAAAGTCAGGAGAACTTGAGCTGATTTGCAAAAAGTTTCAGCATAGGAAATTTTTTATCACCAATAAAGCGAAGTGATTGTTTCCTCGCTTCCTCACCCGTGCCTGCCGGATGTTGACAGCACGTGTTGGTGCGGGGCCGAAAATACCCCGCGTGTTGATGATGCGCCGAGTTAACCCGCGGTGGATGCACATGAGGTACGATTTAGAAAATCTTTCTTAAGATTTCAAATCTGAGGATTGTTTGTATAACTCCTAAGTTGCGCCGGTTTGGTACAAATTGTTTTGATGCCAATGTATTGAGCACATAGATCCTAATAATCCTATTATGTATGGATGGATGTTTGTTACTCAATTACACCGCATCGACTGAACCGATTTAGCTGAAACTTGGCGCAGAGATAGATTATAGTCTGGAACAACACACAGGCTAGACAAGGCTTTTTATCCCAGAATTAAAAGAGTTCCCGCGGGAATTAATAAACCTTAATCCAAGTGAACAAAGTCGCGGCCATCAATTAGTATGACAATACTTATCTTGAATTTTTAACCGCCGAATAGCATTCCGTATCAGTAGAAGATTCAAGCTTTCCAAAATTCTATCAAAACTAATCAGCTTCAAGAACAACAGTAGAAACTAAACAGAAACTATCTACAAATTAACCAAATCTTGCGTCGAAGCGTTACATTAAAATGGATCTATGTAAATTTGCGGTGTGGACTGAACGAAGCCTGTTCGCTGTAAACACGATAATGGTTAGTCCCGCAAATTGCTCGACAGAGATGAGTCGGAATTCATTTGTAACTAACTAGTTTTTGCCTGCGAATTCGTACATGCATTGAATTCATACTATACCTAGTACTTACTCTGAATGTCTAACTTTATATGATCGTGATTGATTATAATATGCTTACTTACAAATTATTCTTAATTTTAATTAATTCTTAAAATTAAGTAAGTAAAAAAGTAGTAGTATATTCTGCATCTTTTTTAGAAATAAAATTCCTCAGGGTTGAAATTGCATTTATTTTTCACTGGTTATACCGGTCTAACAAAATAACCGGCCAAGTTCGAGTCACATAGATGATGTATGGATGGATGTTTGTTACTCCACGCCACAACGAATATACCGATTAGACAGAAATTTGGATTGGGTAAAATGTAGCCTATGTATTAATACCCAGGATACATCTTGTCGCAGAAAACTAAAGCGTTTCCGCGTGAATTGATAAACATTAATCCACGCGGACGAAGTCGCGGGCATCGTCTAGTAACAAATAATTATGATCATCTAAGACGTGAATAAGACGCGAATGAACTAGGAACGTTTAGTTTATCCCAGAACTGTTTACCCCTCTGGCGCGCATTCCGTCTTATTTCGGTATTTGAGTCGAGCAGGGACAGTTTGGATGCGATCCAGTATTGCTCGCGCGCACCGCGGTATTGATCGTGAAACGCGATTTCAAAATACGTTCAAAATACCGCACAAAAATACGCGGGTGCAAAAATGTCACACCGGAATTTTAGGGTTGAGTTGAATTGAAATTGCGTGCGAGTTTTTCAACGTACCTCTACCGTATATGCGTAACGATTTGTGATTGTGCTGAAAATGGATGCTACTCGTGCAGTGGTTTTTAGTGGATTGCAGGTACATTTCTAGTACACATGAACCAATTATAATGGGAACGTGTCAAATGTGTTATTTTGTTAAACATTTACTGAGGTTCCGCTTAGTGTTGTAAAAATGTTGTGGTTAAAATAAATATTCGAATTTAGTAATATGAGTGGCGTAAGTTAATAGAATAGTCTAGAATGTGAAGTGAATAAAGAAGACGCAAATAAAAGAACTACTATGGATGCTAAATACAGCAACGATTAATCTTACAGGACCGAGTTCAAAAGTGACTCACTTGCACGGCAGTAAAACGAAATCACCAAACAAACTATAAAACCAAAGAGTAGTATATTTTAAGCAATGCAATGAGAGCAAATCGGTGGACTTAACGAAAATGGCCGCCGGGCACGCGACTCCGTTTATAAGTCACAGTTTGTTTATTTATATAGCCGTCTCGCTCTTATTGCCGATGGCCAACGATGGGGCGACGATTTACGAAGATCCACGAAGCTTTTCTAAAGAAGAAAAGCGGTTGTCCAGGGAATATCATCTGAGGCAGGGCGCTTTGAGGGGGCTGATTGTTAAACCTGGGAAGAATTATGATCTTCAGCCTGTGGAGATGTTTCTAGGGATTCCGTACGCAGCCCCTCCGATTGGAAACTTGCGGTTTATGCCTCCAGGTAAGATCTGTAGAGGTGCTAAATTGGCACTCGTGAAACACAAAGAAAAATCAAATTGTTTTGCTATAATCTACTAAACCAGAAAAAATTTGCAAGCACAATTCCAAAGACTTGCCCAATGACTCTACACTGGCTCCTCAATGACATGTGCAATATAAAGTCAGTCAGTCAGCATTTCTTAAAGATGCTCCATCGTAGGAGGGAAACGTGAAATGTATTTCAAAGGATTTGTGCGGTTTTGCCATCCGTTTGTTTGCTGCGATGATATACATAGACATAAAAATAAAGTGGTAACACCTTTTACAACTTACTACCAAAAAACTTATAACACCTTTTATTGCGTTGGAGGTTAAAAATGACGTAGTTGTGGTAGAGTTGTTTGTAACATAATATTGATGATGATGGGAAAATATCCAGAGATTAGTAGACCAACTCACCCAGGGTTAGTCCTAATGTCTGCAATTTTTTTGAACAAAGTTTTCCCTCTTCAAATGATTTCTGGTGCAAATGTATATGAACGTTCACAGCAAGAGTTTTTCATTTACTGTTCTAAATTACTTTTGCTGCACTTTCATTCTATTTTAGTAATCTAAAATCTACTGTGCAAGAAAATAGAATTCAGTAAAATTAATGGCTATCATTACTCTTCAAAGTTTATACAATATTATGGAAAACTGTCTTTTCTTTTGTGTTTTACAATTCAAATAGTTTCTTTGTTTTAATATAAAAAGCATTTTCTGTGCTCTATTATTTCTTTGCCTGTTGAGGTCATTTTAAATACCTACCTACCCTATAAAACCTAAAAAGTAGACTTTCTTGTGGAAACTTTAAGTTCAAATATTATTATATTTTTTCATTGGATCGGACTGTTTGGCATACAGATAGCTATTATGACGTAGGCATCTACTATGAAAGAATTTTTGAAAATTCAACCCCTAAAGAGTAAAATAGGGGTTTGAAAAATCGAACTTAAGGTGAACAAATTCGCGGGCAAAAGCTAGTCTTATAAATAAACTTAAAAATCGAGTACATGATTAAGAGATTGTAGGTAGCGTCTGTTCAATAGCACCATAGGTGAATGCTGGTGAATGGAAAAATAGATTGTAGCAACATTTTGAAAAAGTTTTCGATGAATAAAACAGTTTGAAAATTTACACAAAAATAAATCTGATTTTAATTAAAAATAAACTAATTCAAATTTATTTATTTCGTATAGGCCAATTTGTGGCACTTATGACAGGTCGAGACTCTACCATCGATTCGGAAAGCTATGCTGAGAAGAGCAGGCAAGAAACCCAAAAATGTTACATTTAGTAGCTTGTCTATCTTGTGGACAGCTGAAGCAAAGCAGATACTATGGACACATTAATGTGGAAAGGTGGAATAAATGGAAATAACCGGTCAAATGCGAGTTGGACTCATACGAATGGATCATGAGATACAGCCCGCTGACAGACGGACGGACGGACAGCGGAGGCTTAGTAACAGGGTCCCGTTGGTTACCCTTCGGGTACGGGATCCTAAAAACCATTGTAGGTACCGTACCTACAATCTCCTTAAAAAAAAAGAATATTAGCCCAGCAGCACTTGACTTATATTCTCCTCTCCCCTCCAAATAAGCGAAAAGCTTGTGATAGGAGTAGGTACGACAATAGTGCAACGGGTGGGGTTCGAACCTGTGACCTTTCAGTTTTCAGTCCGTACCTTTAACCGTTGGGCTATTGAGGCTTAAATCAAGTATCTTAATATCTCTAGATCACGTAGGTACCTACTCGAAACCACTACATGTGCCCAACAGGTAGTCAACAGTGTTTTGTTTCCAGTGAGCGCACCACCCTGGCCCGGCGTCCGGATGGCGACGCGGTTCGCGCCAGTGTGCCCACAGGCCTTTCCCGTCATCAAGAAGGGGAACCCCCCCTCCCTGGGCAGGCAGCACTACCTCAGCAGGCTGAAGCCGTACCTGGCTCAGGAGTCCGAGGACTGCTTGTATCTGAACATCTACGTGCCTTATAGAGGTGAGAACTCATTTTTTAAGCGATTTCAAAAAAGGTGGTGGAACTTTTTTTAAATATTTTTCATGTAAGTTCCCCGATTACTCAAAGACGCCTGGACCGATTTGGGATATTCTCTTTTTTGTTTAAAAGGGTATACTTCCCGAGTGGTCCCATGATCGTCAGGTCAGGATCCGGAATGGAATCCTGGAGAAATCAAGGGAACTCTTCAAATTTTAGAAGCACACTGCATGTGATTTGGATATTTTTTATAGTAACTTGTGGATTTCCTTTCAAAAAGCACAACTATTTGATTTTCTTGGATAAAAAGAAGCCTATGTCACTCTCCAGGTCCCCAACTATATCCATGCAAAAAATTACGTCGACTCATTGTTCCATTGCGGCACGATTGAAGGACAAACCAACAACATACATTCGCATTTATAATATTATGAAGGAATAAGAAATATTAGAAAGGAGGTAAGGATATTAGTAGGGATTGGTAAGGACTGCTTAACTTGTCCTCATTAGTTACCGTGCTCGCTTCTAACTCGCTTAGATAACACTCGTCCCTTCAATCATTCGCAAAAACAATCCCCTGTTCCAACGTAACCCGGTTTCCTGCACTACACATGTCGGCAGATAGGACAGTCCCATTTGGAACGGGGTCAGCGCAACAGCGAAGCGGCTCTCAGCTGGAATTGCACACTGGCCTAAACACGGCGGAAACGCTTCTGTGGTCTGACGGCACTTACTTTTGATGTCAGCGACTGTACTTGGGATCTTTTTAACCGACTTCAAAAAAAGGAGGTACTCAATTTGACGCGTATTTTTTTTTTGGCGATGTTACTCCATCACTCCGTCAAAGGACCATGGGCAATTTTGTATGGACCCCGTCCCCACCCTCCAACAGTCACCGGATTTATGTTAATATGTTCATTTCGATCCAAATAGACGTAAACAGTTGGTTTCAGCTTCAAAATCGATGGGGTTCTTAAAAAAAAAAACTTTTTGTTTGAAAATGATTTAGTTCTGTTATTTTTTCTATAGTTTATAGTACAAAAATTATATAACAGTAAAAATAACTACTTCTGCTCTGTTACAAACACCATTTTGTACATTGACATCATCCGCGTTTCTTTGAATTTCTGGACCTAGGACGTCATAGTCGGCGTTTCCGATGCGACCTTGTCGCGTAGCACTGCTAGCTCTTTGCCAGCATCTATGGCACACTATCATCGTGTTATTGAATACAACCTGAAAAAAGAAGAAAACTCGAGGAGTATTAGAATCTGCCTTCTGAAGCAAGGGTCGCGGGGTCAAATCTCGTAAGGCACAAGTATTTGAGTAATGAATATGACGCGTTATGTATTAACTACTGTTAATAGACGTCATAAAAAATGAGAATATTATATAAAAAAGATTTTAGTTACCTGTATCAGCGCATTTTGTGAAATATAGTTAACTAATGGGTCGGTGAGGGGGTTATTTCGTAGCTGGTTATTTTTATGTATTTTGGAATTAGTCATCAATAATACGTCAACGAAATATTTTTTTAAACGTAAGATACAATGAGAACCCCATGCATTTGGGCATCGTCGCCATAGTAAAAAAATATGATCTTGTCAAGATCTATCAATTGCTCTACATTTCATTCTTGTTGATAGGTGGGGACGATTCCGCCCATAGTCCTTTGAATCGGTTTCAATTTTTGTTTATTTTATTTGAAAGGACGTATCGTCAGGTTGGTCCTATTTAAATTTAGTGAAGATCTGATAAAAATGACGGCACGATGTCAGCGACGTTTGAAGTCGGTTTTTAAATATTTTTTTGAATATCTATTTTAAGAGTACCCGCAGACTTTCAATCTCAAGTTAGACAACTAATCAGACCAGATAGATGTCCGTCCATATTTACATAATTTTACACTAAAGTGCATTTAGGATTCCAATCGTAAACATTTATAAAACGATTCAGGTTTCCTTTTACGGAATTCCGAGTCATCACTGCTGTTAACATGCATGCATGCAGGCGATGGCCTGAGCAGATGTTTCTGAGCACCCGTGTGAAAGTTGAATGTCAAATCGATGCATTTTTAGGTCATTTTCCTTTATCTTCACCATCCTTACTTCCTTACTTCCTTAATATCCTTTCTATTTTTTTTATTCGATGACAAAATATAGTCCTTGACTGCGATCTCAACTACAGTCTAAGATGGTAGCGGGCTAACTGGGAAGGGGTTAATGGCAGTCTTCATTCAACCCATACTGCTAATCGGTTTCAACTCGCCATCGTGCCGGAACGCTAAATCGCTTGGCGGCACGTCTTTGACGGTAGGGTGGTAACTAGCGACGGCCGAAGACAAATTTTGTCTGGTGGGAGTATATTTAATATACTCCTTTCTAATATAATAAATACATAATTATTATAAATACGAAAGTTTGTGGAGATGGATGGATGTTTGTTACTTTTTAACACAAAAACTACTCAACAGATTTTGATGTTAGGTATATGTCAGAAAATTAAATAGGCTACATTTTATCTCAGAAAATTAAAAAGATTCCACGGGAGTCAAAAAACTACACGGATGAAGTAGCGAGCATTTAGTTCTTACTTTCTTACTAATATTATAAATGCGAAAGTGTGTTTGTTTGTCCTTTAATCTCACGGCAACAAAGCAACGGATTGACGTGATTTTTTGCATGGGCATAGCTGAGGACCGGGAGAGTGACATAGGCTACTCCCGGAAAATCAATGAGATCCCGCGGGATTTTTAAAAAACTAAATCAACGCGAGCGGACCCGCAGGCATCAGCTAGTCTAAATATATAAAAGGCAAAAGTGACTGACTGACTGATCTATCAACGCACAGCTCAAACCACTGGACGGATCAGGCTGAAATTTTGCATGTAGATAGCTATTATAACGTAGGTGTCCGCTAAGAAAGGATTTTTGAAAATTCAACCCCTAAAGGGATAAAATAGGGGTTTGAAAAATCGAACTTAACGTGAGCGAAGCCGCGGGAAATAGCTAGTAGTAAATAAAGCAGAACTTTAATCGCGTAGGAATTTTTACTTAATTTCTGATAAACAAAAGCTATAGGAGAACAAAGAAGTAGGTGAACAAAGACTGGCCGGTTTGAGCATTGTACACTGCTCAACTGGCTGCCTATTTTAAATTTTCAGTCTAGATCTAGACAATAAGTCTACTTCGGTGTAAATGTGGCTATATTAAAATTTAATTCAATCTGTAGACCAAAGGTTGGGAGGACAATACGAAAATTTTTAACTCTTTTTATCGTCCAGCAAAATATAATAGAATACTTATAATGTCTATACTCATTTAAAATTGTTTAATAAAGATTAATAAATTTTTATGTTTAATTTTCTAAATATATAAAACGTGGCTGACTGATCTATCAATGAACAGCTCAAATCACTGGACGGATTGGGCATACATATACCTATCAAAATAACTAGTATTTTAGTAAAAGACAAACTAAAAATAGTCACCTAGTTTGAGAAATAGCCACAGTTTCCCACTGGGACCGGTAAGGGATCTATTATTGGGCCACTGAAGAATTTGGACACTCTAGGGACGGAAGTGTATTTATAGCGGGGAATTGAGAACAGGCGCCGCAGAGTTATTGTTTCACGATCTGTGAATCAGATAATACACAAGTTTGAGAACATAATGAGTTTCTTTCCGTCTCTTCTCAGCAGCATCTTCTTTTTTTCCGAGTGGTGGAGTTGTGATTTGTGCTCAAGGAAAAACAAAATTCTTTTGCTGTAATTAACGAAACCAGAAAAATCTGTATGACTGAAAATCAGTTTGGGTATTTTTAAAACAAGTGTGAATAGGCATCTTCTAGTCAAACACATTACACCTTAGAGCACTTCATCAATTTTCATCAGGTGTTAAGATTGCGCCTATCCTACTAATAATATAAATGGGAAAGTTTTGGTGTATGAATGGATTGATGGATGGATGGATCACGCGTAACGAATGAAACGACTTTGCTGGGCACAGAGATAGATTATAGTCTCGAATAACACAATATAGGCTATTTTTATCCCGGAATATAGGAGAGTTCCCACGGGAATTAAAAAAACCTCAATCCACGCGAACGATGTCGTGGGCATCAGCTAGTCAGCTTGTAATGTATAAATAAAAAAAGACGTGTGGCACTCGGGGACTGCCGCGGTAAAGCTATTGCATAGCATTTTTTATCAACGCCATCTAGCGGCTCACCGTAGAGGAGTCCCGTGTCAGGTTATTTTCGTTACGGAATTTCTGGATTCGGTCTCCACGCTGGCCCGCGATAGAAGCTATGCAGTAGCTTAAAAAATTACAAAACGCGTCGCTCGTGCTATAGGTACACCGTGATCCTCTATATGCTCTAAACGTAGAAGCAACGCAGGTTCACATTTCACAAACACGCAAGACCACACAAACTCTTCGAAATACACTCTAATGCAAAACAGCGCCTGCTTTTATCCAATTTTTAATTTCACAGATTGAAATAAATAAATATGAATTTGATTTCTGTTAAAACCAAGTAGCGACAACTTTCTTGCTCGTGCCAGCCCTTTTCTAAACAGGCAATCCAAGTTACCGAACGGTCCATTATACGCGGGGGAAAATAGAATTCACTAAGTTTGCGAACGGTACTATTTTCATACCTTTAGTAACTACTTCAAAAATGCATTTTTCGTTTTTGGCACGAAATAAATTAAGTAGAAAATTACCTAATAATTATGTAAGTTAAACAGAATCACAATGCAGAATTATTCACGCTTCAATTTCAACAGCAGTGTGAATAAGGTCGGCATTTAGGAAACTCGAACTAACTACAGTAAATCATTTAGTCAAAATACAGCACATTATTTTTTAATTCTCGTATTAATTATATTTTTATATATGTAATAATAATCTTCGTAATGCGCCATCTGTACATACTTAAGTGAAGAAGCTTCAAGAAATTCAGAAAAGAACCCGTCGTTGGGGAGTTTTGTATTAGTTCTGGATAATTTAAAAAGATGGCGCTTTTACGCAAAATATCTTTGCTTTCAAATATTTTTTAATTTTAATACTTAATTTAAACAATTATATTAATTATTGTCATTAAAAAAATCTCATTTTTAATTTACTTTATTGCACTATGTAATCTAAACATTTATAAGAATGTATAGTTCTCAAAGCTAGCACTGTTTCCTAATGCTTTTCATAGATGTCGCAGTAGACACTAAAGTCGCCTATTATTTTGAGGGTCACGGGTTCGATCCCGAGCACGCACCTCTGATTTTTTGGAGTTATAATTATGCGTTTAAGTAATTAAATACGTTATAACATAAACTTGTGCGCCTGAGAGTTCTCTAAAATGTTCTATAAGGAGTGTGAAGTCTGCCAATTTGCATTGGGCCAGAGTGGTGGACTAAGGCTTATGATTCTTCTATACGAGCAGACTTGCGCTCAGTAGTGAGCTGTTGATGGGTTTTTTTTTTCGATGACAAGATAGCCCTTGACTGCGATCTCACCTGATGGTAAGTGACGATGCAGTCTAAGATGGTAGCGGGCTAACTTGGAAGGGGTATAGCAGTGTAAATTCAACCCATACCCTTAATCGGTTTCTACACGCCATCGTGCCGGAACGCTAAATCGCTTGGCGGCACGTCTTTGACGGTAGGGTGGTAACTAGCCACGGCCAAAGCCTCCCACCAGACCAGACCAGATACAATTTAGAAATTATAAATTCCTAAATTGCCACCGCCGGGAATCGAACCCGAGACCTCCCAGTTATAAGACCACAGCGCTCACCACTGCGCCAGGGAGGTTGCTGAAAATTATGATGACGATTTATATTTTCTTTCAGAGCACAAGTCCAAAAAGTTCCCAGTGCTGGTCTTCATCCACGGTGACTCCTTCGAGTGGAGTTCCGGCAACCCTTACGACGGCAGGATCCTCTCTTCCTATGGGAACGTTATGGTCGTGACTCTGAACTTCAGGCTTGGTGTCCTGGGTAAGTAGCATTGTTACCAAGGTACAGTAGTGCACAGATTTAGAGAGTCAGTAGTGGTTAGTCTCTCGTTTTCTTTGGTGGGACACTTTGGCCGTGGCTAGTTACCACCCTGCACATATACACACACATACTCGTACCTACAAACTTTCACCTATACAATCGTAGCTCCCGAACGGATGAATCGATCTTGATTTTGTTTTTTTTTTGTTTGAGGGGTGAATTAGTTGGGAGTGTTTTTAGCTATATTTGATGAAAATCGGTCCAAGATGGTTACCGCCATAAAAAGGCGGACTACATAATATTTTTCACAACTCCCTCAATATGGGTATCAAATGATGGTTTGACTAGTAGAATCACAGATTATAGAATACACTATGATAAATTTCAAATCCAAGATGGCCGCCACCACAAAATGGCGAATTACATTTTTTTTTAATTTCACATGTCGGGGGCGTTTAAAATTTTGAATTTACACTTGTTTCCTTTAAGGTTTTATGAAACCCAGCCTCACTGAGCACGTGTACGGGAACAACGGCCTGCTGGACCAGCTGGCGGCGCTGCAGTGGATCAAAGACAATATAGAGGACCTGAACGGCGACGCGCGCTCCGTCACGCTGATGGGCCACGGAACGGGCGCCGCGTGCGTCAACTTTCTGATGCTGTCCCCTATTTCCAATGGTAGAATAGAGTAATTTTTAACCGACTTTAAAAAAGGAGAAGGTTCTCATATTTTTTTGGTGATGTTCCTCCATAATTCCGTCGAATCTGGACTCATTTCTGAATATCTTCGGAGATGGAGGATGGACTGACAATTTAACGTGCTAGCCTTGATAGCAACATCGTCATTTTTGTTCTTTGGTGAATTAATTTAACTTGCATTTTATCCCTCAAAGATATTCCATAATTCCGAGCATAGCCCTGTCCATAACTGACTGTCAATGTCGCTTCGGCATTTTAACTGTAATATTATAAATGCCAATGTGTGTTTGTGTATTGGTTAGTTCTTCAATCACGTCGCAGAGTTACCGGATTGATGCGATTTTTGCATGGGTGTAGTTGGGGACTCAGAGAGTGACATAGGCTTCTTTTTATCCTAGAAAAACATGGTTGGTGCTATGGTTCTATGGTGGTTGATGCACGCGGGATTTTCCCACTTCGCTTACATATTTCTTCGAGAAACCATATTTAAATTTTAAGATAGGTACCTAAAGAAAATACGATTAAACTGTTACGATGATTTCCTTTGTCATAAATTGTGAACTTTGGATAGAAATTTGTTGTTTTTTCGAAGCCTAAAGGTTAATTGTTAATTAGGTATAAACTCTAACTTCTGGTATAGCCTTTGTTGTTACAAAGAAAAGCTGCTAACGAGCGAAAACAATATTTTGACTAATGGTGCTTCATTATCAAAAACAGAAAATTTTCGCAAGGCATCTGACCATTGAAACGGGAGTAATTAGTCCAACGGTGACGCAGACGACCGGTTTTTGTGTGGGACAAATTATACTCGTCGGATCTTTGGCCAACTTTTCTGTACAAAATCTTTCAAATCCGTGCAAAACTCAGCATAATATTATTATCCTGGAAGATAGGATGGGAGAGATTATATTATAAGGGGCTGAGTTAAAATTGTTACTAGCAATAATTGTTGTGGTTTGCTGAATTAATGGTATTTTAGACAATAAGTAGTGAAAAAGTTTTAGCCATTGCTTTGTGATTGTGATCATTAATTTGTAATTGTTAAGCTACGGTAATGGTCCTCCGGATCTAGTTGATTACAGTTGTTGTTAGAACCGTTTTATTGTGCAGGTGTCTAGTTTAAAGTACTAACATAAGTTATACAGGACAATCCACAAAATTTTTAGGTATACCTAAATTCAATTAGATAACATCTGACAAAATTTTGGTTCTCGCTAAAGCTTAGGAGATAATAATTAAAGCTACGGGATCGAATGATATTATTGTCTATTATTTAGGTAATATTAATCCTTTATTCCCTAAGTATAGACAAAGATCATCTTAATTGGTATAGATCAATAGATTAATGTAAAGAATTGTTTAGGTACCGTTGGTGAATTTCTCCATAATTCTCTTAAAAAAATTTTCGCCAACTTTAATAAAACGGACTATTATATTTTATCGGTCGTCTGCAATAAGCTTAAGGGCGACTCACGTCCGCTAAGCTCGGGATTGTTAGTCATTGTTTGCAAAGAATAACGAACTTTGTTTAATGAAGAGAAATTAATTTAATTAATATCTTTGTTTTTAATTTAAACATGTTTATACCGAAATGCCGTGCCGAATACTATGATATCTAAACTAAAGTAATCATGGCTAGCTCTTGTTGTAAGAGGTGATAGCCTAGTAGTTAAGAATTCTGCCCGGGATTCGATCCCAGAAATGCTCTCTGACTTTTTGGAATTGTGTGCGTTTTTTGTAATTAGGTAAATATCACTTGTCTTAACGGTGATGGAATACATTGTGAGGAAACCTGCATTCCTGAGAATTCTCAGGCAAGCCGGTGCATATAAGTTAAACCACCCTGCGTCCCACAGACCATCAGGAGGGTTACGCTTACGTTGGTTTACCTATATGACTTATATTCTTATATCTAGCGAAGCGATGGCTGTCATTTAATTGTCGGTGAAACCGTGATTTTTTTTCGGACGGGTTCTTCTAAAGCTATTTGCTTCATTTTTTTTTATTTTTTTTAGCGAGCAAACGAGCAGGCGGGTCCCCTGATGTTAAGTGATTACCGCCGCCCATGAACATTTTTAGCACCTGAGGCACCACCATGCGTTGCCGGCTTTTTAGGAATTTGTTGGTCCGCCCCTTGAATAACCCCATGTTGTAATTCAGTGGGAACACCGTCGCAGGAAGTTGGTTCATTGGTTTCAGGGTTATTCCATCGAGCGATCCTCATGTCAGGGTCGGCGCTGTCGGATGCTGCGATGACGAGGGACCCCACGCAGTACACGCTGCAAGTCGCGCAGAGCCTGGGCTGCAACCCGAGCTCTAAGAACATGATGACTTGCTTGCAGAGTAAGCCGTAAGTTGTCTTCTTCTTCATCAACCGATAGACGTCCATTGCTGGACGTAGGTCTCTTGCATGGATCTCCACAGGCCTCGGTCTTGCGCCGCCTAAATCCAGCGGCTCCCTGCGACTCGTTTGATGACGTTCGTCCACCTAATAAGTAATAAGTTGTCTACAAAAGGATTTTTAGAAATTCCACCTCAAAGGGGGTTAAATAGGGTATGAATATTTGTATAAAAGTTTCAAGTTATATCCTAGAAAATTGGGATTTTTTGTACCTAACGTTTAAATAAAGTGTGACGTTCTAACAGGTGTTGTATTGAAAATCTATCAATACTTCTTTATTTGTCGGTTAACGTTTAACCGACTCGTCGATGGTGAAACTGGCACGAGGTAAATCACATTAGACTAATAGTATAAACGCGAAAGTTTGTATGTGAATGTGCGCGCGCGTGTATGTGTATGTATGTTTGTTAATACTTCACGTCAGAACAAATGAACCGATTTGACTGAAAAATTAAAGAGTTCCCACGGGAATTAAAAAAACCTTTATCCACGCGGACGAAGTCGCGGGCATCAACTATGGTTCCTTATATTCTTTTTCTGTACTTTAAGTTTTTGCCTTACTGACCGCTACAAAATAATACTCTTCAAACTTTCAAAAATCTTTCAGGTTATCAGAAATCAAGAAAGTGCAGATCCTAGCGCGGCGGTTCGAGACGCCGCTGGGGCCGGTCGTCGCAGGGTCATTTATACCGAGTGAACCCGCTAATACTATGGCATCTTTCCCGAACCTCTTGAGCAAGTAAGGATTATTACCCTACTGCGCGACGCAAAGAAGGGTAATGTATTTATCAGTCTATGTATGTATATATGTATGTATGTATGTTTGTGGTGCTCTGGAGACCAAACGCAAGGACCGATTTTGATGAATCTTACGTCAATCGATTTTTATTAATCCTGGGAGTATCACTAAAGATCAAGTAGTAATCAAAATTCAATATGGCGAAAACCAGATGCCAATGATTATTGGGAAGGTTTGAACAGATCTAGATTTATAATGGGTCCTGACTGTTAAACCACTTATTTTTCCTTTTTCAGTTTTTATTTAAAATTCAATTTTTACGCAGTCGGGTTTTTGATTTTTAATTAATATTTTATTTAGTTCCTTATCGTGTCTCCTCTACTTATTATAGAAACATTCTCAATTAGTGTTTATCTATTTTAAAAGTACCTAATTTTATAGTTTCCAATGTTTCGATCTGGAATGATACTGATTTCAGATACCAGTTGCTCAGCGGGGTCACGGAGTTGGAAAGCTACCACGATTTTGGGGTGATTGAACTCGACCACGGCATACTTGAGAACCAGAGAGATGAGTTCATCACAAAATTTGTTAAAATAGTTTTTGAAGGGGCTGAAGAGGAAGCTCTGGATGAGATATTAAAACAGTACGTATACAAGAGTTTCAAGTGATTTCTTTTTCTATATCAACCGTAAGACGTCCATGTTTTGAACCACCTATATCCAGCTGCTCCCTATAACTCGTCTGATGTCATTGGTCCAGCTATACTGATTGACAGACTTTATATTTATTTATTTATTTATTCAGTCTATAACAAAAAAAAAAAGACACCGGCCGAATTGATAACTTCCTCCTTTTTGGAAGTCGGTTAATTATGCGAGAACAGATTAGAACGATGATCCCGCAGAAATATAAAATGCGTTGTGTATCATTGTGGGGAACTCTCACACAAGCAAATTTTCTTGCATAGGTACATAATATTTACCGCAACGGCAACCGCTTTTTTTTTTCAATTTCTAGCTTACTACATCAATTCTTTAAATTAATTGATAAATCATTTTTATTTCTACACAAATGAACATTGCAAAGCTAGTTTTTTTTTTGAAAAAAAAAACATGTTCTGTTAACAGATATGCGCCATCAAAACTGGATCCTCAACGCTGGAACGTGGAGACTAACCGTGACGTGGTATTGAACCTCTTCAGCGACGCCAGAACTCTGGCCCCGATGATCAACTTCGCCAATTATCAATCTAAGGCCAACAGGCAGTCTTACTTTTATGTCTTTGCGCACAATTCTGTTAGCACGGATTATGCACCAGTAAGTACCTATAAAATTTTATGCCTGTGAATCATTGTTCTAAGATTAAGTGCCTATTTCACCACCTTCAAATAAACTTTAACTGACGAATTTTGACAGGTTGCCCATACAAAAAATGTGAAAACATTTTCACATGTCACAATGACATCATTGTTATTCGTCGCTTAAAGTTTACTTGAAGATGGTGAAATAAGCCCTTAATCTAACTATATAAAAGGCAAAGGTGACTGACTGACTGACTGACTGACTGACTGACTGATCTATCAACGCACAGCTCTAACCACTGTACCGATCGAGCTGAAATTTGGCATACAGGTAGCTATTAGGACGTAGGCATCCGCTAAGAAAGAATTTTTAAAAATTTCAACCCCAAGAGGGTTAAATAGGGGTTTAAAAAATCGAACCTAACGTGAGCGAAGCCGCGGGTTAAAGCTAGTAAAATATAATAGCGCTTGCCTCAATCATTTTACTGTGTACTAGCTGTTGCGCGCGACTTCGTCCGCGTCAATTTCTGGTTATTATGATCGCGATTAAGTTTGTAAAAGAATATATTTTAAACTAGCGGACCCGACAGACGTTGTCCTGTCTTAAGTTTTTTTACATCCTCTTTGACGAAATTGGCAGCACGCATTCTGTCAATGTTATGTCAAACGCCATAAGGTTACATCAAAAAAGTTTGAATTGTAAAAGCGGTTACATTAGAAATAATTTAATATGGTGTTAATATTTCTTAAATTTTCTAATTTTCCGCGCAATTTTCTTAATTTTTTCTTTCATAAGAACCTTCTCCTAACAATAACAAACACAATAAAAAAAGAATTAGCGAAATCGGTCCAGCCGTTCACGCGTGATGCGCTTACCAACACATTAAGCGATTCATTTTTATATATTAGATATGGATAATTTTCCAAGTTTTTGCAACATTTTTCACTGATGCTTCGCTCCTATTGGTTGCAGCGCGATGTTATATAGCTTAAAGCCTTCCTCGATAAATGGACTATCCAACACAAAAAGAATTTTTCTATTCGAACCAGTAGTTCCTGAGATTAGCGCGTTCTAACAAACAAACTCTTCAGCTTTATTAATATTAAGTATAGATTTTCCACCGTCTTTTCAGTCGTTTTTTATTATTCTCCAATTAATTATCTTGACTTAAGAGAATCAAGGAGAGACGACTTGAGGTAGAGGTGGTAATTTACGAAGGCTAACCGCTGAGGTAGATTGTAGTTTTATTATACCCAAATCCCAGCCAAAAACAAAATGTAATAACCATTTTTGTTTAGTTAAGCTGAGATTTTCTTTTCTGTTTACCTTTTTTGTTTGACCATTTACTCGTGAATTTCTGAGAGATATCACGAGTAAATAGGTAGACAAAATTTTCTCGTGCGGGCATGATGTCCCTAGGTCAGCCCGTTTTTATCTTGGACTACATCCTCATTTACCATTAGGAGGTAGTTTCGACGGGCTTACAAGTTGTACCTATAAGAGCCGATGTCGCCAACGTAAAATAAGTTTTATACTAGCGCAAAGATTACAGATTTCTAATATAAAAACTGTCAAAATCACACTAATATGTTGTATGTTTGTTACTCCTTCACGCCACAACGAATGAACCGATTTGGCTGAAAGTTATCGAAACCGCGGGCATCATCTAGTATCAAAATATGCTCGGACTAAATGTAATGTAATATGTGTTAAACTTTAATTTCCCAGCTAAATAAAAGTGTACACGGTGAAGAGATGCCCTATGTCCTGGGGATTCCCCTGGGGGGCGCGAACACACACTTCCATTCAGAGTACACGCAACAAGAGAAACTCCTCAGTGAAGTTATCATGAGGCTCTGGACTAACTTTGTGAAAAATGGGTATGTGGTTTAAAAATTCACTAATCATTTTCAAAAATAAAAGTTTCAAATATCAAAAATGATATTTGAACACGATTCTTCGTCGTACATCGGTAAACTGCTTCCTTGCTGAAACTTTCTCACTAGCATCGTTCATAATTCATCAAATATAAACAATGAGCTTTTATAGCTCAAAAGCTATTCCTTAGTTTTTAAACTATGAAAGCTTCGTTGCAGAAATATTTCAGTCACAAATCCCACACGTTTCAGTCTCATATTAATTTTTTACATCGGTTTTATGATTATTTGGAATGGAAAAAGTCATGTGTAGCACGGCTTTATGTAAAAAAATATAATGATATGTCAAAGAAACATTGCATTGCATTCAAAAGTACAACAGAAAGGAACTCATCTTTACATTGGATTTTTTGTCATTCATATTTTTTGTGCTTTTCAGTTCTCCAAACACTCAAAGCGTAAATGAATACTACACTCTTGACAAAAAACAATGGAACCAGTACAATGTTGAGTGGCCTGAATACAACGTAGCTCATCAGCCATATTTGAGGATAGGTAAATATAACCACAGAATTTTTATAATTCCGTTGATTTCACGGTCTATATTTCATAGAAGAAGATATCTTTAAGTGGCAGATTACTCAAGAGATGAACCGATCAAACTAAAGACTATGATTGTAAGTATCCTTATGAATATAAGAGAAAGGCAATATAAGGTTTAAATATGGAATATCATAATTACGAGCTAGATGCACTACTTTTACCTTTGATTTTTCAAGTATTTTATTAGGGATCCTTCTGCTCAATTGAATGAATATGAATTTTTTTCCTTCTTCATCTTCTTATAATAAGTAAAATTGTTCAAACTGGAAACTTTTTGTTTCAGATTTACCACCCATTATTAACAGCTTATACAGATCGAACTATACGAATTTTTGGATTGAGACTTTACCAAATAAATTGAGGAGGTACATGGTTGATCCATTGTTCGCATTTACTACAAAACCAACTACGGCTAAGCCTAGACCTGTTCATAAAACAATAGGTAAAACATTATTTTATTCCTACAAATAAAATTTAAGTTAAACAAATAATTAAAATTCTTTTTTCTATATTTTTTCAGACCACAATGACGCGGGGCGAAGAACATACGTGCCTCAAGTGTACACCCCTTCTCACTATAGTTCAGCATCAGCATATGGAAAACTTCGACCATATTCACCACCAGATCCCAAGCCAGATACCGATTCTATATACCGAGAAATACAAGCAATAAAAAAACCATCTAGACCTATTCCACCTAGTTTTATGGAAAAAGTTGATCGAGTAACACAAACAACTGTGAAACCAATAATAAACATGCCTATGAAAACCTCCAGTGCTACTGTCACTCTTGTCGTGTCTCTCGGAGTTCTTTTCATTGCTGTAAATATAGGGATATGTGCAATATTGTATTACAAAAAACGGAAATCCATAAATAGAGGAAGTACATTTGAAACTCCACACCAACCGCGTGCTGAAATAGGAGAGGTTGATATGATTGGTCAAAAGAGTTCCAAAGATGACAAAAGTGCATTAAAAACTTTCAAAAATGGTTGTAGTGTAATCAAATCTATAAGTATTAATAAAATGCGTAGTAGTAGCAGTAAGAAGGTAAAAAAGAAAGAGGAGTGTAAAACTCCTAAGTCTGACGATTCAGGTGGTTTTAGAGAGAGATTTCAATTAAGGAGACATTTATCAACGAGCACTTTAGATGCACACACTAAAGTGAGAGATTGGATTGCCAATGAAGTAATGCATCGATGCTCGCCAAGTATATTGAGAAAATCTAATAGTGAGTTAAATGACAAGTCATACATAGGTACTAAACCCTTTACTAGATCTGAGGAGTTGTTGTCTAATTCAAAAAAGGCAACAAAAGGAACAAATAACGTTAACGATTCAATATATTCGCAAAATCTTCTTGCAAAAAATTATAGTGGAAAAAATAAAACTTCTGAGAAAACTACATCCACTTCAGCCTTGGATTCTCATTCTTCATTAGTCAGTAACAAACAATCAACCTTAGGCAAGCGCACTAATAAATCTAGTGACTCTTTAAAAAGTAAAGGTACAGATAGTATTAAATCAAAGAAAGTCTCCATTGCAATTGATGCTACACCATCAGCACGAACTAATTCTATTCTAAAACAAGATCCAATAGAACTTTCAAAGTCTTTGGATACAAAAGAATCTACACATTCCATAAGTGACAACAAATTGCAAAGATCCAAAACTGATGGGTTTATAAAACCTAGCGATTGTTCTTCAATTGAACAAGAAGAAAATAAAATTTACACAAATGAGGTTACCTTATCGTTAGGAAATAAAGCCCCTTTAAAAATTACACACAAACATTCCTCTTCTGATCCAGTAACTGACGTTAATTATGAGCTTTTACAAGAAAAATTAAGACGTGAAAATGAAATAGTTAATATCCTTCCCCCAGTCACATTTAGAAATGAAGTCAACGTAACTTCTCGTGACGATAAAGTAAAACTACAGCCCCTGTCCGCGGAAGAAGCTCTATTGACTATTAAAAGAAGAAACTTTCCGAAAGTTCTTCCAGATTTACCAAAAGCGCAAAAGAGGTTGTCCCTTCAACCGACATCCTTACAAAGTTTTCGAGGTTACGATGGAGTTGGAAGTTTTGAAAATCAAGTTGATAGGCCAAAAGTACCACCGCAGCCACCGCCTCGTACTACAACTTTAGATCGACGGATTGCATATAGAAATTCAAAACCTCTATCTTCTTTTGATGTTTCAAATATTAAAAAGATTACTGAAACGAGCTCACTTAGCAGAAACTATGAAAATATAGACACCTTAACACCTTATTCAGAAAATAAAAAACATAACAATAAATCTTTCGAATCTGTAACCACATATGATAAATCTCATCCAATAGTCTCAACAACAAGTCATAGAGAATATCCAAAAGTAATTATTGCTTCAAGCGGTTCACCAAATATTTCAGAACCCACGATCATTATAAAACCTTCACCGAGTCAGGGAGAAATACCAAGAAATGTCCCTAGAGTAAAACTACCTGATGACTTTCATTCACAAGTTTCTGGGTCCGTTACTTCATTTTCATCATTTTGTTCAGATGATGATATAGATGACGTTGAAGATGACACATTTCTAGATGATTTAGCTGAAGACAAACTTATTCAGGAATTAGTTGGTGGAGTGGAATCTCCTACAAGTATGGACGTATTAGACTCAAAAGGACCCGAAACCATATTTGAGAAGAGAGTAGAAATTGTACCTGTCAAAATAAATCCAGCGCTAATTGGATCAAAAAGTAAAGATGATTATGTGTGCATTACAGATTTGCTTTTACCAGATATGAGTGGTACAGAACCTACTGCACAAATCAAACCTAACTTTGGCTTGAACAAGCTAAAGAATAGAAGTGAAAGTATAAACAGACCTCCAGAAAAGGCTGTCAAAGTGAAAACAAAGCGAACAATGAAACCTACGGGACTTCTAAATAGGGCTACAAAGAGTAGTAGTAGCAGTAGTATAGGTACTAAGTGTAAAAGTGACTCTAGTAAATTAGAACATTCTAATTCTGGTTCATCAAATGACACTGAAACTAGTACTGGGACTGTTATTAATTTGAAGTGAAATGACTTTAGTTGTAGCTTAATAAAATGTTAAATGTATCGCATTTAAAAATTTGTCTTGTTTTATTAGGCTAATTGTATTTTATGATTAGCTTATCTAGTAATTGCTTATTAATTTGTAATTAAATATTGTTTTATAAGGAGATCTGACTCTGCGAGCTTTAAAATTTAATTTTATTCTAGTTAATAAACAAACTAAGTAAAATACTCATGTAATGAAATCAATTTATTATTCAAAAGGCTCTTACTTAGGTCAATACAAATGCATTTAGAAAATAAAACTATTTTTACTCTTCTGTATTTATTTTATTGTAGTTTCCTTACCAAATTTCATTTTGTTACATCGAGTAAGATTATAAATTTATTGCAGAAAGCTTCTATGTCTTATCACAAGTTCAAGATGAAATGATGAAATTAAATTAGCCAAAAGTTTTCTCGTGAGACAAGCATTTAGCAAAATTCGAGTTTAACGGTCTCGTTTAACATCCCTAATCTCTGGGATTCTTTGAAGCGATGAGACTTTGTGTCATCTTTAGGAATTAACTCAGTGTGGTTTCAAGGTTAAAACGATTGACTTAAAATGTCTCGAAACAAATTCAATAATTTTTCATGAAATTTTTTTTTTCATGAAATACATTCATGACATACAAGTTTTGACGATGACGACTAACAATTACAAAGAGATATACTTACTTTCTTTATTGCTTCTCGGTAAGGACTATCCGTCTTATGCTGTTTCGTCAATTAGCATAATATCAAGAAAGAATATAATATTCTACTTATATACGTAGTTAAGTCTAAGACTCTAAAAACATTGCACGCTAGCAGTCATTACTCGTACCACCCATGTAACTTTATGAAATGAAGTCTTGTCTCTGTAAAGTTCTACAAGAGATGTCTCACAATAAGTTGTTCTATATATATATATATTTCTAATATTATAATTGGATACGATATATTATAATAATATATGGACTGCCTTATGGATGAACTTATGTTATTTTTTTTTTATAAAACCGTAAAAATTTACAGAATGAGAAACCATAAAATCACTTCTGAATCGGAATCAATATCTCCTGCTTCTTAATACTAAAAGGAGTAAAGTAAATGGAAAACTTTTTTATCTACTGAATGAAAGGGCAAACGCTGTTAAAATTGAAGTTAGTGTTAATTTTTACAACTTTTCTTGAACTCACTTTTAAATTTTACATTAAATGTTACATTTAAAAATTTAACTGAATTTAGATTCAAGTATTTTGAGGCAAGTGGGCCTTAGATTATAAAATGAAAAACTGGCAAGAGGTGACTTGCAAATTCTTATTCTTATGCTATGAGGATTCAAACAAGGCAGGTGTCGGTATAATATAGATTTCTTCGCAATAAAATCCAGGTTGTATTTTCTCTATTTTTCGGAATGTCACGTACAATGGCGATAGAGAATTTGTGTATTCAAATGCACAGCACAAAAATTTATTGTAATCGTGTCATATTTCCTACGAACAACAGACGGGACGGCTCCCGTGTGGTTTAGGGGAATGATCTCGCTTCAAACTGAAAACACGATTCCGATACGATATTTATAAATATGCTTGAGCCCAAACTACTAAAGAACTTTTAAATTTGCTAATCTTCATTCTATTAGATTAGTGCGTTTTAGCTAACCTTTAAGATCATTTACTGGAATTAGAACTGAAGAACTGTGATAATAATAATAATTGTTAGTAAGGGTGGCATGGCAGGGCTTCTATTTTAAATTATATATTTGTTCTTGATTTTCAAATATTTACTTATTTACTTAACGATCTCAGGTTTCCAATGACATAGATAAACTAAATAAAATAATAGAGAAAAATCTTCTAAATTTTCGGTTTCAGCCTGTAAAAAATCTATACATACCTTTTCCAAGCAGGTTAGCAATGTGTGCTCATCTCAAAAATAAAGAATGAATACAGTTATGTTGTTGTTATAACCCTGAGCAAATAAAGTTTTACAGGGAAAATAAAGTTTGAAAGGAAAAACATATTCTGTTGCATTTACAAGAGATCTATGTAGATTGCTGCTTTTCGTAAATAGTCGAGATTGGAGATTAAAGTGCTAGCCTGGCTACGAATAGATTAGCGCGGGACTCTGAGTGGAAGAAAGAAATGAATTACGTGATGGTTGCGTACGTGAAGTATGCAACCACTACGTCGCTACTCCTGTCATTTTAGTTACTTTTAGGCAGCTCTTCCTTTTTTGTCTACGTATTCTTTTTTTTTATTAATATGCTGCCCCTTTAGGGTTAAGGATTGGACTTCTCAACTTCACAAAAGAAAAATACGCGTGATCTTAAACTAATCGTATGATATAAAAAAGTTTAGCCAAGGTTTTATGCCCACATTTTCTTAAAATTTATCTGTTTAAGATATTGTGCTAGGAGACCTCTGGCGCGGTTTTTCGAATAAACTCGCAATTTAAACACACTGCAGAAGATATTTTCAACAGTTTACTTGCAAATTTTGACTCATTCGTTTTCATATAAGTATAGGATATTTAAAGACTTTTGGTAATATTGACGTTCCAATGAGCTGGAATGGTGGCTCCAAACTGAAATAGCATCATTCGTTGGGAGGCCTTGCACTAGGACGATCTTAGAGGAGCCGCTGTCACTAAACACAAGTATAGTTACGGAAGTCATTGAAAGACTAATTCACTCAGCGGTAACTGAGTGGTGACAACGGTGTTGACAACGATAGACTTAGATTATTTTAACTTAATTATCAAACAGATCTAGATCTTTTTCCCAATACTTGAACAGTGGGTTGATTAAAAGTATAATTTTGATTACACGCTCTCATTTCAGTCGTATGAATCCCAGTTACAATGAACTCAGAGCACTATCAACTGATTTTTATCTGGGTCTTAATTGCACAAGGTAGTCGCAATCAATATAACTTCCATTACGATGTCTAAAGTGTAGAATACTCTTCCAGCATCCGTGTTTCCTGCCACCTATAATTTGAGTGCTTTTTTTTGGCAAGAGTGAATAGGCATCTTCTAGGCAAGTGATATCCAGAATTGATTGTCGTCAAGCGCAAGCCTATTTCGGATTAAAAAAAACATGCATTCTTGAGGGATCTCTATATTGTTCCTAAAAGTGTGGGAAGTCTGCCGATCCAAAGTTGGTCTGCGTGGTGGACTGCGATATGTGTGGTGCCCCTTCTTATTCTAGAGAAGACTTTTGCCCTGTAGTGGGCTAGTAATGGTTTGAGATGTGAGCTAGAATGGGCTTAAGAAACAGCTATTGGCCGCTACAGCGTCCAGGTAGATTTTTTTATTGGTTGACAAGATAGTCCTTGACTGCGATCTCACCTGATGGTAAATGACGATGCAGTCTAAGATGGTAGTGAGCTAACTTGGTACGGCTATGGCTAATGGCAGTGTACTTCAACCCATACCCCTAATCGATTTCTACAAGCCATCGTGCCGGTACACTAAATCGCTTAGCGGCACGTCTTTCACAGTAGGGTGGTAACTAGTCACAGTCAAAGCCTCCCACCAGACCAGACCAGAGACAATTCAGAAATTATAAATTCCCAAATTGTCCCGCCGGGAATCGAATCTGAGACCTCCCAGTTATAAGACCACAGCGCTTACCACTGCGCCAGGGAGGTGGTCAAAATATTCGGTTGATGTTTCGTAATCGAATTCTTTGACTAATTGCCGGAATCAAACTTTGTACTACATAATGTGCTGATTACGGGGTATGGGTTGAATCTACACTGCCATACCCGTCCCAAGTTAGCCCGTTATCATTTTAGACTGCATTGTCACTTACCATCAGGTGAGATCGCAGTCATGGACTATCTTGTCAACGAATAAAAAGAACACGTGCTTGAGTTTGAATAAGTTTCTGCAACCAAGGTTGCGACCACGATAACGACTAGTCGTGTAGTACTATGTGAGCTCTCTAAATGTACTCGTATGCTTTTTTGCATTCACTTTTCGCAATGGATCCTTCATTTTAATTGTCACCCAAGTTTCGTTGACACGGATTTATTTGAAAAGGGGCACTGATTAAGCAAATATCAGATGCTGGAGTGAATGAGGGGTATAAATTGTACGCGGGATTAAAAGAGGTGGTAGTTTTTGTATGAGTGTGAATAATGGACGGATTCTACTGATATCAGAAGTGGGATTGTGTTGGTATAAAGGAAGAAGGGTATGCTATTATTTTCGATAGAGACTATCATGAACGGTAATTACAAGTACAATTTGACGTTGTTTGACCCCTACCCAAAATACTTACTTAAATAGAATGATCGCTTTCTTTGTTTGTCTTTGTCAATTTTTCTACTAAGAGCAGATGATGAGTGCTGTTGAGTGAAAGGTTCAGCTCATAGAGTTAGGTTTTATGAATTCTCCAGGAAAACTGTCACTCTCCAAGTCCTCATTTACACAAATAATCACGTCCGCTCGTTTGCTCTCTTGCTGCGTCATTAAGGGACGAATCAACACACAAAAACACAATACAAGAGACAAAGGTCTCTTGCATAGCCTTCCACAGATCACGGTCTTGCGCCGCCTGTATCCAGCGGTTCCCCGCGACTCGTTTAATGTCGTCAGTCCATCTAGTAGGGGTCTGCAAACACTGGGTTTCCCGCAGTAATTACGTTACGTTAGTAGTTGCATTTATAAGTACAGATAAATTAATTCAGGTCTGATCTGATAGGCTTTAGTCGTGGCTATAGTTATGACCTTAGCGACAGTCGTGCATAGAACAAGCTGAACTTGACTTATATTCTCCTTTCCCCTCCAAATAAGCGAAAAGTTTGTGTTAGGAGTGTATACGACAATAATGCAACGGGTGGGGCTCCAACCTGCGACCTTTCAGGTTTCATTCCGTACCTTTAACCGTTGGGCTATTGAGGCTTTTAATTTTAGCTTTTAGGCCTTTGAATTGAATAGTTCCATCATATTATTGTAGTTTCGAGGGAACATTGCTTATGAAAGTTAGTTCTAGCTAGCACGGGTCAGAAATCCATGGCTTTGACCGTTACCACTATTGATGGGTATTACTTAAATCCCTAGCACGAAATTGAATTCACAAAGCTCAGTACGACATACATTATAGTATTGTTGCTGGACGCCAAACCAAAATGTCAGGTTTAATTCAAAACATCCTAGAATTTCCATTTATTCCAAGCTCGGCTGTGCTGTGACATATTTCGATTGAAAACAGCCCACGTCGCTATTTTCCGATAGAATCTGGTTTTAGCAGATTACGCAAAACAGGGAAGAAATATAGCTCGGGCATGCCGGCTGGTATTTTCCGGTGGAATCTGGTTTTAGGGAGATTTTTATAGCCTGTACGTTACAAAACCTTTTAAGAAAAACTCTACTGTAGCTCCAGATAAAATCTCACTGAACAACAAAATAAAATTCATCTAAATATAATATAAAAGGAAAAGATGAGTGACTGTCTGACGGTTCGTGCTGAAATTTGACATACAGGTAGCTTTTATGACGTGGGCATTAGCGGATGCCTACGTCATAATAGCTACCTGTAGGTACACATATCGCACCTTGAAAACAAAAGTGGCGTTTTACAAAAATTGTAATTTTTCAGTATGACCATTTAAAGTTTTGACGCAGCATTTTTGTTCAATATCTTAGCAAATAACTGAAAGAAAAGAATGCAATTAATTTCATTTATCAGTTTGACTATATAATTTAAGTTGTGTACTGAATACATGCCAGTAAATTGATAAAATGGAGTTAATTTAGAAAACATGGTTTTAGAAAAAAGTTCCACATAGTGCCACTTTTGTTTTCAAGGTGCGATATATTGGTGTTGTGGTGGTTTTGAGCTTACATTTCAAGTGGAATTTTGATAGCAACTTCCAGTCTAAGCGTTATAATTCGAAGGGTTTAAACCTAATTTTGAAAAGCTTACATAGTACCGACGAAAACATTTTCGCTTGCATTTTCTAGTGAGATACACAATCTAAGCACCAATCTCTAATGGCCTACAATTCTTGTTTATTACCAGCAATCGCAACAACAAGGAAAATCCAAAATGGGTACATATTACGCTTACATTTTCCTAGCAAAATTTTTGGCAGCTAGAAATTTATGGCATTAAACATTAATTTATATTACCAACTCTACTATTCTCTACTTACACACCTACACGTGATGCCACACGCTCAATGATAGATTGTGAGAAAATGCTTTAGCATTAAGTACGCCTTTTGTACCTACATTATTTTGCTATAACGTGGAAATAAAAATAGGAGAATACGAATAGGAATGTAAGCTGTACTTTACTTATGAATCTTCCATAACTATTCTCTACTAATATATTTCAAAAGATTCACCAAGTGTCTGCACAGTCAATTATTTTGTTTCCCAAAACGTAATTAATGTATCAAAAACTATAAATCTTATTAGTTAGTACAGTTCGTTTAAAAAACATGATACATAAAAAAGTACTAAGGGCGAACTCTCCTAAATCCTTTTTACTAGTTTGGTTTGAAGCTCTCGAGCAACACGTCTAACAGAAGACTAGCACTGCAAAATTGAACAATCCTATTTAATATTATAAAAGCGAAAGTTTGGATGCATGTATGTGTGGATGGATGTATGTTTGTTAGTTAATCACGCCACAACGATTAAACCGATTTAGCTGAAATTTGATACAGAGGTAGATTAATTATAGTCTGGAATAACAGGTAGGGTACTTTTTAACCCGGAAAATAAAAGAGTTCCCGCGGAATTATTATAAATATTATGTTGCATTCTATATGCAACCCAGTTGCTGTTGTATGCAACTAGGTAGTTTTGGCATTTATCGCCTTTACATACACTGTGTTAAATGAATCTGTTTTTAAATTATCCTTGATACCCTTCTTTTTCGAAATATCTTAAACTGAAGCGATCGTTTACAACCTGAACTAAAAACATATTTTATTGCAGCCAAAATCACAGTCATACGGGAGTTTAAATTTTCGAAATACTAGTAAAAGTAGTAAGTGTCTTACTTACAATTCACGCAAACTTCGATGACCCAATAAATTTTTTGACCGACTGATCCGGTACTTTTGTAAAGAAAAACGTTACTCATTCTTCCACCTAAAAGGTTCTGTGTTTTACTTTTCAGGGTAAAGTGCATGAATTTTAGATGGATTTTCTTTCATGGCCTCGAGGTCATACTGCCCGGGTCCATTTTTTATTTTACTGTAAAAGCCTGAAATTGGAAAGCTGGAATTTTTTGTGTTTCGGAGCCGGGGTAGGTAAATGATGGATGAACTTTGAAAGTCAGTGATGTAAAAAATCGTAAGGCCCGGCTGAATTGCCACAAGTAAATAGTTTGCTTTTCCTTCTATTTTTTATTTAAGGCTCAGTCAAACAAAAAATATAAGGATGAAAATGGTCGTAGCAAGCGTAAAGTACCTATAGCTGCATTAGTCGCAAGCGATGCGTTTTTCAGAACTAACATTGCAAGTGACATATTCGATATAAAAATAATGGAGATTGAACCTGCGACCTTTCAGTTTTCAGTCTCCGTTAAGCGTTGGGCTATTGAAGCTGTATATTGAGTAGCAAACGCGCGCTAAAGAATCGCAAAGGTTTTGCTAATTGAATAAAGCTCTCTGAAGATTCCATTACATAAGAGTATTACGAAAAACGGCGAGGGACAGAATTTTAATTTCAACAAAATATTTTATCGTAATTGTCATCTGAGAGAGCTTTTATTCCATCCGATACGATATTGAAAATTGATTTATCGTAATCTTAGAGAGTTTCTATTCCATCCGATTCGATATTGAAAACGGGCGAAAAGGATACTAAAACAATGCTTTAAAGGTACGAATATTAATTCTTGGAGAGAAGTTTCTATGCTCATAGTGGGCAGTAAAATTTTACTATGCCATATTATTATTAAATACATACTAATTTTTGACCGCACGCAGATGACTGTGTGCACACATTCATTGGTTGTTTCAGTCTACGTTTGAAGCAGAACCTGGTTAAAAACTTGTGTTTTGAGCTTTATAGTTCGATGCTCAATATATTAAATTATTATACAAGTCTCAATAGCTTAACGAGCAAACCGCCAGCCAAAGAGAAAAGAACGAGGGAATAACAACACACGACCATTGCCTGGCTTTATTTATGCTTCTGAAATGTGTTTACATTGTGGTCCGTCTAGAATTCTAGATTATACATATTATATGGTCTAGATATACAGTAAATATTGCACCCAGAGCGAATTTCCTCAGACGTTAAAATAAAATCGTGCATATCGCGGCATGACTGCTATTAAGTTCAGACCCAGACAGGCTAAACTAAATTTATTCAGGCATAAATTCTTTAAAGAAAAATGTCTCAAAGCTGTACATAAATTCAAGAATATTTTCAGAAAGCCAAATTGGTTTCCTAAAGGTTTCCTAAAGGTTTTCTATTAGTGAAGTAATAAAATTACTTGTATGTGGTAAAAAGTGACATTATAGGCATTATTTGCATTTATAGTATTCACAATAGTGATATATAGAGTGGTTAAAATTTCAGTCTTAATTTCGGGAGATCTGAAGGTCGAATCGATTCTCTCTCTGCATCGTGTTTCTCATTTTTAAGGGTCGTGATCCCTTTCAGATATTAGTGATAAGCACCGGGACCGATGGCTTAACATGCGCAACATCAGTCACCTAGTCCAGGGTCAAAGTTGCCTAACCAGCGTGATCGTTTGATGTGTGCTGTCACAACTAGGCTACACGTCCCTCAAACCTTTTTTTTTCGTTTATTTGATGACAAGATAAGATAGTCCTTGTCGTTTGACGGCACGTCTTTTGTTTGGCAGTAGAGTACACAAGCCACGGCCAGACCAGACCAGAGACAGTTTAGAAATTATAAATTCCCAAACTTACCCCGCCGGAAACAAACGCGAGACCTCCCAGTTATAAGAACAAAGCGCTCGGAAAGGTTGTCAAACCTGACGTTAAAGTGACTTCACAAACAGAACCAAGAAAGCATAAAGTGTTGGGTAGCTTCCATAAATGTTCGCTGATTAAATCCAACATAATTACGTGGTTTACGTAATTGAATAGTTTAACTTATATGAAGTTACAACACCTGCCCGCCAACAACACTTCTAAGCCCCGCAGCCTTTACTCGTACCTGTAAAATTGAAACTTACAGACCATAAATTAAACATAAGTGGATGTGGTACAAGTTAAACACTGCAAGAGGTAACGCAATAGTTGCACAAAGAAGTTTCATGGTGTTGGTATCACACTGTCACACTATTACATCACACACTACTTCAAGAATAATGCTATAAAGTTACAGGCTTAAACGTGCTGCTCGGCAGACAGAAAAACGCCTAGCTCGACCATGATGGTTGAGCTAGGCGTTTTTTTTAAATTGATTTAAAAAAAATTGTACTTTTGTTTTGATCTATATTTTATTTGTATTAATTCGATAATATATTACACTATACGTCCGTCCGCGTGGATTAAAATTTTTTGAGTTCGGCCTATGTGTTAATCCTGGGTATGCGCTATCTGTATTCCAAATTTTGGCCAAATCGGTCTGTCGTTGTGGTGTGAAGGAGTAACCAACCCGCACTCGCACACATACAAACTTTCGCCTTAATAATATTAGTGTGTATTGGATAGAATCAGGCGTTATTTTGCGGAAGTTCATGATTAGCAAGGAAAACTTGACTTTTTTGCTTGGTAATCGGTTTTTAACTTTTAACTACATGGCGAAAATCTATATGGTCAAACATGCAGTTAAAAGCTAATTATACGCATTATAGCAAAATAGCTTTAATCTTTTCTTACTAATATTAGTAAAAAATAACCTTTTTAATTTTGCGGTCGTATCGCTCTTAGCTTATGCCATACACCACGTAAGGTGGTGTAGGAGAAATTTGCATTTTATTACGGCTTGAGCCGCGTCACTCACATGCGAGGGGATGTAGATCTAAGCGAGAATTGCGCGGCTAGTTAGCGAGAGATAAGAGGTACGAGTGCACCACGTAACATGCACACAATTACTCGTTTAACTTAGCCAAGGAAAAACATGTATAATTCTACCTGTCTACCTACGATCCAAGGAGAAGGAGTATTTTACTAATACTCTGTGACTAACTGACTAACTGATCTATCAACCAAGTTCCAACCACTGGACGAATCGGGCTGAAAGTCATGCAGATAGCTATTATGTATAACATACGCTAAGAAAGGATTTTTAAAAATTTCGAAAATTCCGACGAATCGACGCGTTGGTAGAGTCTCGTTACATATCATAAGAGCACAAATAATTTTAAATTTTGATTTCTTAGGTCCACTTAGGTCAAAAGTATACTGAGATTCTTACAATAATTGAAAATGAAAGACTGTGCGAGAGAGAGGGAATAACAAGGAAAACGTAAACAAACATGGGAGAATCATCTCATCAGATAAGAAAAAAAATTAAAGTCCTTTTAGTGGGAAAATTCAGTGATTTATCGATGCAAAAGCTCACTTGTTCCCACACCGGGATATCTATGAAGGCTCCAGTTATTTCAAAGCCAGCGTTGGAGCGCTGCCAAGGCGTCAGCTGTCACGATGGCTTTAGATACAGAGGCGTTGGTTGCACGAAGAATTCCTTTTAAAAGTATTAGGAAACACTCGGTAATTCGTTCATTGTTGCTGGTTAGGTTGACACTAGATAATAACACTTTGGTTCACACTAGGTAATAGAAACGACTCATTCCTTCGTCTGCGTAAATTTCTGTTATTATGATCGCGATTAAGAAGTTTTTAAAAGAAAGTATTTTAAATATGGATAATTTTCCCCGTGTTTGCAACATTTTTCACTGATGCTTCGGGCCTATTGGTCGCAGCGTGATGTTATATAGCCTAAAAGCCTTCTTCGATAAATGGACTATCCAACACAAAAAGAATTTTTCAATTCGAACTTCTTGAGATTAGCGCGTTCAAATAAACAAACTCTTCAGCTTTATATATTAGTATAGATTAGCTTTTATATAGCTTATGCCCGCTCATGTTTAGTTCGATTTTTCAGACAAAGTCGCGGCCAAAAGACATACTACGCTACAGGGAGAACATTGTAGGAGTCTTTATACCTACCCCAATATACTCGAAATAAAGACATTTCTTTTAATTTTACCTCCATTAGCGATTAAAATCCTTTGATAAACTAATATCAAGAGACATTTCATTTAGTTGAAAGCATTTTTATCCCATTTTGTACACGGGGATTTTAATAATAAAAAGTACTAAAAACATGAAGTGGAACATTATACACTAGGAGCAGGCGAACTAATTATTCTGATAAAAGAACACCCGGTTGACTTTATCGCGTACAAAGCAAAACTTTTTACGGTATCTATATATTTTTTTTGAAACTAAAACCACGTTTTTGCGCCACCGACGCGACGGTTGCATTAATAATTGCCTCGTTGGAATAGTGGTTAGCACGTGCGACTGCGGATGACGAAATCTCTGGTTCGATTCCTGGGTCGGGCCAAAAAAATTTAGGTATTGGATTTTTCTGTCAAGAAATTCTCAGTAGGTACTAGCCCGAAGTTCGGAAGTTGGCGGTGAGTCCCCCACATGCCTCAGAGAGCATGTAAAGCCGTCGGTCCTGCGCCTGATCTTTCTCCGGTCGTGTCGGATTTTCCGTCCCATCGTCACATCATAGTCATGAGAGTGCGGGAATAGAGAGTGCACCTGTGTTTGTGCACAGACTTGTACACTATAATATCTCCCGGGCCGGATTCGGTCGGGAGGACATTATTATTATATATTAATAATAAAAATTATTTCACTCCCCTGCACTGGCGGAGTTTCCCCGGCGGGCAGCATGGCTCCTATCAGTTTAATCACGCGGCTCAATTTCCCACGAGATGACAACCGTGACTGGATGGCGCAGGATTAAATTCAACAGACATTTTGTTTTATATGGTATCGGAAATGTAATCCGTGATAATATGGAATGGGTATCACGGAAATGAATAATATACCTATCTAAACCCAACAGATTTGTTATAAATTGTATTACATTAATTTCATGGAAATTCTATGCATTTCTTATGTAGCTATGTAATAGTACATTATGGTACAAGTGTCAAAGTTGGTGATTACCGCTGAGGCGCTATTGAGACCCGAGCCGTCAGGTGAGGGTCTTAAGGTAGCCGAGGACGGTAATCATCAATATACACGTGTATCATACGACGTTTTTCAACACACTTGTGAAGAAAATAATACTAAAATAGTACATTATGGTACAAAACAGTGAAAACGAGTTGTGAAAATTTTTTCGCAATGGCGGGAAAAATTAATGTTGTTCTTTTGTTCGCCCTCTTGAGATGCTCTTGAGGGCAGGCAAAGATCGACGACCATACAGCCTATTCAGGTGTTTATTTGATTTAATCAGTTTTCCGAAACCTTTAATGGCCATAGACTAAAGAATGAGGTTTCTTTTTTTTTTGGCATTTCTCTTATAACCACGTACAAAATGGGGATTTCGAGTTTTCTTTATTACAAAAAAATAAACAAAAGTTACTGACAGTTTTATTTATTAAACACGTACATGTTGAAATTATCTATTTAAATACGGAGTTGTATGAAATGATTGCTTGCTCAGGTACATTAATTTAACACGATATTTTTATAAATTATTGAACAAGATCTTTTTTGTAATAGAAACTTTTTTAAGAACACAGCAACTCACCCAATAAAATTTAAAAAAAAAATTTCTTTAACTCACATTGTGAATAATAGTAATCAAAAGTCACAGTTTGAGTTAGAGGTGTCATTGTGTGCCTAGTTGCGGTGAACCGGGAGCCCTTTTATGAGCAAGTGTGTTGAAAATAATTTTACACCATTGGTTGCCTGGATCGCTATGTAGGGATGAGGCCGCCAAATTGTATACAAGCTTTGTTAAGCTCATTGTTTTGTTGTGAAAGAACTAAAATGATGCATATAATAAACAAATGAAACGCCGAGTTTCTTGCTGGCTCTTCTCGGCAGGAAGGGCATTCCGAACCAGTGGTAGATTCATTGACGATTCAAAAGTGCTAGTAAAAGCTTATTTGAATAAAAAATATTTCTATTCTATTTTATTACTATATATATAGCTACTCGTGCTGATTCACTGATTCACTGACTGACTGACTGACTGACTGACTCATTGATCACCTCTCCTGTAAAATTTTGTATGGAAAATTTTTTTTTCACTCACAGTTTCGTATAGAGGACAAAAATTCATTCGGTACAAAAATATGGAGAGAGCTGATGATTGAGGATTTCGGAGACGAGTGAGGAGCACCGGCCAGGGTATCGAAGATAGGTGGGGGGTGTTCAACCAAATGTCACTCGAAACCTCATCTAATTGGCAGAGAGCCGAAAAAAAACTCCAAAATGGCGGATTCAAGATGGCGGCCATACAAATTTCGTCGGTGTCTATCTCGGATACTATAAGAGATGGAAGAGTGGTTTCTTGGAAAAAGATGATCAAGACCCGAAGGTCTACTTGATGAATAGAAAAAAAATTCAAGATGGCGGAATTTATTTTTTTCCATACAAAATATATCGTACCCATATTGCAAAAACCGATTATCTGCACCAAAATTTGAGCGAAAAGTTTTTGAGTTATAAGCATTTGAAACTTTAACGACTTAAAAATTAGTCATAATGATGTCAATTTTTAAACAATAATAATTTTTATAAACAAGAAACTATTCAAGAAATGTTAAGTAGGTTAATAATTGAAAAAAACTTACTATATTTTCAACAAAAAGAAGAAAATAACCGGTAAGGAGCTCACTTAGTTAGTTTTTCCTGAATGTAGAAAAACTACCAAATTTTCAAATTTACCGTTCTGGTAGCTCTAATGGCATTTTTTATTTAATCACTTGTTTTGAATAGTAATAATCATCAAGACAAAAATCGTTTTAGTTCAACTTTAGCCAGTACAGGTGTAAAATAAATATCTTTAGTTGCTTTTGGCTGAAGGTAAAGTAGATTTCATTTAACTTTGTACGTACTAACTGCAGCGCCCTATGGTTTTACCCGAGGAGTTCCCGTTCCCGTGGGAAATGGGCAAGCCTACATCATTTCTTATAATCTCAGCTATCTTTAAAAAAAAGTTTCGTTGAAATCGGTCCAGCCGTTCTAGAGATTAGCTCATTTAAATAAAAAAACTATTTCGTTTTATTATATTAGAATAACTAGCTGTGCCTTGCGGTTTCACCTACATTTGTCCCGTTCCCGTAGGAATTTAGGGAAACACTATAACTGTAAACTTTCCTCTCGAATCACTCTATCTACTGATGAAAACTGAATTAAAATCCGTTGCGTAGTTTAAAAGATCTACGCGTACATAAAGAGGGCCAGACAGCGGGAATCGATTTTGTTTTATACTATGTAAAGATAACATATACAACAGAGCTAAGTTTGCCCGCAAGCGTTGCTATATGGGTGCCCCATTGTAGCTTTGAATCCAGGGTTAATCCCAAGAACACTGTGGAGTCCTCAGTTTTCAAAGGTTCATTATTTATCTTTAAATTTTTACTGACAGTTCTCGGGTTAGGTAATAAAAACTCAACACACTTTGTTTTTTTAGTATTTAAAAGTAGATTATTTGCCGTAAACCATTCAGAAACTTGAGATAATGCATTATTTACATCGTCAAAATTGTTTTTCATCCTATCGACTTTAAAATTCAAAGACGTATCATCAGCAAATAGTACAATATCGCAAGTATTTTGGACAAAATGTGGTAAATCATTTATGTAGACCAAAAACATGAATGGACCTAGAATAGAACCCTGGGGTACACCCATTACTGAGGCTGATCCGGATGATTTTACATCATTGACACATACTCTTTGGACTCGTTCACTGAGATAAGACGCAATGAGACTAAGTGCAAAATCTTTAATGCCATAGTGGCTCAGTTTAAGCAAAAGTGTCTCGTGATCAACGCAGTCGAATGCCTTTGACAAATCACAGAAAATACCAACGGCACTCTGTGAGTTCTCCCATGCATTGAATATGTGTTGTAACAGCCTTGCGGCTGCATCGGTTGTTGATCGACCCTTTGTAAAACCATACTGCTCAGTGTGTAGGAGTTTATTTAAATTAAAGTGTAAAAGCAGTTGGTTGAGCATTATTTTTTCGAATATCTGAGAGTGATGAGTGATATGCTGAGAGTTGGCAAAATTAAAATTGGCCTGTAGTTATTCGGGTCACTTTTGCTTCCCGATTTAAAAAGCGGTATTAGTTTACTACATTTCATAAGGTCTGGAAAAGATCCAGAATCTACTGATTTATTAAAAATTAAAGCAAGATATGGCGCAATAATATCAATTATGTTATGAATTATTTTAACTGATATCCCCCATAGATCTGCTGTTTTCTTATTTTGTAAAGATTTAAATGTTTTGACTATGTCATATGGGGTAACGTGTTCAAACCTAAATGACTTATTGCACTCAGAGACATTGCTCCTTAGAAGACGATAGACTTCTGCTGGCGAGGAATTCAGAGAACTGGTTGTTGTAATTGGAATATTTTTGAAAAAGTTCTCAAATGTATTTACAATTTCTGTATCGGAGTTAATTACATGATTATCACTTTTAAGCTCCAATTTATTATTATTATGTACCTTATGTTTACTCATTTCATCGCCGATGATGTCCCATGCTGTTTTAATTTTATTATCAGAATTGACAATTTTTTGTTTTATGTGAAGTGACTTTGCTTGTATGCACACATTTTCAAACAATTTAGAATAGTTTCTTACATATTCTGCATACAAGTCAAACAGCTTATTTCTACTTTTATAGATGCCGGCAGTTGGCCAGTCACTAAACTTAAGATCTTTAGACAGTCTTTTCTCTATCACCTTAAAGATAGAGTTATATTGTGAGCTTTACAAATCAAAAAACTTTTGATTTGTGAAGATGTTCAAAAACCCTCGTAGCACAGTTATACAGTAAAAGTGAACTTAAGTTCTTTTACCTGCAATAATTTTAACAAAATATTGAGTTCATTATTCTGCAAAAAGCAACTAATGTTGTTTAGTTCGTTTTACTTTTTAGATACATCAGCAATTACTAGTATATTAATAAAAGCTGAAACCTGTTAACGCAGGTTAACATGTATTAACAGAATAATATTGACATAATGATAAATCAAGCAACTACATCTGAAAAGTATTAAAATACAATACATTGTTTTTGTGGTATAGATTTATAAATCTAAATTATTTAAATGAGTTTAGTTCTTTTTTTAAGAAGGTAATTAAATCATACCTGTAGGTAGTTGCTTTTAACTCTAGCTATCTCCGTAAAAAAGCGTCGTAGCAGACAATGGGTTTTACCAGCAGCTTCGCCGTGAGCTGAGGAGTCGATTGATATATTTAACCTAATTTTGGTACAAAAATGCAGATAATCGGTTTTTGCAATAAGGGTACGATATGCAAGACTAAAACATAGTTCTTTCTCAAAACTTATGTTGATTTTGTATGGAGGATAAAAATTCATTCACAGAAAAAATATGGAGAGAGCTGATGATTGAGGATTTCGGAGACGGATGAGGAGCATGGTCAGGATATTGAAGATAGGTGGAGGGTGTTCAAACAAAAGTCACTCGAAACCTCATCCAATTGGCAGAGAGCCGAAAAAAACCTTCAAAATGGAGGATCCAAGATGGCGGCCATACAAATTTCGTCGGTGTTTATCTCAGAGACTATAAAAGATGGAAGAGTGGTTTCTTAGAAAAAGATGATCAGGACCCGAAGATCTACTTGATGAATAGAAAAAAATCAAGATGGCGGAGTTTATTTTTTTCATATAAAATGTATGCAAGACTGATACGTTCCTTTCCGCTGATGGTTTCGCATACAAGACAAAACTTCATTCAGAGAAAATATATGGAGACAGCTGATGATTGAGGATTTCGGAGACGGGTGAGGAGCACGGTCAGGGTATTGAAGATAGGTGGAGGGTGTTCAAACAAAAGTCACTCAAAACCTCATCCAATTGGCAGAGAGCCGAAAAAACCTTCAAAATGGCGGATCCAAGATGGCGACCATACAAATTTCGTCGGTGTTTATCTCAGAGACTATAAAAAATGGAAGAGTGGTTCCTTGGAAAAAGATGATTAAGACTCGCAGGTCTATTTGATGAATAAAAAAAAATCAAGATGGCGGAATTTATTTTTTTCATATAAAATGTATGCAAGACTTTGACAGGTTCCTTTCCGAAATTTCTGATGGTTTCGTATAGAGGACAAAAATTCATTTGGATGAAAAATATGGAGGGAGCTGATGATTGAGGATATCGGAGACGGGTGAGGAGCACGGTCAGGATATTGAAGATAGGTGGAGGGTGTTCAAACAAAAGTCACTCGAAACCTCATCCAATTGGCAATGAGCTGAAAAAAAAATACCAAAATGGGGGATTCAAGGTGGCGGTCATACAAATTTCGTCGATGTATATCTCAGAGACTGTGAAAGATAGAAGAGTATTTCCTTGGAAAAAGATGGTGAAGACCTGAATGTTTACTTGGTGGACAGAAAAACCGCGGTTCGCTTTAGCGAGCCGCGCACCCACGCGCCCTACTAGTTATATTCTATGTCGCTTTGCATAATTAAAATATCCAGTCATTTAACTACGAAACCTTTTGACGTTGTTTAAAAAATAACACAAAGTAGTCCACGAATCCAGGCAAGATTACAGCAGGAAAAGCAGCGTCGTTTCATACCTTGCAGCGTCATTTCATTCCTTGCAATACTTTGTTTTCTTGCTTTGTGAATGTTTAGCTTTGTGTTGGTTTTTTCTTCGTTCCTTTGAAGCGAACTAAAGGAATGGAATTTTTAATTTAAATTCGCCTTGAAAAATTTTCTATTTGTCCGCTTGATTAAATAAACTGCATTTGTTTAAAATTTATGTTTAGTACAAGGGCACTTACTGAACGAACTTACAGTCTTCCATTTCTCAATTTTTATTTGCACATTAATCAATAAATACTTTTGCTTATTAGTCTATTTCATGAAGTTTGCTACACTGCTCTTTCCGGTATATTTTAATATGAATCCTTACATCTTTACTAATATTATAAATGCGAAAGTGTTTTTGTTTATTGGTTTGTCCTTCAATCACGAAGCAACGGAGTAACGGATGTACATGATTTTTTGCATAAGTATACTTCAGCACCTAGAGAGTGTTATAGGCTACTTTTTATCCCGGTCATTCAAAGAGTTCCCGCGGGATTTTAAAGACTAAATCCACTCGGAAGCAGTCGATCTAATATTAAAATTCACCGAAAAACGCCGTGTTGGCAACAGGTGGACAGGCGACATCTAATGAGTCGTAGAATGCCTCTGGAAGCTGACCAATGGAAGTCCATCCAAAAGAGATTTTTCCAATAGTGGTCAAAGACGTCCGGTCGATTAAAGAGGAAGATTTGAGTGCGTTATAAAATGTATGGATAGCCAATTTCGCGCAGGCAAATCCGTGGATAAAGTTGTACCTTACTCATGGGTATTATTACAATATTGATGGTTGACTGCGCAAACTTGCCACCGATAAAAAACACTTTTCTACGCCCTCACGGTCTCCTGTGTTACCAATTTATTTTTCCAAGATGCTATGCCGGGGACTTTCGAACAGCAAAATAATACAGGGTGACATTATGGCAGCGGTCAGTGGGGAGTAACTTGAAAAATATCATAATATTTATTCCTCGATTAAACGTAACTCGGCGGTGGTGAAATTTTAATAAATAGCAAATCAACTATCAGTTAATAATAAACTCTGAAATGCAAGTTTATAAGTAGGTATGTACGCGCAAAACAGGATTATTGACAGTGGAATTAATACTTACGGCAAGCGGCAGAAACAGAATTGCATAAAGTAAGAAATATGATTCCCCTTCGTTATGTTGTTGATGGTCAACATCTGAAATATCAATTATTGAGACTTTTGAGCCTATATTATCGTCTCGAATCCACCTTTCCTGGGATTTCGAGCTCTTAGCACCACGACTCCTTGTGACATTCATTTTAAATTTAAATCGTTTTTTTCTCACTGACCGCTCCCAAAATTTCACCCTTCGATACGTTCCTCGCCCTATTTTCTCATGTATTAGGTTACATTCTCATATTTTCTTGGGCCACGTACAAGTGGCATGTTTGTATCGAAAATATTTTCGCGCGTAATCCAATCACAAAGTTATTGGTACTGCGAAAATGTTATAAAATTGAGAAGGTCTTCTCCAAGTATATGCGATGTATAAAATAATACGGTATTATTGGATTTCTTTTAACAATATTTTGTCTATATCTAGTACAAAATAATATTTAATCCAATCTAGCCTGAACTTACCCAAGAATAATATTGGATAGAAGGTGGCGTTACTTTGCGATATTCCATTGATACTAAAAGAGAAAGTTATGTTTTTTTGTATTCTGCCAAACCAGAAAAAAATCTGTATGGCAACTCCCGCCAACCGCGCCGTACGCGGCGTACACTGTCGTTTCTCCAGAATAGGCAAGGAAGTTTTTCACATAATATCCTCCATTTGTAATTTTTTGCACCTTGTTCAATGTCCGTATAGACGTCCAGTGCTGGACATAGATCTCTTAAAATGGCCACCACAGAATAAGATCCTGTGCCGCTTGCATCCAGTAGGTATCTACCAGTGACTCACCTAAGATCGTCCGTCCTCAAAATATTGGGAGGTCTACCAACGCTGCGCCTCCCAGTTGTATAGCTATTCCAGTATCTTGAGACCCAACCTTGGAGGGGAGAGGAGTATATTAGTCAACTTAAGTTTGGCTAATGTATATATTTTTTTATTTTTTAAAACGCCTATCGGTTCTTCGAGTCCTTTCACGTGAACCAAAACAACCCGCAACTCAATATATTTAATTCTAAGTCTATTCTATTCTAATTCTATATCTAACTGCTTTCATCGTAACGTAAATGACTCTCTACGGCTCATAAAGATAGATTACTTACTACTGTAAGTAAGGATTACTATATTTATGCTACGGCTATGCCCAACGGCTTCTCAAGTAAAATTATACATACATACTTTTTATGCATTTCTAAAAAGTCAACCTATTATTCCTTGATGGTTTCTATGGTAGTGACACACCTAAGTTCAGCACATCCACGAATAAATCCACTTTAATTCCGTAACCAGGTCTTGACTTATTACAACAAGAGGAATATTATAGTCGAAGGACAAACTTTACACTAATCACTCACTAGTTATCAAACTACTATCACAAGGTACAAAGGAGCATGCTCGACGTCAAAGGAAATACCAAGCCAAGGTGAAGTTATGTACTTACCTGTCACCATAATCCACTTGATACTTGAAAACTACCTTGAGACAGCTTAGACAGACTGGCACTGCGGTTACGTCAGTTACGTTAAGTTGCAGCTTAGCTTTTAGTTTCTTGTACGCGTACAAGATTTTGCTGTCAGTTTTGTCACAATTACCGCTGTAACCAACTACCTACTGGCTGATTTTTGCGTCTATAATATTATATTTTAATTTCTGTTAAATCAGTCATTCACATATCACGATTATATTAATAATTTTAGGAAGCAGATCTCTCAGAAATGGTAAAATTAAAAATCTAGAGGAAGTTAAAACACTTTACATAATATTTACAATGTTATGAATACAAATTGATATGAATTCTATTTGAAAACGTAAAGTTTCATAAGCTCACTACATTTCGTACGATCCCATAACACACTTGTAACAGCATTACAAAGCATTTCAAGCTTACAATTAGTATTACAATACGGCATAGCGTCACTTTGTTTAGAAGAAAACGCCACGTATGAATCTAAAAGATATTTCTTATCCGTAACCATTTCGTGCACTAAATGGTCCATTGAAGCAGCAGAAAGGTTTTGGAGTTGGAAGAATGATTCCATATCATAGAGTTTGTACCAGCGTGGCCGTTGAAATAGTCCGAGATTGGCTTCAGTTAGATTGTAAATGTAGTTGATCATGCTTGTTGGTTCCTAAAATTAGCAAAACATTGATAATTTAAAAGATATCGAATCGTGTGGAGCCTGTGGATGCAAATAGCATAGGATTATGAAGTGTGAAGATCCCTGGAAGATGCTTATGTCCTAGGCTCATTGTTACATGCAGGCGATCTTATTAATTAATTACATGGTACTATTACTTATCGGAGCAATGACTTGTCTGCAATTATACGTTTTGTATGTGTGGCTAGTTAAATTTTGGACAATAAGGGCACGTTGCAGATGGGTTTTCGGGGAAGGAAAGTGTCGTTTCTTATGGTATTAATAGTATTCTGTACACACGCAAAATCATTGGTTCTCAATTTACAGGCCTTTTCTTATTTTGAATCTACTATTATTATAAGCATTATCTGTAATTCAAAAAATAGAATTCTGAAAATTTAAAAAAAAAAAAGTTTACTTACAAAGTTATTGATGTCGAAAGTAACAATTTTATAATTCAGGTTGAAGTGCTCGTAAGTTGTAGCAGATCCTGTACCCCACGCCACTTTGAAGGCTTTACCATCTTTGTAGAATAATTTGAACTCATCTGAATGTAGGTGACCATTGAATTCTGCGGTGATCGTGGATGAAAATCTGAAGAACAGCAAGCTTATAGTATGAGAGTCTCATATAAGGAGTTTCCTCCAAATCCAAAGTTCTGATCCAAATAGCTATCAAACATTACTGATATTATAATGAAGTGTGTCATAAAAAATATTTTTGTTAAAACCGAAGCGAGTCAAATTTCCATTACAAATGGAAACTAGAGTTTATTCAAGCTTATGTGAGACTTATAAATGAAACCTGAGTAAAGGCTATAGAAAAAATTTAAAAATTGTCCAGAAAAATCAACACTGACTTAAAAAGGTATTAAAGACAACATTTTTTAATAATGGTTTAGACAGAAGTACTCTTAAGTATAATACAAAGGAATGATAATATGTAAAATTTATTTACCGATCAACAATCCTATAGTATTCTCTAGTCCACGTATAAATTAAATCTTGATCACCAGGTGGGATGTGTGAAAGTATATGAACTTTCTCTCCAGATAACTCGGCTTTAAAAAGTTCTTGCACTAGCCAATCTAAATATCTTTTGGAGTCGAGGGGATCATATACCAGCCACCTGAAGTTTAACAAAAGATAATATAAAAGCTTATTAGCACCGTGAACAGAACTATAAAGCCCTTAATGATTTCAAGGAGAAAATTATTTTTTATAATGTAACATTTCCAGATAATAAGTTTGTGATCTAGAAACGTAGCACTAAAAATAAGAGTAAAGGTCTTTCTTACGAATTCAATTTATAAGCAATATTATTATTGATAGATATAACTCTTAGTCCTGGTCGAATCAACATAGAGAATCCACCTCGTTGTTTCATAGAGGCTATTGCTTCATTAGTCAAATAGTAACTCCATTTATTGGCCAAACTTTCGTATAACCAAGTTGTGTTAAGCCCTTCGCCTTTCACTGAGGTTGGTGCAAACCTGTAGCAATAATAAACTTTATTATGGATCAACCCAAATAAAAATAGTATCTTTGCACTCTTTCATTTCACGCCTTTTGTATTTCTAGAATTACATTAAACATACCAGAAGGTATCAAGTATAAGCAGTAAGCGTCATCACAGTAAAAATAAAATAAATTACTTTTATACTTACATGTTGAGTGGTTGAGATTCATGGTTTCCAATTGTTGGGACAACAATAACACCTCTAAGAATCTTTTTCATTTCATCAACAACAAAACTATTCACTTTATTGTTAAGCTCATATGTTGTTTCCCATACGTGATGATCGATATTGTCACCGATGTAGTAAACAACGTCAACTTCCTAAAAAAAGTTATTTTTAAAATTTTAATTTTAACTATAACTGTAATTATACTATATTGTGATGAATTATACCCATAAAACTTAAAAAAGTGCCGTAATGAACTGAATTACTGACAGACAAACTGTAGATATAATAATATATACTTGTTTTGTTTACTAAATGATGCACTGATTCCATGGAACAATAAGCCTCAGATTGTCTTCTTGAAAGCAGAATTGAAAATAATAGTTCTAACCTTATGTGATGCAATTTGTTCGATAACATCTATAAATGCCCATATTGGAGTATCACAATTTCTATAATCACCCCAATATCCAGCTGGTGCAGACTTTTTTCCTCCTTTCCTCAAATCAGTTTGAGTTATACCAACGGTGTTAACTATTTTGGTTGCTGCATCTGTATCTAGTACTATTTCTTCATCATTTTCTACAACACTTCTCAGCAACATTCTTTCATCAATACATTCGCGATTTTTACCACGTAGTTTCTGACCACTTCTACAACATACTGGTTCTTCACAATCAGCCTCACCAAATGGTACATATAGTGGATCAACGTGAAAATCTGATACAACAGCAATTGTAAGAGGTTTTGAGTCACCATAAATTGGCTGAAAACAATAATTTTTACTATGAATAATATGAATTGACTAAGTAAGTTTAATGTGTTGCTAAATACCAACTAGTTGATTAAATAACTCCTGACCTGCTGGAGGGGCAAGAAGAGAGTATTGTGCATAATCAAAAGATTATATTATATGGGATTAGATAGGATTCATACTGATATTATAAATGTGAAGGTGGGTTTGTTTGTTGGTTTGTCCTTGAATCATGGGCTGTATCTTATGATCTGTAATAGGTAGACAGTTGAAATTTTCACAGAATGTGTATTTCTGTTGCCGCTATAACAATAAATAATAAAAATAAATTAAAAATTAAAGGAGCCTCCCCTACTAGAAACGTGTTATTTTCGGCGTTTTTTGCAACGGAATCCTTCGTATACGATGCCTGACTCGCATTTGATCGGTCATTTATTTATTTTGTTTGAACAACGTAAATTATTATCACACCCTATTAACACATTAAAATAAAATAAATACGCAAGTAAACAAAATCCGTGTATGACAATGAATACCTACTAATTTTTACGTTAACACTTACATGATCTTGTTGACCTTTAACCTTTGGAGGCAATTCTATTTGCCATTCAAATCTGGGGTCATCGTAAGCGCACACGTGGGGATCCCGATAACTTTGAAGCCAAAGCCCACAAAAGGTTTTTGGCGTTGCTTCAGGCGTATTTTTGATAATGTATTTTAAAATCGGCTGTAAGTGAATTCGTTTTAATAAGAAATATCCGGCAGCTGATGACTACACTCAGAATAAATAAATTGGAGTAGGGTGCGCTTTTTCGTAGAAAATCGTGCAAACATAATTGGACGGATATGCAATAAAGAGTCAACCCACGCGACTTATCAATTGAAAAGTTAACTTTATTCCTTTACATTATGTATGTATTTAATTTGACAAAGGTTTGTGGGTTGAAACGTTATTGCGTATATGCGTCCACTTATTCATTTTAAACATATTTTAATGTACACCAAATGAAACTAAATATTTTTTTTTTACTAAATACTTACTTCCTTACTAATGGTATATTAATGTGCAAGTGTATTTATTTGTAGGTTTGCTGGTTAGTTTTTAAGTCACGCAGCAACGAATTAAAGGATCGAAGTCATTTTTTGCATGGGTTCAGTTGAAAACTTAAAGAGAGATGCTTCTATTCCGGAAAATGAAGGGATGTAATGGATTTTTAAAAACCATGAGGATTACATCCCAAGCAATAACTAAATTATAGTATAGAAGTTCCTTTTCAAAAAACTGATTTTTTTATTTTCCTGAAATTAATTACTTACCAAGTTGAGCGTAAGAACTCCGCGACAAACTCTAGATGGAATTGCAATAGAGCATAGCGTCGTACCAGTGTCGATAATCGTCTCATCCGATACTCCGATCCGCAAGAGAGCCATCAGTGCGATAAAACCACTTCGACATACAAAGCACCGTAAAGCCTGTTATATTATCATAAAACTTTATCCTAACTCTATATAAGAAATACGTGATAAATACAGCCATGCAGGATCACAAAAATATATCAAAATAGAACGGTTATCATCCCATCACTGATTATGAATTATTCCGGTCTGTCCCCTCAGAGGGGCAGATAGGAATAAAAAGTTAGACATGTCCCCCAATTACCAACGAGGGGACAGATCGGACTAATTATTTATACTGAGCATTGTTTGTGGACCAGACACAATTGTAATATAATATTATATTATTAGTGAAAGCTGAATGAGTAAAAACACTAACTTTTGTAGCAGTCTGAACGCTATCCCAGACATATCTGTATATGCGGAATATAACTTCTAATATTTTGAATTCGAAATCAAATATTTCATTTCTAGCGTACTTCACGATAAGATTACCCAGATCAGCTGAAAAAAAAACAAACTCTTAAACTTTATAAAGTTAATATTATATCAAAAATATCAAATCTCACCTGAAATAAAATAGGACGAGGGTATAGGAGGATATTAGTCAACTTCAGCTTGGCGAATATTCTTTTTAAAAAAAGAAAAAAAGATTAGCAGTAACCAAAAAATATAGCCTAAAACTAGTGTTTTGACCAGCAGACTGGAAAATGGTAACGCGACGTAACATCATATATTCATGACAAATATTCCAGCCCTTTTTTATTCGATGACAAGATAGTCTTTCACTGCGATCTCACCTGACGGTAAGAGACGATGGAGTCTAAGATGGTAGCGGGCTAAATTGGAAGGGGTATGGCAGTGTAGGTACATTCAACCCATATCCCTAATCGGTTTCTACACGCCATCGTGCCGGAACGCTAAATCACTTGGCGACACGTCTTTGACGGTAGGGTGGTAACTAGCCACGACCAAAGCCTTCTACCTGACCAGATTAGAGACAATTCAGAAATTATAAATTTCCAAATTGCCCCCGCCGGGAATCGAACCCGCGACGTTAAAAAAATAGAATACTCAACTTTGATCTATTTCAAAACTGAATATTAATTATAATATCAACATTATGAAACTTCTCCATTTTGTTCATTAAACTTAAGCCTTACTTGAAGTCAGGGGCACTGTAGCGTCACAAAAACCAAGAAAAGCTAACACAATAATTATAATTTTCACGTTCATATTTCACGCAAAACATTAAAGAACTAATGTACCCGTGTTATTAATAATTAAAAATTGTATTTGTATTGTTAGGCAATTTGGGTCACTATGTCTAATAAAAATTGATTTATAACGCGTATTTAATGGTACCTTGGCATAACAGATAAGAATATATTTAGGTTATAACCACACTAAACCTTGTTTTTAAACTCCGACAAAAAAAGAGGTGTTATAAGTTTGAGGTATCTTTGAAGCTGCGTATCTGGGTATCTGTGTGTGTGAGTGTGTCTGTCTGTTCCTTCGTTGATCCCTAAAGAATGGACCGATTGTTATTGCGATTGACTTGTTTGTTGCACTGTGTTTTCCGATTATTTCCAAATATTTCATGGTAATCGTTGAAAAAATTGCTGCAGCATCGAGGTCTGTGGTCTCAACTCCTCAACAACACAAGTGTGCTGTAAGCAGCACATAATTATAGCGTGTTTGGGCTCTCGGCTTTATGCTACGTTTATATGTGGGCCGAGGCACGGCAAGCGTCCACAAGCTTCAAGTCTCTACAAACGCTTGGATGCCATTCACACGCTTGCGAGTGTGTTAGTGTGTTACGGACTGGCAAAGATAGTGTGCAGACGTGGTGCAGACAAACATGGAAGTGTGAAGTTGTGACCAACTACTCATGATCGCTACCGTCGTAATAGCGCAGCGCAGAAACACCCGTTCAGCGCGAGCTCATGAGCGACACTAACACTAAACACGCGCCAACGTGTAAATGCGTCGCAAGCGCTAGCCGCAAGCTTCTTTTGATCTGTGTTCAAAAACCGACGTTAGCCCACATCGGCGACAAGCTCACGCAAGCTAAGCCAAACACCCCGTTCACAAGCTTGTGCTTGTGGACGTTTGTCGAGACTTGCCAAGCGTGTAAAAGTAGCATAACGTGTTCTCCGAGGCACCCAATGTTGTAATAGTACAAAGTAGATATTACATCTAACACTCAAATTGCACCACGCAAGCTCTATTTTATTTTACGAGCAATTTTTACTTTTATGTCGCGCTCTCAACTAAATTAAATTACCGGAGTGGAGCGGAGCGGCGCCGCGGCGTCTCGTAATGGGCGATACTTGTTTCCCTGTTATTGGTACCTGGGTGAAATAGAATGGCATTGCAGACGGTAAAAGGTAAACTCAACTATTATGTAATTTTGACGACCTCCCTGGCGCAGTGGTGGTGGTGGTCTTATAACTGGGAGGTCTCGGGTTTGATTCCCGGCGGGGGCAATTTGGGAATTTATAATTTCTGCATTATCTCTGGTTTGGTCTGATCTCCTACCAGATTCAGCTCAGCTTTGGCCGTGGCTAGCCTACCATACCACCCTAACGTCAAAGATTTAGTTTTCCGGCACGATGGCGTGTAGAAACAGATTGAGGATATGGGTAGGGTTAAAAAAAACGTGAAATAATCTTGCTATATTATGCACATCTATTCTTAATAAATGTGTTTGTTTGTAGGTTTATCCTTCAATCTATATATATAAAATTCAAAGTCCTGACTGACTGACTGAGATATCAACGCACAGCCTAAACTACTGAAGTTAGAAACTTGAAATTTTTACAGTTGGTTCCTTTTTTTTGAAAGGAAGGATTTTTGAAAATTCAACCCCTAAGGTGGTAAAATAGGGGTTTGAAAAATCGAACTTAACGCGAGCAAAGCCGCGAGCAAAAGCTAGTCACGCATAAACAGAATTAACCTGCTTTTTTGCATGGATATTAAAGTTAAAGATGTAGAGAAATTAATGGAGGGGTAAAAACAAATTCCAAAGCTACAAAGTCATCCGCAAAATTTACAAATGTATTTCCTAAAACTGCCTATTTTTATACTTTTCTAAATAACAATTTTATTTTTCCGTAGTTACGCAAGCGCCATTTTGGAAAATGGAAAACAATTTTGTGACACCTACGCTCAATTTTTTCCGGCTTCACGCAACAATAAACAAAAGAAAGCGCTCGGGTTTGTTTGACGCCGTTTGAAAAAATATTTTTGGTCCCATTTAACCTGCCTTTAATTTTCGGCCTTTTTCATGCAATAATTTCTGTCGCAGAAAACTAATATTATTAGGTTGTTATTGGCTGGAATTTGACTTGAAATTAGGAAGTAGGGACCTTATTCTTAGGTACTACATTATCTGTCTAAAGATTACTACATTATCAAAATCATATTATTAATATTATAAATACGATTGTCTGTTACCTTTTTACGCCTTAACTACTGAACTTCTAGAGATTAAAAGGCACAGATATAAGTTGCAACCTGGAAACGAGTATTGGATACATTTTATCCCGGAAATTGAAAAAGTTCTCACGGAATTATAAAAACCTTAATCCACGCGAACGAGTTCACGTCGTCACATGGTAAAGAATTCTGAATGCATATTCCGTGCAATTTAAAGTTTTCCTTCACCATTGAAGCATGTGTTTTTTTTTTGTGGTTACCGCCGCCCATGAATATCTGTAGCACCTGAGGCACCACTAATGCGTTGCCGACTTTTTAGGAATTTGTTGTTACTGTAAATACTTGTAAATTTTCTTAAACGCAAATACCTAACCGAGACTGAACCCGCGACCTCCTCGAATGGAAGACTTGAATTCTACCGTATAATTATCGACTACGAATTATTTGCTTCCTGTTTTTAATTTATTTTTAGTTGATGACAAGATAGCCCTTGACTGCGATCTTACCTGATGATAAGTGACGATGCAGTCTAAGACGGTAGTGGGCTAACTTGGAAGGGGTATAGCAGTGTAAATTCAACCCCTAATCGGTTTCTACAAACCATCGTGCCGGAACGCTAAATCGCTTGGCGGCACGTCTTTGACGGTAGAGTGGTAACTAGCCACGGCTAAGCCTCCCACCAGACCAGACCAGAGACAATTCAGAAATAATAAATTCCCAAATTGCCCCCGCCGGGAATCGAACCCGAGACTTCCCCGTTATAAGACCACAGCGCTCACCACTGCGTCAGGGAGATTGTCGAAACTTGTAATTACCGACTGCGAATAATTTGGTTCATGTCATTTAAATAGCACAAATCACGCCCAAGTGTACCAACCGAGTTTATACAAGTAAAATATATCCGCGCTGAAACCGTTCCATATTTGCACACGTACGCGAAATCCCCTTTATCTCCCGAGGGAATAAAGCGGACCATTATATTACTACCTGCTGTTATGTAACGTTGTTGATATTGCAAACCTCTTCGGAGATTACAGAGGAGGTAAGTACCTAGTCGATACTGAATGATCTTATGATAGAAGAAAGAATTTCTCAAACATGCTTGGAAATGTTAGCATTATTTTGACAACCTTCTTCAAGATAAATCGAAATTGCTGTACTCGGCCGGCAATTTCCATAGCGGGCCGGGTTAGCGGCCAAATAGTGAGTTTACTATGTAATATATCTGTCGTGTTATTTAAAATTGGCATGGCAACCATGGCAACCAAGGAGGTAACTTATCAAAGGTTTATTTAAGTTTCGAACTAGCGTGCAAATCTTATTGCAAATAGAAAGCTTTAATTTCCGCGCATTATTTGAGAAAAATACTATACAAGCCTTGGCCACAACTAGGCATTGATAGACTAACGTATGTGTGTCTCGGCTTCGTTTTGGCCCACATTTACACGTTCGTCCATCAATGCCTCTTTTGCTGGCCGCAGCAGTAATTTACTAATTATGTACATAATGCTCGTACCTCACAATTAATAAACGAGAAAGCTACACAAGCTATGATAATTTAAGAAAAAATAAAGCAACTTCAATATTCCGAAATAAAGAAAAACTGAAAAGAATCAATATCTTGAAAATATTAAACAGGTTTTGATGAAATCTTTATGGTTGCCTAAGTTGAAGTAAATGTAAGCAAATTAAAAAATAATGAACATAATCCGATTAATAGTTTCCGAGAAATGTATGGACAAACACATACATATATAAATTCATACATTCATCCATACGGAAGCTTTATAGATTACTAGTTGATGCCCGCGACTTCGTTCGCGTGGATTAAGGTTTTTTAATTCCCGCGGGAACTCTGTTATTTTCCGGGATAAAAAGTAGCCTATGTGTTATTCCAGACTATAATCTACCTCTGTGCCAAATTTCAGACAAATCGGTTGAGTCGTTGCGACGTGATTGAGTAACAAACATCCAAACATCCAAACATCTAAACATCCAAACATCCACACTTTCACATTTATAATATTAGTAGGATGTGAATTTTCTGCACATCCAGTAACATAAAATACATACATGTCAACTGTCGAATTGATAACCTTCTTTTTTAAAGCCAATTAAAAATAACAGGTGTGTACTTTGTTTTATTTTTAAAGGCATGTAATTAAACGAGCTTCTATTTAATACCATTATTGGCTTCTAAATTACTAAGTCAGCTTCAACTAGTGAGCCTCTAAAAAATATAATTTTAGCATCTATATTTATAACTTAGCTTCAAACCGTGAACTCCTAAAATACTTAAATATTAGCATCAAATAATACACCAAATCTTCAACCACATTTTTAATTTTTTTTTTTTGTGAGAAAAATGAAATAAAGTGTTTCTAACTAAATAAAAAACGTTTTTTTTTGATAAAATGAAATTTAAAAAATGATTGTTTTTAAATACCTACACATAAATATAACATTTTTGAAAAAAAAAATCAATTTTTTTCAACTTTTTTTTAGTTTTAGGTAGGTTTACGATTCCAACAGAACCTAAGTGCCCGGCCTTCGGCCGGGCACCTGAATATTCATGTATAACCCTAACCTAACCTAACTTTAGTTTAAAGAAAAAATTATACAAAAATAATTGCAATATTAACACACTAACAACAGAACAACAAAAAAAACAAATGCATGTTTTGAATGGCGCTCTCTGATTGGTGCAAATAGCCATAACCAACGAGATCGTGCAAATTGCCAGTTGCATCCGTCTCACTCGCACCAACGAGATCGTGCAAATGGCCAGTCGTATCCATCTCACTCGCACCAAATCGTGCAGTGACAGTGGACAATAATAAAAATAGTGGCTCTTTATTTGATGCTTTCTTTGGAATATTTTGTGGCCATTGTGAAGAAGCCGAGTTAGTATATTAGAAGCTTCATCATTTTCCCGTTGCTGAGTTATTAAATTAGAAGCTAGGTTTTGATGCCAAAAAATAAATTTTGTTGGTCGACTTATTATATCCCATTTTTAAATTTTTTATTTGTATATGTTTGCATTGTAATACCTACTGCATAATTGCATATAATATCAACGTACCTACTACTTAAAGTAACAAGAAGAAGTCTTTCAGTACCTTTAAGTATTAACAACTTGGTTTAATACTTAGTATAGTCGAAGTTACGAGCGCTTTACTTGTGGTTACATTATGCACATGCGTAAGTGTGCGTGCCTGTGAGGAGCCTAGGTGGGAGCGGTCAGGCGCGAGCAAGCTCTCGCTCACACTTATACAAATACGACACACACACACAACCATGAGCCACGAGCCCTCGTGAAATGAAAGAACTATATTGGTTTAATACTCAAAGTTCAATACAAAACAAAGATTTGGAGTTGCCACTTCGGCAAGTCATGCATGTGATTACTGAAATACCGTAATAGTTAACAACGGCCGCCGCGATTTGAAAATTGTTGTTTTCGCATTACCTAATATTAATGTAGGTGAAGTGACTTGCGAAAGTCGCATGCTCTGTTACCCGAATTCGGCAAAGCTGGCTAGTAACCACCCTACCCTCATAGACGTGCCGCAAAGCGATTGAGCGTTCCGGCACGATGGCGTGTAGAAACCGATTAGGGGTATGGTACACTTCCAAGATAGCCAGCTACCATCTTAGACTGCATGTTCACTTACCATCAGGTGAGTTTGCTGTCAAGGACTATCTTGACGTCGAATAAAAAAAGTTAAGCTAAAAGTTAAGTTATGGTTTTAACAGTTTATTTATGAATGTGTTAGGGTAGACTATATATATGATTTTAACAGTTTATTTATGAATGTGTTAGTGTAGACTATATTTTATCGAAGTCACGCATGCTGATGCCCGTGACTTCGATAAAATATAGTCTATGTGCTATTCTGACTTATAAGCTATTATACTGTAAAGTTTCATCAAAATCCGTCCAAAATCTATCCATCCACACAAACTTTCGCATATACATATACGAGTATATATAAAAATGAATACCTAATTCCCTTGGTCACGGCACCACGCGTGAAAGGTTGGACCAATCTCGCTAATTCTTTTTTTTTAAGAACTCTAATTAGATTTCTTTTATGTTTTCGCGGGCAAAAGTTAGTTTATTATATTAATATGATACAAGTGAGTGTAGTACTGTATCCAGACAATGCATGGGCCCATAAATTCCCGCTAACGGGACAAACTTGTCACGTCGGCTTTCGCGGGACTTACCAGAAAAATACATTTGCGAAGTAAAATTTCAGACAAAGAGAAAAATTGCAGTGTTTCGGCACCAAAAAATGGAACTGGCATAGTGATATGGGATAGCCAGTTTTCCAGTTCTGTTTTAAAGCGTTTTTACTCTATTTATCAAAAGGAGATGGTCCATTTTGGACTCACTATAAATAATTACCATATATAAAAAAATGCAAAAAAATAATCAGATTATATTAAAAATAAAAAAGTTTAGTAAGAACATAAATAGTTTACAAAAGAAGTGTAAATAAGACTCACAAATAATTAAAAAAATACTATATATTTTACAAGTTGTTCAATATGGCCACAAGATGACGCTCTTCCAGCCAAAGAGAATACACCTAAGATAATATACATAAACCATAGAGTACACCTAATACAGACACTACAACATAGACAATTCATATTATTTGACTTATATTTTTGTAAGTAAAGTGAAGGTAAAGTGTAATTATTATACTGCTGTTTGATTGATTTCTCATGACGATCAAAATTTGAGACTTTGACATACACGATTGCATGTAGAGATTAATTAAAATAATGGAAATAGAATTTCCAAAAGACCGATGAAAAATTAAAATGTTGAGCGACTCAGAATTATAGGGTTCGGAGCGGAGTGGGGGTGGAGTCTGTAGATCTCACTTAGTATTAAGCTTTTTATCTTTTTTGTGTGAGCTGAATAAATGTTTTTTTTTACTAATACCCTGGTTTCAGTTTTCGTCACGGTGTCCGTTACACGCTGTATGTCCAGTGGGTACTGGACGTCTATTTGTTGTTGAAGAAGATGTTCCATAACAATAATACATCGGAAACGGCTCCGCTCTTCGCTCTTGCAATTTAATTTTGTTGAAGAACCTTATAAAAGCGAATCTTGGCTGTAAAAAGATATGGGTGAAAGCGCGCGTGGTGCAAGTTACAGAAGTCTTTCTTTGGTCCCCCATAAAAAAAAATCTGCAATTTCGTTCACGTGGCGTAAGCTATATAAAAATCCAAGGGAAAATAGATTCTTAGTCTCTCCAGTAGGGCTAGCATGCACCCCATGACAAATATTGTGTCTACCCATTTACTCGAGAATTTGTATGAGATTTTGATTTGCTTGACAAAATTTTCTCGTGGCGCGCATGTTAGCCCTACAAATCTAACTTTCCCCGTGTAAAAATCATGTCTATCTATTGAAGTGAAAATCGCATTCTTTCGCATTGAGCGATATTTGTTAGGAGAAAATGTTACGGGTTCACGTCACCGAGAAGCTAATGTACCGTATATCTGTAGCTAAAACTCGTAAATGCTATATTGGGGATACCTAATGAAATAAGAATTTCATTTCAAATCATTTCATTTCATTATAATATACCGTGGCCGTAAACACACTCTTATTTCGCTTGCTCTTATCATTTATACCAAGCGTTAAAAGTATCTTTATGATACTAAATTTCATTATTCTAGTATTCATAACTCATAAGCCTCAATAGCTCAACGGTTGAAGGCGCGGATTGAAAACTGAAAGGTCACCGGTTCGATCCCCACCCGTTGCACTACTATCGTACAGACTTCTAACTAACTATTTGGAGGGGTGAGGAGAATATTAGTCCAATTTAGCTTTATTATTTAGCTAATATTTTTTAAAAACAAAATGTGCCATGGCCGTTAACGCATTACTATCTGGCTGGCTCTTATCACTTGCACCAAGCGTTACAAGCATCTTTATGATACTGGGTGTCATTATTCTGGCATTCGTGTTAAGTTTATATCCCAACTTTATATCGTGCAACGTAAATTGTTTTCTATTAGACCCCCTTCATCTTTTTACTATTTGGACCGTACTCTGTCAAGACAAAACAAGTATCTACATTATTATAACATTGTGAACGTAACGTTTCAGTAGCTCCGTACACTCTACATTGTGAATGAATTTACATATTACTAATTTCTCAGGATCGTTATCCCCATTTAAGCACAAGGTTTCCAGAAGCTTCTGAAAATCAACTAAGAGTTTAATCACGATTCAAGATATGGAGAAAATGAACAAGCCCAATTCGTACGGTACATCCGAAGTCGGTCACCCGTGCAGGAACTGACTTGGGTTAACTTTGCTTATTCATAGAAGTCGCAAATAGGCAACTTCTCACTTCTTACTTCTGGGCCTTCCACCATCAATCTTCTACCATCGGACTGCAACGCATCATATGTATCTGCACCACTACGTAGTCAAAATTTCATGAATTCGCACTAAACGCTTTGCTTCCTCGTTCCTTATACGCACCGCAATTTGGATTACCTACACTTCCAGCTTCGCTTTTTCCAACTTACTTTAACGTTAAACCAAGAGTGAATCTTAGGCTGCTCCTTCACTTACTATCTGGTGACATTTTATTTAAAGCCTTAATAACTTAAAAGGCTTTAAAACTTAAAATGGGTTCACACTTTACGTCCTATAGGTTTAGTATAAGTTTCAATTCGATTGATCGTATTCGTATTCGATGACATAAGTTGCCAGTCAGTTAGGTGTTTTTTAAGTACAGAAGATAAGAAGTAAATTTTTCCACTGTAAAGCCAGATAAAATAAGACCTTTCATACTTTATGGTACCTACACTTCCCGCGCTACATTCATTATGGATGCCGTCTGTCAGAAGAACCATTTCCCGGAGAATACTGCGTCATTAATGCTAAGAGCATTAACATTATGAGGTCATATTCTTTGTGTGTCATAATGCGACTCGTATGTCTTAACTGCTGGCGACGCGGCGTTGCAAGATAGAATCGCGTACTATTCCCATCACGAAGAATGTCACAATCATCGTCATCATGTCTTAATTGTGTTTTTTTTAACTAAATAGACTTATGCTTGATGACAATAGGGAAAGCATTGATGAGCTCTAGGTTTTAGCGCGCTTGTCTAGAAGATGCCTATTTACTTCTTGAAGCTACTGAAATTATAGGTGGCAATAACGTATTGCTAATTGTAAAGACTTTGGCTGGAACTATACATTGCAGCCAGTGTTAGATTCTGTAAAAATCACATATTCGCATACTCAAAGATTTATCCTTAATGGTAAACAGTTACCACCACCGGATCAGACCAGAGACAATTCAGAAATTATAAATTTTCAAATCGAACCCAAGACCTCCCAATTATAAGACCACAGTGCTCACCACTGCGCCTAGGAGGTCGTCAAATTGCATCTACATATCTAAACATAAATTCATAAATTGAGCCCGTGGCCGTCTACAGACCCACAAACTTATCTAGCTTTGTGGCATGAAGGGGAACTAATGAATTTTTGAATGGTGACAAACTTGTTTAAGAACACTCTTTCCAATATACTTTCCCGAAAATTCCAATTGGCCTGCAGTGTAATATTAAACTATTAAATATTGATAAATTCAAACACATCTGCTACCATTCGCTAGCTTAAGTTTACAAACTCTCAACATATAAATTTAATGGAAGTTACGTCGAACAAAAGTTAGTTATTTTCCACAAGTTTGTATGAAGTCTGTACTAACAAAACTTTGACAACTTTATAAACTTGGCTGCATTATCTAGTACTACTTTTACTCTTGAGAATGGTTTTTAAAGCGTCTGCCATAAGGTTGTGCGAAACAGATTGCTGTTACAGTGGTAAAAGCGTCCGTTATGCCTGCACATTTAATTTAATAGTTTTCTAACAGATTAACGCAAAAACTAACTTCCTAGAACTACTTTTTAATGATACCTTAAGATGAAAGATGATGTACTCGATACATCTTTTCATGCTGCTCTACACAATGCCGAGAATAGAGCTATTTGGAAAACATATACGTGAGAAGGTGAACCGTGCCAAGGATCGCGACCCTCAGTGATGAGGTTGATGATAGAGAGAGAGAGATTCCATAATTAGTTACATAATAAGCATTTTAAGAATTACGTAAAATAAGTTGCTTCAAATGTGAAGAAAAACATCATGAAGAAATATGAATGCCTGAGAGTTCTTAATAACGGTTTTAATGGACTACTTTGTCTAAAAATGATTGCATCATTGTAACGGTCACAATCACCTTGATGATGATTGGCTGAATGATGATTGACTGAATTCATGACGTTCTTGCTGCATCAATGCATTTTGACCAATAGTGAGAATACCAGCCAGAGATAATTTCAATCATCATACTGATGCAATCATTTCTACATAATCCCACAGCTATTTAGTGAGCCTTTGATGGGTCAATGATGATGATACCTACATAATTTGTTAGGCAGGCTACGAGTTTCAGGAGAAATTTCCATCTCTACCATTTACAAACTTATATTAATTTATCCTTCCCACGTGAGTAATGAAAATAAATCTGTGTCAACGTCAGCACTCCATATCGGTTCTCGACTTTATTTTTTGGAATCATTCCTCATGGTATCCCTTTCCCTCCTTATCCTCAAAGGAGTTAAACGAGAGAGATAACTGAGGTGTCACGTGGAAAATCTCGTGTTGAGGGGCTTGTTCCTTAGACTAAATGGAAAAATAGATAACAAACGGGATTTCAAAAGTTTATGACAGGAGATGAGGAGTTACACCTATTCAAAAAAAAATACAATTCAATTCAGTTTCTCATCAAAGACATGCTCTCAAGATTTAGCTGAGCATCACAGACAAATAAATATCCTCTTTGAACCATTACCATCTAGAAAGGGTGTACAGCTCAGCGTAACACTGTACATCATAATATTATTATGCGCAAACACGCGTAAAAACTTTTAACTATAACCCGGGTGATGTCACAACTGTATATAAACTTGTTAAAATCGTAAGTAAAATTGAAAGTGCTAAGGTTGATTTACAAAAGCCTTTTTTAGTGTAGTTAATGTATTGGAATAAGATAAAAGCGATACACACACATTAAGAGCTTCAAAACTTGTGATTGCGTATAATATCCAGAATAGTCATCTAGTCTTTGATTTTGGTCATGAATTATTCTTAAGCAAATAACTTCTCATAATGAAAATGGAATTTCTGATACGTTCCAGTTAGACTTGAACGAAGATTAATAATCATGGTAAATAATGTGAATTGAGAACGTTATAATCCCTTGATAAAAGATGGATTATATTGTACAAGTATCGGAAGGAACGAACGACGATCACATTTATTTATTGACCGCTCGAATACATTGGCTTTTTATCTTGTTACATTGTAACTATATAATAAAACTAGATGATGTTTGCGATTTCGTCCGTGTGGACAAAGATTTTTTAATTCTCACAGGAACTCATTAATTTTGAGGGATAAAATGCAGCCTGTCGTAATCCTAGGTAAGAGGTATCTCCGTCCCAAAGAGATAAATCGGTTAACTCGTTGTGGCGTGAAGGAGACACACACACACACATATACAAAATTTTGCCTTCGGCACTTGCTTTTGCTCGCGACTTCGTCTGCGTGGAGTAAGGGTTTCAAAGAACTCTATAGGATATATAGGATAGTTTTATTTGCTGTGACACTCAAGTACTAAATTATACACATCACGTCGATCCGGTGTCCTGTTACTGCGTGATCAAAGGACAAACCAACACACTTTTGCATTTATAATATAAGTAAGTAATGATTTCGTTTTGAATAGAGCAAAAATGCTGAATTTCTTGCCAACTCTTCTCAATAGAATCTGCTTTCCGGACAGGTGGTCTCGACTTGGCACAAGAGACAGGTTGGCCTGTAGGAAATAAACAGTTTTAAATTTTGAACCTTGCTTGAAATTAATATTGTTTTTACACGACTGCCCAAAAAAGGAGTGTATTGTTTTTAGGGTTCATGTAAGTATATATTGTATGTGAGTTCAAAGGAACTCCACTTTAACTAGAATCCTTACGTCATCTTGAGTGAAATCCTCTATAAATTTTTAGTTCACATTCTTTAAAGCAGTTGGTTTTTAAAAGAAAAAGTAATATTTTGCAGTAATCCACCAAACCAGAAAAACGCTGCCGTCGTTTCTCGAGAGTAGAAGAAACATATGATCAACACAACACCAACACGCGAATTCTTCAAACACATACAAACAATTTCACAAATTCTTCAAAACACGCACAATAATATTTGCTTGTATTACATCAAAACGAAGACAACGAAGAGATCAAAACAGCTAAGCTTTAATCCGTTTGTCTATAAATTCATGTTCTGACAGCTAGAAACCGTAGCAATGATTAAGGTATTATTGTTAGGCAGAACTCAGTGTCTGGCATCAAACCTTAGAGAGTAGTGCCAAATCTTAAATCTGCTAGTTGTTTGGCAGTACAGCTAGCATGGCTTGTAATTCTTGATCTAATGGTCGAATTTAGTCTGCTATTGTATGTACAAATATTATTTATTTATTTAATACGGTAGAGTAATTAAATATGGCAGCTGAGTATTACCAGTTCCGAATTATATAGTTTTTAAGCTGTTACCGTCAAAGTTAAACTTGCCTACACGAATACAACCAACATAACTATAGTAATCGTACTTTGGTAGTTTAAAAAAATTAAAAACACTAACTAAACTTGTTAACTGACATATTTATAATCTAAGTTAAGTGAGTAAAACCCCTTCTAAGTTAACCCATTTATATTTTAGACTGCATAGTTAAGACCGGTCATATCATCAGAAAAGAAAACTGAAGCAAACAAAGTTAATTCTTTTCATAACGCTCCTACATGCTCTACATATAAAATATACATGAAAACTTTTACAGACAAGCGTTTTTACGCCCGCAGGAATTAACGTTCACTGAAGACCTGAACTTACATGGAAATTGTGTGTTAAATAAAATGGCACTCTAATCCTAAGCGGAAAAGGTTTATTTTTTTTTGCAAAGAAAATATTTTTGGCTGGAAAGCTCCTGTTACCATGAAGTACAGTACAGCTGATTCGTTTTCGTTGTTCACAAATCCGAGTACTTAATGTAAAGTTAAAGTTAACACCCTTTTTTACACTATTTGAAAGTACCTCAGTGGTTTATTAGTTAACTGACTTGATTACGACTAGTATATATTTTTAGTTAACTTAAAACACTGATAATATCCTAGTAACAGTAGAGCTGGATTTTTTGTACGAAGAATCAGCCTGTTTCTTAAATGCGGGAAATCTTGGCAACATTCCATGCGACCATGACTTGTAAAATACTTTAAAAATTTCCTGTTTTTGAAAATTTGGTATATTAATCCTAGAAACAAATAAATATGACCAACTAAATAAATACGTAAATAATAGGTAAATACGACATTTCGTCGATTTCAACAAAAAAAATGGAGGTAAGTCGCAATACTTAGTAGATCCAGTGAAATTGTTATAATATTGTCCCTAGTTGTCTTCGAGATTAAGAAAGCTTGATGAAAATGTAATTTTGTAATTCTTTAGATACTAGTACAGAATTTGGAAACTAGAATAGAGTTAATGATATTAATTTATGTTCACAGACGATTTAAGAAATTTTAGTTTAACGCTCAACTAAGTAACAAAGTTGTCGATTTGATGGCGCTCTACAAAAGATTTACTGGAAAAGTTAGACTCGTTAAACTACTTCAACTTACTTTTTCTTTGATTACTTTTTATATTATTACCTACTGTCTTATTACTGTCTTAGGATCATTTTGGGAGATAACAGGAATATTATGATTAGAAGTCTAGAACTATCGGATGCTTTCGCATTTTAAGTAGTAGTAGTGGAGTGAAGTGAACTCGTAAATTCTGCAATTTATTTTTGCAGTATACGATAGATAATGTAGCTAAAAGTTGCAGAAAAATTATTTCAGCGTACAAGTGACTTTGACAGTAAGCAGTGAAATTTTTCCCTATAATTTATACTGTCCCTAGTCCCTGATATCTAAAGTTTTTTTTACGCACGACTCTTAAATATTTCTGGGATAAGAAATAGGTAGTCTAGATCAGTTCTTGTATAATGCGCTAACTGCTTATAAATGCCCATCAAAAGTAGTTCCAGTAGTTCTAAAGATTAACTCGGACATACAGACAGACACACAGATAGACAATATTATATGTTTTTGATGGCCAAATTTAACTTGAACGGCAGTCTCAATTTAACCATATGAAGTGGAGTTGGCCATAAGAACTTGCGGCTCAACACAGTATAAGTAAAACGTACTTTAGTGAAAATAAAGTGAATTAATGTGCATAATATATCATCAAGACTAAAATGCAACGTCTGCGGAACCCGGCTTTGCTTTTAGCATCCAGCGGGTTTCAGGTGTGGAGCAGACAAGAATATAAAGATAAATGGTCGCCAGCTGTTGCTTTACTCTGTCATATCATATAAATTCGGTAAGTTTAATCATAACTTATAAAATATTTTATTATGATAATATTACTTTTTGTGGTAGAGTTTTTGGGGTAGATTGCGTGGAATTAGCGTGAAATGGAATACACAAAGTGACTTTTTAATCGTTTGACAAAAGCAAACCAGTTAATCGACCCAGTGCCTTTATATCACTTATTGGAAAATTCTTAATTTTTTTTAAATAGGGATTTGAAAAATTGAACTTAACATGAGCGAAGCCATTGGCAAAAGCTAGTTTATACATAAAATTTTGCCGAACAAACATTATTTTATATTTCTGCTTAGTATCGTCCCTTAGAAATATGAAGTAATTTTCGGATACTTAAAACTTGATCTACTACTGTAAAAATCGAATCTGCATCTGAAGATTTACCATTACAGACGCTCTTAAGGAGTAGTATAAGGAGTAACCGAGGGTACTTTGTAACCCGCAAAATCGAAGATTCCTGTGGGATTTTTAAGAAACCTCCATGCGGACCAGATTGCCCTCAACTAGTAAATGAATAAAGATGAAACTTTCATCTTCTCATATAATATGGTAAAACAATCCCCAGGGTGATTGTTGGGGTCGTCTCCGATATCTTTTTCTCGACCCGCGTCACAACTGTCGTCCTCAGAGCGTGCGACACGCTAAAGAGATTTTTATCATACAAAGGGACCCATTTAACATGCTTTTGTTTTGGCCATCCAGAATATTGTAATACCTTCGTGTACCTTATATTTTACTAGCTGATGCCCGTGTCTTCGTCCGCGCGGATCAAGGACTTTCAACTCTTGCGAAAACTCTTTAATTTTCCGGCTATAATATAAAAATTCTTTTCAAAAAACCGACTTCAAACGCCACTACAAAGTATAAAAATAATTTTATTTTGTACACGTTTGTTGAAGTCGGGCGGCTTAAATAGAAACGATGAAACCGATACGCGATGCTCACCCGATTTCAATAAGCGTGTCTCTTATATGTCACCATAAGGTAAGCGTCGCGCATCGATTTCATCGTTTCTAGTTAAGCCCGCCCGACTTCAAAAAACGTGTACAAAATAAAATTATTTTTATACTTTGTAGTGGCGTTTGAAGTCGGTTTTTTGAAAAGAATTTTTATTTTAAGCTTTTTAGTGTAGCTTGTTCCTGATCCCTTTCTCCCCTCCCTCCAACACTACGGTACTAAAGTAGTCTATACTTGGTACCTACAGTACTTATTAACAACACACAATGTCTAAAGAGCTAGGACCAGGAGGTCCATGATGTAGTCCATGCTTGGTACCAAAAATATCAATTCGAAAGCGACAGTTCGTAATCCCTCCAACCCTGCAGCATCAGGATTGAGGAGCTAGAACCTTGAATTTTATATGTAGTATATGCTTGGTACCAACAATATCAATTCGTAAGCGACAGTTCCTAAATCCTCACAGATTAGGTAGGCAGTACCCCTGCAGCATCAGTATTGAAGAGCTAGGACCTTGAGCTCCACGATGTAGCCTATACTTAATACTAACAATATCAATTCGCAAGTGAAAGTCCCTAAATCCTCACAGTTTAGGTAGGCAGTACCCTTTAGCATCAGGAGTGAAGAGCTAGGACCTTGAGCTCCACGATGTAGACTATGCTTAATACCAATAATATCAATTCGCAAGCGAAAGTTCCTAAAACCTCATAGTTTAGGTGGGCAGTACCCTGCAGCATCAGGATTGAGGAGTAGGACCTGAAGCTCTAAGATCTAGTATATGCTTAGGCCAAGCATACCGATTCATAAATGACAGTTCCTAAAACCCCATAATTTAGGGGGAAAGTACCTCTGCAGCATCAGGTTTGAAGAGTTCAAGGTAAAAATTTTTATGGGACCATTTCGCGAGCTTCTTCTGTCGATTAAAAAAAAAATCGCGTGAATCGGTCCAGAAACCCCGGAGTAATCGGTGGACATACATAGAAAAAAAAAAAAAAATATACCGGCCGAATTGATAACCTCCTCCTTTTTGGAAGTCGGCTAAAAATAGCCTTAAAACAAAGTGAACCTTAGCAGCATTGATTTAAAGTCACAAATTCAGTACAACCGCTTTTAATTTGGAGCTTATCCGTATACGTAACGTATAAGAAGGCATGCACAAAATTGAGCACTAATTAATTATAGTTATCGAAGATTTGCGTAGCCTTGTGTACGAAGAGCCTAATCCTACTGCTGGTTGTTGGGGTCCCAAGCTGCTGGAGCGTCGACCCTGCACCGGGAAGCGCAGTATATTCCGATGTGTAGTTAAAATTCCCGAGCGTGCCCGGTTTTTATTACCTGTTGAGCACGTGCAAGTAATTAATTTTATGCGGACGAGTGTAATAAAAGCGGGAGTTAAATGAATTGAAACGCCTATAAAATCTATCCGGGTACCACCAATCTATATATCTACAAAGGTAGACTAGAGATCACACTACTATTATAAAGGTGAAAGTTTGTATGTGTGTTTATGTATGTGTGTGTGTGTGTGAGTGTGTATGTGTGTGTATGTTTGCTACTTCGCGTCAAAACATATGAACCGATTTGGCTGAAAGGAATGGAGATAATTTATATCCAGGATTAACACATAGTTTACATTTTATCACGGAAAATTAAGGAAGAGAGAGAATAATCGTAATCTATGCGGACAAAGTCGAGGCATTATCTAGTTTATGTATAAAATAAATATAAAATCAATTGCTGTTCGTTAGTCTGCCTAATCCTTAACCGAATAGATTTTTTATTTTCGCTGTAAGCGTATGTTGAAGTCGCGCTAGTGTCTCGCAACGGTTTCATCGTTTCTATTTAGGCTCGCCCAACTTCTACATACGTATACAAACTACAATTATTTTAACGCAGTGGCGTTTGAAGTCGGTTTTTAAGAAGTATTTTTTATATTTTTATTAGAAGTGTTTTTATATTTTAAGACATTTATAAAGGATCCTTATAATTCCCACAGAATTTTTATTTTTCTTATTTGTTTATTCTATTTCTTAAGACGGGGTATGGGTAAGGAAAGAGGTAATTTATCATGTCAAGTAGCCTTAAAGTAGGAACAGGAGTGGAAACGCGCCCCAGATGTGATCTGGAGTGTGGAAGTTTCTTAAAACGACACACTTTGATGTTTTTTAGAGTCCAACTGGGTTAGGTGCGCTGACCTCTATTACCTAGCTTCTCGTAAACTCTTAATCTTTTTTTTTCTATATTATACAGACACAAGAAAATGTTACCGGGAATATTAAAATAATTCTTTCACTATCTACTGTAGTATAAGTTAATAGTACTGATATAATAGGTAAATGCTGAAGTTTGTGAGAATTATGGATGGATGTTTTTTCTATCCCACAAAAACTACTGGATGGATTTTGATGAAACTTCTCAATGTAAGGCAGAGCAGAGCGTACACGTTTAAATATGTTGTTATTTTTATTTTATGGTTTGTTTGATCAATGCAAACACCGTATATGGCAAATATTTTTTTTATTTTTTATTCGATGACACTATAACCCTTGACTGCAATATCACCTGATGGTAAGTGACGATGCGGTCTAAGATTGTAGCGGGCTAACTTGGAAGGGGTATGGCAGTGTACATTCAATCGGAATGTGCCGGAATGCTAAATCGCTTGGCGGCACGTCTTTGACGGTAGGGTGGTAGCTAGCTACGGCCAAACTAGACCAGACCAATTCAGAAATTATAAAATGCCAAATTGCCCCCGCTGGGAATCGAACTCAAGACCTCGCATAAGACCACAGCGCTCATCACTGCGCGAAGGAGGTCGTCAAATCTAGAAGAATTTAACAAAATCGTCTTATTTTGGCATTTTCACAATGCTTTGTAAGGCATAACTCTGACGTGGATATTCCTTAATAAACGGTATATGTACGTATGTGATATCTATTCGGTTATTTTCAGACATGACCGCATGTATGGGCAAACATCTATAGTTTCACAATACGCCGAGTTCGCTCCCCGTTTCAATCGTATTTTGGCTTTGTGCTGAATATGGTGATTTGAGAGCCAAATATGGAATATTGTATTGAAGCAGAAATTGCATACTGCCATTTACCTATTTGTTATCATTTGTACATTTTATCTTTAATTTTTTACCCTCAATAGTAAGGTCCACGAAGCCTTGCATGACGCAAAAACCGAGTCACATGGCGCAACATCATTTACAAAAGAGTCCTTGGTGGATGGGGTTACGACCCTCAGTAATGGGGAACACGACACATCATTATGACGGGTGTCACATTCAAATTTCCTTAGTCAGGTTACGGATTCCGTACGCCACATCGAAGTATACAACATAGAAGTTCATAGGTAACAGTTTTTAAACTTCTGTCTTATGTTTCAAAGCTCCAGACGAAGCTTATGTCCAAAGCGTGTTGTAATGGGTCTCAGCCGATGACAATGTAAACAAGATGTAGCGGACTTAGCGTTTATTATATGAAGAAAAATACCGAGGAGAGGTATACAAAAGTACTTATAGCTATTTAACCTATTTGGTAATGCCTTTGCTAAGACTTGTAGATACACTCTGAAGTACATTTTGGTTGGAGTTCAATATATATGAGAGAAATACAATTAATAAACAATTATTACAAAATCAAAAGGTATTTGAGTTATCTAGACTTATTAAGATGTAATGTAACCGCATATGTAATTAATAAACAATTAAAGAGTTGTTTGTCTTGTCTAAACTTGATGGAATGTGATATTAATAGTATTTGATTAAGAAACAATTTGGAAAGTTTTATTACTCTATGATTTCGTCACGTAGCTCTTCTAATTATGATAAAATAATGGCTAGGTACATTACACCTTCCCCCTAAGAAAAAGAAATGATTGTAAATCATTTCGACTAAAATTAATTTATAATAAAACTTATAAAATAATGTACATAATATTAAGATACAAATAAGAAGTAATATTTAAGTTTTTAACTTAGATAATCTAGCGCTCCTTCGTAATGGTGTTTCATTATTACAATTTATAACTATAGGAGTTTTTTCCATTAAATTCTGCAATTCAATATCTTCTATAGGTGCTGTAGGAGCATTGGAGTATATTGGGGAATTCGGAGAATTCCTTTCTCTATTTCTATTTCTTACATTAAATGTTATACAATTAGTTATACTACTACAACAATCAGTATTATTATGTCGATTTGCTTGTGGTCCATATTTGTACAATAACCATAATTGTTTGAAGAATCTATAAACAGCATACACAGTTAAAATTTTAATAATTGTAAATACATGAGGAAGAAAGCTATTTCCTGTCATCTGATTAAATATAGAATTATCATTTTCATGTTCTTCAGTTAGTTTTTCAATTTCATCTAACTTATGACTTGTTAATTTAATTGAATCATGATCTAATTTGTAAGATTGTAATGGAATTAAATCTAGTTTTGTAAAATTAAACTTATTTATCTTTATACAATCGTTAATGTCAAAAGTGGGAAAAATTCTTAAATTTATTGAATTTTCATTACGAGTACTAAAAGTAGTTAACACAGAATTTGTAGTAAAAATCTTACAATTCTTATTAGAACTTAAGATACCTTTTTCTTCTAACACAATATCTTTAGGTTGCATTGTTTCGCATTTTACAGTAACAACAATTGGCTTTGGTGTGACATATAGCCATTGATTTAATTTATTCAGCTTGTAAAATAATTCATGAGAAAGTTTCGTGATTCTTATGTTACAATTGTCAGGATTCTTTACATTATTTAACAAAATTTCACTTTCACAACTAGGTCTAGAGTGAGTTGAATACATTGGTACCTTATTATAACAAATTCTTAAATCATCAGATAATGGTTTACATTGTGACAAATCTTTTAGAGCTACATAATACATTCTGTTTTCAGAAATTGACAAGTATTGACTATTTTCATCAGGTAATATAAAAGAATAAAGGTCGTCGTTTCTGTGAATGGGTAAACTTATGAGTTTATATGCATCGAACTTTTCATTAAATATTAATGGAACTAAGATAACAAATATTAGTTTATTTTTATATAAAAATATATTTAGTTTCAACACTGATTCTAGTTTATAGACTTCATTTCTAGTTAGATCGACTGGAAATCGGGTATTGGTCGGTAGGTAAGAAATAACCTTTTGAAGTTCATTTATTAAAATTGAGGGTGAAATTATACCTGGATGTAATGTTTCTGTTTTAGCAAACAAAATAGCATTAATAATAGTAGAATATTCTTTATCTACTTCAGAAATTATTAAATTTAGCAATTCTAAATGGTCTTGCATGCTTTGTTGTTTTTGTATAGAAGTAATAGTATCGGCAGTTGTTTTAGTAAAGTTTTCTAGTTTTCTCAAATTAATATTGAATGTGTTTAAATTACGTTCATAGTTTGTAATTGAGGAATTAAAATTCATTATTGTATTCTGAACAACTTGAGTTTGTTGTTTTAAGATTTTGACAAATTCATTTTTATCTTTATTAATTCGATCGAATGCTTTCTCGAAATGTTCGCCATCATCAGAGTCTAAAGTGCCAAAAACTGTTTTGAATAGGTGTCCGAAGCCGTCAAACCAACCTCGTTTTTTCCTATGATGGTCATCGATTTTGTAATAGTTATATGAAGAATCCTCTTTATTTGGTGTGTGTCCTATCATGTCTTTTAGTGATTCATCTTTTGTTTTTAAAACAGGAATAAGTTTTTCTATTATATTTAAAGTAGTGTTGCATACAGAGAAGCTCGAAAAAGTCTTGTCATTGCATAACATTTTTGTATCGCTATATGTTAGTTCGATTAATTCAATCTTGTTTCCTAATTCCGTTATATCAATATTCGTGATTAATTTCCATGTATTTTCAAAGAATTCTATTTTTCCTATTTGATCATAATATAACCCAGTATTAATTTTTAAAGGATATATTTGAATTAAGTTATCATTTGTGTCACAATTAATTACCAACATTTGCATGAGCAGGATCCAGAAGGTCGTCCAACCCATTCTGTAATTAAATATATGATTTGCATCAGTATGCTAATTTTAATCTATTATTATGTACTAACTTTTTCTTATTTTTTATAATGATAGTGGAGTTACAATTGGAATTAATTTCAACTATTTCGTAAGGACCTTCGTAATTACTTCTAAGCTTTTTGCATTTGTTTTTTGAAGTGTTTTCATTTAACAAAAATACTTTATCTCCTACTTTAAATGATATAGGATTATTTTTCTTGTCATAATATTTTTTATTAACTTCTTTTGATTTTTGTATATGGTTCCTTGCTATTTCATTGCTTTTCTGTAATCTCATTTTTAATTCACTAAGGTAATCATCATAAGTGTATTTAAATTCGGGTGTAGAAGTGAGACTAGATGGGATGTTTGGTTTTATACCGAAAACTAATTCAAATGGCATGAATTTTGTTGAAGTATGGACGGATGTATTATAGGAAAACATCGCAAAATCAATCCATTTGTCCCAGTCTGTTTGTTTATCATTAACATAATGTTTCAAATAGTCAGCTAATGTGTGGTGAGATCTTTCAAGGGCACCGTTAGTTTGTGGATGATAGGCAGTGCAATTAATTTGTTTTATCTTAAATAGTTTTGAAACGTTTTTTAAAAGGGATGACGTGAAATCTGCACCTTGATCTGTAAGTATCGACTTAGGTATACCAAATTTACATATAAATTGTGTGACAAAAATATTTGCAATTGTTAAAGCTTCATGATTAGGGATGGCATATGCTTGTGAAAACTTAGTAAGATCATCTTGGAGTGTTAATATGAATTTATTACCATCTTCTGATAGAGGTAAGGGTCCTACGATGTCTAAAGCGATACGTTCAAAAGGCGTTGAAGATGTGGTGGTAAGTTCCATAGGAAGTTTGTGTTTCTTTCGTACTAATTTATTTTTCTGACATGATTCACAAGTTTTAATATAATTTTTAATATCAATTTTCATATTTTTCCATTTATATTTTTCTTTAATTCTTTTATATGTTTTATGGAAACCAGAATGTCCAGCTGTTGGATTTACATGGCATTCTTCTAAAATTTGTTTAATCTGATCTGTATTTGGTACAATTTTTTCATTATGAAAAATGACAATTTTAATTTTTGTATCTCTGAAAATGTATCTCAACATAGTTCGTGTTTTAGACCAACTTAGTTTATCATATTGATCTCCTAATTTGGGAATTTTTAAAGTACACTCTCCCCCATTAGTTTTAAGTAAGTGCTCCCGCACTTTCATCAATGTGTCAAAGAAATTTTGATAGTCTGCTCTATTCCAATAATATTGTTTAGTACAAAGGTAATAAATGAAATGATCATTATATTTTTTAATGACAATATTTCCAACATCGACATCTTGTGGTTTGATATCTTTAAAATGATTTAATTTATTTTTAATTTCTTTGTGAAAATCTTCAGTACATTCCAGATCGCATGAGATTGGAATACAGACGTTACTGTCTAATTTATCACATATATTTCCATTAACTTCTTCGATATTATTATTTACAATTAATTTGTGTTGAAAATCGTTTAAAAATTGTTGATATTGAGAATGATTAATCGTTTGAATTCGACTTAACGCGTCAGCATTATGGTTTAATCTACCTTCCTTATAAATTATTTCGTAATCATAGTCTTCTAATAAAAGTCTCCATCTGACTAAACGAGAACTTGGATCTTTTGCATTAAATAACCAAGTTAGAGGTTTATGATCGGTGTAAATTTTAAATTTCCTTCCGTAAAGATAAGGACGAAAGTGTTTTATACTCCATACAATAGCTAATAACTCTCTTTCTGTTGTTGAGTAATTTGATTCAGCATGATTTAGAGTTCTACTTGCATAAGCAATTGGAAGATCATTAGGTGGTGAACCTTGGGAAAGTACAGAACCTATCGCATAAGCGCTGGCATCAGTGGTAAGTATGAATTCCTTTTCAAAATTAGGATATTGTAAAATTGGTTCACAACTTAAAGCATTTTTTAATTTTTCGAATGAATCTTGTTGGCTACTTGTCCAAATAAAATTAGTATCCTTCTTTAATAACATGGTTAAAGGACGTGATAATTTAGAAAAATCTTTTATAAATCTTCTATAATATCCAGCGAAGCCAAGAAATGCTTTAATGTCTTTTTGACATTTAGGAATTGGATAATTAATTATGGCTTCAATTTTCTTTGGATCAGGCTTAATTCCTTCGTTAGTAATGAGATGGCCTAAGTACATGACTTCTTTATGCAAAAATTCACATTTGTCAGGTTGAATTTTTAAATTAAATTTATCTAAGCGTTGAAAAACTTCGATTAGTCGTTTATTATGTTCTTGAAGTGAATCTGCATGAATCACGATATCATCTAAATAGACAAAACATCTATAATTTTGAATTCCAGCAAGTACAGTATTCATTAACCTTTGAAACGTAGCTGGTGCATTCTTTAAACCGAAAGGCATTCTATTGTATTGGTAATGTCCTGAAGGGACAGAGAAGGCTGTTTTTTCAGCGTCTTCAGGTGACATCTTAATTTGGTGAAAACCTGAAGTTAAATCGAGGGTTGTGAAATATTTTGAATGACCTAATTGATCCAAAATGTCTGTTATATTAGGCAAGGGATAACTATCTCCTATTGTAGCTTCATTTAATTTCCTGTAATCGATTACTAAACGCCATTTTCTTTCACCGGAAGCATCAAGTTTTTTCGGAACGACCCATACAGGTGAATTCCAAGGAGATGTAGACGGTTCAATAATACCCTGTTCTAACATTTTTTTAATTTGTTTATCAACTTCTTCTTTATGAACTTGAGGGTACCTATAGGTTTTAACATTAATCGGAGGGGTATTTAATTTAGTTGGAATAGTATGTTTTAGAACATCAGTACAAGATAATTTATCGCCATCTAAATAAAATATATGATTGTAATCCATACAAATTTTTTCTAAAGACTCCTTTTCTTCTTTATTAAGGTGACTAGTACGAAGATTGGATTTAATCTTTTCTAATCTTTCTGGAGATTGTGATTCAGTTTTCTGATAAAAATTTCTGACTTGACCAATATTATCGAAATTAGAATTTCCTTCATTTTCTAAACATTTTCTAAAATCTTCCGAAATATATTCAATTTCTATCTTCAAATTATTAATTTCAATAACTTTATCATTTGTATTTAAGATAGAAGTAACAACTTTTCCATTTGTAACTTTTACAAGACTATCCGCGATAAAAATACCATTTTCAATTTCCTTTTTATTTATTATTCCTAGCTCGGAATCAAAATTTAAAATATCAAATTCAACAACTTGTTCACAACGCGGTTTTAAAATAGTTTTATTATTTATAATACTTGGAATATTTTGTCTTGAAAGTTTATTTAAATTCGTTTGAAGACCAGTTTCAGAGATCTGATCTGTTTTATTAGAATCCTCGAAGGGAATATAATCAAATAATTGTTTTAAACAAATATTACAATCCTCAGTGGGAATATTAGAATAATCATTTTCGATCATTTTCTTGTTAATGCAAGAATCAAAGGGAATATCTATCTTATTAGAATCATTTAATTCATCAGCACGGGACCATGGTGCTCTATTGGTTTCAGGAGGGGCAGTAAGCGCTTCAATTAGCATGATTTCAATTTCATTTTCACCTATCTTTAAAATATTTCTTTCAAAATCGAGAGAAGCGTTAAGATTTTTTAAAATATCGTTTCCTAAAATACCATCAAAATCAATTGGGAAATCTTTCGTGATAACATGAAAAAGAGTTTCGTATTTAAAGTTATTAAGACAAAAATCAAGGTATGTATAAGCGAGTGTCTTATTTAAATTTTTTGATTCGACTTTATCAATGCCTTTTAAATAAATTGGGTAATCCGTGTAACAAATTGTTTCGTGTTTTAATTTATCAACTTTAATTAGAGAAATAGTAGCACCAGTGTCTAAAAGTAGTCGAACTGGTTCTTTAGTTTGATTAAACGGAATAACTACGTATGACGTAATAGCATTGCAATTTACTGCATGAATCCGGCTTGGATCTATTGGGTTTCCCTCTGCACAGCCGGCTGCGGAGGACCCTGTCTGTTTAAAGGCGACGGTCCAGCCTGCTGTAAGGAATTTCTATTGAGCTGATTATTATTTTGACGCGAATTGTTCGAATATTTATTTTGATAATTTTTCTGATAATTATTTCTATTATTATAGTGATTAGTATTGTTATTGATAGGGTTACGATTTTTTAATTTAAAACATTTATCTATAGTGTGGTTCGTTTTCTTGCAATACTTACAAAATTGTTGAGATATTGTTTGAAAAATTTTATTTTGATTATGATTTGGTCTTTGATTATTGTGAAAACGTTGCATTTCAAATTTACTTTTTAATTGTTGCTCTTCGTTGAGTGCAACAGCAACTGCGCTTTCTAAGGTGTCAGGCCTTTGTGACTTTACTAAAATAGTTAAATCTTTGTTTAACCCATTCAGAAAAACGCTTAGAGCTTCATTTTTAATTAAGTTAACACATGCTTCCCTACTGATTTTATCTAAACTATTATCTAGTGAATTAATTACTTTAATATAACAGCTCTCGACTCTGTTTGCGAAGCTCATAACAGGTTCTCTATAGTCTTGTTTGCAAGCATTTAGTTCTAACTGCCACTGTCCTATGGTCCTTTTTTCTGAATATGCATCCAGAAGATGCGTTTTGAGGGTCTCCCAGGATGGGAATTCTCGGTTACGTACGACGGCACGTGCATTATCCGTGATCTTGGTTTCAATTATTTTGAATAATATTTCCTTGAATTGTGGGTCGACAAGACTCATTGCTTTGTCACAATTATCCAAGAACTCGAATAATTTGCTTTTATTTCCGTCGAACTTTATTAGCATGCGCTCCGCCATTTCTAGGCTGATTGTAGGAGCCATTTTTTCTTCAAATAAAGAAGCTAAGTTGTACATAAAAGATAATGCTTACTTGTGGCTGTTAAGACCTTATGGTGATGAGCACGATGTGGGGCTGCCGATGTACTCCTCGTAGACCTCCGAAGCAGGTAGGCAGTAACTCGTACAGCGTTCGTCGTTTTCTCACCGTGGTTCTAGATTTGTTAGCTTTTCTTGCTTTTAAAACAAATCCTCCACCGAACTGCGCCAATTTATGTAATGGGTCTCAGCCGATGACAATGTAAACAAGATGTAGCGGACTTAGCGTTTATTATATGAAGAAAAATACCGAGGAGAGGTATACAAAAGTACTTATAGCTATTTAACCTATTTGGTAATGCCTTTGCTAAGACTTGTAGATACACTCTGAAGTACATTTTGGTTGGAGTTCAATATATATGAGAGAAATACAATTAATAAACAATTATTACAAAATCAAAAGGTATTTGAGTTATCTAGACTTATTAAGATGTAATGTAACCGCATATGTAATTAATAAACAATTAAAGAGTTGTTTGTCTTGTCTAAACTTGATGGAATGTGATATTAATAGTATTTGATTAAGAAACAATTTGGAAAGTTTTATTACTCTATGATTTCGTCACGTAGCTCTTCTAATTATGATAAAATAATGGCTAGGTACATTACAGTGTAAAAATACTGCAAGCGTCTTACTTTAACTGAATAAACTACGAGACGCAAGTGATGTTGAGATGTTTGACCCGTCTACAAGTTGTAAACAAGTTCTGAAGCGCGAAAAAGGAACTGAACAGTTTATATTACAACAAAGCTAACGGACCCTCAATTTTTATTGCTCGTTATGCTTAAACTCCGGAACTTTTGAGCGTGAATCGTAAAAAAAACTTGTTCGGAAATTTTGCCCATTATAAGTTTCGTGTATTTATCGTGGAATTTGAAATGCGTCATATACAGCAATTTGGTCGGTCTTTGAACATTATAAAATTACTAAGGCTTTTTTTATAGACTTGAAAGCCTTGAGCAGTTTTGAAACTCTCCTGTAAACTCGAAAAACCTCGGGTTTCCACACAAATGCAGTTTTTCATTAACTAAGAAACTGCATGATGGATCGTTATTCTACTTTTCAAATTAGTTTTTCTAGTATAAATTAATTTATTTCCCGGGATTAGAGTAAGCTATATTATGTAATTTAGGTCCTGACTTATATAATTAAATCACTTCAGACTCATACATAAAATAAAGTCAATCCGTTGATGCTTTTTGAAGGACACCAAACACACTGATGCTCGTTTTCACCAACCATACATAAATCATTTTCTAAGTAGAAGTCTCTTTACGTAGGTAGCCTCTGAATAGAATCCCTTACCTTATTAACCGATTTTCTGTCATTTTCAAGGTTCGTGAAAACGATATCGACAGAAAGCATAATCTAACTTAGCTAATATAGTTACGTTAGGTGACGCTACCTAAGAGTTAGGGAACGTTGTTGAAAATGGATTAAGAGTATTAGTAAGGATAGTAATATGGTGGTACTTCATAAATCAATCAATTCATAAAAGGAAATTAAAAGGATAGCTAATGGTGAACCAAAGATAATGGGAAGAAACAATATTGAGGGAGCAAATATATCGGCGATTCGTTCCATTATGCAGCAGCCACAAGTCGCAACATTATCCGGCGTTGACAAGAAATAATTAATTTATACGCCGGCTTAGTTTCGGAAAAGGCAATATTTCTTCCAAGACGACGTGTTAATTCGACCGTTAACGGAAAATATGGCCGCCGGTACAATAAGGCTTTGACTTCGCTGATTGCGATTTAGATTCTTAGTTAACGAATGGTTAAGGATTAGGTGCCGTAAATCGTTAGATTACTATTTTTTTTTAATTTCTTTTTTCTCTACAAATAGGTGAGAGAGAGGCTTTTTTTAAAACACTTTAGCTTTTGCCAGCAACTTTGCTCGCTATTTGATTTGTGAATTCTTTACTTTTTCTTGCTCATCTTTACCAACCGATAGACGTTCACTGCTGGAAAAAGATCGCTGGCATTACCACAGCCTCGGTCTTGCGCCGCCTGTATCCAGCGGATCCCTATGATATCGTCGGTCCACCTTGTAGGGGGTCTTCCCGGTACGGGTTCGCCACTCCAGTAATTTGGGGCCCCAATGACCCTCAGCTCTGCGGACTATGTACCCCACCCATTTCCACTTACTTCAGCTTCGCGACTCACTGAGCTATATCGGTGAGTTTGATTCGACGAATCCCTGTGTGACAAAAACCGAAATAGCTCGATATGTTACGTATGCTGTCAAAACTATAGGTACTTTGATTCGATCATTTAGCCAGGACTTGGCAAGCGCACGCATTCCCCTCTGTCGAAGTACATGTACAAACATACGTTTCAGTTTATAAGTGTGACAGCTTTTGAGTTAGTGTGCGTTCATAGAGACATTAATTTTTATACAAGAGTGTGCAGAAGTGAGTAAATGTGTGCTGTACGTGATTACCTCACCTCCCGCAGAAAGTGGCAGAATATATTCAGTACTAAATCTGCGTAAAGGCTCGTCCCGGATAAATAGTCGAAGGGTACTTTGCATATACGTTAGCGAATATCGTCCCACACTTGTGAGTTCGCGTAACTTGTGCGAACGTGAGGGACGGGCATTACGGCAACCATCTCCGAGAGATAGTGATGTACTTTATAGGTTAGTAGGTATATGCGAGTAATATTTTGTACCTATAACTGAACGATTACACGTGTCGTCACGTCTTCACTTAGAAAACGCGGCACGTCCCTAGTTGCAGAGCGTGAGCATAAATTGAACGGAATACGGAAATAAGCTGAAGACATCTTTCTTAAAAGGCTTAGACACATTGCTCTATGCATCTTGGTTAGAGCAAATAGAGTACCTAAGCAGTTGCTAATACGGACTAATCTAAGCACACACAACACTGCACTTTTCAGTCCTTCACTAGTCGGTATAAAACCCAGACGAGTCGCATAGAGCCGCTGGTTACAGACAGTACAAGTCCAAGGCCTGGGGGAATCCATGCAAGAGACCTTTGTCCAGCAGTGGACGTTTATCAGTTGATAGAGAAGAAGAAGCACCACCTAGGTATACCAGGAAGGTATTAGGCCTGAGTATGAAGGTAGGGTTCCTTATAAAATAAGCACAGATTAATGATTAGTATCTATGATAACAAAATAAGATGCACGCGACTACAAGTGACACGCGTTTGGCCATTTATTCGAGTACCTAACTATAACTTGGGTAGGTACCTTAAAATCAAGTGTTTATAAACATTTTCTAGGCAAGCGCGCTGCATCTTAGTCTGGATCTTCACGTACCACGTGTGATCGCAGTCAAGGGCTAGCTAATACTATATTTAAATAAATAAAAAACTGAAACCAACTTAAGAAAAATATTTTCGTTTGTCCATTCTTCTCTTCTAGCCTTTCAAAGTCACAACGCCCATAACCTTTCGCTTAATTTATGACTTGACAATTGTTTGTTTCTAATAATATAACTTTGATTTCTCTTTGCGAAACACTAAAATGACGTTCAACAAACTTCAGTCACTCAACTTATAACATTTGACAAACGACCACAATAACTTAAATGAGGTTTGGAACTGAGAGAGTCAAAGTTTTGAGTATCTACGTGATGTTAATTATAAACGATTTATACGAACAGTTCACAACATCAGTCATAACCTAAGTAGATCTTTATGACAGTCGAGCTCTAGTCTTTATCAAAAGTCTGAATCGACGAACGGGTAATCTCTAAAAATAAAATAAACTACCTACTAAAATAAGTAGGTACACCGTACTTATTTTAGTATGTAGGTACTTATTTTATAGGTAGTTTATTTTATATTTAGACATAGGCTATTTTTGTCCCAGAAAATCATAGAGTTCCCGCGGGAAAACTAAATCCACGCGGACGAATTCGCGGGCATCAGTTAGTCCAAAATAAAGGATTTTACAGACGAATTTGCACTTAACACAAAATAAAATTAAGTACTTAAAATTATGTGGCTAAATTGAACATAGTGGTTATCACTTCATTTATCTAGCCACTGTATACATAGCATATACATAGCATAGTTTTGTTTGCCATTGTAAAAAAAAATTTTTTTTTTTTTGAAAAGAGCAACCGCCGAGTTTATTGCTGGCTCTTCTCGGCAGGAACGTCATTCCGAACCAGTGGTATATTCACTGACGATTCAAAAGTACTTGTAAAAGTTTATTTGAATAAAAAATATTTCTATTTCTATTTCTATTTCTATGTCACTCTCCAGGTCCTCAACTATATCCATGTAAAAAATCACGTCGATCCGTAGCTCTGTTGCAGCGTTATTGTAGGTTGTCCTTATTGAAGGACAAACCAACAAACAAACACACTTTCGCATGTATAATAATATTAGTAAGAATAAGGATTTCTAAAGTTTGCTTTTACTTCGTAATACCCTCGTGAGTTGCCAGCATTAGATACATTATAAAAAGATGCCTCATTATTTCTAATCACGTTGAATAACCAAAGAGCTCACCGCCTCCATCAAAATTTCATTAAGGGTTGGCGTTACCCTTTGATCCCCATTTTAAGGCACAGCGCACGTAAACTGGTATTATTACCGAAAGCTCTCTAAGGCTAAAGGGTCGGAAGGGAGTGGATTGGCTGGCGGCACTTTTTACTAGAACACGTACCTAATTTATTACAATTAATTTTAATTCAAAACCTTCAAACCTGGCACCCTTCTGGCTCCGTGTTTCCTGCCACTTATTTATAACCTGAGTAGTTGAGTACCTTTAAGGCAAGAGAAAATAGGATCTTCTAGGCAAGCGCGTTCCAATATAGCTCTAATCATGCAAAAAAATATAAAATTAATCCCCCTTACTAAATTTTTTTTTATTCGATGACAAGATAGTCCTTGACTGCGATCGCACCTTATGGTAAGTGACGATGCAGTCTAAGATCTTTACCACTAAACATCTTGTGAAAGTCGGAATAAGCAGCTGAAGTCTTAATATAAATGCAAAACGTTTTTTGTGATTTGCCAAAAAACAATTAGATATTTTTAATTCACTCGCTTTAATAAGCGTGCGGTTTGTCGACTAGGCCCCGTGTCCTTCAAATTGCTACGGTATTTACACAAATAATAATAATATTATGTGTCCCACAGCATACTGTGTTATTTCTTGACACGCTACTGGAAGCTTTCCATGCGGAAAATTAGCTCATTGTGTTTACTTTGTTGAGTAACGTGGGAAATGCTCATAGTAGCACAGACGCGCCTAATGCGCCTATTAGACGATAGTTTTTGCTGTCAATTTTTCACAGCTAATCCTGAGATGGCACCTGCAGATAAACAATTGGTTTTGCTGTCAATTTATCCATTTAATCAACAAATTCTATTTATTAACATGGGGTTATTCACGGACCAACGAATTCCTGAAAAGCCGGCAACGCATTGGTGGTGCCTCAGGTGCTACAAAGTGTTCATGGGGGGCGGTAATCACTTAACATCAGATGACTCGCCTGCTTGTTTGCTCGCAAAAAATATATATAAAAAAAAGTTAACGTGCTGGATTTTAAAATTCAGTTAAAATAGTAGCCTAACGGGATGGATTTTTTTAAATTCGATTACAATAAGCTACTTCTTATAAAGGCCCTCACCTGTCTATGTAAGTTCCATAGAAATTAGTTCAGCCGTTCTAAAGTAAAAACAACCAAATAGATAGAGCAATTTTTTTTTTGCGTCGGGGGTTAAACTACAGTCCTCGTGCAATTGGGTAAAAGGGCACAAGTACCTGTATAACATTGGTAATACTCGTATGTTAGGTCCGAAATCTGTACAGCAAAATAGCGACCCTTATAGGATATTGAGTCGTATACGCCACGACCCACGTACGGTTTATATATCGAAAAATATTTTAGTGCGTAATCCAATCACGGTGTTATCCCTCGCTGGAAAATGTTCCAAAAAACAAAGACATGCAATAGCGGGGTATTGAATGCTATACAAATTGGGGTTGTGCTGTTATTTTACTGATACCGTAGATTCTGTATTTTTTTTAAATAAAAATCGAGAACATGAGCGGTTCCAATTACCATGGTCGAAATTATTGTAAGCAGACGATGGTAATTTTTTTATTTCTCCATGAAACGTTTACAGTACTACTAGAAATATGAATCATGATGATGATGCAAAGCGTTCAAAATTCCACAACATTATCTGAAAAAATATCTCAATATATTTTATTTATTTATTTATTTATACAACTTTATTGCATGAAAACAAGAACAAAATACGTAAGTAAATAAACAATGTAACACAAAAGGTGACCTTATCACTGATAGTGATCTCTTCCAGGCAACCTGTACGAGAGAACTTAATGTAAGTGACAGCTGATTGTAATTTTAATGATGTGATTTTGATTTACCTCTTTGCATGTACCTTTTGATTACAACAATATGGTAAGAAATACATGGTCATATCCTATTGGCAAAGCAGCAAAGATTAAGCTGTGATAGCCTAGTGGTAAGGAATGTGGTGTGCTATTCGGGGGTCGCAGGTTCGAGCACACACCTCTGACTTTTTGGAGTTATGTGTGTTTAAGCAATGAAATATCACATGTTTCAATGGTGAAGGAAAACATCGTGAAGAAACCTGAGAGTTCTTCATGTTCCCAAAGGTCTACCAATTTGCATTGGGCCAGCGTGGTGTACTATGGCCTATAACCCTTCGTTAAGAGGAGACCACTCAGTAGTGACACGTTTTTTTTATTTGATGACAAGATAGCCCTTGACTGCGATCTCACCTGATAGTAAGTGAGAATGCAGTCTAAGGTGGTAGCGGGCTAACTTGGAAGGAGCATAGCAGTGTAAATTCAACCCATACCCCTTATCGGTTTCTGCACGCCATCGTGCTGGAACGCTAAATCGCTTGGCGGCACGTCTTTGACTGTAGGGTGGTAACTCAAAGCCTCCCACCAGACCAGACTAGAGACAATTTAGAAATTAGCAATTCAAAATTGTCTAAATTGCCCTGAACCCGAGACCTCCCAGTTATAAGACCGCAGCGCTCACCACTGCGCCAGGGAGGTTGTCAAAAACGTTAAAGGTTGTTTATGATGGTGACGATCAGTGGCGTGCACAGGATGTACTACAGGGTAGGCCTATGATACAAAATGGAAAAAACCTTCAGTGCGAATTATAAAAAACTTAAGGGTAGGCATTGTACAAATTATAAAAAGCCTACCCTTATATTTTTATAACTCGTACTGGCGATTTTCTCCATTTTATATCATTTTACCACATTATGCCTACCCTGTGTGCACGCCACTGGTGACGATGATTTTCTATTGGCCTGTCAGCCCACCATACTGCAACGAAGCACTACGCACGATAGATCATACAATAGCTAAACAAGTCTTGTTCCTTGCATACTCTGCTACTGTCAATTTTTATGCCATAGAAAATTCGTAGCAAAACCTAATGCCTATTCTTCTTTTCAACCATTTTCAGCAATGATCATCCACTTCAAATAGAACAAATCCGAACACAAAAAGCTATACAGTAACACAATAGGCTGAAATCATTACAAGAATTTCGCTTTGTCGCATTTCTAGTAGTTCAAGAGCTGGTTAATTTATCCCATAGTGTAAAAACACATTTGTTTATAACACTGTGTGAGTGTGTAAGTGGTAGAAAGTTGGCTGTCCTGTAAATTGCAAAATGTACAACTGATGCAAGTAGGTAATTTATGTCAGAGCATATTTGTGTCTCGTTTTAACCTCTATCTTAAGTCTGAGCAAAGTCAGAGCACGCTCTATAGATCTCAGCATCAGCGTTAGATGGTCTAAAATCCGGGATAAGAAATTTATACCCTCATCTGTTATTTACTAGTGATAAGGAATAAATCTACACTTCTACACTACTATTATAAAGAGGAAAGATTTGTATTTTTGTGTGTATGTTTGTAATGAATAAACTCAAAAAATACTGGACCGATTTGGCTGAAATTTATAGTGAAGATAGTTTATACCTTTGATTAAAACATAGGCTACTTTTTATCCCGAAAAAAATTATAGTTCCCGTGGGATCTTGAAAACTAATTCCACGCGAACAAAGTCGCGAGCATCAGCTAGTGATAGATAAGATACTCATTGATATATCGCGAATAGGTTGCCTAGTTAAAATGCGTACGGATAGTGTTAAACAATTAAATTTTTAAATAAATTTATTACGTCTGCTTCCCTCATTAGTTATTTAAAAAAATTATATACTAGATAAGAGAACATATCCAAATGAATTGAAAAAGTCAAGGTAGCCTTCTTCCCCCTCTGCCCAACTGTGGAATCGCCAGGTATAAGCAGGTGAGTAAAAGTTATTGATATACTCTCATTAGTTGTTTAATCGTATTTTATATCAAATTAAAGTTTGTACGTGTATATGTGTGTGTGTGTGTATATGTCTGATACTTTTTCACGCAAAAAACTACTGTATGGATTTAGCTGAAATTTGGGATTAACACATGGCATACATTGTATCCAATTACAAGTACTTACTACTGATTTTTAAGATGTATCTATTTTTCATCAAAAATTTAGGTATGATTTATATTTAAACACTTCAAAAAAGTAGTCCACCAGCTCTCGGTCTACGCTCCATTGTCGTATTGTCGGTTGTTCGTCTATTTTTATCGTTGCAATATTTTACGATTTCCCTTGTTCTTTGAACTGTCCGACTGAAAATTGTTCTTTCACAAGTCAATTTAATAAATAGACGGACGGACGAAACAACGGCCGGATAAAGAATGAGCCGTATTCCGGATAGAAATAGCTTCGTCGGCGACAAAAAGTTTGTAGAAGATTATTTTCTTGTTTATAACACGAGAAAATATTGCTCTCACGTAACTTTGTTTGTCTCCCTCTGGGTCATATTCATTCATAGTTGTTATCATTGAGGGTCATCACTCCTTCCATCGAGAGCTCATTTGCGGATGACGTGCTTTATTTCTCTTTGAAATGCTAACGAAAAATTAATTCCAAATGGTAATGATTTCAGCGGTTGTGTAGTATGGAAATATTGTCTATTAACGATATGGAACCACCAAAAAAAGATTTGTGCACTATCTAAAATATCATCCTGTATAAAAGGAAAAGGTGACTGACTGATTGACTGACCGACTGACTGATTGTTTATATTTGACTGACTGATTTATCAACGCACAGCTCCAACTACTAAACGGATCGGGCTGTTTGCCATCCATATTATGATGAAAGCATTCGCTAAGAAAGGATTTTCAAAAAATTTCATCCCTTAGGGAGTAAAATAGGGGCTTAAAAAATGTGAGCGAAGCCGTACGCAAAAGCTAGTATCCTATATTAATCTTGGACCTCTTGACCTTTTGACATTTTGACCTTTATACAACATACAATATTATTATGTTGTGTCAGAGTTCAATAACATTATTAATGTGTATATTGTTCAATCTAGTGCTACATTGATCATTCAACGCGACCGCACATGTTCAAAGCACGAGTGAATACCTACTGCCTACCTAACCACCCTCGATGTACTGCTCTCACGTTGTTCTCAGCCAATAGGTAATGCTAATATTATCACACCATTCACACTAATCCTACTAATCCTACTTATATTATAAACGCGAAAGTTTGTAAGTATTGATGGATGTTTGTTACTCTTTCACGTAATAACTACTGAACCGATTTGGCTGAAATTTAGTATAGAGATAGATTATAGTGTGAAATAACATATAGGCTACTTTTTATCCCAGAAAGTAAGAGAGTTCCCGCGGGAATCACAAAACCTTAATCCACGCGAACGAAGTTGCGGGCATCAACTACATATATACTTATATGTATATGTGTGTTTGTTACTCCTTCACGCCACAACAAATGAACCAATTTGGCTGGGACTGGACATACCCAAGATTAACACACAGGCTACATTTTATCCTGGAAAATTAAAGCCTAGCTTAAGTTCCCGCGAGAATTAAAATACCTTAATCCACGCGGACAAAGTCATAAATAATTAGTAATAATATACAGATTAGACTCTAATATATATATATATATTTTTTTATTTAACATCTATATAGCAAGTTGTTAGCAACATGTCGGCAAAGGTCGGTTGTCGTTCTATTTGAAACATTCGTTTCAAATAGAACGCCGATGCCGATGTAGTTAATGAATTCCAATAAAAAATCTTTTACTTGAACATTGCACAATCACACAAACCCCTGTGGTCATATAAATAACATTGAATACTCATAGTTTAACTATAAGGAGAATGCTTTTTCATTTCAAGCACACAATGCCCAAATAGCAAATTCCCAAACCCCCGTACATTTCTCAGCGTAAACAATTAGTGCAGCATTACAATGAGAACTTTCAGAATATTGCAGAATTTGTACAGAGTTGGCATTGCTACAGAACTTTTTGTACTAGCAAACTATTTTGTATAAATATTTCCATTAGCAGGTATAGAATAGTCTTTGTTTGACAAGGGTTAATACAATTGAATGAGCTTTGCATAGTAAAGCCGTTGTGAGTTGAGACTGTGTATTTGAATTTTTGATTGGATTGTAAGGCTGAGTCTACATTGTAATCTATATCTACTAATATAATAAAGAGGAGAATTTGGTTGTTTGTTTGAATGCTGTAATTTCTGGAACTAACAGTCGGATTTGAAAAATTCTTTTTGTATTTGGTAGCCCAATTATTGGAGAAGGTTATAGGCTACTCAACATCATAGTACGACATTTAGAAGACGAGAAAAAAGATAAATGTGCGTGTAAAAAAAGCGCGGGCAGTCAATGTGAGTCGGTGTCCAAGGGCAGTCACCCAAGGAGAACTTAAGAAGAACCGAACCAAAGGCTACTTTTTATTTCGAAAATCAAAGAGTTTTTACGGGATTATTAAAAAATAAATCTTCGCGGATATACTGCATATTCTCAAGATAACGTAGCCTCGATGTCCATATTTCGAAGAGCTGATGGTCTTTGACTTTAAGGTGCTGGAGTGGCGACCCTGCACCTGGAAGCACCCCCATACTTTTTTATTTATTTATTTATTTAATACATAAAAGATACTAGGCCACAAGTTGGTCTACTATGATATAAATCTTTTTTTTTTGAATAATTTGAATTTGTTTTTCAGTGAAAAAGAATAGCACATCTTCCTGTAGAATCATTAAGTGGCCCTACCATTGATAAAGATTATTTATCGTATAGAGTAGAGTACAAACGTACAAAGAAATGTTTAGAGAAAATCTAAGAAAATATGAACTTTACAACTACATTTATCTTAGAGCAAAATGTTAAAATAAAGTTTTATTATTATATCTTCTTAATAGATTCTTCCGTACAGGAGCAACACAAGGCGTTCTTAATTAGTTCATTTGCGGCGTAAATGTGTTTGTTAGCATCTTACTTTACTCGCTAACTGGACTGTATGTTACGGCGGTTGCACCGAGTTCTGATTTTAGATGAAAATTAAATTGAATTGTACTGGAGAATTTCTAGATTTATCTTCTGCGATGTTCTCAATCTAGAGCTAATAGCACAAGAGGCGGTTGAAGTAAAGTAGCTTTTGCAGACTTTTTCCGCTTGGAAATGGTGCTTTAATAGCTAGGTTTTTAAATAAAACGAAACATTTTTAAAAGATCCTTCGAAATGAGTATTACATTAGGTCCATAAAAATAATTATCTAGTACTTACCTACCATAATCACTTTATCCTCGCGAAAAATCAACTCAATCGGTTGTTATGCTATTGCGTAATTGAAGGATAAACTAATTATAAAAAAATATTCACATATTTTATACAAATGTAATTATATTTTGGTCATAAATAAAACTCTACATTGGGCTCCATTCATTTGGGTTTTTAAACGTTTTATTATAATTTGACCCCTTATGCTATAGTACGTTCATCTCCCGAAGTTACGGGCGATTTACTTGTCGTTACGTCGTGTACATGCACATTGCGTAAGTGAGTGTGCCTGTCAGGAGCCTAGGTGGGAGCGGTCAGGCGCAAGCGAGCTCTCGCTCACACGTATACAGATACGACACACACACAATCATGAGTCACGAGCCCTCGTAAAATGTAAGAACTATACCTAATTATGACGGTGTAGGTAAATGTCAAATTTTGCAACCCATTTTGCACGAGGAAAACTTTGAGTTGGCAAATTTATATAAGCGAAAACAACCTGCCAATTAGTAAACAAAATATAAGACGACGAGATAAGTAAATAAACGGAAAGTTTGGCAAAGAAACTCTCAAAAGGAATAAGATAGAGTCAATCTTCTTTTTAAAGGTATTACAGGTATTTAGCCTACCTAGAAATTTAAAAATGTCTCCTTAATAATTTATCAACCTTATCAAAACAGATACAGTACTTAGTCATTTCCGTATAGCTGTTATACATGTAACTTATTGCTTATCACGGGTGTAAATGATAGCCATTTTCACCGCAGCGCGATGTTCGAGCATTATTGCGTTTACCGCGGGAAGCCAAGAATAAATGAGGGCTACATTTAACCCAAAAATACTCCAGAGTGAATATTACGCTGATATAAATAAATGTCACACTCGCAGATAGCTATCTGCCAAGATACACGACACCTGTTTATATTTTAGTTATTAAAAGGAGAAAATCCTATCCTACTAATATGATAAAGACGTAGGTAAGTTTGTGTGATGTATGTGTGTGTGCGTGTGTGTGTGTGTTGTTACTTGTTCGGTTACGGTACTGCTAATGAATCAATTTGGCTGAAATTTATCCCGAAAAATTAAAGAGTTTAGCGGGAACCAAAAACCTTAATCCACGCGCACGAAGTCGCGGGCATCATCTTTAATTTAATTTTAAAGAGTTCAAAGAATAATTTTAGATAGATCGTCAAGAAATAAAATATTTGAGGTAGCCCATTTAAGAGTGAAACGAAATTCTCAGTACCTACTAGTACTAGCCTGGAGTTAGGAAGTTGGCAGTGATTCACCCCCGTGCCTCGAAGTGCATGTAAAGCCGTCGGTCTTGTACCTGATCTCTCTCCGGTCCTGTCGGATTTTGCGTCACATCAGACTACGAGAGTGAAGGAATAGAGACTGCACCTATGTTTGCGCACATACTTGTGCACCTCAATATCGCCCACGCAGATTTCTAATCCCTGTGGAGATTGGCCGCCGTGACCGGATTCAGTCGCTAGGATGTTACTATAGCAGTAAAATTATGAAACTTGAATAATGAAAGAACTCGTATATTTTATTTAAGCATAAATTCCGCAAACAATGTTCCATTAATATCAACGCCAGAGCCAGTAAAGCTTTCGCCTCAGCTTGTTGAAAATTGAGTAAACGTGTGAGTAAGTTTCGCAGATTTTTTTTGCTTTTGCACAAGATGGTGATGGCACTCCCTATTCCACTCTAGGGAGTGAAATGGGGATTGGAAGGTTATTGATGTACGGGACCACATTAATCCTCGCAATATCAAGAAAAAACTAAAATCTTACTTTTTAAGTCAACTATGATAATTCACTATGTTCTAATAGCAGTAATGTTCTGTTGTCAACATACCTACCTACCTAGATTTAAGTCTTGTTAGCATTTTTTACAAACCCGGGTGGTTTTCTTGATGCTAGCTTTAAGTATTATTTGTACACCTTATGTTAATAAATAAATAAATAAATAAATAAATAAATAAATAAATAAATAAATAAATATGAAAGTCTCATGAAGTTGTACGACCGACCAGGTCGTAGTAGAATAAAATAGAAAAGAAATATTTTTTATTCAAATAAACTTTTACAAGTTTTTTTGAATCGTCGATGAATCTACCACTGGTTCGGAATGCCCTTCCTGCCGAGAAGAGCCAGCAATAAACTCGGCGGTTGCTCTTTAAAAAAAAAAAAAATTTACAATAGGTAACAAAACTATGCTATGTACACTGTGTTTCCACAATGAAGTTTCAAAAATGCAAAACACTCCAATACATGTTAAGACAGGCAGACAAAAGCAGACCCATTTCCGTTGGTGGCGCCCGTTCACGAGCATGACGCATGATCCAGCCATTGCTTCGCTCAACTATATTTGAGGGAACGTAACAACCAGTAGTAATATTTTTGTATACTTCTCATCTGATATAGTTGAGGACCTGCATAGCTAGCATGGGCAGGAGATAAAAATTTTATCCCCCGATTTTATCCACTGACAGGGGATAAAATTATCTTTTCCCTATGCTAAAGCATGGCAACAGAGGAGAAGGCGATGTATATTCCTATAAGTATATCCACTGAGTGTTATTACCACCGCTTTGCCCATACTCGACGGTTGGATAAAACTATGCGAGGGGATAAACATTTTATCCTTTTCCCGGGGATAAAATTTCTCCCGCCTATGCCAGCCCTGCTGTAGGACTACTACCTGCTGTAGGTTGCGGACTACGAGAGAATTTTGTCTACACGTTTACTCATAATCTCTATGTGAATCTCTATAGAGGTTCACGAGTAAAGTGTAAACCAAATTTTCTCGTGGCGCACATGTTATCCCTACTGAACAGTGAAATAGGTTAATTTTTATCCTGAAAAAACAATTTCTAGCGCGGGATTTTCAGAAAACTTACTCCACGCGGATAAAGTCGCGGGAAACAGCTAGTTGCTTATAATATTTAGATATTATACATTTAAGTAGGTAGGAGTTGTACGCACTTACTCTACTAGGACCATCGCAGGTTCGTTCGTGTGTAATTAAGCAGATATTCAGTGGGAAGTTCTCCGTCAGCGTAATGTAATTAAGCTGACGCGACGTTAGCTGCCAGTGTGTTGGTGTCGCACCCACACTGTCGCCGTGACATCTGTGTAATGCAGTAACGACCGAATGATTAACTCACTATTCACCTCTATGTAATTAATCTATGGTTAATACTAGACACACTGCTGTTATTCTTCTTTTTAACCCCCGACGCAGAAATGACGGGGTATTATAAGTTTGAGGTGTCTGTGTGTGTGTGTGTGTGTGTGTGTGTGTGTGTGTGTGTGTGTGTGTGTGTGTGCGTGCGTGCGTGTGTGTGTGTGTGTGTGTGTGTGTGTGTGTGTGTGTGTGTATGTGTGTGTGTCTGTCTGTGGCATCGTAGCTCCCGAACGGATGAAATGATTTTGATTTTGTTTTTTTTTGTTTGAAATGTGGACTAGTCGGAAATGTTCTTAGCTATGTTTGATGAAAATCGGTTCAATATGGGCGCCGCCACAAAATGGCGGATTACCTACATATTTTTTCCACAACTCCCTCAATATGAGTATCAAGTGAAAGTGCTTGACTAGTAGAAAACTATTAAGGTTATGATAAATTTCATATCTAAGATGGCCGCCACCACAAAATGGCGAATTACATTATTTTTTTTTAATTTCACATGGTTACCTACTCAATTGACGTAATTTTGGCGCTGTAAACAGTTACGATTATCCAAGGAACTAAAATCAGTGAGGGCACTAGTTGACAACTGATAGGGGAAAGAAAGAGAGCATTCTGCTCTCTTTCTTATCCCTACAATTCCCATCACTCGTATGTTAAATGTGAAGCTTCAAATAATGATCTAAAATAATCTTAGATTAATTGTTTATTAGTCTTGGTGTAACTTTGTTGCCTTAGTTAACTCTAGTGCCTCTTTTCCAAATATTCACTAGGGCTACTTTGTAACGGTCGACGACGGCCAACTTGACGTGGACGGGTATTAACTATTATATCAATGAATGAATAATGAATATTCTTCAGTTCCTGCACAGGCCTTTTAAAATGAAGCGATTTCCATACATAAAAGCCCATACATCGAGCACATGTCAGCGATTTAAATAAAGTGTCAACGTTAAAGGGAAGAGGGGGTGGATTGATCGGTCGCTGTCGCGTATCACACGATTGCTTTTATTACGTGCACTTTACAGATTACACTTGAGTGACGTATCCAAATATATAAAAGGCAAAGATGACTGACTGACTGACTGACTGATCTATCAACGCACAGCTCAAACCACTGGACAGATCAGGCTGAAATTTTGCATGTAGATAGCTATTATAACGTAGGTGTTCGCTAGGAAAGGGTTTTTGAAAATTCAACCCCTAAAGGGATAAAATAGGGGTTTGAAAAATCGAACTTAACGTGAGCGAAGCCGCGGGGAAAAGCTAGTTTTATAATAATACTAGAGGGCGCCCTCGACTTCGTCCGCGTGGAATTAGGTTTTGGGGTGCAACTTTCAAAAACTGTGACACACGTACTTTTTTATTTTTAATCGAAAGGCAAAATACCGATTTTCATAGATATAACTTACGCACTTGACATCTTTTAGTCTATCGATTAGATCATTAGAGCAATAAAAAGGAGGCGTGCGTTTTTTACGTCATATTTCACACTGAGATAGAGCATTATTTTAGCAGATATTAATTGATATGAATAGATGGAGAGAGCTATGCTCGGAGTATCCCTGCGAGATCAAAAAAGAAATGAGGAGATCCGTAGGAGAACCAAAGTCACCGACATAGCTCTGCGAGTGGCGAAACTGAAGTGGAAATGGGCGGGGCATATAGTTCAAAGAGCTGATGGTCGATGGGGTCTCAAGGTGCTGGAGTGGCGACCCCGCACCGGGAAGCGCAGTGTTGGCAGACCCCCCACTAGGTGGACCGACGACATCAAACGAGTCGCAGGGAGTCGCTGGATTCAGGCGGCGCAAGACCGAGGTCTGTGGAGGTCCATGCAAGAGACTTATGTCCAGCAGTGGACGTCCATAAGTTGAAGAAGAAGAAGAAGATATTAATTTAGTACTGGAGTTAGGTTTTTAAAAATCGACGAGCTATTTGTACTGTAGTATGGTATAGATCGTGTTGTGTGGCACTCCCCCGCGAATCAGTCGAGATGGTGAAGAGTAGTGAAATTAATACATCTTGTTCACAAAACAACCTCTACAAAAGATCTCAAAGCTTCACGTCACTCGAGAGTTTAAGAGGCTCGTAACAACTTTAAACTTTTACTGTGAAACTTTTATAGGGCCATCAAATCGCCGCAATGTCGTAAAATCCTAAGTTTAATGTATTGCTGTAAAGTTGGTCTTATCGTATACCAGCTTAAGTCCTTCATCCAACGTAATACAATTGATAAGAGTTGGGTTTTCGTTATATAATAGCGAGCAAAGGAGCAAGCGGGTCACCTGATGTTAAGATTCCACAATTTAGTAGTATCTACGTGGAAAAAAAGATCTAGAGCAAAGCCTTAAAAAAAATCTTGGACCAATTTTCATCAAACATAACTAAGAACACTTTCGACCAATTCTCCTTTCAAACAAAAAAAAATCAAAATCGTTTCATCCATTCGGTTGTTATGATGCCACAGACAGGCACACACACGCACACACACAGATACTCGTACATCAAACTTATAACACCCCGTCATTATTGCGTCGGGGGTTAAAAACAGAGCTGTCAAATAACTTTTATACTACACCTGCTCGGAAAGTACGTTCTGATTTGTGTCAAATCGCAAAAGAGCGAGAAAGAAAATACGTCATTACGTGGAAACAAATCTGCGGGCTGTCAAAATGTATGAAATTTCATTACTTACCTGCTTCAGCGGGCTGAAAACTGTATGAAAATCAATTACTAACGTGCTGTTTTTTTTTAATTTTTGGTCAAGTCAGTTCAGTAATAACTTGAAAAACAATGAAATCTATTTCGACCTCTTTCGACAAATAGACTTATTATTTTCAAGGTAGTAGGTAAATATCTAATAAATAACGAACTAAAAATATAAAAATAGTAATAGTAACTAATTAATAACTAACTAATAATTTATTTAATAATCTATTTAAGTAAATATAATAATTTCATTTCTTTGTTTAGGTCTACTTATCTATGGTCTAAGGTTATTTACACATTCAAATTGTTGTTAAAAAACAAATTGTTGCTGGCCGCTTGCATTTTATTTAGTGAGTACATTATTTGAAAAATTAAAAAATAATTCTCGCTATTCGCTTTCTTTTGTTTTATCTAAATTTTCAATTTATAAAATTACTTAAAACGCAAAATGTCTAGTAGCGACAGTGAAGATACTTTGATGACGCCGCCAGAATCAAAAACTATTAATTTGTCGAACAAAAATATCACCCTAAGTTTTAATAATTTTATGAATTTCAATATAAATTTCAATTAAACTAGTGGTTCGCCCCGAACTGAGACCTCGCGATATCCCATAATTCCCAAAAGTTTTAATTATAAATTGTAATAATTAACTTTTAACATTAGACGCAATAAAAAAAATAATAGTTGACATAAAACTGTTTTACTGACACAGCGCCATCTATTAGCATTATAGTGAAGCTATTAGCTTCACAATAATGCTAATAGATGGCGCATTAAAATTAAATAATTTCGTTTCTTTATAACATTTATCTAATTTTAGTATTTGTTGTTCAAGTACAGGATATAACTGAATTTTCAACCAAGTTTCACGTTCTAATATTCAGTAATTCAGAAGTTATAGGGCTCTGACAGACATTTAGACGGACACACTTCTCTGTCTAGTAGGCAAGCGCCCTAGTTGACTCAGAGAACTCGCTTCGCTCGTTCAATAATGTGTCTATTATTTTCCTCGTAGGTGTAGTATAAAGCACTATGTATCACTCGGGAGAAAGTGCGATTCCTAACTCGGGTGTATCGCGGCCCTCGGCTTCGCCTCGTGCCTCAAATGACACCCTCGTATGTAATCGGCCACTTTCAGCCCTTGTAGAACAATGTACTATAGAACTCAATATTGAATGAGAATTAAAACTTTCTCAAAGTTTATACAAGCTGTGTGTTGAATCAAACTTCAAGAGAACGTTAGGTATTTGCAAGGAAATAAAAGCGAACCCTTTCCCCCTCGAATCCTTTCCTGATGCGATGTTTCACAAACTTTTGAACATCGATAACGGACTTCCTGTGAGTATAATAGGGTTTTATAATTAGACTGGCTGATTCCCGCGACTTCACGCGCATGGAAAAAGTTAAGGGTAACTTGCTAGCCACTCTAAACCGTGAGAAGTTACGTCTTCTACCTCTGATAATATTTAGTAGATCTTCACCAAAAATTTTTGTACTCTGTTCAAAATCGTCTTTAAAAAGATATATCGCAAGTCTATGTAACGCAACAAAAAAAATTTTACTTCACACATGATTCTATGAGAGCCCCCCTGAAATAACGCTTTTTATATTTTTTATGCAATATTCGGCTGAAGGCCATCAGTTTACATATTATATTTAAATTTGAAGTAATTACGTTTAGTAATTCAGAAGTTATAAAACTTCTGAATTACTGGACGGACACGGACTGGGTCTGACAGACGGACGGACGGACAAGTGCAAATTCACTCAAGTAGACTCAGAGACCTCGCTTCGCTCGGTCAATAACGTTATCAAAGACGGAACGAGCGTTCTTTCCTTCTGACATACAGTATTCATAATGAATTTGGTTTGCGCCAAATTGAATAAAGATTGCTTTGAGGGTGCCCTTGAGATAAATTATTATTTGCGGCGGTAGAGAAGTTAATCATTAGACCGATTGCGTGGAGTAAGGCCGTTTGTTTGGGTTGAATTATATTTTATTTGATTCAATCTAAAACTTAATTAGGTACTGTTAATTTGGTTTATGTTATTTTAGAACTTAGCCTTATTTAATTTCTCCGCTCTATAATTCCATCTTTGTTGGGAGTTATCACAAACTTTCACTTTGATTATGAACAAAATTATGTAATTATTTTGTTCAAGCTAGTAAATATAACCTGTATTTCCTTAGCGCATTTTTGTATACTCCAACTATACGCTTAACTTATTTCCGATATATAAGCTGTCTACTTCACAGACTTCCGAGATCAAGTTGCTCGTTTCTAAGTTTAAGTTATTTTAAGTCTTGCTGTATAGCGAAATATTTCTCTTGCTATTTCTGCGGTACGAACTTCGTCTTATTTCTACGGGGATCTGCTTGGATAAATTTCTTATATTTTAAAATTATGTCTGCGTAAAATAAACTTTTATATCATAATTTGCAATTCTTGTGTCGAAATCACAATCCTTACTAATATTATAAATACGATAGTGAGCACTGAAACAATTAATCACGCAGCAAAGCAGCAACGGCGATTCGTTCTCCGTTTTCATCTGGAACTCTCTGTTTTTTCATGATAAAGGTAAGTCCAAGTCCTCAACATTATCCAAGAAAAAAATCACATCGATCCGTTTCTCTGATCCTTCGATCTTGATTAAAGATCAAACCAACAAACAACATACACTTTCGCATTTATTGGATGTCTAACTTGAGTGCAGAAGTCCTTTGCGGGGTTGAATATACGATTCTATAACTTGATTCCGAAAGAATTGGTAGATTTACCATTATACAAATTTAAACTAAAAAAGTAGTAAAGAAACATTTAATAAGTAGAGGCTATTACACAGCTGTTAATGAATTCCTTAATGACAAAGTTGCTTGGAAGCAATCTGCTTTGCTTCAGCTGTCCACAAGATAGACAAGCTACCTAATGTACAATACATTCCCCTTACCCCCCCAAATGAAGCGCTTGTTTCAATAGTGGATACGACAATGGTTCAACGGTGGCTGCAACTTGAATCGCAGTCGGTTTTTTCAGTCCGTGTGAACCGCAATCGTTCTTTCAGATTTAGATAGATAGATAGATATTATGTCTTTTATTTTTCCACGAAACAATTACAAAAATTAGCTTAGCAAGTAAGTAAATCTTAAAGTTTAAAAAATATAAGTGGCCATGGAAAAATAAGGCAGCCCGCTCAGCACAAAGCCACAGCATGCTGCAGCGATGGTTTTCAGGGGGAACCCAAGTATCCACAGACGTGATTTCGTAACCTAATTAAATAAACTATATTAAATAAACTATTATTCAGTCCTTGTCCATTAAGCTATGGCAGAGGTTTTGAGGTAGGCATAAATTATAATATTTCCCCAAGCGGCGACTCGCCCATTGCGAGTGCCTTTCTAAAGCGGGGTTCCCACTGCAAAGGAGTAATAAGCTTCATTAATAAGAGGGAAATGCTTAATCATTTCATTTCGGTTAGTTTCATTTCAATTCAATCATTACATTTCACTTTATTTCATTAACAAAGAGTTCTGACAGTTGTCTTAACGCCACTTCAACTGCTCACATCAAGCAAAAAGAGTCACTTTTTGAACTCTCTTTGCTTACTCTGTCCTTTCTGCTAGACCCTTTTTAACCAACTTCAATAAAAGGATGAGGTTCTCAATTCGACACGTATTTTTTTTATTTTTGTCGATGTTACTCCATGACTCCGTCAAATCTGAACCGACTTAAATTTTTTTCTAAAGGACATACCGTCGGGTTGGTTCCATTTAAATTTAGTGAACATCTGTTGAATATCTATCTGGATGATGGAGTACGGTACTCCTCAATAAATAAGACCAAATCGCTAGCGATCAGAGAATAATTTCAGATGATCCGTGAATCCTATGAAGCTACACTAAAATAAAAATTCTTAAATAATCTTAAAATAAAAATTCTTTTTAAAAGACCGACTTCATAGCCCACCACAACACCTGACTTCGACATACATATACTAATAAATTAAAACAATTTTGTAGTGGCGTTTGAAGTCGGTTTTTTAAAAAGAATTTTTATCATTTTGTCAGTTTAAATTACGCTTTTGGCTCTATTTGAACTCTTTTTACATTTCGCTAGACTTTTTGTTGGTGGAAGTGCATGTTGCAGGTTTCCTCAGCAAGTCAAATAGGTACGGAGCTCGCTCCGCTTGCGATATAAACCCCGCACAAACGTAAGACCGTTAGTAAGCGCCTTAAGGACGCGTGTCAACGTCAAAGGTCTTAGAACTAATCTCAAAGGTGGCTACCGTCGGCTTATGTAGGTTCCCTCTTTGAAACGCTGCTGTCAGTTACAGAGCTATTTCATGACTATTTCTGCCAGGTGGGGTTTATTTTGCACTGAACCGGTTGTAAAAAAATTGTGATCGGAATATTGGTTACATATTATTATTAAAAAATTTGCCACTTAAGTCCTCCGCAAATGATACTGCGTAATCGGTTTATTATTAGTTATTTTTACCCGATTGTGCGACATAAAGGAGGGTAATGTACTTATCAGTCTATGTATTTGGTTGGGGGACCTCTGTGGATCGATGACATCAAACGAGTCGTAAGGAACCTTTGGATACAGCGTGTAAGATCTGGAAGAGTATTTTGACATAATATTGGAGTTATTTTAATTGTATAATTTATTATAGCCCAGTTGAAATATTCAAATTAGGTTCTTATAAGTGTTTTCACTAACTTTCTACAATCGTAATATTATTGTTATTTATACTCAAATTGGCTGTCTTAGCCAAGATTAGGTACCTCACGCACTACGATCACTTTTGGTACTTTGTGGTGTGTTACTGTTGTGAATCCTGTGGACTGAAGTGAAAAGTGCTAAGTTCTGGCAGGCATTCGAACCAAGTAAGCCGTTCCTTTTCCTAACCACTCTTTGACACCCCTATGACCTAGATTTTTTACAGTCCGAATCTAGAAGCTATCGAAGAACAAATTTATAGTAACCAATTTCGCTTTTAAAATACACCAGTTACAACATAGTGCGGGAGGTCCCTCAGACGTAAAACTTTTATCGTTATGAACAATTAATTTATGTATTATTCTATAATATCAATTATCAAGTACCTGAAAGTTTTGAACTTAGAAACTTGTAACTTGACTTGAATAGCTAATTGAGAGCTAATATTTGTATAATGTGAGTAGGTAGTACTGATTTTATCATTATTTTATATTATTATTGTTGTTAAATATTACCTATAGAGCACGGAAAGTTTAGTTTTGTTGGATTGCCAGTTGTTAGTCCAGTTGTCTAGGTATTTTTTTCAAGAAAAAAATGCGCTCAAAAAGACAACAGAATTTGCAAAATTCTCATGTCTTAAAAGAAGTTTTAAAAAAATGTACTAATGTCGCTTCATACCATTGTTTGTTCTGGTTAATAGGGAGTGGCTACTTCTTGAACGTGATTGGTTGACACTCGCGTCAAAGCGAACCGCGGGGAACGGGCGGTGTTCAGAAGTATTATACAAGCGCATTTTCGTAGACGCAATTATATAGGACAGGCCACAGGGACAGGCATATCCATATACATGGATGGTTTCTACACGTTATCGTACCGGGACGCTAAATCGCTTGGTAGCACATCCCATAGGGTGGTAAGTAGCCACGGCCAAAGCCTCCCCCAGACCAGACTAGAGACGCCTGGAATCGTACCCGAAAACATCCAATTAAAAACAGTGCTCAGTGCTCACCACTGTGCCAGTGAGGTCTTCATCTAGCTGGCCATAAAACCCCTAGCGATATGTACAAATTGACAGACTATCTCAAACGCGATTTGTTTGCTCATGAACTTACTCAAGCAATATGTACCCCTTCCCGTTCATATTACACAGGTACATTTCCAAATACATGTCCTAAAGTACCGTATCAATTGCCGAGGTTTCGACCTAAACAAACTTACCAACATAATTGTGAAGTTAACTGTGCAAACTCTTACTTCTCAATTATGTAAACATTTGTGATGTCCAGTGTTTATAATATTATATTTTTAATATATATTTAATAATACCAGCTTTAATTCTTTGTTCTTAAGAATCTTAATATTAAAAGTTTTATTAAACAAGGCACTTCAATTAAGAGAGACTCGTTTAGATTAGGGTAACCATTTCTTCCTTTTTATCAATCGACAGAGGTCTACTATTCGACTTCCACGTGTCTTTTTTTTTTTCTTTATTTGTTATTTCTTTTGTACTTTAGCACATTTTAGCCCCATTGTAATCTTACTATACTTATATACGTAAATACAAAATAAAAAATAAATTATGGTTATAAATTTATAATCAAATCAAATCAGACTTATGGATTTGAACCTCGGAGGAAAAAAATTTTGTGCAGAATTATAGCATCGTTGGATGTTCCACAAGTTTTGGTCTTAGTTTCAAAACATTTCTAGAGCACGTTTTAAAAGGGTTAATAGTATTATTATGATACTGGCTGATTCCCGCGACTTCGTCCGCGTGGAGAAAGTTGAGTGACTTACTTCTATCCGCGAGAAGTTATGTCTTCTATCTCCGATCACCAAAATTGGAGACAATATTTTTAATAGTACATAATTTATAATAAAGAAAGAATTATCTAATTTGGTTAAGATTTGATGAAGTTGTGGAGCAAAATCAACAAAAAATTTCATCCCCTATCCCGAATAAATCTTATTGTTTATCAGGATAAAAAGTATCTTATACAATATTGGTCCGAAGTATCAGCTACCACCATATTAAATTTCATTCAAAGTTAGGTAGTTTTTGCGTGATACGCCCACAGACAGACAGACAAACTAAAAATTAAAAAAAAAAATAGTTTTAGGCTCAGTATCAAAAATAAAGCATCCTACGATTAAAATTTTCAAAATATATGTTTTATTGTAAGTTAAGGAGCTTGCTTGCTCTGCATAGCGATTAGCTAATGGCTCACGTATTACTAAGAATTTAGCCTTAAGCATGTTTACGAGTGAATGGCTATGTCAAAGGCAACCCTATTCAAATTATAGTTGCAGTCACGGCAAAGAATTTCAATATGGAAGCTTTTTGCTGCTTTCTCAGAAGAAAATTTCGTTAAACTTAGGACAGAGTTGTAAAGGAATTATTGAACGAGCGAAGCGAGTTCTCTGAGTCAACTAGGGCGCTTGCCTACTAGACAGAGAAGTGTGTCCGTCTAAATGTCTGTCAGAGCCCTATAACTTCTGAATTACTGAATTTTAGAACGTGAAACTTGGTTGAAAATTCAGTTATATCCTGTACTTGAACAACAAATACTAAAATTAGATAAATGTTATAAAGAAACGAAATTATTTAATTTTAATGCGCCATCTAATAGCATTATTGTGAAGCTAATAGCTTCACTATAATGCTAATAGATGGCGCTGTGTCAGTAAAACAGTTTTATGTCAATAATTTTTTTTTATTGCGTCTAATGTTAAAAGTTAATTATTACAATATATAATTAAAACTTTTGGGAATTATGGGATATCGCGAGGTCTCAGTTCGGGGCGAACCACTAGTTTAGATACAAATAATATTTATATTACTTTCTGAAGTATAATTTTGATATATTTTATGATGAGCTCAAGCTTAGCTTAGATTCGGATTCAGATTTAGATTAACTTTATATGCATAAAACATTGACAACTTGACAACCGATATTATAAATTTACATGTATATGTTTGGTCATATATAAAAGACATGCAAATACAAAATATATTCTTTAAATTAAGGCTATTATACATTTTTTAGTCGTAATTATTAAACCTACTTTATAAATGTCAGATCAATAGCAAAAAAATTAATCAAATTATACATTTCAAGTTAGGATTCAATGATCAAATAGAATAAAAACTAAATTATTTTCTAATGAATAAACTCTATGAATTAACTTAATAAAATTCTGAAATTATTTAAAATGGGAATCATATAAAGAATAAACAAAAATAACTTTTTTTGTATATCTATATTATTATTTTATTTTATCAACATTTTTTTATACATTTTGAATATAGTCTTAAATTAAAGCTTGAACTAAGATTGATATCCATATTATAAATTACTAATATTATAAATGCGAAAATGTGTTTGTTTGTTGGTTTGTCCTTCAATCAACAAAGCAACGTGAGTTTTTGCTTGAGTGGGTAGAGCTGAGAATTGGGAGAGTGATATTGGCTACTTTTTATCCCGGAAAATTAAAGAGTTCCTGCGGGATTTTAAGCACTAAAGCCGCGCGAGTGAAGCCGCTAAGCTAAAATTAGACTATTTTTCCTATTGTCTAAATTAAAATTGATTTGTTGTGTGTTTTGTATTGATCTTTACTTTGTGATGTAAAAGAAAAGAAATTCATTCATTCATAAAAATGCCTTAAGAGCTTGAAAGACTCAAGAGATAGTTGGCCAAAATGGAATAAAACTCTTTAATACTTGCTAAGCAGTTAGAGGAGGCCTTTGCCAGAGGGCAAACAGATGCAAATCAGGCGGGATCTGATATTGTTCCTTAAAATAAAGAAATAAATAAATGAATAAAAAAATGAATATTGTTACTTAGTATTTCATATGTTACTTAGTATTTTATGTAAATTGTATATTGTAAACCAAATTTTGTTTTAAATGTATTTTGTTGTAATTTATATTGTATGTGCCTGTAATAAAAGGCTATAAATAAATATAAAGCAGTATAAGCACTAAGCAACTGTTCGATCGGGCCGACCTATGTACAGATTTATCGCTGTTGCAAATGAACTAACACAGAAGTAGTGCTGCGGTTGACAGAGACAAGTCGCCAGGCAGATACGCTGCGCGCTTCGGTGGGTTTTGTTTCCGAGGCTCTTACTTGTTTGAATTTGAATTTGAACGAACAAAAATCATGCTTCCATACAGATAGTATCATTTTGGGCTTACATACAAAATCAAAGTCAAGTAATTTTTTAATCCTACTAATATTATAAATGTGAAAGTTTGCAAGGATGGATGGATGGATGTATGTTTGTTACTGCTTCACGCTACAACGAATGAACCGATTTCGCTGAAATTTGAAACAGAAATAGCTCAGACCGAGGATTATTACATAGACATTTCATCCCGGAAAAACAAAATTTTACCACGGAATTTCTAAAAACTTTTATCTTAGGCAAGACGTAGGCTGTAGTGTAGAGTATGTAAATGAAGATTGAACAAGTAATATGTAAGTTGAAGTTAATAGGGTAATTCTTCGACGTAATTTTAATGTGACAAACTAAACCTGATAGCTGATCCATGGTGACAATGTGTTCCTTAAATATTATTTCACTGTCAAAAAAATTTATTGATCTTCGCGAAGAATGCGAAATGTTACACAAACTTTTATGAGATCCAAATTGCAAAAGTTAGAAGCAAAAATCGACTTGTTAAACTTTTGCATTATGCTTGTAGGTAGGTACCCGTATAGTTACGAGTGTGAAATGTAAAAAAGTTTCATGAAAATTAATGCTGAAATCTTGAACTTTGAATTTCATAACAACAAGTATTTATAAGATGAAATGAAAGATTGTGTTAAGTATTTGAGTAATTTCGTATTTATAATTCATAAAACTCTAATATTGTATCCCCATCACTATGATAAAAGTTAGGTATGTCTTGATGATGTCTCTTACTAAAAGCCATGCTTTTAGCCAGTAGGTAATGGAATTACAACGCGTTGGTAATCCATTACGAGTAATTGAGACAAATAACCCAATATACTGAAACAATGAGGTAGTAAGAAACTTATGCCAAGAAAATAATCCAACTAACGTATACCTACAAATGATAATCGTACTTACAAAAGATCGATGGGATCTCAGCGGCACCGCGGGACGAATGATTGATTGCCGAATTTTCCTCTCCTAGGGATTATTTGATTGATTCAAATTGCAAGATCCCTTTTTCATTTGGGAAATTATGTTTTAAATTACTCTTATCGAATCTAATCTCATTATACGAAAATTATTATTTTTAACAGAATCTTTTTTTATGTTTGTTCCTCGATTACTCGAAGACGTCTGGACCGATTTGGAAAATTATTTTTTGTTTGAAAGGGTATACTTCCCAGGTGGTCTCATTGTCATCAGGTCAGGATATAATGATGGGATTCTGGAGAAATCGAGGGAACTCTGCAAATTTTATAGCGATATACTTTGTAGTGGCGGCTGAAGTCGGATTTGTAAAAAGAATTTTTACATTTTTACTTGTAAACAAAAAGTTGCTCATGACTTCGTCCGCGTGTATTTAGGGTTTTAAAAATTCTGTAGGATCTCTTTAATGGTTAGTGTGGTGGACTACGGTCTTTCTCTGGGAGGATATCTGCGCTCAATAATACTGAGCCATTGATGATTGTTAATAGTAACACATTTTTGAATTTCAAACAGTATCAAATAAATGAATAATTCAAGTTATGAATAACATGAGTATCAAGGTTCTCGAAATTTCTCTGTTATTGTAGAAGTTTAAACAGAATATATTGAATCAAGGTCCCCCACATTGAAACTTGGAATAAAGGAATTCGTAACGACTATTCCATTGGAGAATATTGTAAAGGGATATCGGTTTCCATATTATATTTTGTAACTAGCTAACCAATCAATCTTTGAATTGACATAAACAAAGAATTCAGTTGTGGGTTGGACTTGTACAATAAGTTGTACAGTCCGAGCGCGAGCTCCGAGGAATTTTAAGGAGTGTTGACGTTAGAGCTAGTGTTTTAATTTAGTCGATATTACGTTTTCCGTTAGGACCGGGAGAGCGACATATGCTATTTTTTATCCCGGAAAATCAAAGAGTTCCCGCGGAATTTTAAAAACTAAATCCAAGCGAGCCAAGCCGCGGGCATCTACTAGTAATAATAAAAATAGTGAGATCCACTTCTTATATTTGCGGTCAGCTATTTTTTGAAGCCAGAGAGAGACTGACATAATATAATATGACATTGACAGTAAATTAATATTGACATGAGTGACATGGGTACGTTCACTTCAACATTTATTCTTTCACTTCACATACCCACTTATACCTTATACTATCTAATGCACGTGACTTCGTCCGCGTGACTTAGATTTTGAAAATTAAAAAATTGTCTATTCTTATCTTCGGAATGCAAGTAATTTTGCCAAGGTCAGTTTGATGTTTTTTTTTTAATAATTTTTATGTCCACTAAAATAATCAAAGCTTGTTTTCCCTTTCCGTTTTTGTGTTTAGCTTTGATTAAACGTCATATTTAACCTACAAAGGTTTTTGTTCGAAATAAAATTATTTAATTATTATTATCAAACATATCCAAGTATTATTTAATCAATTACACTCATCTAAACCTCCGGGCAATATTTATTCGATTAGGGCGCGATTGCTATCGCAATTCCTCAATCAAATACAACGACCTAGATGCGGGAGCATCTAATAGCCGAATGAGTCTCTGGCAGAGACTGAATTCGTAACGTCAAACCCGCCGTATTTATACCGTTCAAGTCGGCGCCAGACGTGCACCTACGTCGTCAACAAAGTCAAATATCGATTTTATCAAACTACCTTCAATACAATAAAGTTGTATATCTTTACTATTTCAACATTTCGCTAACAATCAGTAGTGTATATTCAAATATTTTAAGCGAGCTGCTAGAACCAGTAGTTTAAGCAGACACTAGACAGAACATAAAACACTCCGAATAGGCGGTGGGCATAAATCCGAACAACTGCACAGTTTTATGGCCCCTCTAACTGTTTACGGTTCCGGTTGAAAGATGTTTGCTGGATTGAAGTTGTTGTTTATTTTCCCAATATCCAGATGAGTTATGCGATTTTAAAAATTATATTCTACACAAAACACAAAAGCGTCTTTCTAATTATGCTTTCTTTTTAACGGCTTTCCTAACGCAACGATGAGGACTGTAGTAAGTTTTTTTTTTGGGTTTTTTACCAGCTGGCACGCCAACCCCATCGGAACACATGGTAGATACTTAACCTAATTAACAATAAACTTATCCTACTTAATACTAACTTAATTCAACTACGAACACATCTGACAATCACTGACGGCAAGCAACGACCATATCACACACCCTTTAGATAATATAGTCTTTTTAAATTCTAAATTGTTTCTGGTTCGGTCCGGTGGATAAGATTATTCCTTTTAATACCAATAAGTGATATCGCAGGCAAGAGCCAGCTTTTCATGTACAAAAATTCTTCCATGCTTTCCGAGTTACCCCACTTCCAACTTAAACTACATCGTCACTAAGGTGAGATCGCAGTCAAGGCTATTTTGTCTTGAATAAAAAACTTCCATGCTCTTCCGAGTAAGCCCGCTGTCAACTTAAACTGTGTCGTCATTGATCATCAGGTGATACCATTGTCAAGGCTACCTTTTCTTGAATAAAAAAAACTTCCATGTTCTTCCAAGTGAGCCCGCTGTCAACTTAGACGCATCATCACTTACCACTTCTTTTCACACATAACCGCAGCTAAGCCTTCAAAAAGATAAAAAGAATTATGCAAACTCAATTCTTAAGAGGCACGAGCACAAAAACCATTTAAGTGCTTCATTCAATTTCCATTAGCTCTGGTTTTCTCGTTGTATTCTTGGTAAGCGAGCAAATGAACGTTCTTATTGCCCTCTTTTTACAATTAAACTAGATTTTAAACAAAGCTAATGATGTTCTGTTTTAGATTCTACGCTGTAATTAGCTATAAGACAAAGACCTAAAAGTTCTGTTTTGTATCTAGGGTTTTAAAAACAAGTCTACAATAGAAGGGGTCTAGCACTATAGAACTTTATTATTGTTATTATTCACACCCATTTTAGATTAAGACACTTTATTTACTATTACTACATTATTGTGTATTGTGTAACTCTTTACTGAAATGACTCAGTGAGTATTTTATTCACAGTGATCTACGGATTTGGAACTCAACACCAATACTAATGTATCATTTGGCTCAATTAAATCTCGTTCCTAATCGGTACGCGAGGTCGACGCACTTGCTGACACGAATGAATGAAAGAGGTGGAAGATCTGGAATTACGGGAACATTGGAACTTTCTTATTTTTGAGGATTTTTTTTTTTAAATTTTTTTTTTTTAAATAATAATGTTTATTGATCAAAAATAAAACTCAAACAACTAAAATTCTGCAATTACAATGGATTAGCTTAATGTTCTAATTAATTACAATCGAAGTAGTAATACAGAAAAAACATCTGCCCCTAAGCTAGGTATACACCTGTGTTTTAGGCGACAGTGCTCTCCTTAAGTAAAAGGTTCATTTATACAATAGAGATGAAGAAACCAGCAGATTTGATGACAAACTGGAACATTATTCTGTATTTTTTTTTTATTTTGTTCTACTTGATACTACAATTAATACTTAACAAAGCTCAATTAAAAGCGATAGGCAATATTTAATTAAATCGTGCAAGAATGCACTTTAGTTGAGAATCGATGATCGAAATGAAGCGGTTCACTGATTCAAATCTTTGGACTGATTCAGATACAAATGATCTAATCTTAACGTATACGTTTCTGCCACCTTTATTTACCATTTCAAGAAGAGTAACATACTGCTTTACACATCAACGTAAAGCTTAAACTACTGTAGAAACTCCAAGTAGGGTACAAGGTTAGAGCAACGAGGTAGAGTTTATTATTTGTCAAAGACGTGCCGCCAAGCGATTTAGCGTAAATTTAAATTGCTATACCCTTTCCAAGTTAGCGCGCTACCATCTTAGACTGCATCGTCACTTAACAACAGGTGACATCGCAGTCAAGGACTATTTTGTCATCGAATAAAAAAAAAGTAGAGTTGTTCGCGACCAGTACTGGGTCTATTTGAAAATGGCATGCATTTTTAATTCTGTTGTAGGTCTGTTGTAGGGATTTACACACCTTGGTCTTGTGCTCTCTGTATCGTACGTAGGTAGATTTCTGGTAGATTTTAATTGATGCTCGAGCAAAGTATTACATATAAAATCATTTTATTTACCTTTGATTAAATATTTCGTGTAACCGTGACAATAGCGGAACTAGCAATAGAACATAATGAGTTTCAATTTACGTCCCTTTTAGCTTTTGCCGGCTCCATATTAGACGGAATAGCTCATAATCAGAGACCCATACTACTCTTAATAGGAAGTTAATAAATGCCCGACAGTCTAATATGAAGGTAAATTTGAAATAGACAGACAATCTCTTGAAAACAATGAAACCCAGTAAACCCTATAGAGCGTAGAGGGTAGGGACTGTCATAAAACTGTAAATAAATAATTATAAGTTTTTGTAGATTTTATTAATTAGTAAATCGTTATTTTAGTATTTTAGAGCGTAGAGGGTAGTAGGGACTGGCATATAACTGTAAATAATTACGTGTTTTTGTAGATTTTAGTAATTGTGTTACATATTATTTATTTTTGACTGTAAAATAATAAAAAAATTAATTGATGTGGAAACAGTGAGTTTTCACATTCGAAGGCTCCTGGAAGAAAATATGAGAGATAATCTTCTCTCTGAGATAAATTGTTCTTGTGCACGTTCTTTATGAATATTTATTTTTAAGTTTCGGTACAGAATAAAATATAAAATTATAAATAAAGTTATAGAAGAAATATTAATCAAAAGGAATAGCACATTTTTTATTATTTTTAATACTAAGATAAGCACGCCCAGGTCCTCAATTTAGAGCTTTTGTCTCTGAAACAATGAGCAATTGCAATTAAAGCTTAGTCCTGAGCATAATGAGCTGAGATTCTATTATAAAAGCTTTGAATGCAGGAATAATAGATTGTTCTAAAGGAAATTAAAATAATATAATATATCTAAACAAGAAGCTCCTGGTTTGTTTAGAGAAATATATAAACTTAGTGCAAATTAAAATTTTGAAACTCTCCCGCCATGTGGAATAGGATATACCCAACATTCCATTTCTAATCCATCCTCAGATCCTCCTCTTCAATCCTAGATCATCATCTATCTAACACTACTCGTAAAGACATTCTATTTATTGAGTCTTTTTAACCGACTTCCAAAAAGGAGGAGGTTATCAATTCGGCCGGTATCTTTTTTTTTTTCTATGTATGCCCACCGATTACTCCAAGGTTTCTGGACCGATTCACGAAATTTTTTTTAAACGACAGAGGAAGCTCGCGAAATGGTCCCATAAATTTTTTTACCTTCAACTCCTCAAGCCTGATGCTGCAGGGGTATTTCCCCCCTAAATTATGGGACCTTAGGAACCGTCGTTTACGAATTGGTATGCTTGGCCTAAGCATATACTAGATCATAGAGCTCCAGGTCCTACTCCTCAATCCTGATGCTGTAGGGTACTGCCCACCTAAATTATAGAGATTTAGGAACTGCTAATCATGAATTGTTATTGTATGTAATAAGCATATACAAGCATATACTACACCATCGAAGTCTAGGTTCTAGCTCCTGAATCCTGATGCTGCAGGGTACTGCCCACTTAAACTGTGAGGATTTAGGAATTTTCGCTTGCGAATTGATATTGTTAGTATCAAGCATATTCTACATCGTGGAACTCAAGGTCCTAGCTCTTCAATACTGATGCTGCAGGGTTACTACCTACCTCAACTGTGAGGATTTAGGAACTGTCGTTTACGAATTGATATTGTTGGTACCGAGCATATACTACATCATAATGCTCAAGGTTCTAGCTCCTCAATCCTGATGCTGCAGAGTTGGAGGAATTACGAACTGACGCTTTCACCATTTCGCTTTATTGTTGGTACCAACCATGGACTAAATCATGGAGCTCCTAGTCCTAGCTCTTGTGTATTGTTAATAAGTACTGTAGGTACCAAGTATAGAACTACATTAGAGCGTTGGAGGGAGGGGAGAAAGAGAGCAGGAAAAACCTACACTAAAAAGCTTAAAATAAAAATTCTTTTCAAAAAACCGACTTCAAACGCCACTACAAAGTATAAAAATAATTTTATTTTGTACACGTTTGTTGAAGTCGGGCGGGCTTAACTAGAAACGATAAAATCGATGCGCGACGCTTATCTTATGGTGACATATAAAAGACACGCTTATTGAAATCGGGCGAGCATCGCGTATCGGATTCATCGTTTCTATTTAAGCCCGCCCGACTTCAACAAACGTGTACAAAATAAAATTATTTTTATACTTTGTAGTGGCGTTTGAAGTCGGTTTTTTGAAAAGAATTTTTATAACATGTTATAACTGGTGTAAGTTACTGAGGAATTGGGTATCTTGTTGCTGCAGTGTTAACTCAATGTTAACATGTCTTGGAAATAATATCAAGTAACAGTACACCAAAATCCAAATCAATCGCACCTATGAAAGTTAAAAGGAACGACCTCCGCGGTGAGCGCTGTGGTCTTATAACTGGGAGGTCTCGGGTTCGATTCCTGGCGGGATAATTTGGGAATTAACAATTTCTAAATTGTCTCTGGTCTAATCTGGTGCGAGGCTTTATTCGTGGTTATCAATTGTCAAAGAAGTGCGATTTAGCTTTCCGGCACGAGGACGTGTAGAAACTGATTAGGGGTATGGATTGAATGTACACTGCCATACCCCTTCCAAGTTAGCCTGCTACTTGCCATCAGGTGAAATCGCAGTCAAGGACTATCTTGACATCGAATAAAAAAACCTTTAATCGAGTAAGAAATTAGCTGATGATCTTTAAACGCCTGAACGGATCTCTATGAATTGATGACGTCAGATCTATAAATAAAAAAGAAAACACTTCAAAATCGGTCCATTCATGAATAGAATAGAATAGAATAGAAATATTTTTTATTCAAATAAACTTTCACAAGCTCTTTTGAATCGTCAATGAATCTACCACTGGCTCGGAACGCCCTTCCTGCCGAGAAGAGCCAGCAATAAACTCGGCGGTTGCTCTTTTCAAAAAAATAAAAATTTTACAATTGTTATTGAAACTATGCTATGTATTCAGTGCTTCCACGATGAATTCTCTTGAGTACAATACAAGTAAAAATAAATACAATACAAATACAAATAAATACAATTCAATACATGTTAACACAGGCAGGCAAAAGCAGACCCATTCCCGTTGGTGGCACCCGTTCACGAGCACGACGCATGATCCAGCCACTTCTACGCTCAACCATACCTGAGGGAACGCAACAACCCGCACCACACGACACATGGGGAGTTACGAGGGAACAGACAGACACACAGATATACAAATACAAACTTCAAACTTATATCACACCTTTTTTTGCGACGGGGCTGTAAGAGTAGTATAAGTATCAAAGTTAATAACATACCTACTACGCTTTTCTATATTCTATACACGTATATTATAATAGACCACTCCAATGTCCTATTACCCGGCATCCGATACGCCAGCAATAAATTGTTTGCGGCTGACGGTGGACCGCTCCTGAGCGAGATTAGAAAATGTAGGTACACATTGAAATGGCTTCATCAGGTTGGATTCGCGCGACTATTTATTTAAGTTACGCTCTGAATAACGAAGTACAAATTAATCTTTTCGCTTCAAAATGTTTTCGGCGTCAGGTTGCTTAATATTAATAGCCCAGATACTTTGAGAATAAGTTAGTAGAGATAATAAGACACGAAATGAATGCTAAAATATGCTTTTTGAAGTATCGAAATAGATAAATCAAATTCTCTTTCTTATTCGATTACATGTTTCGGTCCCTTACCGGTAGCATTAACCGAAATTATCATTTTTCCCAGGTCAGGTTGATCAAGTCGGTTTGTGAAACAAAATTATTTGATGTCTCTAAAAAACCCTCAATAAACTTGGGTCTTTAAAAGCCCAATCTGTATATTCCTTAAAAGAGCCAAAACCTTGGAAACAGAATTCAACTTCTGATTCCGGATGTATAAAAAAGAAAAGATATCTGTAGGGTTAGTATAAGATTTAATTCGATTAATCGTATTCGATGACATTTTACTTTGAACCATCGGTTGTACGAAATTTGTGACTTTAAGTCAATACTGACTTAAAGTCACAAATTCAGTAGGTACAACCGATTTTAATTTGGAGCGTATCCGTATTCGTAAACGTATAAAAATGAATGCACTAACTTGAGCTCTAAGTCATGCTGTTATTGTTCATTTTACTTTGACGCTACTGTCATCGAATACGATCAATCGAATTCAATCTTATACTAACCCTATCCAACGCTTTGATAGATGCGTTTCGATGCTTTACACTTGTGACTATGTAATATCATAATATTATTCGTAATACTAGGTTTCAAGACAAAGAGTAGCTATTTTAATAGATCGTGTTGAGGATAAATTTTCCAAGTAACTATGTATTAATCTGTGAATTATGAATATCGATTAATAGTCACATGGAAAATTTATGACTTGCAAGATAGCGATTATCGTTTTATCTATCCTTAGTAACTAGCAGCCATAAATTTTAAAACTAATACAAGGTTACATCATACATGGTTCATTTTATTCATAACCGGCCCACTATTGGGCGCAGATCTCTAATTGATTGAGAAAGGTTCGGCCATAGGCCATCACACTGGCCAAGTGTGAATTGGCAAAATTCACACACTTTTGAGAACACTTGAGACACGAAAAGCACTTGTGGTTGTGGTCTTGTGCAACATAATATCTCCCGCGGAGATGGCTAATCAATGGGAGAATGGCCGCCGGGCCCGGATATGGTCGGGAGGACATTACTACTATCCTACCCTGTCATTGACATGTAACTGAATGAATAAAAATTAATAGGAGAGCACTTAATCATTAAATTTGTATTGCAGTGAGAGCACTTCAATATCCCGTTTTAATTGGAATTAATTCTGAGCGCGGCTTCGTGATAATCAAGTTACTTTACAAGAGCTGTCAGCACCTGTTTACCGACGAAATGGTGTTGCAGCTAACTTACTCCCCGTTTCAAAAAGATTTCAGCAACCAATGCTTTCTTGAAATTTTTAACCGGCTTCCAAAAAAGGAGGAGGTTCTCGGTAGATGTATGAGTACAGTGATGATACAGTATGAGTGTTATGTAGATAGTGAGAGAACGAAACGGATATAATTGTAATAGGTACAATTTAGAAATACCAAACAGAATGACAATATAAATCGGAAATATTTATATAGATTGATTGATTGATTGACAGACGGCTTCGTGCAGATTGCCTTTTAAGTTACCTAGCATCTACTCCTAGTTACTAGACTACGTGCAACTGTGTCTAGTAAAAGTTTATTTAGATATTCTGAAACTTGAAATAATGTCAACCAAAATACTCCAGCTTTTTGGGCTCTAGTATAAATCCGAATAAAATAATTATTGTATAATTACATTATGACGTGAACACAAAACGGACCGGGTCCCGCTCTAATTAGATGTGATCCGATTTGAAAGAGACTCGTTAGTATGCAAAACCGTGTAGCGGAAATTAGGGAGTGTTTCTCTGCCCAAGAAAATAATGGTTGTATAATAATTAATAAAAGATTACTAGGAGCTTCAAAAATAATGATAAGGTTCCATCTTGGTTCGATTGGAAGTAGAAAGTATATAAATACTACGTATAAACATAAAAATTCTTTTTAAAAAACCTTTTTTAAACGTATATATTTTAAATGCCAAGGCAGTTAAAATGCTAGATTTTTTGGGGTTTTAGTGAAAAACATATCGCTGACCTATTTTGGAGATCCTAATTGAAGCTTACAAACTAATATAAAACGAAATAATTATTCTAAACCTAAGTTTTTTTTTTTACTTCGTTTTGGACAAAGAAGGAGTGGGATAATAGATAAGTTGCACTTAAGTAGCTTTGAAGTGGGAATCTTTCAAAGTATACTGGCTGAACCCGAAGTGGTTCCGTGTAAAAACTTTTCGAAACCTTTCCTTGCTCGTTTCTCATTTTGCTTTTTGAAAACTACAAAATTTATTCATTTGAACTTTGTCGTTTCAACTCAAGGAAGCAGACGACGTTAAAATCTTGCCGTTATTTCACCGCCGTCTGAAGAAAAAGTTACAAGATACTTTAACGTTGTGAAATTGATGGCGCGAAACTTCTTCCTAACTTGTGCATTGCAATAAATCCGTGATAATTTCCATCATTTAGGCCGGCCGAATACACCCGGAAACGGAATTAGAATTTTGTGCTCAATGTTGCTAGCTTTTGGTCCCAAATTCAGGACGAAAATATGCAGTTAAGGCAATTTTAGAGTCCATTGGTATCTATTTTTAGCGGCAGCATAAAATAATTATTATCCTCAACCAAAACAAACTGACCTATACCAATGAAAAAAATATCCTTACTAATATTACAAAAGCGAAAGTGTATTTGTTTCTTGGTTTGTTGTTTTATCCTTCAATCGCACCACAACACAGCTAAAGATCGACGTGTTTTTTACATGGGTATATTTAAGGACTTGCAGTGGACTACTTTTTATCCCGGAAATCAAAGAGTTCTAGCGAGATTTTTAGAAACTAAATTGAGTGAATAAGGTCTCGGGTATTAGTTAGTCAAAAATATGGCATGGTGTTAACCTTTCAAATACAGAAAGGATAAGTAACTTATGCATAAAAAGTTGAGTAGGTTGCGTGTTTGACAGTTTTCTTTAAACCCATACCTCTACTCGATTTCTTCCAACGTTCTTTAGCCACATTTCTACACGCCATCGTGCTGGAATGCTAAATTGTTTTTCGGTACGTTTTTGATGGTAACAAGATACTGTAACCATCGGCCACCCGACCAGAGATATTTCAGAATTCAAAATTATCGTAATTATCCCCGCCAGGAATCGAATCCGAAGACTCCCACTTTAAGACCACAGCGTTCATCACTGCGCCAGGGAGTTCATCATCCGGATTTGATACCGGATATTTACGGCCGCCCTTAATGACCTAACATCATGCCATGGAATTTTGAACTTTAAAGGCGTACTTCCATTAAAATTTATGGAAAAATTCCTTTGAGTTGGCCTACCCTCAGTCTGAACGAATAAAGTTTCCATCATGTTTTATTCGTATTCAAACTTTGACAGCCGAACGTGAAGTGTCGTAAATTGCTTTAGGAGTAATCACTTTTGTATTAATTTGATTTATTGAGATGAATTAAAGGCAGGGGATTATTCCCATAAATTTGTATTGAAAAGTAATTATTTTGAAAAACTTTCTTGCGCAGCTGAGCGAAAATTTTTAGGCAATGAAAATTGTAGATTCATTGTCTGCTTCTTCTTTAAAAAGTACTTTAACATCGATAAAATAATACGGAAGGATATGTGATTATAAAATATACAGGGTGAAAAGTAATGTAAGTGTGGCTCTAATAATAATAATATTTCAATAATGAAGTCTCTATTTTGGAACAACTTGAAATTACAGACAAAAAGTTACCAATAAAGAACTATCATTTTCTATTATTCGCAATGATTGCATTTCCAAAATTTTGCCTGAAACATTCAGGCAAAATTGGCTACATTTCAAATTCATAGATCTACATGGTCCCATGGGGAATATTCCTGAATGCTGTGTATCAATCGAGATATTTATATTCATAGATCAACAAAATCGGATAACATAGTCCCCCATCAAAAACTACTTAAATTGAGTCGTTGCCCACTTTGAGGTCTATGAGTCATTAGTAGTAGAATCTAACGGCAATGTCAGTTTTGAGTTCCATCCCTCAAGAGGGAGATTTAATCAATAATATTAATGTGACGACAGTCCCAGCTGACGAGGATCCTTCATTTATAACTCTGCCTACTGCCTGATCCAGCGCTCTGCTACAATCATTTGACACGTCACACGAAATCATTAATTTTCGTTCTAAATGCCGGAAAATATATGTCGGAATGAGGACATGTCAAACGCAAACTCTCAAGCATGGTCACATTATTAATATTAACTGTGTTCTAATTACTACTACAGCTATTACAATAATGTTATTACATTAACTATAAGCTATCCTTACTTTAATATTATAAATGCGAAAGTATTTTCTGTTGGTTTGTTGGTTTGTCCTTTGATTACGCTGCAACAGAACTACGAATCGACGTGATTTTGTGCATGAGTATAGTTGGGGATCTCTTTAATATTCCGGGATAAAAAGTAGCCTATGTAAAAGTAGCCTATGTACATATATGTATATACTATGTACAAAGGCTACTTTTTATCCCGGAAAATTAAAGAGTTCCCGCGGGATTTTAAAAACAAAATCCACGTGAACGAAGTCGCGGGCATCAACTAGTATACAATGAAATATAAGTTTTGTTTTTCAAAGAGCAACAGCAGCTTCTTGCTGGTTCTGCCCGGTTGGAAGGCCATATCGACCAGTGGTAGATTCACTTGACGATTCAAAAGCACTTTTTAAAAGTTTATCTGAATAAAAAACGTTCTATTCTACTGAGACCTAGAACATTATCTTAGTAAATAATTTGTTCACAGGAGATTATTTAACATTAAGTTTACAGTTTGGAACAATACCACAAATATCAGTATCGTAATATTATTTAAACGTATTAATAATTATCATTTTACTCAGGTTTATTAATAATGCTTAAAACAATATTCGATAGTAGTGTAATAATATATTGTGCATACCGACTGTCAAAACTCCCGTTCCGACCAGGCACAAGAAATAATATACCGGAATTTCAATTTACAATAACATGAATTTAATATAGTTTCATACATGATAAATGGGTCTGCGTTATTTGCAGTTACATTTTGGGTAAATATAATAATATGATCTGCTACGGTCATATTACTTTACACTCCTACTTAGAGATGAGTTATTTCCAAGTCAATTAATTGAAGTTTGACAATTTTTTTTAAATTGATAACATTTTCGTCTTTACTAAAAAAAAAGACGTGTGGCACTCGGGGACTGCCGCGGTAAAGCTATTGTATAGCATTTTTTATCAACGCCATCTAGCGGCTCATCGTAGAGAAGTCCCGTGTCAAGTTATTTTCGTTACGGAATTTCTGGATTCGGTCTCCATGCTGGCCCGCGATAGAAGCTATGCAATAGCTTAATAAAATATACCTACCGATTGTTTATATTCAGCTAAATACATTAGTTATTTTTTACTCGATGACAAGTTGGTCCTTGACTGCGATCTCATCTGATGTTAAGTGTTGATGCAGTCTAAATTGGTAGCGGACTAACTTGGAAGGGATATGGCAGTGCACTAGCTACAGCCAAAGCCTCCCACCAGACTAAACTAGAGACAATTCAGAAATTACATATTTCCAAATTGCCACAACGCTCACCACTGCATCCGGGAGGTTGTCAAAATAATCACTTACTAATAATCACTTATTAATATACTTTTCACCTCACTAGCTCGAAAAGGGCGCCTTTTTTAAAACAGTGAGCAAAAGTTATTTTTGCTCACGGTTTTAGCACTCAGGATTCTAACTAAGAATCCTTCGCCCGTTCGGGGTTCAAACAAGGCACTCGCAACAAAAATGAATTTTGCTATCTTGTTGAACAAATAACTATATCACAAGTATAAAATAAAATAGAGATCGTTTGCATGTACAAAGTGTATCTAATTTTGAAGGCAACCTTAGAAGACCCCATCAACGAAGTATTGAGCATTGAATGAGCAGTCCCTTTTACTCGTACTTCCCTTTATACGCATCCTTTTCAGAAGTAGATACGATATGGAATTCAATCTCGCAATTATGACACGGTTCAATTTTTTCTTTACCGATTGTGTCTGCTCACGTAAAGACCCCATTAGGACGGAGCAGGGATGTTACAAATAAAGGATAATGATGATCCATTATGGAGCACACTTTCATCCTATGTTTGGGAAAGGCGGGGGGTTTTTTGTTTTCCTAATGATTGAATTGATTGCTCGGAGTTTATTTTTGATGCTTTGTAATAGAAAGGTTTAGATAGATACCTACTCAGTTTAATACATAGTTTTGATGTTAAACAACAACCGCATCACTCGCCACCGAACACAATTTCACCCTCACCACCTGGGTGCCTGGAGCACTTCGACCATATTCTCACTAAATTACAACATGGGGTTATTCAAAGGGCGGACCAACAAATTCCTAAAAAGCCGGAAACGCATTGGTGGTGCCTCAGGTGCTACAAATATTCATGGGCGGCGGTAATCACTTAACATCAGCTGACCTGCCTGTTCGTTTGCTCGGTAAAAATATATAAAAAAAATATTATATGAATAAATAGTACATTACTGCCGCGGCCAGCAAAAGAGGCATTGATGGACGAACGTGCAAATGTGGGCCGAGGCGAAGCCGTGACACACATACGTTAGTCCATCAATGCCTAGTTGTGGCCAAGGCTTGTGTAGTATTTTTCTTAAATAATGCGCGGAAATTAAAACTAAGTAGTACCTAGGCAGAATTGAACAAAATTTTCATGGGTTTTCAAATATGTTTCTTTCGATTTTAGCGGTAATAAGTTTTCTATTACGGCTCTTGCCGCCTCTTCAATTTCATTCACTCAAAAAATATTTTTTTAATAAGATTCGAAACTAACAATTTTCAACCGGCTTTTAGTATGCCTAGCCAGATCTCCTGAATTGCATGAATAAAATTATGTTTCATTCAACGAATTATTTTATTATATTAATTTCGAACAAATTAGTCGAATATATTAACCTGTTAAACTCCTGACGTGTATTAAATATTGCCTCTATTACGATTAATTACAAGCGCAATAACCAGATGAATACATAAATCTTGTTGAATGCACTCATTTATTTAATCAAGCACAATTAATACTGATTTTGGCACCATAGTATATTCAGGTATTGAATCTATTCGTAGTTTTATTACTTGACTATGGCAAAGGCAAAAGGAAAAATTACTATATATGTACGTATATGTATGTAAGTATGTGACTATTTACGAATTTGCCATCGTAGCGAAATAGGTAGCGAATAAACTTCTGAACTAATTTTGATAAATCGTCAATCAATTCGTTATGAATTATGATGATCCGGGTGACATAGGCTACATTTTATACAAACAAAATCATTATGACGGATGTTACATCGAATTTTCCATAGTCAGTCTATTTTAACTCGATCGATTAATTTTAGTGAGTGAAATTAAAATGATTAATAACAATGTGCGTAATACCGAATTGATATTTGGCAAGCAGGGCTTTTGGGCTTATAAAAAGGGTTCGCCACTGATACTTATTATGACGTAGGCATCGCTAAGAAAGGATTGAAAAGTATTTTTGAGAAAATTCAACCCCTAACGGGATGAAATAGGGGTTTGGAAAAGGCTTTAAAGCTTGTAATATTCTTAATAATTAAGACTACTATATTTTTATGTTAGCCAGTGGCCTATAATAAGCGTGGTGACCTATGACCTAAAGTTTAGGACATAGGCCCTTAAAACTCTTCTCATTTGTGAGAAGAACTGTGCCCAGTATTGGATTGGCAATGAGTTGAAAAAAAAAAAATGTTCTGTGTGTCTGGTGGGAGACTTTGGCCGTGGCTAGTTACTATCCTAGACGTGCCACCAAGCGATTCAGCGTTCCGGCACGATGGCGTGTAGAAACCGATTAGGGGTATGGATACACTGCCGTACCCTTTTCAAGTTAGCCCGCTACCATCTTTGACTGCATCGCCACTTATCATCAGGTGAGATCGCAGTCAAGGACTATCTTGTCATCGAATAAAAAAAAAGAGATTTTTCGTGAAAAGAGCGAAATTGATCTTTCGGCCTCACAATAGATAATTCACACTAGTTTACTATTAACTAATTTTGCCACTCACATCATTTATTTCTGGCAGATATTAAGCAATTATCGCGGAACAAAGGGTGTCATACATAACTCGCTAGTAATATTAGAAACTTCGCTTTTGGCTGTTTCTCCCACATTAGTGGGTAAGAGGTGCTATGTATATAAAGGGGTTCCGCGTAGTTGTAATTGATATTGAGTTAATGATTGCTTCATAAACAAATTCACGTGAACTGCCAAGACAAATTAATTGCTATTAAAATTGTTAATAAATAATTAAGATGGATTTATGAAGGAATCGAAAAACCGACAAAAATAAATAAGTAACAAATTATTCATAACTAGCATAGTATATTATAAAAACTAGCTTTTGCCCGCGATTTAGTTCGCGTGGAATTGGGTAGCCTATATCATCTTTTAAGTCTTCAACTACTCCAATTCAAAAAATTACGTCGGTCCGCTGCTCCGTTGCTGTGTGATTGAAGGAAAAACTAACTAACAAACACTCTCGGATTTAGAATATTAGATGCCAAATAGAGCGGCCCATTTCGTTTGTTGTAACTAATCTGTGATCAGTTAAATCCGGGTTAAATCTCTTACAAGCTGGGCTTTGCGGCTTATCCTTCGCTTCGACAAAGTTGAAATACATCATTCGCGAAATCCGCGCTGAAATCTAAGTCCCCACACACGGGGAGACGAGATTTAAACCGTAATAAAATGCAAATTAGTCTCATGTCATCCTTGGCTTAATTGATAAACTCTGAGCGACTACAGAAACTTCAATCTCATTCGTGCGTGCGGCTTGTTATCGACAAATCTGTATAGAATACCAAGACATTCTATTGAAATCGATACATTGAGGTTAATGTAAACATAGTTCATTTTTATCTAAATTCAGATTTATTTTTACGTAAATTAACCAAACTGTTTGGTCCATCGATGACCTTTCACAATCTTGCTATAAGTTATAACCTATTTTTATATTTAAGTATTCCTCATTGTTGAAGGTCTTAATTTTATTAATCAAATAATGATACGGTTGTTTCGGTAAACGGTTTTCTAGATTCATCCGCAATTTAACAAAAAAAAAACTTGAGAGGTGTCAAGGGACACCCGGATGGAACGAAGTTCAATGCGAAATAGAAATGAAAATATCTGGCTTGCTTTCTATAAGAGAGAGAGAAACAGACAGAGAAACATGCGACGCCGCACAGCTTACAATAGCTTACTATAGCAAAAAGTGTCGTGACAACTTTTCGTAAGAATTTTTTCCGTCTAGCCCCCTTTCACAACGCGCGATAAGGAACTTCGTTCCAAAAGTAACATAAATGCTTAAAACCATTTCAGTGTAAAACTCGCGTCTCACCCACTTTCAGTTTATAACTTAACCCATGACGCTCATGTATCATTCATAGTCGGTAAGTTTCAATGTTGCAGGTGCGAGCTGTGAAGGGTTGCCGACTAGTTAGGTGTCGCACTAGTCATTAGTGGGCCAATTTGCTTTGCTGATGTTCAGGGATTATGGCTATAGAATATCTCTCACAATAAGCTACATGTTTAGCAATTAGCAGGTTTTGTAAGCTAAAATATTTATGCTTTTTCAGTCCATGAATAAACCTATTCAAACAGGCTTTCACCTGGTAAAGAGTGTCAATGCAACCTTCAAAGTACTATCAAAATCAGCCTGCTTCTATCTTAATAGAAGCAGGTAGGTTTTGAAAGTAGTTTAAAATACCTGTATGTACTTCTAAGGGATTCCTACATGGCATCGTCTGTTCACCGGGTCTACATAGCCGTACTCAAAACGTGACTGTTTACTTGTTAATTGTAGTTTTTGTTTATTCCTCCATCTATCTGCGGTTTAACTCAGAAATCATTTATATCATTTATTCAAGTTTTACGTATTTTATAGTACCAAAATCTATCTCAGTCTATGTTCTTCAGCAGTCTCAAGTTGAAATGTTTAATATTACTTAATTCACTTATCCATAGCCGTTTTTAAACTTGGAATGAAGCAGTTCCTACTTCTCTAAATTAATCTAGATTCTCCCTTTGCCATAAATACGGATCAAGCGCTGTCTCGCACTAGACAGCCGCCATTTTTTGCTAGAAATGTATCTCGTAAAGCTAGAATTTTACGATACCTACTTCGTTAGTAAAACTTTTTCGCGACATAAATTGTGATTGCATAGTTTTTATACAGTTTTTGTTAAGTTTCGCTAAGTCGCAAATCAAAGAAAAATATATTAGTATTGAGGAAGATATTTTGTGAATATTTCATATTTTCTTTTATTTTAAAATCTTGTTTTATTTTTGTTTACTCTTTTCAACAATTAACAAACCAGAAAAGGTTGTTTTGTTCTTCAATCAGGCAGCAACAGAGCAACGTGTCGACGTGATTTTTTCACATATGTTCAGGACCTGGAAAGTGACATTAGGCTACTTTTTATTCCGGAATAGTAGAAAGTTCCCATGAGGTTTTTAAAATCTTGTAAAAATTCCATGAGGACGAAATCGCGGATAGGGCAAGAGCTAGTGGATCTAATCCAATCCAATCCTGACCATACAACGAAAACATAAGAAAGCTTTCCACAAACACACATGTTCTAATGCAATAGTAGTGTAGTGTATGACCCGTGTCACGCGGAGAGCTTGAGTAACCGAGTGCTGGCCTACAATTTATTTTTCTGCAGCTGTCTTATACGATGAATAAGTAATTTCTGGCAGAAAAGCGTAAGTCACTAGCTAAGTATCTGTAAATCTCTACAACAGTGATGTTACTGTTCTGTACAGATGATTTTTTAGGTAGTGCACAATTTTTTTTTTTTGGTTTTTCTATATCGTTAAAATATTTATATTAATAGTTTTGTACCTTTTTTGAAATATTTTTTTACCATAAAATAATAAAGTCATGGTCATACTATTCAACGAAATTAAAATACGCGCTCAGAGGTCAACGGCCGCAGCGCGCGCCTAATGTATCAACAGCTGATAGATTACGTTTTTAGGGTGACCCTAACCATCTGTTTAAAAGGGGATCTCTTTGGTAAACGATAACTTTAGTATTCTTAAGTAAAATAAAAAATACGTGTTGATTAAATTTCGTTTATATATACACTAGTGGTTCGCCCCGAACTGAGACCTCGCGATATCCCATAATTCCCAAAAGTTTTAATTATATATTGTAATAATTAACTTTTAACATTAGACGCAATAAAAAAAATAATAGTTGACATAAAACTGTTTTACTGACACAGCGCCATCTATAGTGAAGCATTATAGTGAAGCTATTAGCTTCACAATAATGCTAATAGATGGCGCATTAAAATTAAATAATTTCGTTTCTTTATAACATATTTTATCTAATTTTAGTATTTGTTGTTCAAGTACAGGATATAACTGAATTTTCAACCAAGTTTCACGTTCTAATATTCAGTAATTCTTGACATATGGCTCAAATTAAAATCTCCACTTTGAAACCCCCCCATTTGGTCAATTTTTAGGGAAAAATTAAAAAAAATATATTTTTGTACTCTGTTCAAAGTCGTCTTTAAAAAGATATATCGCAAGTCTATGTAGAGCAACAAACAAGATTTTACTTCAAATACGCTTCTATGAGAGCCCCCCTGAAATAAAGCTTTTTATATTTTTTTATACAATGTTCGGCTGAAGGCCATCAGTTTACATATTATATTTAAATTTGAAGTAATTACGTTCAGTAATTCAGAAGTTATAGGGCTCTGACAGACATTTAGACGAACACACTTCTCTGTCTAGTAGGCAAGCGCTCTAGTTGACTCAGAGAACTTCGCTTCGCTCGTTCAATGATACAACATAAAAAAAATTGTGCACTACCAAAGAAATCACCCTGTAGGTATACTATTCTATTTTGTCAAACCAAGAAATAAACAGAATTTCGCATTCATATTAAGAGAGGATAAGATTGTAGAATTAACATAATTTTCTTCGAATCGAATATACTCGTATGTCTACAAAACAACAAGAAAACCACTACAGTAATTCAATTATCAGACATAATGAATTGTTGTGAGCACACAAACATCGATCAGAGCAAATGAGTTGAACAGCCGAGGAGGAAACAAGATACCGTTGTCCGCAAGAGATTGAGCGGTCGCCGAATAAATGTGCCGAGAGCGTTTATTGGAGCAAGATTTATCGGCATCTTAAGGGCCATTTAGATGGAGAGAGTTTCTCACACGCTTCGGTTCGAGAAATCGTACGCTATTATCGCAAGCAATATCAATCGAAAAATATGGCTGAAAATCAGCGCTGTATGCTTTTGTGCATGTATAAAGCATACAGCATTTTGGTGAGTTGGGACCTTTTTTCCGGGTTGTGCCACACATGACTTAACTAGTTGTTCCGACGCTTCTTCTGCTTGACGCCTTTTGCCTTTGAGGATCAAGGCACGCGCTTCTCATGGACAGATTCCCGCTAGATGGCGCTGTTATAGAGTTTGACAGTTTTTTAATATTTTCACAAAGTTGCTATGCATAGATTTTAAAAATATTAAACTACGCGAGCCTATAGTAATGCCGGTTATTTTATTACATCATTAGTTTACTTTAAAGCGTAGCCATTTAGACAAATAATCATAAATTCCAAAGCTGTCATTTCAATTACTGTAGAGATACAAAACTTACGCACACACTGACGAATGATTATTATCCGACTTCAGTGGTTCTAACATAAAGTACAAATTGTTTACTATAAAATGTAACTAGATGGCATTGAAACGTGGTTTAATTTATCACGTATTTTTGCAATCACACATGGTGGTAAGTGACAATGCAGTCGAAGATATGAGCGGGCTAACCTGGAAGGAGTATGACAGTGTTTATTAAACCCATACATACCCCGTTGGTTTCTATATGGCATTGTACCGGAAAGCTAATCGCTTGGTGGCACGGCTTTGCTATATTATAAATGCATAAAGTTATAAATATTGTAAAATATAAAATAAATGTTATAAAATAAATAAATATTTTAAATATAAAAATTCATCCCTGCCGCGAATCGAACCCGGGACCTTCCTCTCATAAGAACACATCATTTACCATTACACCAGGAATTTCGTCAATCTTTATTTGAAATTTTTAGTGGCTATGGAAAATTGGAAAGTTGCTAACTAGAACTTTCAAACCCAAATTTCGTGAAACAAGATGCGGGTTTGACAGTTCTTAGTAAGAAACTTTCGATAGCCACTGAGATAGACAATAGCCGTACAGGTCGTCAACTATATTTATGCAAAAGATTCGCAGTTCTGTTGCGACGTGATTGAATGACAAACCAACAAACAAACACACTTTCGCATTTATATATATATACATGTTTTTATATGATTATTAAATAATTTAATTAAAAGCAGAGACGTTTTTCAAATATTTTTATTGATTTTAAGTAGTACAATGAAATATCTAAGCATCTTTGATTATTGCTGACTCTTCGAAGTACAACTTCAGGCAATACTATATTTATAAAATTTCACTAGTTTCGGTATCACGTTACCAATAAAAACTACATTGCATTCTATTTCCAAAATAATGATGTTGTATGTTGGTGAAATATATCCAACAAAGTAACATTTGTTCATTTTTGTAACCCGCACTTGGCCCTGGACCTGTAATAAGAACTATTATTACTATTTGTACCTATGAAAATAAAAACATTCCATCATCATCATGATCAGTAATCCATTGACGTAACATATCATCATCATCATTGATTACTGATGCATCATAGCACTGCGCTACTCAGCGCAGGTCTCCTCTCAGAGAAGGGTTACAAGCCATAGTCCACCACGCTGGCCCAATGCAAATTGGCAGACTTCACACACCTTTGAGAATTCTCAGGTGGGCAGGTTTCCTCACGATGTTTCCTTCACCGTTGTGATATTTTAATTTATTAAACACACTTAGTAAAGCCAGAGGTAAGTGCGTGCCTGGGATCGAACCTGCGACCCCCGGAATAGGAGACTAACCTCTAGGCTAATCATAAAACATTCTACTAAAATCAATAAACAGTGTTTTCATAGAATACTTGGATATATTCAAAAACAATGATTTGTAATCAACTAGTACCACACACCATCAGGGCTAGCTCCTAAAATGCCAAACTCTTCATCAATGAAGAGCCCTGCTGGTCGCACAGCTTTTTTTTTTCATTTTTTCTATGAACAATGTTCTTGCTACTGATTCATTGTATTGGCCTTATGCCATGTCATTGATCAGAAGTCAGAACATTGGTTTTATATAGAATGCTCTTCACATGATTATGGCAGGGTGTTGTCGCTTTTTGTTTACATATCTGGAACAAAGCAAAATACTATTATATTCTCAGTTGCCTTCTAGATCAAAACATGCTATGTGAGAGCTCAGGAAAGCTTAGGCCATGCAAATTATCAGGTTGTACAATTTCAACAGTCAACTCATGACTATTGACGCTTGGATTGATCATAGGCCAATTTATGTCCAGAGATCTTGATGTAGATGGCTCTTGTTCACTTTTTCCTTGTTTATTTTGTGTAAAATTTGCTTCAGTGTGATATTTTTTTTTAATTTTACTATAAGTTTTGACAGTATTATCCAATCTGTTATTATATGAATAGATGTAATGTAATTTTAATGAACAAACAACCAATAATTTCTATTCGTGGGTTCGCCTTTCTTACAGGAACGGTAGGATTGTTATCTGTTTTCTTTTATTGCACCATACTTTAGTACGACTGCAAATAAGAGGTTATGTTTTCAAAAGTTATAGCAGGTAACTAGATCAATTACAGAAATTTAGCAAAATAATTTTTGATGTAAGCATTTATGTAAGTACCTATTCGAAGTGCAATTATAAGGTTCGTGTATGTACTTACCTTTTGCTTTCTTCGTGATATCGTTTCATTTGTCCAAGAACTCGTTTGAAACTTTTCCGGGGGCCAGAGTATTGGTCATTTAGATAATCTTTGCGTGAAGTTCGTGGCTCCATAATTTATTTTCATTGGATGGGATAAACGAAATGAAAGGAAACAACACAGCACAAAAAAATACTCAAACTTTATCACATACGTCAGACCACAGAGACACTCCCACAGAACACTCTGCGTCACAATAAAGGGGTTGCCATCTCTAAATAGTTTTTACCTAGAAATTTATTATTGCGCCATACATCCTGAGCTCATAAAACGAATAATTATTTTAATACATAAGTATTATTTAAAGTCTGTATTAATGAAATAATGAGTAATATACATAAGCTGACGTATATATTGGTTTTGGTAAAACCTATCAAAAACTTTTACTACTGCTAAATAGGCTATTAAAAGCAAGTTTATTTATCATTATAATAGTCTTAATGTAATACCGCGATATACTTCATATTTTCAAATTTGTAGGGAATATTTTCCCTAAATTCTTGTGAAAATTCATACCGTTGGCATTACCTGACCGGGAGCATCGTAAACTAAAAGTATTTTAATTTGTGTCAAACGCAAAACTAAGAGCGGCAACGTCGCTTGCCACTTTACTATCAGCAAACTGGCAACGCAGCATCTACTTTCATGCGAGCAGCGCTATCGCCGTCCACTCATACATTGACAAAAATCAGTAAAAATTTCGATCTCATTTAGCCCTTTCTTCAGATAAATATATTTTAACACAAAAAAAGATCTAAAAAATGCCAACGGATGTATTTCAATACGAAATTATGCCCTAGATGTCCGTAAATGGAAAAATAAATTAGTATGGAAATCGAATCACTTTTGAACTTATACCTACACAGAACTTCGAAAAGATCCTTTATCCTCGTGCTCAAATTTTAACTTTCCATACGCACGAAGTAATTTTATACTATAGGGATAGATGGCGCTCAACAGGTACCAACCAAATGTAAATTCTCACGCATACATACGTAAATTTAGACCTTTTTTAATGCGGTTTTATATTATAAAAATAATATAAATATTTACCTGACATGAACTTGGCGATTGTAGAAAGCCCTAAAGAAATGATAAAACAAATGAAATAAAATAAAAAATGTATATATTTCAAGAATAACCCAAAAGAAAAATACTCAAAAATGTATGGAAGTCGACTTGTGCACATTCACCTTAATGCTCAAGTGGTGAAGGTGCCGGGACAACCTAATCTAGGTATACCCATTGTATTTTTCTGTTTATCTATGCCATTGGGTGACGTGTGGCACAATTCATAACATAAACGTTTCTTTCTTCTTTAATCGCTATAGCACTATCGCAACAAAATGTTTACATACAGACAAAACTTAATTCTTACCTACGATTGTGTCACATGTCAGTTTTTGCAATTCATGATGGCGCGTGGTTCATGGTTGTATGTGTGACGTATCTGTATAAGTGCGAGCGAGAGTTTGCTCGCGCCTGACCTCTCCCACCTAGGCTCCTGACGGGCATGCACACTTACGCAATGTGCATGTACACGACCGTTTCGTAAATTGAAAGAACTATACGAGATTCGCTAATAATTATCGCTAGGCGATAATTTTCTACATCTGTTTACACAGTGAAATTATAGTAGGAAGATTCTAGCTCACGAAAATCTCTACTTATATAAACATGATCTCGTATGATATTTTTTCAAGTTCATATGCGTACCGTACAAATCGGTTTGAACCGTTTTTATGAGTGCAAGATTTATCATTCGAGTTTAATGAGTGCGAGGAAATTGTCCCCAAAGTGAAAGGGCGATAGTTATGAATGTTTAGACGAAAAAACTTTTTTATATTGTTTCGTTAATGGTATAATCCGAATGAGAAACTCCCTCCATCTAAATGGCCCTCTAGGATAGACACACGCAAGACAACCTATTTTAAGGGGCTACAAAGGTTCTTAATTTTTGCTAAAACTTTTGCAGAATTCCTTAAAGCTTTAATTAGCTTGTTCTACCAGTGATGATATAAGGTGGTGAAAAATAAGAAAGTGTTATTAACAAATGACTTTTTTTGTTATGCGAGTATTTTGTCATAGAGACTCCACTTCTCAGATATGTACAAAGAGCGTCATTACGGTCGATTTTATCTCCATCTGTCATAATTATCATCGTCATCAGCTGAAATGCGTCCACTGTTGTACATAGGCCTCTTTCAAGTAGCGCCAACTTTGTCTATCCTCATTATATATATTCCTCCATCCAATCGATGCCTGCCACTTTCCGGATGTCATCGCTCCATCTGGCCTGGTAGAGCCCAACACCTCGATTACCGAGACACGGTCTCCACTCGAGAACCTTACTACTCCAGCGAGCATGGATTCTCCGACAAATGTGACCAACCCACTGCCATTTTAACGTGCTAGCCCTAGGAGCTACGTCGGTCACCTTAGTTTTTTGACGAATTACTTCGTTTCAGATTTTATCCCTTAAAGAAGTTTCGAGCATAGCTCTTTCCATAGCACGCTGAGCGACTTGTAGTTTGAGAACTAGTCATCACTGGTAGGACGCACTGATTAAAGACTGATCTGTAATTGCTATAATATCCTAACTCTACGGAAAGTCACAGGCAAAGTTAGTAACTAATAGATAATGTGTGTTTCCTGTAGCAGTGATACTCTAGTTAGTAGAATCACTGACCCGTCTCAAATTACCACCCAATATACAGTAACAGCAGCTCAGCATGACAAGGCCATTCCCATTTTGTTATGGACATTGACGTATGGCGCCCTCTATAGATTATGCAGAACCTTTGAAGGAGCGTCGAAGTTAGCGTATAATGGACCCTGAAAGCTCTATTCAGGTCATTTACTATTTAGGGAATTCACACTCGGTTATAAGGGTTGTAAGAAATAGAGCAAAATGGTGTGAGCCTATTATTATTGGTTGGAAATTTCGTGAAGCCTTTTATTACAGCCTGTCAATAGATGTTCATTGTTCGATATAGAATTATTCGGGTAGGAACGTCCACATATTATGGCGACTGGTTTAATGTCATCTGTCATGTTAAAATCGACTGAGTATTTTTTACCTAAAAGCTCTTTCATCCTCATGTATTTGAAGATTTTCAAATACATGAGGATGAGATCAAGTAACATTTGACACTGTGAGACAACGTTTGATTGGCAGAAAAAGTTTTTACACTACACCACAACCTTAATGGCACTTTTTTTGGAACCAATGACTGTTGAAAGCTGTTGACTGTGGACAGTTGGTTCCAAAAAAAATGCACAGATCAGCCATCTCAAACGAAAGCACTGTGTAAAAGTTTATTTAAATAAAAAATTATTCAATTCTATTCTATGTTTTACTCGTTATTAGCCGAAGATTTGAATTTCAATGCAAAATTTTTGTGAGGTTTTAAAAGAGGACACCATTCTCATGACAGGTCAAGACTCTACCATCGGTTCGGAAAGCAAATTTTGCTGGGAATAGCCGGCAAGAAACCCAGCAGTTGCTCTTTTCAAAACAAAACTTAACAATATATTTGTAGCTATAAAAATATAAGTGCTGCTATCTTGTGAATAGCTGGATACCAAACCGATTGCTCTCATGCAAATTTATCATTAAGGAAATCATTAAATTTGGAATAACTGCGACCTAATAAGTGTGTTTTTACGCATTGCTTATATCCAATTACTAGATAATGCCCGCGACTTTGTCCGCGTGGATTAAGGTTTTTCGAACCCGCGGGAACTCTTAATTTTTCAGGGATAAAATGTAGCCTGTGTGTTAATTCAATCTTACCATCTCCATTCCCAGCCGTCGAGTAGTTTTTGCTTGTAAGACTAACAAACATACATACACATACAAACTATATATGCCTTTATAATATTAGTGTGTTGTGATGTGATGTGATAGTGTGAAGTGTGATGTACAATTCATTATGTACAAGCCATTAACAAGTGTCAAACTTAATCGTGCAAAGCCATAATACGTTCATTCAAAATCGCCGTTTAATTCGTAGCATTCAAAACTTCGTGCATAAAATTTGCTCTCATTCATTTGCTCCTATACCGAACCAAATTCAGCATGATAAAACTATATTCATGCTTCATTTAGATTCCGCTTTAGCGACCACCGTCAAACACAATTACCGACTCGAGGGCGAGTTTAGCGAACAGTTATACTTTTGCGTTGACGTTAAATATTTAAACCTGCTTGATAATGCTTTTACGTTTGCTATGATAGAGGAAAACTTTAATAAAATATCAAAAATCCGACTGCGTAAATAAAAACTGAAACGGAAAAAAACAAGTTTAATAGTTAACAGAATTCTAGATTGTGCGTGTAGTTGTACGTGCGCGAGTGCGTGTGCGTATGTGTGTGTGAGTGTGAAAGTCGGGAGTGTTCTTAGCTATGTTTGATGAGACCAAGATGGCCGCCGCCACAAAATGGCGGATTACATGTTTTTATTTTAACGATTACTGACTAGCGATTAGGATGTTGTAACATGTCGGGGGTGTTTTAAATTTTTAATTTACACTTGTTTCCAAAGATAAACTTTCGAAATTTAGTATTTACTCGTACTATAGTAAAATGGTAATTTATCGCACAGTAGCCAATGTTATGTTTTTATAGAGTAAACACAGAGACATTAAAGTATGGTACTAAAATTTTGTATGTACCCAACGTTATAAGTCTTATAATAATCTGGTCACGCTATTACGTTTGTTATTTACTGCAAGTAACTTTTTGTTATGGGACTTTGTTCATCGGGAAAAATAAATTGAAAAGTAAATTTCCTCACCACCGTAACGAAAGCCAAGACAAAAAACAAAAAACAAAATGAACAGGAAATAAAGCTCAAGGTCTTCCCCACAACGGTCCCAGAAGGACTCGTTAATTTTAATTTAAGAAAACGACCCGATGAAACACCTAGTCTTAATGAAAGTATGCATTTTGTTAATGAATATATATACTAATATTATAACTGCGAATATTTGGATGTTTTGGATGGATAGATGGATGGAGGTTTGTAACTCAATCCCACTGCAATGACTGAACAGACTTGGCAGAGATTTCGTACAGAGATAGAGGTAGTCTGGAATAACACATAGTCTACTTTTTATCCCGTAAATAAGAGTTTCCGTGAGAATTAAAAAACCACAATCCACGCGAACTAAGTCGCGGGTATCAGCTAGTAACCTATATTGCTTTTTGGTCATTTTATTACACTATTACTTACCTGCGTTACCATACTGGTAGTGGTTGTGGTCAACTAACTTTTTAATTTGATTTACATTTACATATTTTTTTCAAATTACCATTGCAAATTACCTACTTTATCGTTCAGCCCTAAAGGAAAAGAAATATTAATACATGCAAACGTGAGATTGGCAGGCAATTTTGTAAAAAAAAGGTAAAAATGCAATAATATAGTTGTTAGTTAAAAACATCATAATATTTTTTATTTCTTCGTCTCTTTTATGATACTTTTGACGAACAAAATAAAATACAAAAAATATTTCTATTTTATTCGAAAACAATAAATAAAAATATGAAGAGAAAAACTGGGTGAGTGTATTTCCTGGCGAAGTTCCAAAGGAGGCTCATTAATCGCAATTTCAGAGGAAACCTCTGTAATGAATTTGTTCCGCATAATGATGAAGGATAATAAAATATAAAGAGAAAATTTCATAATATATTTGCAGGTGCATGTTGAGTTTTCGAAATATTTTGTAGTACCTATCTATGCATTTGAAGCTCTAGGATTAGGGGACGAAAAATCCCATCTCATAGAGTCATATTTCCGCGACTGGGAAGTTGATGGTTACAACCATTCTGCAAGGTAACGCAGTCAGCGTTTTGGGCAAATTTCCCTGATTATATGATATACCCACATACTTTTTTATGATAATCACCATCAAATGAGATCGTGTTTAGACATTAAACTGTCATAAAATATATAAACTATAATTTTTTTGTGAGGTTTATAAAACTTTATGAGCTGATAGTAGAATTATTTGTCTGCAGACATAAGGTACATCGGTCGTTAATTAAAAATATAGTCTATAAAAAACTATCCACTGCATTTCTACTGTAGTCAAAATTCAAGAAATAATAATAATTTAAACATCATCATAGAAAGGCAAATCAGAATACCAACATAATAACAGCGGTATGAAACGAATGCAATATCCAGGCATCCCGTAACTGAATTAATTTATCTGTTTGTTACTGGCCCCGCAATACGTTTACTCATAAATAAAACATCTGCCATTGCTCCATTATGAAGTCCATAAGCTTCGATAAAAGCAATTTGTACAAACAATAACAAAAGCATAATATTCGTTGTATATTTTTGCAACGGAGCTTTTGAATATTTCGTCTGGGACAAGATGGCGTTAGTAGTAAAATAATACGCGCTAACGTTTACCTGGTAAATCTAAATTTAGGTGCATCTATTCTTTTTACACCAATCAGTCAATCTTGTTAAACCTTTTCAGTAGGGCTAACATGCGCGCCACGAGAAAATTTTGTCTACACTTTACTCGTGAATCTCTGTAGAGATTCACATAGAGACTACGAGTAAACGTGTAGACAAAACTTTCTCGTGGCGCGCATGTTAGCCCTACAGGTGTGTAGATACTCGTAGTTTAAAAAGCCGACTCTTTGACTACATCGAAAACCACAGAAAAGGTAATCCGATTTCTTTTACCAAAAACAAACCACGACATATTCGGAATACAAAGCATTAATTGTACGAACGTTTAGCGTACAGTGTAAGCATGGGGAACGCGAACTAATACAAACGAACTGAAGTTCTGCGGTAAAACTGAACGCGGAAGGCGCAGAATGAACCCGGAATGTTATCTGTTGCAATGCTGATTGTTCATGCCGATGAGAGCTGGGAATTCAATTGTAAGTTTGGGAATTTCCAACTGCGCTGAGCGTGCATGCTGTGCATACATTTGTTACACTTAAAGTTTTACTGAATAAGGATTTCAATAATGTATGCAATGATACTTAAGTCACTATTCCTTGTAGTTTTGCGGATGCCATAATTTTTTAGATATCATCTAAATAGAAAGCGATATCCGACTCAATTTCACAATCGCGAGAAACGTTTTCGATACATATTATGACAGTTATAGTCTGATTTTTAATTCCGTGGAATTCTGACGTATCTTAATGTTACCAGAGATTTAAAAAATCCCACAAAAAAGATAATAAATTGAAACTTATACAAATAAAAATCAATGGCCGCACATAGATATATGACAAATGCCTGACAGATAGTTTGGGGTAAAATCGAAGTACAGGTGGTAATACTGTTTTTCATACAAATAACTCGCTCTATTTATAAAATGACATCTGTCAGAATTCCACCGAATTAAAAATCAGACTATAGAAATACCAGCGACCAATGATCAAAAATCCAACCAAGGTACTCGCACAAAACTCTTTGGTTCAACATTTCTGAAACGAACCGCTAAGGTGACCATCTTTGCGAATAAGTTGAATTGAATTGTGGAATACCCTTTCAGCACCCTTGTTTCCTCCCACTTATATTTTGAGTATTCTCAAGGCAAGAGTGAATAGGCATCTTCTAAGCAAGCGTGCGTCCTACCTAGATCTCTGTGTCATCAAATGCAAGCCTATCTAGTAATAAAAAAATGCTTGAAATTTGGATTGAAATTGTTTTAAAAATCAACATTTTTCAAACGAAATCTATAATTTTGATTCATATTACCTTTCTAGAATTTGCTAGAACAGGTGGGAGGTCGCCATGTGGGAACAATATTGTGGGAACACTCAGCCTCACATTTATTATTAGTTCTTTATATCCTCTAAAATATATTTATTATAATCTCCCATAACTGTTAACTCGCACCATACAACAGTCTAAAGATGAAGTACTTGAAAAGTCACATCGCTCCGAAGAATGTAAGAGATTAGGGATGTTAGGGAACCATTTAACTCGAATTTCACCGAATGTTCTCGCCAAAACCTCCCAAGTTAACTTCACTTATTTAATTAGTCCATTTATCTAAAACTGTACTTTTAATCTAGGAACTTTTGAGTTTCTGCTGCTTTGATAAGATATTATGTTATTCGCTTAGAATACCGAGTGTTATAGTTTCTATATTATCTACAGCTTATGTATCAAATAGAAATCCTTTTATTTTCTATTATAAAGATACGGCAGCACAATTCCACTTCGCCCTTTCCTTGAAAACATAATTAAAGTCATTCATTAAAACGTCTTTTCCTAAAATATAACTATAGGGTTAGTATAAGATTTAAATTGATCGTATTCGTATTCGATGACGTTAGTGTCACAGTAACATGAACCATAATACCATTGGATTAGAGCTCAATTTCGTCCATGCATTCTTATACGTTTACGAATTTGCTCCAAATTAAAGTATTTTGTTATGAATTTGTGATTTAAAATTAATACAGTTAAGGTTTTTTACTTTGACGCTAATATTATCGAATACGAATACGACTAATTGAATTTAATCTTATACTAACCCCACTGAATCATCAAGTTTTAATAGCGTAATAATGAGGAAATCATAAAATATGTTTTATCCCCAAAGCTATAAGAAGATATCATTTAAGGCATTTTATCGACGTCAGTATAATAGTTAATAATGTCAATAATTAATTAGAATTGTAGATAAATTGACTATGGGAACGCACCCCTCAGCCCTGTCACATAAATCACGCTACCGTAGTCCCATGACGGAGATGTGCTAACAGCCTCAAAGTCTTCAAATGAAGATCCATGCAAATTCGTATAGCTTGAAAGAAGGCAATAGATTACGGGCGTTAAGAAAGAGCATTCAACTCGAATTTACGAAATGGCCTCCATCAATCCCCTAAAGATACTTTGAGCTACTTTAAGTTACTCTTAGTTAATTTAATTATTATTTGTTCCCTTTCCCTATTGTATGTTTAATCGGGGAACTTTAGAAGAGTGTTTTTGGCGTTGAGATATGGAGTTTTAATGAAACTTTCGTAAGATTGTAATTGTAAAGGCGAATCCAAATGAATTTCCTTAAATATGGAACCTTAGCTTTAATTTTTTTTCCTTGTAGCATCTACAAGGACAGACTATAATCACATTTATTGGTATGGCTTCCTTATGGCTTTTGAAGATGGAAGGACACTGCCTGCATATTATCAAGCACATTTTGCTTACTGTGCCAGTAGATTAAGATATCTAAGCATGCGTTTTAAAAGTTTCACATTGTGCTTATTTCTGCTATTTTCAGCGTACAATTTCTGCTTTTGAATGATCAGAATATTTGATTTGCTATCGGTACCATACATAATATCTGTATGCCATAAAGCTATTATAATCAGAATGAAAATGACTCGGAACTACCACTTTTACATACGCTTTTTTAACTCACAATTTCATCAAAGTTTTAAGACCCAAAGCTGTCCGGGGCACAACTTTCGGCTTCTCAACTCGACTTTAAACATCACCAAATTCGAAGTAAGTTACTTATGAAAGTTACTCCAACTGTCGGTCACAGAATTCTGAGCACTAAGGAAAGTAAGCTGTACGCTGTAAGCAATTTTGAACATTTTTGTCAAACCATAGCTTTACAGAAAGTGACGCTAACTTTAGGATGTACTTCCTGGCGCGTGGTGAATAACATAGTCTTAAAGTGCGGTGTCGTGGGTTTGATTCTCGACGGAGATAATTTTAAAAGTTTATAATTTCAGAAATATATAAGGTCTGGTCTGGTGCGAGGCTTTCGTGGTGGTTAGTAACTACTAAGTACCCTACCGCCAAAGCCGTGTCGTTAAGTGATTTAACTTTCCGGCACGATGGACTACTTAGGAGTAGTCCTATTTACATCTGGAGGACGAATATTTAAAAAAATAATAATAATAAATTACCACGATTAGCTAAATTATTTCCACCAAGTAAGTCTCAAACAATTAATAAAATAAAATTACCATGTCTAAAATACGTAGTCAAATGTCAAAACTTTATTAAATTCAAACAATATAAAGATAATATAATGGTATTATTGGATAAAAAAAATATAATAAGTAAAGGCTGTAAGATTAATAAAATAACTTAAAAAGATTCAGCCTGACACATCCAAGGCACAAAGAGGTTTTTCTCTCTTCAAAATTCGCCCGCATCGTTTGAAGTTTGGCTTCAAAGCCTTTGATTCACGCGGAGCGAGTCTTACGTACTGTCATAGCTTAGGTTTTTTGTGTTATTTGCCACCGTGATATACGAAATGGTTAGAATCTTTGTGTACGCCTAGGTATACGATCTGGAATTTTGGAATTTCAGAGATATTCCAGTTTTCTTTTTTTATTTGCGATATTGCGTGATGCCCACGATTTCTTGGAATAAGGATTTTTTAAATTTCCGTGGGAACTATTTAATTTTCCGGCATAAAATGTAGCTTATGTGTTAATGATGGGTACAAACTATCTCCATTCCAGAGTAATACACACACACACTATAATATAGTGCTTATTAGAAACTAGCTTTTACCCGCAGCCTCAAATAATAATTAATGAAAATAAATAAATAGTAATTTAAAGTTGTGATTCCTACACAAAATCACCAATTTTCATTTTTCGATTTTTCAGCTATTGTTTTGGGTTTTCCCTATTTTTTTTTTGTTTTGAAACCAACTCTGTATTAAGTTGAACAAACCAAAAAAAACTTAATCAGATCGGTCAAGCAGTTTTTGAGTTTTAGCCAGACTAACGAACAGCAATCGATTATAGATAGACAAGGAATTCGTGTTACCGACAGATACCACTGAAGTTCGTTTTTGTTCCACATTTTTTCCAAGAACATAAGAGCTGTAGAATCATCAATACCACTTAGAGCTCCACGTATTCCCAGTAGTTCAATTAAAACCAACCGTAAACTAAAGTATGAATAGACACTACACTACGATTCCAAATATCGGAAAAGTCAACCAATAAAATTGGCATGTTGGCATCACACTTCATAGCTTCCATTTTCGAAAATACGTCGCTTGAATCTAACCAATATGACTGTAAATCACACGGTTATACGATAAACCGGAGTTATTTCTCTCTGGTTTCTAACTGTCACCACTATTTATCACTATGTTGTTGATTTTTCGTTCGTATGAACTAGGATAAAAGTTTATAAACTATAATCCGACTACGGAAAATTGTTTATAATATCCGTCATATTTTTTTGTTTTTTTTTCCTATCATAAAGCACCATTATGTAACGGTGGCTTTATTTTATACTACCACTCAGCTTGTGGGCTAGTAAATAAAATTATTTTAACTTAAACTTCTACTTATGATTAATTTCTATATTTAATTTACAATCCAATAACTGTCCTTAGTTTATTCTAATGAGTTCACTATGTTCTTGTGACCTAGTTAAATAACATAAACACTATTACACTGACACTGCACTTATGCACTTTTAAATCCTTCATGTGGATTTTATTCGTAAAAAACGTAGGCTGTGTTACCCAGATCACCATAACAAATTAACACCTCCTTCATCCAAATCGGCTCAATTCGCTACGGTGGAACATTCTTAATAGTTACATACATATTACATAGACTGCTAATATTATAAATGCCATGATGCACGAAAATGCACGGGGGCATCAAGGCGTTTAATGGAATTATAATAGCATCAACGTTGCTAGAAAAAGGCAATTGGGTCGCAGACACTTTTAGCCTGAAAAATGTATCTAGCTGATGCAGCACAGCGGAAGGCGGGACGGAGTAAATCCCTTTTAGAGCTGCGAAGAAAGTGCCCTGGGAATTCGTTAAGTCTTCTCACTTGGGGCTTCTTTATACTTTAAATACTCGCAACAGTACCTCTCTCGATTTTTGACTTACGTAGCATGGTATTGAGTACTAGTGGTTTAATTAGAGATCCCAAATTAGACCACTGACTGGGTCAATAAAAAATAAGCACCTTGTCCATCTCACAGACAACCGTGGATTGGCATAGGCATTACATGACCGTGGGTTAATCCAGAAAATTGACCTTCCCTTATCTTCGCCGCTATTTCTCCGCTATTTATTACAAAAATATTATATAAACAAAAAATTACAAATTACAAAGGTAAAAATTTTTGAAAAGTTATGGAGAACTTACAGAAAGGCAGGTCCGTATGATTTTTTTATATTTTTTTTATATTTTTAGCGAGCAAACGAGCAGGCGGGTCACCTGATGTTAAGTGATTACCGCCGCCCATGAACACTTGTAGCACCAGAGGCACCACCAGTGCGTTTTGATGATGTTTTTCTTCACCGTTAAAAGACCGCTTAAATTTCTCCGAATATTTATAGTTGGAACCACACCGCTATGAAAATCATACTTTTCTTAAACTTTAACGCAGTCGTGTAAAAAACGCACAAATCGGCAATAACATGGCCCTATATAACGTCAATAAAGTCTTTCTTTCTATGAAAAAAGGGGCCATCTTCCCTTTATCAGTCCACATAAGTAAGAATTACATTACATCACCGTGAGTTAATCCAGAAAATTGACCTTCCCTTATCTTCGCCGCTATTTCTCCGCCTGCGAACATCGCCAGTCCGCCACCCTCCGCGGGTCCTATAACAATATTTTCTCAGTAGAATAGAACGATCTAACGGTTTGCTGGGAATACTAAAAAGGTTTGAATTATATTTTCTTGAAACTGATCTTAAAAGCCTATTTGAATAAGTTGAAAAAGTATCCATGATGTCTCAAACGGGTTGTTACTTTGCCTCAAATATGGTTGAGCGCAGCAACGGCTGGATCATGCGTCATGTTCGTGAACGGGTGCCACCAAGGGGAGCGGGTCTACTTTCTGTCTACCCTGTCTGTCTTAACATGTATTGGATTGTATGTAGGTATGCATTGTGGAAACACTGTATACATTTGCCCCCGCAAGGGAATCGAACCCGAAACCACCCAGTTATAAGAGCACAGCATTCACCACTACGCCAGGGAGGTCGTCAAAACCTGCTGCAAAAAAAGACTTGTTCCATCTTGATCTCGTAATCTCAAGTACTAGAACAGGACTTGTTTAATTTCGTCTGATTGTTAATGGTAAGTGGCCTCCGCGGGGCTGTTAGTCGGAAAATCTTTCGTGTTCCACTTTATCTTCTCGTTATCTCGAATCTCAAGTGATGACGACAAAAGGCATAATTGAATTTTTAATCCGCGACGCAAAAACGAAGGGGTGTTATAAGTTTGACGTGTCTGTCTGTGGCATCGTAGCTCTCCAACGGATGATCCGATTTTGATTTTGTTTTTTTTTAACATATGTGAATATTTTGCAGTTCCAATAATCCTATCCTATTAATATTATAAATGCAAAAAGATGTATGGATGTTAGTGACTCAATCACGCCGCGACGACTAAACGTGCGTATAAATAATATTATTTCGTTCTTTTTTTAATTTTGACATTTGACTTACTATCTAGTCTTTGTGCTAGTTAAAGTTGTTAGAAAGATGCAAATGCTACCTGGAATTTTATTATATTTTTATATTTGACACGAAAAAAATGTTACAAAAAGCTATCAAAAATTATTTTGTGAAATCAAATTAGATTTTCACGGAAATATTTGAATATTAAATTTACTGTTTGTTTCGACATTTTATTGAAATATCCAATCACAGATTACAAATATCATGCAGATATTCGATACGAGATTTTCAATAAAACCTTGTTTTGATTAACTTTGGACGGGTGTGAAATACTTGCTAATACAACAAGCTCGTGAAATTGGATCGGTCCAATATTCACTCACTTATTTGATGATATTTGATATTTCACAATAATATTAGAAAAAATAAAATCAATCAAGCGCCAGTCGGATCCGCACACGAAGGATTCCGTACCTTATATTTTAACGTAGTAATCTAATTTACCGTATTAAAGGTAAAGCACAAACAAAAGTTTATTGTATGGAGACCCTCTTTAATTTTTGATTTTATATTTTTTTATTATTTGTTGTTATAGTGGCAATAAAAATACACATTATGTGAAAATTACGATCCATGAGATGAGAGGTTACAGTACAGCCCGCTGACAGCGGTAGAGGGGAGCATAGTAGGGTCTCATTGGCACCCTTTGGATACGGAACCCTAAAAATAAAAATTGGAAGAGTCTCTTATTAGAATTTTGCAGAAAATAAAGTCTTCAGGAATTCAATAGTTAAATAATAACTCTCTGAAACTAAAAATTATTTTCACAATAAAAATACAAATCATGATCGAATCAGTTGTAGTGTTCCCAAGTCGTATTATTTTGGCTCCTTACCAAAATAAAATCGAGTACAGTTGATTGTGTAGCTCTTGCTTTGCCAAAAGCTTTGTTCTACCTTTTTTTTAGCCTTATCTAGCTCTGATTCTCTATTACATTTGTAACATATACGTTTTTCAGTCTAGGAACTCTAGGGGACTCTCTAACAGCCATTCGCCTAAAAAATTCGTCTAAAGAAAAAGTTCAGCTAATTAAAATGCCAATTATCTAAGGACCTATTTTACTAACGTCTTATGCTTATCCTATCCTAAAACCCTCGGGTTTTGATATTTTGGCAGATTTTCAATACAAAAATTGTCAGAACATCCAATTCAATTTATTCCTCCGTTAAACGGTACTCGACTTTAATAAAAGCACTTAATGGTATAAAGAATCCTTACTAATCCTTACTAATTCTTATTTATTTTGTTGATTTGTCCATCAATCACGCAGCAACGAAGTAAATAGTACCCTGTGAATCCACACTGTTATTACGAAAAGCCCATTTTGAGAAAATGATTGATTTTTTTTCAGTTGTTCGACCATTACTCCGTCTTTAGAAACTATTTAGTGTTTGGTATCAACAAACCAGAACCAGAGAAACAGTAGTTGTAATTAAAAACACTGTTTCCGAGTTACAGTGTTTTGGATTCACAGAGCCAGGGTACAATAGATCGACGAGATCTTTTGTATAGATATAGCTAAAGATCTGGAGAGTTACAAGGTCTTCCTACTTTCTACCACGGAAAAAGAAAGGAAAGCCTAACTTGGCGCGTACGAAATCACAGATGAATAAAGTATCACAGAGGAATTCCGTGCTTAGAATTCCGCAATTATCCACTAGATTTGTCTTTCGCCTAAGTTTCTCTTCAAACTTACAAACACTTTCTAGAGGAGCCCCAGTACTACAAAATACTAAGTTATTAAAACAATACGCAGAGTGCAGACCCAGTTCACAAGATGCTCTATAAGATAGTTCTGGCGTGAAACCAATTCCGTCTCTAATCTCAACACGGAATATAACTTTGTCTTGCTGCTGACTTCAATATTCGGATAACGAGTGCCTGGAGCACGCTCCAGAGCTTTTTTTTCACGTACTACCAAATTGTGGAATATCTCCCTTCGACAGTGTTCCCACTTAATTACAATATGGGGTTATTCAAGGGGCGAACCAATAAGTTCCTGAAAAGCCGGCTATGTATTGCTGGTGCCTCTGGTACTACAAATGTTCATGGGCGTTAATCACTTTACATCAGGTGACCCGCCAGCTCGTTTACCCGCTATTCATATAAAAACAATGAGGTTATAATAATGAAGGGTTGCGAAAAGCTATAGTAGCCTGGCGGTTAAAACTTCGGCCTCCTTCGGGTGGTTTAAGGTTCCTTCGATCCTAAGCACTGTTAGCTTTTTTTTTATCGATGACAAGATAGTCCTTGATCGTGATATCACCTGATGGTAAGTGACAATGCAGTCTAAGATGTTAGCGGGCTAACTTGGCAGTCTACATACAACCATCTAGTCTAGTCGTCATCGTGCCGGAACGCTAAATCGCTTGTCGGCACGTATTTTACGGTAGGGTGGTAACTAAACCAGACTAGTGACAATTCAGAAATTATAAATTCCCAAATTGTCTCCTCTAGGAATCGAACCCGAAACCTCCCAGTTATAAGACCCCAGCGCTAACCACTATGCCTGGAAGGTCGTCAAAATAGTTAATTTATAATTGAAAGAACTAAATCAAAAGTTTACCTTTTGGTGGTTTTCTCAGCTCGTATTTATACAGGGTACTTATACCTAGTTCTGTATCAAATAACAAGACCGACCCGATTTGTTTCCCTCGTTCTGTTGGTTTAGGATCCTAAGGTAACACTGTCTGTCTACCTATTTAAGTAATGAGTTTAAATGATTTGCTTTGATTTGTTCTGTATCAGATTTTATAGCTCTCTCTCTCTTTTTTTTCCATGACAAGATAGCCCTTGACTGCGATCTCACCTGATGGTAAGTGACGATGCAGTCTAAGATGGTAGCGAGCTAACTTGGAAGGGGTTTGGCAGTGTACATTCAACACATACCTGGGGTATGGTATCCTTAATCGGTTTCTACACGCCATCGAGCCGGAACGCTTAATCCATTGGCGGCACGTCTTTGGCGGTAGGGTGGTAACTAGCCACGGCCAAAGCTTCCCATCAGACCAGACCAGAAACAATTTACAAATTATAAATTCCCAAATTTCCCCGTCGGGAATCGAACCCGAGACCTCCCAGTTATAAGACCACAGCGCTTACCACTGCGCCAGAGAGGTCTCTCTCTCTCTCTCTCTCTAATATCGATTTAGTTTACGCCTTCAGCAGGGTGAGCATGGGCAGGAGACAAAAATTTTATCCCCGATTTTATCCACTGACAAGAAATAAAATTATCTTCTCGCTATGCTAAAGCATGGCGACAGGGGAAAGGAGAAGTATATTCCTATAAATACATCCCAAGTAACATTTTGGTACTATAATTTAAGAATTCATCACGAAAAGGTTGAGTTAACATCGTGTAAAGGTTGTAGCGATAACCACCCGTTATATAAAAGCATTTGCTATGACTTTTTTGCTCTATAAGCTTATATAGCCAAACTATCCTTTTAGCAGGGGATGTAAAGGTTTACAAAACCGTTTTGTAGAGCCGTTATAGGCAAGTTCTATAAAAACCTCGAATTTAGACAATATAGCGCTATATTAATGTATAACAGCGTTTGAATTCACTACTATGTACCCCATTAGTACTATAAAGTTTTCCTGGTAACCGCTATAAGTATGGCGTTTTAGCAGTGATGAAGGACACAACAATACAATAATTTGACGCTATTGTGGTCCCACAAAATACTGCTATAGTACATGGTACATAATTACTCATAACAACACTGTTATAGAGCGGTTTTGCTGTATAAACGATTTTCGGGACATTTTTATAACAATAAAAAGTGTTTTAATTATCTTTGTTGGGTTTATTATAGTCTCATTGAAGAAGAAGTCACCATGACTCTATTACATGACCAAAGTTTTCTATTATGGTTTTGGTTGTTCTGTTTTAAGACAACAGCGATATATAGCTAATTCCTTTATTTCCTTTATAGAACAAATCAATATCCATTACTAGGGGCATATTTATTATAAGTACCTGAGAAAGAAAACCAATCATGAGCAACGATTACCTACCTACCTATTTTATTTCTTCCTTGGATACAAAAATGTATTCAAAAATTAAGTATGTGGGACAAGACTAGTCATAAGGAACCCTAATTTTACGTCAATGGCGGCAGATTTTTTGTCACTTGTGCTATAGTTAACCTATAAGAGAACCAAATTAGCTTTTTGGCTGTGTAGCAGAAACTACGGTTAATTTTATTTATTTTTATTAATATTTTAATTAAAAAACTCAATTAATTTAGGGCGCATTGAAAATAATAAGTAAAACTAATGCTATTCTATCAGTAAAACTTTGGTTCCAAGTGGTTTTTATAGTATTGGTCGAATTTATCCATGTCTAAATAAAAGATGACATTAAACTCACCAAGATGGAATCCTTATCCCTTTTATTTTTTTGTTTTTGTATAAACACACGTAGACCAACTTGCCGTGAAAAATTAAAATGAAAAGCGTAGTAAAAGAATCACGTACTTTTCTATAGAGTATAATAGCACTATAATGGAATTACGAACGCTGCTACAGAATAAAAAAGAACTATAAAAGCTTTATTGTGCCTCGTATGTCAACAAATTGTCATACAAGGCACCAATATATCAAATTTATAGAAAAAAAAAGTCCCAAGCACAACTGCTATAGTTTCGCTATGTCTCTAAATAGAGATATAACTGCGCCAAATCAGCGTTATACGACCTTCTTATTGCTTTTACAGTGCTTAAGTGGTGTTAGAGGAAACGTTCTATGGGCTGCTATAGGACAAGAAATTGTTACTTGGGATATATCCACTGTGGATATTATTTTCACCCGTTACCCCGTAACGTGGTACTCGAACCCCATTATGTAGCATTCCTTGACCGAATTTCCCTACAAAAGGCCCTTTTTCAATTCGACGGGGGAAAATGTAAATAAAATGGAGTCGAATAACCATCGACAGTAAAAACCGTTACTGTGACGTTTTTGTTTCACTTATCGTCCTTCTCATAAGGGGGAATTTGTAAACAAGCAATTTAAGTAAAAAAATATGGACTGAAACGTAGAAAAAAATATTAAAAAAAAAGAGAGTCAAAGAAATAGGGCGATGCGTTGAGAAAGCAGCGCGCGTCCACTCTCAATCACGTGACATCTCCGCGAAGGCCACCCGTGGACAATGTGTGGACCCTGAACGCAGAGGCGATGCTGGCCAGATGCTGGTTTGATAAGTGAGCGATGACCTTTTTTAGGCCGTTTTTTTTAAACGGAGTGGATATAACACTAATATTATAAAGGAGAAAGTCTGCATGTGTGTGTGTACGTTTGTTACTCTTTCACGCAAAACTAGTACTGGACGGATTTGGTTGAAATTTGGAATGGAGATAGTTCATAGCCTGAATTAAAGCATAGGCCCGGGAATCAGAGTTCCCATGGGAATTAAACCTTAATCAACTAGTGTTAGGTATGGGGGTGTTTTAAATTTTCAATTTACCCTTGATATGTCATTTCAAAACGTTTTACACATATGGGCCCTAAACTCCCATCCTCAAATTCCAATTTGTTTGTTTAACCTTTCTATATTGTTTACGATTCGAGGGAAATGTAACGGTCCCATACAACACGTATCGGAATGCCTACATCCATCCTACATCCTAACAACTCCCAAGAGCGCCGTACAGCCTTCGTACAACCGCTGTGATGCTTTTGGTTTTGTTAAACGATTTATGTGCTTAGATAGCACGTGTAGGAATACCTTCAATATCCTACATACATACTCACTTTTGTTTAATACCTACTTACATAATATAGATAGTAGGTATAATGCGATTCAAATGAGAATAGGACTGTCAAACAGCCATTTTATATTTATGTCCTGCTCTTATGCGGTTTACACTGAGTGAGATAGAAACAGAAAATGGCGGCTTCTTATTCCTATTGTTATTTGAATCGCATTATACTGGTAGAGAATAAAGATGATATAAAAGCGAAAGTTTATGTGCGTGTGTGTGGCATACTTTTTACTCAGAAATAGAGTTTCCACATGGGTTTTAAAAATTAAATCCACGCGGACGAAGTATCGGACAAAAAGCTAGTAAAACATAAATACAAAATATTATAAACTCGAAAGGTATGTCTGTGGGTGTGTATGCTTATTACTTCTTCACGCCACAACGAATGAACCGATTTGGCTAAAATTTAAAATAGAGATAGCTCATATCCAGGATTAATACATACCTAGGCTACATTTTATCCCGGAAAATAAAAGAATTCCCGCGGGATTCAAAAAGATTCAAAAAATCCACGCTGACGATGTTTCAGGCAAAAGCTAGTAAAAAAATAAATTCTATCCGACTGAATGGATGGCTTTAAAAATACTTATTCTGAGTATTCATTGTCAGTCACAGCGCTTGTCTTTCAGAACAAATGCTGAGACTCAAACTTCCTTTGAGTGCAATAGAATGAAACAAACAAAGGAAGACAGTTCGTATCTCGGAAAGACATAGCAAAAGAATAAATTGAAATAATTCGTAGGAAGCAGTATTTTTTGCACTGAGTCTGCATTTTTTTAAAGTTACTTTCGTTTCTTAGAAAGAAAGAACAAAATAGAAAATATTATACCTTATAACTTACGTATGTAGTTTAAAATTATTTTTTTATGGACTAGCTTTTAACTGAACGGTTGAATTTTCAAAAATCCTTTCTTAGCGGATGCCTATGCGTCATAATGGATCCATCCAGTGATTTGAGCTGTGCGCTGACAGATTAGTTAGTCAGTCACCTTTTTCTTGAATTAAATGTATTTAAATATCCTAATAGAAAGAGAATATTTTTTTAGAAATAGGATATTTTTTTAATTAAATAAACTTTTACAAAGTCCTTTCAAATCGTCAAATGAATCTACTACCTAATCTACTGGTTTACGGTCAATGAATTCATTCATAAATTCTATATTATTATGATTTTGTCAGGATTTAGGTAATAAAATGGAGTAAAGAAATAAAAATAAATAAATGCTATTGTATGACTTTGAGTGATTAAATGTCGACCCCATTGACAATTTTCTCCGCTGACATATTTGCTGTGGGCTTTTTATTTTGTACATCGGACATTTTAATAGTCTTGTTAATAAATGACTCAATCATTAAGTTTACAGAAAGTTTAATTGCCAAAGCTTTCAGTTTTACCTTTCAGTTTTTCCTTTGGTATAGATTTTGCTTATATTATTATTATTTGGATTCATAAAAAAATAAGTAATTATCTTTGTTTAAGTTTTGTTTTTATTATTACATTGACTTTTTTATATTTATTGTTATTATTAGACTATGCATTTTAACAAATTTGTATCTATATGGGTGAATACATGAAATAAATGAATTTGAATTTGAGTTAATAAATTACACAAATTTAGTCGACTTTTTCTTTTTTACACAAAGTAAAAATATTGGAACCTTAACAAAACGTTATTATTGTCAGTAAAGTTCTGAATGTAAACCGAACTTAAACCAGTTTACTAGTTGTAACAGAAATGAGAGAAAACTCGAACAGTTTTGATTTTATTCCACGAACGTGACAAAGTTACTGCAAACTTTCGCAGCATCCATGTAAGAAACAACTACTAGATAGAGGTGGTGACGCTAGAACAGAACTACGTGACATAACGAGCAAATTATTATTAAAAAAAAACTCTATTACGTTAAAAAATATCAATTGAAAATATAATATTGATAATTTTTCATTGCAGATGGATTGAAGTTTTTCGATTTTCGGGGATAAAAAACCTAAAATCTTTTTTTTATTCGACAATAAGATATTCCTTGATATCACCTGAAGATAAGTGACGATACAGTCTATGATGGTAGCGGGCTAACTTGAAAGGCGTATGGCAACACTGCCACACACAACAATGTACACACATTCAACCCATACCTACCCCTAGTCTGTTTCTACACGCCATCGTACCGTAACACTAAATCACTTGACGGCGCGTATTTGTCGGTGGTAGGATGCAGGTAACTCCCACCAGACCAGACAGAGGCAATTCAAAAACTATAAACTCCCAAATTGCCTCCGCCGGGAACCGAACCCAAGACCTCCCAGTTTAAAGACCACAGCGCTCACCACTACGCAGGGAGGTCGTCAAACTCATAACCATTTTGTGATGCTTTGAGTTTAAAAGTTATAATCTGTGGAAGTATAAGGGTAAGGCCGTAGATTTTGCCACTTTGTAACATAGAGTAACATAGACACTCCTATGTTACGGTAACGTAGAAGTAACGTGAAAGTAACGCAGTGTTTGTAAGGCTGATTACATAACGTACTTATTTTAACCGACTTCAAAAAAGGAGGAGATTTTTTTAATAAACTTGTAAGTATAGCATTTTTTATAATCGCCGATCATTCAGAGATAAGAGAGAGAATTCAGTAATAGGAAAAATATATTTTTTTAAACTATAATCAATGGAATTTAGTAACCAAAACTCTCTGGCTGTTTATCAAATAAAGGTACATTATTCTGATTATTACGAAGATGAGTTTCAATTAACTCATCTTCTTTTAAACTCATTCTTTATTTAAAAGAACTATTTGAAAAATCCGCTCCTGGCAGAATGTGTACATTAACCTTTACAACACTTCAACGTTACTAAATAACAATCAACGTTACCAGTAACATAGAAGTCACATAAAAGTAACGTCGAAGCGTAATTTTTGAGGTTTTAAACAGGAATAATTACTAAATGCGAGACGATTTTAGTCAAATACACATTATCATGTTTTTATAAATCACTTTAGCTGAGTATAACACATACATGTGTGCAATAAAAACTGTTATTTACGTTTAAAATTACCAAAATTCACAAAAAAAAGCTGCTGACGAAACACACGCGCACACCTTTGATAAAATTCCACAGGCTAGAAAATAGCGGTTTCTTTTTTTTTATTTCGTTGCCGGAATCTTTAGTGTGGCCAGTGCCATTATAAAATACTACCCTAAAGTTATTGAATATTTAGATGCCCAATTTTGGTAACATACAAAATAGTAACGTAATAAGTGAAAATAAGGAGACAACATTTTGAATTGCGATAAAACATTTAAAAACGCATATTTAAATACATGGAACCCAGGATGTAATTGCTTAATCTATTCACATTTCAGATATTCATAGTAATTTAGGACTTTAAATAGAAATAATGTAGTTATAACGAGCCAAATATTTGACTGGATCAAAAAGACAGCTTATTTTGGGCAAAATTTCGGGGTAAGGTCAGTTTTAAGTCATTGTATTTTTTTAAATATATGACATACATTCAATTTAAGAATGCACTATAGAAGTTTAAGAACTACCTAACCTAATTAGGATACTTGCATAACAATTTACGCAGTACTTCGATTTTTAATACGCATGTCAAGTTAAGGGACATTTTCTTTTTACAAAAAGTGGCAAAATCTACGGCCTTACCCATAAAACGCATGAAAGTATTTTATTCCATGAACGTTATGACAAAGTTACGGCAAACTTTCGCAGCACCTCGCAAATAGCCACGTTTGACAGATACGTAACAAAGTTGTCGCCGGAGTCGCACTCCGTAACACGGTTTACTGCGGAAATGGACTTTGTATTGTGGTGTCAATAAAATTATCGCACAAATCCAGCGTAAGCGACTTCAAATAACGCCTTCAATCTAACGAAATAAATGAAAACTCTTTTGAAGGAAATCCAGTATGTTAACCGGTGCCATGTTTTGAAGTGAAAGCACCTCATTGATCTTGTAGTTTGCATGTTCGACTGCATATGACAAAGTCCCGGGTGGGGCCAAAAAATATATTGGGTTTTTCGGTTAAGAAACTTATAAAAAATTCTTATTCATAGATTTATTTCACAACGTATGTATGAAAAAGTAATTAACAGTGCGCGGAATGCCAGAAAAAAATCCCCGCGATAGACGAAACAAAACATGCCTGAAACCTCGCACGAAAAGCGACATATGCAAGCGTAGTAACTAGTAAGCGCCAAATATATAATTTATTCTTATAACTCGTAAGATATTCATTTTAAAAATGGCTGTATCGTGTTGTTAATATGTATAGGAATTTAATATAAAAATTGTGCCTCTGTAATATGCAACACATTGAAAATAAATGCAAATTAGTTAAAAATTAGACCTAACTTAGCGATTTTTTTTGTTCTACAACATGTTTCTACTGAGTATGGTACCTTGGATATATGATGCAATTTTGCCTGTTTTTTTCGGTTACTTAAAACTTGATCTGCTACTGTATAAATCATCTGAAGATTACCACAACGCTCTTAAGTAATGCGGTTTTATTTTACTAAATATTTCCTGCAACTTGCGTCCGCTTGGAAAATTCAACTTTCCGGATAAGTTTTGCGTATCAGTTTAATATATAGTAAATTATTATTGATAGAGGCCATTATGGATATTTTTCAGGACGTTAACCAACCGTCCCAAAGTTTATAACTTATTAGTAAACTCACAAACAGCAATAAGTTTTGCGAGTAGGAAAATAAAAACTTCCCCGGCGTCCATTAAAAGTTTGCTAGCTAGGATGTTATTATCAGGAGGTCGAATATTTACGTAATAATATTACTTAAATATTATTTATATTATAAGCTACTTTTTTACTGGAAAATTAAGGGTCGGGGTTTTGAAAAACTTAACTCCACGGGGGCAAAATTCACATAAAAACAAACATAGTCTTTTATTTAATCGCACAGATAGAGACAGCTAAATTATTTACGCTAGTTAACTAATTGTAACATTTTACCTTAATCACTGGTTTAATTATTATTTATTTATTTAATCATTTACTTTTTTTTTTGTATGTTTCAGTTTTGGTTTTTTTTTTTTTTTGTTTCTTTATTTATTTAGGGGCTTTTGTACCTTAGTACATGTCAGCCCCATTATAATCTTATTACACAAAATACAAAATTATTATTAATAATAATACAAAATAAAATAACTAAAAAATCAATCACAGAAAAAAAAAACATATTGTGGTTATAATCAAATCAGCCTTATGGATTTGAATAGAATTATAGCATTTTTGGATGCTGGACGAGCAAGTATATTTAAAAACATACCCGTGTCCAGTCTATTCAAACCCATAAGGCTTACAATTTCCTCTCGCCCCGACTGAAATCGGACACATTCCATCAACAGGTGATGAACATCCTCTATTAACTCACCTCTCTGTGGCATACATGACTCACAGAAAGGTGAGTCCGAAACTTTCATCAAAAATTTAAATTTGTTCAAAGGCATGTGTCCAGATCTCAGTCGGTGAGCAATAACAATCAAACTTCTACCAATCTTAACATTCAAAAACCATGGTATATGAGGAGGCTGAGACTGTATGGTTCTGTACCAAATTCCTTTTTCCACAGATTTACATTCAAAGTGTTGTACCCATAATTCCTGACACTTCCTTTTATACTTTGATAAGACTTCAGTGTAATCCGGTTTAATATTAATTTCTTTTCCATTCATTATTGCTTCCTTAGCCAACCTATCAGCCTCCTCATTGCCTCTTAAACCAATATGTGATGGAACCCATTGCAATTTTAGTTCCTTTTTAATTCGTTTAAAATGCAAAATCTGTGAGAGTATAACATAAGCAATCGAGACGCCTCTGCGACCAGAGGCGCATCGAGCTATATGTTGTAATGCACTCTTACTATCAGTGCAAATTAGGAGCTTTTCACAAGACAAATTTTGTGCGTAATTTAATGCTTCAGAGATTGCAATGAGTTCCAACGACATGATTGATACACTACTATTTACTTTGAAACAATTGTTACAGTAATTATCTTTTTCTTATTATTATTATTTTTTTATATTTTTGCTGGGAAGGGAAGTTAGTTTTAGTATAAATAAAAATAGAAGGCAGAGGTCGCAGCGCATTTTTTTGTACAATCCAATGGACATGGAGAAACCGGAAAAACAGCACTGAGCATTGTTGTCAACGCTCAGAAATGCTGAAGTTGCCTCCTATTGTTTATTGTTAGTCTTTAGTTACAAAAAAGATACAAATAAGTAAACTTATATACTCTACACAAATAAATACTTTTAACGGGCGGAGGATTATGTCCCGGCAGGGGTGACCAAACAGCCGCGGGTCAGGGTGACAGACTGACCGACGCACTATCCTAATTCCTAGCCGAGTGAGTTATTAAGCTATGGCATAGCTTCTATCGCGGGCCTTGAGCGTGGAGACCGAATCCAGAAATTCCGTAACGAAAATAACCTGACACGGGACTCCTCTCACCGCTAGATGGCTTTGATAAAAAATGCTATGCAACAGCTTTACCGGGGCAGTCCCCGAGTGCCACACGTCTTTTTTATTATTATTATTACATAACATGACAAAACGTTGTGCTAATAGCGTTTAGAACAATATTTGATTATAATTGGTAATAGGCAGTTTACTGAAGTGCGGCGTAAAGCAGCCTGTAATGTCACCTGGCGTGCATTAATTACGTGCGTGTCGCAAATGAGTGTCGTAACTCACGAGCGCGGCGCGTTCAGGTGCCGCCGGCTCATTAAAGTTTTGGGTATGGCGGCCATTATAACTATTTATTGTGACATTACTGCCTTACCTACTGTTACCCGGTTCGGTCCCGGGTTCGATTCCCGGGTCGGGCCAAATTGTATTGGGTTTTCTGTTAAGAAATTTTCAGTACTAGCCCGGAGTTAGGAAGTCGGTGGTGAGTCACCTCCGTGCCTTGGAGAGCTCGTAAAGCCGTCGGTCCTGCGCCTGATCTCTTTCCGGTCGTGTCGGTGGTGGCCGTGTGGTTTTATAACTGGGAGGTATCGGGTTCGATTCGGTTTGGGAATATAAGTCAAGTTCAGAATACAACGCATTCATAATAAACAGCAAGGAAAAAGTCCGTAAAAACGTGAAACAAGCGTATTTAAAAATATCCTTCTTAATAATATCGCCAACATCTATTAGTACAAGGAAACCCTAGAGGAAGCAAGCATCGAAAGAATCCTCACAAAGATAAACCTAAAGGAAGTAATATGTCGTAGATATGCAATGGAAGAATCTTCACAAAGTTCGACTACAAAGCAGAGCTTCATGTGGCCCGTTGTGTACGAGTTACTATTTATATTGGAAAAGGCAGGAATATCCTTACATTTACAGTCTTCGTTCGCGTGGTTTTATTTTCTTTGGTTGTTATAGATCGTCAATAGTCATTCAAAATTAAAAATGATCCAAGAAACTTAACAATGACTTTCAAATACCTATTCAATGATACCCCACTAATCTAACTATCGAAAGTTGACGAACTATCTTAATAGTTCGTCGACTTTCATTTTTTTTCTTTTTCACAATATGGCGTCTGGTGGTCGCCATATTGAATTTGCATTACTGTCATGTCTTTAGTGACACTCCCTAGATTAGCACAAATCGATTGACGTAAGAATCATCAAAATCTTTAGTGGACTGATTCTTGCCGGCTCTTCTCAGCAGAATCTGTATTCCGAACCGGTGGAAGAGTCACGACGTGCCGTAAGTTGGCCTACATGAAATAAATAATTTTGGATTTGAATTTTGGACGGCGTGTATTTTATGTAAATATACTTATAATAAATTAGTAGTAGTTTCAATTAAGTTATTTTACCAGGTACGAGTGTTCCCTCGATTTTTCCAGGATCCCATCAGCAGATCCTGACCTGATGACAATGGTAGTACCATTGTGACCTGGGAAGTATACTCTTTCATTTTTCAGTATTCGAATGACACAGTATTCGCAAACTCACTGAGGAACAAACCGCCCATTTGAATAAGATTTTGTGCGTAGCGGTATGTAGTAAGAGCGCTTAGTCAAATTAAGATATGTAAATGTAAATCTCTTACGTGACGAGATGCTTAGTTTATTCCGTGCAATTTATGCTCGTACTGCGATGGGACGTGCGGGGCTTGCCGATGCAGGGTGCGAGCTAGGGAATGTTATAATAGTTTTTGATGATGACTCAAGTCGAAATATTTTTATAGAAGAACCAACTTTTATCCGCAGCTTCGCTCACGTTAAGTTCGATTTTTCAAACCCATATTTTACCCCCATACTACAAACCCTCCAGGTACCAGTTCCCTCGATTTCTCCAGGATCACGTCATCAAATCCTGACCTGATGACAATGGGACTACTTGGGAAGTATACCCTTTCAAACAAAAAAAGATTTTTCCAATTCGGTCCAGGCGTCTTCGAGTAATCGGGGAACATACCTACATAAAGAAAAAAGAATCCGACGAATTGAGAACCTCCTCCTTTTTTGGAAGTCGGTTAAAAATAGTAACATGATTGTGGTCAAAGCTAAATCTCTTTCAAAACCAATGTAGTAGAAAACGCGTTTCCATATTTCCTATAATGGAATGTTAGTCGTTCTTTTGTAGCACTACCCTTTTAGTGCGGAGTATGTTCCGGCCTATTGTGGCCAATAAATGTAACGTTAAAAAGCAAACCGACCTTTTGTATTCGCCGCAGTAGACTAGGCTGATTTTAATGCTTTTAATTACTCTTCCAAAACGAGATTCAAAAACTAAAACTCTTTTAATATAACACCGTAGTAAAAACAGATCAAATTAAACCAGCTTTTATTCGCGATTTCATCTGCGTGGAGTAAGATTTTAGAATACTTATTAGATTTAATAATATTTATTTTTATATTATATACTAGCTGTCCCCTCGCGACTTCGTCCGCGTGGAATTAGGTTCTTTGAAAATCCCGTGCGGACTCCTGATTTTGTCCGAATAAAAGTAACCTATAACACACTGTCTGCAACCATACCCATCAAAGAATCACGTAGATCCGTTGCTCGATATTAACTTGAAAAATTATGGATTTTCATACAAACATTCAACCCCCATTCAACCCCTTTGGGAGTAGAATTTTTGAAAACCGTGAAACACGTCCTTTTTTATTTTTAACTGAAAGCCCAAATACCGAATTTCATGGGTATAACTTGAAAAATGACGGACTTTCATACAAACTTTAACCCCCCCCATTTAACTCCCTTTGGGGGAGAATTTTCGAAAAATGTAAAATACGTAATTCTTTATTTTTGATCAAGAGCCAAAATATCAAGTTTCATAAACATAACTTGAAAAATAACTTGAAGAACGAAGGACTATCATACAAACATTCAACCCCTATTTAACCCCTTAGGGGGTAGAATTTTTTAAAAGTGTGAAACACTTACTTTTTTGTTTTCAATTTAAAGCCTAAATACCGAATTTTATGGGTATAGCTTGAAAAATGACGGAGTTTCATACAAACTTTAACCCCCCTTTTTACCCCCTTGGGGGGAGAATTTAAAAAAAATGTAAAATACGTAATTCTTTATTTTTAATCAAGAGCCAAAATATCAAGTTTCATAAACGTACCTTGAAAAATAACTTGAAGAACGAAGGACTATTATACAAACATTCAACCCCTATTTAACCCCTTAGGGGGTAGAATTTTTAAAAACTGTGAAACACGTACTTTTTTGTTTTCAATTTAAAGCCTAAATACCGAATTTCATGAGTATAACTCGAAAAATGACGGAGTTTCATACAAACTTTAACCCCCCTTTTTACCCCCTTGGGGGGCGAATTTCGAAAAATCCTTTCTTAGTGCTCGCCTACGTCATAAAAGGAACCTACTGTCAAAATTTCAAGTTTCTAACTTCAGTGGTTTAGGCTGTGCGTTGATCGTCAGTCAGTCAGTCAGTCAGTCAGTCAGTCAGTCAGTCAGGACAAGCCTTTTTATATAATTATAGATTATTACATTATATATATATTTTTTTTACAAGCAAGCAACCACCGAGTTTCTTGCTGATTCTTCCTAGTTAGCTAGCATTGTTAGAATAGCATTCCGAACCAGTAATAGACTCATTTGACGACTCGAAAGCACTTTGTAAAAGTTTATTTGAATGAAAAACTATTCAATTCAATTCTATTCTATGCATATTGGAAAAGAATTTAAAGCCATTTTTCATCAATATTATATGCGATAAAAAGGTTGTAGGTACAATATCATATTCTTACCACAAACAAGAAAAGTATTCAATCCACTGAATAAAACATAAGTTCGAGTTGAAGGGAAACCGTTATCATTTTCCCATGAATTTGGAGGTTTCACTCGAATAAAAAAATGCGGAGAAACAAAACGACCCTGACAGTGAATGATCAACTCGCCGCCTCACCGACAGTTTATTTGAGCGTCAAACAAGTGGGCCATTTACGTGTCATTCAATTCCTGACTAATATTATTTATTTGATGACAAATGATTGATAATGTTCTCCTTACTAAATTTCGGTCATGGCGGCCAATATAAATGAAAAGAACAAATTTTTATCCGGTTTGAAGAGGCTTTACAAATGTTTTTCAATGTAAGTATAGAACATACATTACTAGTAGGTAATTAACAAGTAATAAAACATTAAATGAAACGGCTGAATCGTTTTATTTAATGGTCAAGTCGTGATTATTTAAATGCAACATGATGCTAATTTTTGGTATGATGTTCTTAATTTCTTTGACTTGACAATGTATTGTATGTGGGAGGCTTTGGCCGTGGCTAGTTATCACACTACCGTTAAAGACGTGCCGCCAAGCGATTTATCGTAGAAACCGATTTCGGGTATAGGTCGATTGTGCACTGCCATACCCCTTTCAAGTTACCCCGCTACCATCTTAGATTGCATCGTACCTTACAATAAGGTGAAATCGTAGTCTAGGACTATATTGTCATCGAAAAAAAACTATGAACAAGAAACGTCAAACTTGCATAATTCTTTGTACCCAATATTCATACTAAATCATTTGAAACGTTCGTCCGCTCTCTTTTTATTCATAAGCACTTTTTTTAGTAAGTAAACCAAAGAAAAAATATATAATGCAATACAATTTCATTTATTAAAACGTACGAACTCCGAAAAGGTAAAACTGCCTGGGATTCAAACCCCGAACCGAACAAAAAGCAAGCCAAAGTCTCAACCACTAAGCTATTGCGGTAGTAACTCAATAAATATGAAAACTAACTTTGTTTGTGTACCGCTAAATATTTGCGGTGATTAAAAAGTATAAATGTTAACACAAATAACACAAAAGTTTTGAAAATTCCCGAACAGTATAATAGAAAAGTTCTCCCATTGTATTTGCCGCACTAATAGTTTTCCTGCGAAACGTTGTAAAATGGAAATTTGCTGGGGCACAATAATGCTCTAATTGTTTTGTTGAAAGCATTTTATAAATTAAGGTTCTTATTTAGACTCGAGAAACACAATATCTTTAATAAATTTTTAAGTATCTGTCAATCATTTCAAAATATGCGGCTTTGTTCCCTGAGATTTTAACTAAAATGACATTGTTCATAATTTTTGATGGTTATAAATATTCACTTAATTATTTTATTTATTCCTCATATATTTTTTTAATTAGAAATCATATTTAAAAAAAATTTAAACAAATATTTAAAACTTAGTCTCTTCATTTCTCCAGTATAAAGTATGCGTCACATTTATCTCAAAAACTAGTCATTTGAATAATTTATTATTATTCTCGTATTCAGCAGACCAATATTACTTAAAACTGACTAATAAATCTCATGCCGCAGAATCATGGTTGCACTGTGTTATTTTTTTTTTTTATAATAATATTATACCAAGAATTACTTTCTACACCGGAAAATCAAAGAACACCCTTTTGTTATTTAAAAAGAATTAATACGCGCGGATAACGTATAGTGGGCTACATTTAGTATTGTCTAAAAACTTGTAAAATCTAGTACCAGGAGTTACAAGTATTTCCACTTTAAGATACCAGGCTTCAAAATAATTTTAAGTAGAAACAGAATCAAATCCAAAGCGAAGAAAATATGCTTCGTTTTGGTTCTTTATAAAGAATAATATTCTGAACTATATATTTTCCTATGCATCTATCTCTTTTTGATGATATTACTAAAGGTCTAACTTTCCGCACATCATTTTTCTATAATAGTTTCTAATTTATGTCAATAAATAAAGCCATAGTAACCACATATAGAGCTATAAATATTAATAAAACATTTTTCCGTAAGCTCAGTAAATCCAACCGCATGGAAATTATTGCCCACATACATTCTGATTTGATGTAACTCAGTACAAAGTTACACTCCCCCACATTGTAACTTAGCGATATCCTTACATATTGCTCGAGCACAACTTTTAATGGCAACCCATTTATTTTGCCTTCAACTGGTAGGTTAAATTTTCGAACAATTTTATACTTTATTATTTTCTTTATAAAGTTTAGTTCGGGTTGTGTTTATAAATGAAGCTATCATATTATTTTGTGGAATGGTAGAACAGCTTTTAAGTAATTAAATCCGTTTTATGATATTCTGTTTAACATTTACTATAGATACTAAAATATGTAAATGCATGTTCTTTATTATTATCTGTTTTACAAGTTTGACTTGTTGCATTTTAAAATAGGTAGCTTTTAATTTACGTTTTCGTCCAACTCTAATACATTGTAGTATCTTTTGTCACTATATTAATTTTCTTAATAGTAAACACAATATAAAAAGTTTGTATAACTTCTTTTCATCTTCTTTTATGTAATTAAGTATTTTCTTTTTCAAAAAATCCTTAGCTTCGTTTTAAATTTATAAGACCTATAGAAGATACCTATATAATAAATTCCATCTTATTGAAGTCAGATTTACATTTATAATGTTGCTATAACAAATTAGAAGACCCTAAATTGAGTTGTAACTTGTAAACAGCTTGAATGAATTCACGGATTAGTATTTTTATAAAAAAAATTAAATTCATATTTACACAATATAATAACGTTTCATTTAATTTCTGATCCTTTTCTGTCTTTAAAGTTCGTAAAATTTCGGAAACATATTAAGTTTTCTCTTAATCTTTTATTTTCTCTGCTTTATCTTAGTAAGTTTAAGACCTTATTAAGATTTAAAAAGCAATAATTTTTACCCTCAATTTAGGATTAAAAGCCTGTGTCTCCAGGCCCTCAACAAAAAATCACGTAAATAGGTTGTTCCGTCAGCCCAAAAAAAGCAATAAATAAATACACTTACGCATTTGTAATAATAGTAGGTAACTAAGGCTTATTAAGAATTTTGTATGATTCGAATATACTTTGTAAAAGTTTAATCGAATAAAAATATTCTATTCTATTTGCCGCCTTGGTATCCAAATCTAAAAGCTTTTAGGTGCGCATTTGCATCAGAGAAATAGCCACAAAGTCTTTTGACTGAATAAATTAATCTTAGACTATATACGGATTATCTTCACAGTATAGCTGTAAACCAAAGCAACTGGATACGGGGGACCTCCCTTTTGAAATTTCCATATTCAAAACACATGTTGGATAAACCAGAACACAGTAATCTGGACATGTTGTGTTGCAAACGTGCAGTGTTTGCGTTCAACATGTGCAACCATGTTACATAGGCAAAAGTGGAATATCCCAACTCATTTATTATCTATACTTAAAATAAAACTGTAACGGGACGAATTCTGTACATTAAATATATTTTGAAAAATCGGAGAATGCTTTATTATCGATACTGAGCCCAAAACAATTTTTTTCTTAATTTTTTGTCTGTCTGTGTGCGCATCACGTAAAAACTACTGAATGGATTTAGATAAAATTGTGTATAGTAGTAGCTGATACTTTGGGTTACTATATAAAATACTTTTTATTCGGATAAACAATAATGTTTATCCGGGATAGGGGATGAAAATTTTTGTTGATTTTACTTCATAACTTCGTCAAATCTAACCGAATTTGATAATTGTTTTTTAATTGTAAATTGTGTACTATTAAAAACATTTTGTCTCATTTTGGTGAAGATATACTAAATATTATTGGAAATAGAGGACATATTCAACTTCTCGCGGATAGTAAGTAGCAAGTCACTCTAAACTTTTTCCATGCGAATGAAGTCGCGGGAATTAGCTAAGTAGTACATATATTATTATGTACTACTTAGCTGATTCCCGCGAAAGTGTATTTGTTTATTGGTTTGTCCCTCAATCACGAAGCAACAGAACAACGGATTTTATAATAACATCTTCTTTTTTTCCTTTTTTCTTTATGCCGGAAAAATAAATGGTTTCTTCGGTATTCTTAAATCGCCTAACTTTAAAAAGTACCTATAGGTAAAGGTAGTATTTTTGAGAGTAATTGTCAAATTCAAAATTTATTTATTTCATGTAGGCTACCTTGTAGCACTTATGACACGTCACAAATCTACCACCGGTTCGGAATGCAGATTCTGCTGAGAAGAACCGGCAAGAAACTCAGCAGTTGCTCTTTTCAAAAAATAAAATAAACTAATTTTACAATAAGTAACAAAACTAAGCTAAGTATACAGTGCTTCCACAGTCAAGCTTCAAAAATACAATACATACGTATATAATCTAACACATGTCAGAATACCCAATTTATTCATCGGTTAAACATAACTTGACGTTGGTGAAGTCGACACTTAAGGAACTTAACATAAAACAATTACAAATCCTCTGCTAAAATTGTATGCGGAAAATGAGCTTAAAAAAGATATTTCATCTCGTTGAGTCTGAAGTAATTAGGTTACGGAGAGTTTTAAGTGAATCAATGATAAATTCAATTTATCACGCGATTTACAATGTCTGCTGATTTAATTTGGATCGAGTCTTCCTTCTTCATTTTTTATTATCGCTTGGCGGCACATCTTTGATAGAAGAGTGTGTAACTTAGCCATTGCTGAGAACTCCATGCTAACTTAGAACTTACAAATTTATAACTTGCCCCTGCCGGGAATCATACCTGGAACCTCGCACTCGTGTAAATATACCAGAGCGTTCACTACTGCGCGCAGTGATATTCTAAAACCATTGACGTTAAGTTTTCAAGCCAAAATATTCTCAAAATTAATTATTTATTTCATGTAGTCCTGTGGCTCTTTTGACAAGTTAAGACTCTACCATCGGTTCAGAAAGCAGATCATGAGAAGATCCGGCGAAAAACTCAGCTATGTATTTAGATAACTGGGAGGGCTCGAGTTCGATTCCCGGCGAGGGCAATTTGGGAATTTAATAATTTCTGAATTGTCTCTGATCTTTTCTGGTGGGAGGTTTTGTCCGTGGCTAGTTACCACCTTACCATCAAAGACGTGCTGCCAAGCAATGTAGCGTTCCGGCACGATGACGTGTAGAAACCGATTAGGGGTGTAGGTTGAATATACATTGCAATACCCCTTCCAAGTTAGCCGGCTACCATCTTAGACTGCATCGTCACTTACCATCACGCAGTTAGCCTAACTTGTCATCGAATAAAAAAAATATCACTCCCCACAGTTAATGCTAAAGTGCCCCAACTCTTAAATTAACCAGCAATATCATTAAATTTAACCGCTATATTAAAACAAGAAGTTCCAAAGCTCTTTAAAAGTTATTGTTATAGCGATTGCGCGCCGAGATAGCTGTCGTTGTAGCGCCAACCTCATCACAGTTTATCACAAATTTATATTAGAAAGATTTTATCTGGTGTCTTTTATGTATCTACCATCTAGCTGATGCCCATGGCTTTCGTCCTTGAAGATTTGACAGCAATAACTGCCTCGTTGATCTAGTGGTAGCATATTCGACTGTAGATGACTAAGTCTGGGTTCAATTTCCGGGTCGGGCCAAAATGTGTATCGGGTTTTTCTGTCCAGAAATTCTCAGTACTAGCCCTGAGTTAGGAAGTTGGCGGTGTGTTACCCCGTGCCTCGGAGAGCATTAAAATCAGTTCTGTACTTTAAGTGCTACGGTGGAAAAATAGAAACACACAACGTACATACCATTTAGGCTTTGCCGTAGTAAAGCAAACCCTCTATTGAATCTGCAAAAAAATATTTTCAAAAAACCGACTTCTTACGTCACTACAAAGTATAAAAACAATTTTATAACACGTTTGTTGAAGTCGGCCGGTAAATAGAAACGATGAAACCGATACGCGATGTTCGTCCAACTTCAAAAAAAATGTCCTCATGTGTCACCGAAGGTGAGCGTCGCGCACTCCCAAGCTTCTTCTGTCGACTAAAAAAAACCTCGTGAATCGGTCCAGAAACCCCGGAAAAATCGGTGGACATACATAGAAAAAGAAAAAGATGCCGGCCGAATTGATAATCTCCTCCTTTTTGGAAGTCGGTTAAAAATGGCACTAATTCGCGTATTCAATCAAGTATCATCGACTATTATTCACCCTTGGGGAAGTCGGCAATCATGCTGTGTGATTTGGCTGACATGAATTCTCCTCATTCTCTCTCCGCAGGGAGAATGTATTGATTGAACGATTTTCATGAAATTGTCATTCGTAATTAGATTTGATGCGATATAATGGTCATTGTCTTTCAAATATTCATACACTTTTTTTTTATTCGATGACAAGATAGCCCTTGACTGCGATCTCACCTGATGGTAAATGACGATGCAGTTTAAGATGCTAGCGGGCTAACTTGGAAGGGGTATAGCAGTGTAAATTCAACCCAGGGTAGGGTGGTAACTAGCCGCGGCCAAGGCCTCCTACCAGACAGACCTTCTTTAAAAAAAAACTACCAAGATGAAGATGACAGAATTAAGTTGCAGCTGATATAATGTGTTTGTACTCATTAGACTGGTCTCAATAAGTAGGCGTTAGTATGGTGACTGATATCCTCCTATCCACTCCAAATAAGCGGAAAGCTTGTGCTAGGAGTGGGAACGACAACTGTACAACAAATGGGGTTCGAACTTGCGACCTTTCAGTTTTCAGTCCGCTTCTTTAACCGTTGCGCTATTGAGGCTACTAATTACCTGAAATTCAAGGTTATAAGGAGTGACCCTGCACTAGGTGGACCGACGTCATCAAAAGAGTCGCAAGGATCCGATACAGGTAGCGAGGCATGTAGTCTATGCAAGAGAGCTTTCTCCAGTTGTGGACAACTACCGGTTGATAAAGAAGAGGTATTAGTCGATTCGCTCACACGACTTTTAGCGTACCTAGTACCAGGAAATCATAAAACATGAATACCTAATATTTCAAAGGTTCCCGTAGGATCCCGAGCTTCAATACTTATGTCGGGAAACATCAAAGGTATTTCGCAGAATAAACCTCCTGTTTGTTAGCCGAGAGGCAAAACAAATACTAATAGAAAATGGTCCTCGAAGTTTGTCGGCTGAAATCTCTTCTTTGTAAATTTTTAATTTAAAGCTTAAATTTTCAGACTTGTCTGGCGGAAGGCTTTGGCCGTAGTTAGTTACCACTCTACCGTCAAAGACGTGCTGCCAAGCGATTTAGCGATCCGGTACACTGGCGGGTAGAAAAAGATTAGAGGTATTGGTTGAATTTACACCATACCCCTTTGAAGTTAGTTCGCTACCTTCTTTAGACTTCATCGTCACTTACCATGAGCTGAGATCGCAGTCAAGGGCTATAATCTCATCATTGAATAAAAAAATAATCTTCGATTTCGGTCGGATAATCGGTTTGACAGTAAACCCTTCTTGCTCTGACGAGAAAACATCTCAAAGCTTTTCGGAGCTGAGATTGTATGTCAGTGGATATTAATCCTCCTCATAGAATTGTGACCACAGCAACCAATTTCAACGGAAAAGACGAACGGAGGAACGGTAAGAGGATATTGCAGTGCACAAGAGTGTGCGTATCATAGTTTATTTTTCTACTCTTTCACTCTAAAAAAAAAAAATTCAAAATTCAAAATATATTTATTACATGTAGGCTACCTTGTAGCACTTATGACACGTCATAAATCTACCACTTTCTCATAACTCGGTTGGACACCAAAGCGACATGAGGCGTAATAATGCCCTGTTAGTTGTTACACATCAGTGATATAACGCGGCCAACGTCTTTGAAAGCAAAACCCATATTTTTTTCTCTGATCCAAGAGTCAACCCTAGTCACTACGCCAGTAAGAGGTTATGTCATCAATGAGGTCCAGTGCTATAAATTAATGACATCGTTATGATGACGTCATTCCGGTCAGTATACAAAGTAACCCAGACTTGTGATCCGGGCACAGAACAAATAATATTACTGACGTAACTTTGGTGATGCCTCAGTTGTAAGCTCCACAGAGTTCACTACTTAAACTACTTACGAGTAGTTCCGGAGTTTGAGTGTTATTTGTTGAACACTTTGGATAGTGTCTTACTGCCACAATCAAAGACATGCCTTAAATTATTTCTTAGGAGTCACTCTAAGTATTCGAAATGCTAAAATGTGTTGATTTGTCCTTCAATTATACAGCAATGGAGGATTTATTTATTTATTTATTCTTTATTGCACCACAAACAGAAAAAAGCAAACTTAACAGAATACATTTTGTTAGTACAAAAAGGCGGTCTTATCGCTAAAAAGCGATCTCTTCCAGATAACCTTATGGCTAAGAAAGACAAAAAATAAGAAGAGAACAAGAGTTGTTGCAATAATAAAAGATAAACTTACATGCTAATATTTAAATAAACTTAAACAATATCTTATGTATTACAATGTTATACCAAAATATTACACTAATATATATTATACATATGCATTAGTTCACAGTATTCACTTAAATATACATAATTCAACCCAGTTAAATATAATAATTTATTTTTATAATTATAGTAGGCAGCCGTGTAAATCAGTGCAACGAGCAGTGGATAATATGAGCGGGAGATATGGGACGGAGAATTATCATACAAACAAAGCATACCTTCTGTCACATAAATTAATCCCAACATAAATAAATTGCACGCGCGAAACAGATGTAGGTCATAACTTACAAATGTCCTTGAATATGTGCAAAAGGGATAAGGAAGCGTAAGGATAATACTACGTTATGTAAGGAAGTGATTTATTTTTGGGTGTTATAACATTTTGGCGTGGCATGTAGGTACGTAAAGTAAACAAAAGATGTCCTTGTCTTTTGTGTAACGGGAGTATAACTCGAGCGTACCTCACAAAAACAAAAATTACTTTTATTAAAATTAATTAATAAGTGGATTATCTTTAAAACAATTTGTCTTGGAAGGCACCAGCGTTTAATGCGTTAGGGCCGCTTAATCGATTAACTCAGCCACGTCATTAATCAACAGCCTTTCGTGTAAGCGTTCGTTACCTGGCTACTAGGTGTTGGAACAACATTCCTCCTCTTCTAAGAGCTCAGAGCTCAATTCCTGCATTCTGGAATCATTTAAAAAAAATACTAGACAATCAAAAGAATTTTAGTAGTAAAAGATTCTACAACTTTATAAGATACAGCTGCATTATATTATTTAATTATGAGGCAATAGTTCGGGATAGGATAAACGTTATTGAAGTTTATGTTAATACATACAATAAATAAACAAAGTGCAAGTACAGAAATACAGATAAACTCTCTATTCCCTCACTCTCTTGTAAGAGTCCTGTCGTCGTTTTTACAAGTGTGTACTCTCAAAGACACGAAAAAAATATCAACATAAACAAAATATCAAAAGGGAGGTTGCGAAATGCGAAACCATTAGTTTCCTATATTTTATTTTCTTTCAATAAATTAAAGTATCTAATATTATAAGTGGAAAAGGCTGTATTAAATAGCTATAACATAAAATAATACTTCAACCGCAAAATAACTAGCAAATTTTCAACCAGTGAAGCACTAATTAGGCTTTTAGAATATATCTAATTAGCTTGTCCATATTTTAAGACCGTCTCCGAAAATGGGAAAATTCAAGAAGCAAAACCGCTAAGCCTTTATAAGGTTTCTTGTTATTTCTTCGTCAAAAAGCTTTCGTACAGTAATCACTAATCATCCAATTTTATTATTTTATTTCCCGAAAGCCGATTTTCTTTACAAAAAATTCTTTCAATGCTTGGCAAACTTCGGAATCTTATTATACCTAACTATCGTTAGTAAATAGCTTTTGTTAGTATATTGTACCGTATGTGTGGAATAAGTTTTTTTTCTGATACTTTTTAGGGTAAGCTGTTCGTCCGTCCATCCGTCCGTCCGTCTGTATGTCCGCGGGCTGTATCTAGTGATATTGATGTAAGAATCATCCAAATCGGTCCACGCGTTTGGTCTTCAGAGCGCCACATACATACATACATACATATACTGATAAACACATTACCCTCCTTTGTGTGTCGCAGGCGAGTAAAAATTACTTTGTAATTTAATACTTCTGTTGTTTTTACCCTGTAGCATGTCCCGCCGGGTTAAAAAAAGTTAGGAATGTATGTATGTGTGTCCCGAAGCCCGCAAATCCGTCCCAGGGTATCATAAATCAAAGAGTGAAACTCCCGCTCAGTATTCAGGGTGTTGTTTTTTGATAACCGCGACAAGAGGGGTTTAATCACACCCACGGGTCATTCGGTTCTCCTTTCCGCTCACGTCCGCAGCGACCGCTCACGCTGCATCGCTAATGGCTCCGTACCCGCTGTGAACGAAGCGATTAATAATAATGTTATCCCGACCAAATCTCAGTCTCAGTGGCCAATGATCTCAACGGAGTCTGGGACACGAGGATACCCGTATTAGCGACGTTTTTCCCCAAATACGACAAAGCCAGAAGGTTTATGATTTTAGCAGTCTATGTACCTACTATGTGTATCTACGGGCACCTAGAGAGAATGGGATAGGATCGTGCTGTAAGGAGAGTATACTTGGGTCGTCCAATAGGAAAACTCCTCGTAGGACGACCAAGGTTTCCCGACAAGGTTGCGTGAGCTTGTCGCCGATCCGGGCGAAACACCCCGTTCACACGCTTGTGTTTGTGGACGCTTGTCAAGACTTGCATAGGGTGTAAACGTAGCATTAAAGTAGGCTGAATAGAAAGCTACTAGCTACAATAGGAAAATTGGTGCCAAAACAATTCGCATATTAATTTCATATCCCATTTGTTTACACAGTGTCCTCACTGGAAATTAATTAAGCAAGGAGGGTCTGTTAATTAATTTACGAACTGAGAACTATGTAGATATGACACAGACAAACTTAAGTTCGTTCCAATAATACAACCACTATTATATAAACTACCCTCAACTGAATAATTTACAGTTGAATAGTAATAATTTAATTTATTGCAAGCATTTGCAAGTAATAAACTGGTAATAGATTTTGATTTATAGTTCACACGGGTATTCGTAACTACTTGTTTGTGAATTAAATCTATATGCAGTGAGTTGAGATTGCTCTGTTTTCGTGAAACTCGTTGTTGTCCAATTTGCGATAGCATATCAATTTATTGCTCTGGGCAAGCAACAGGACTCGAGTCGATAACCGGATGGGCGACTAACTTGGAGATTCAACGGTATTTTCGTTCTTTTTGAGTCTTGATAAGCAAATCGAACTATTGGTCCCGATTTTAATTAACATCAGCTGATAAAACAATTAAAAGCTTTTAATCGAAATCCAACTCTCTGTATAACGAAACCGGAAAGATTCGGGAGCTCATTGCGTTAGAATACCAAGAACACCTCTACCATAATTACATTGAGTGACTAGCTTTTGCTCACGTTAAGTTAGACTTTTCAACCCCCTATTTTACCTACTTAGGGGTTGAATTTTCAAATATCTTTTCTTAGCGGATGCCTAGGTTATAATGTGTTTGCTTTCAGCTCAATCTGTCCAGTGGTTTGAGCTGTACGTCGATAGATCAGTCAGTCAGTCAACTTTTCCTTTTAAATAATCTATATTTAGAAGATTATTGGAAAGAGGTACCTATTGATCCAATGGGATATATGGAGAAAAGGGGCGAAATTCTATCACATAATAAAATGAACAAATAATAATAAAATAACAGGAACAGATTACTTTTCTTGAAATTACAACGAAGAAAATACAGCCTTAATTTATTGTGTTTTGATAGCATGTATTCCTTTGAGACACATATATTTGATAAAGGAGGCCCTGAGGATTACTTCGTCAAATAACCATTTCAGGATTATTTACTTCTGAGAAAACATGAAATGAGCTCCAAATCGGTGTACTCTTGATAATTATACTTATAATTGAAAGTTCGCTAGGTAATTTGAATTACCATTTGTGACGATCTTAGTTGCTTAGAAGGTTGCTAGGCCGCACGAAATGCCTTTGCTAAAGTTGCAATATTCTGCCTTTAGTATTTTGAGGAAATAAAATAGGTAAATGGAACATTAAAAAAGATACAAATACTATTAATGTTAATTATTTAAATTAAACAAAGATTGTTGAAGAAAAACACTCTATATTAGCTTAAATCACTGAGGCAGATCCTGGTCACAAACCAGTAATTTCTAAGAAATTAGAAGAATCAGGATCTGTTCACCACCACCTGTTAACTGCTTGTCTGATCTGTTCTCCAATGATAGTGTTGATTTCGTTCTGGAACCAAATGACACAAAATATAATTAAAATGAATGGATAAGGTACAAGAAATTCAATTGCTTGCTATAAAACTTGTTCCTGGTACTTCATCGGCAAGAAGTTTGTTTTGTTGAATATTAAAGGATAAAAGGTATATTTTTATGTTATTTTCTATAACTATATCTATACCAAAATCAAGTTAAATAATGTTAATAATAGCAGCTATTTTTGTATTTATTGCAACCTAATTTCGTAAATTATTATCAATTGTCATAAATTTTAATTTAATTATTATGATCAAACAGTATCAGACAGTAACAAAGAAAGAAAGAAACAAATGACAGTGACTCAAGAAAATTATAAATAATTATTATTAATAGTGACAATTAAACAGAGGCCTTGCTTAGCACCAGGACCATATGTTATTTTTGAAAAGCTAAATATCTAAAAAAGCTAAAGTTGATCACTCTTACCTTATAAGTCTCAAGAAGATCAGGAATTTCCACATTGAAGATATTGTTTATCCAGGAGGAATAATCTTGGCCAGATTCAAGTAACGTCCAGGAAGCCTGAAAATTATAAAAAAATAAAGTTTATCCTTGAAGTGAAAATTAGAGGGCTAACTATTTCTTCTAGTTTTCATACATTACAATATCTCATACCTCATCAAGTATAAGAAAGTACCAAAATAAGAAAAAAATTTAAGGTCACATTTATAAATAATAAATGTGACCTTAAAATGTCACAAACAAATACAAATTTTGCTCGAGCCCTCAAAGACGGTTTAGGGTAGGGGAACAGTAAGTTAATAAGTAGTATTTAACGGTAGACGTAGGATGAAATTAAAATGATAATCATGAGACGAAAAGAATATAGCTACCTCAATATGCTCAATGCTGAAATTTGGGTTGATGTTGAGTATGGTAACAGACCCTCCATATAATCTAAGAAGAGCATCACCAGCAATACGGATGTTATCGAGGCTGATACTGAAAATATACACAATAATATAAGACATATTGTAATTATTTTCGGGCGAAACAAAACAATTAAATATAAAATTGCAAAATGATTGACGCTGAATGGTTTCCTTAAATCGACTAAAACGCCAGTTAGAACAGTATTTTAAGCTGAAGATAGAATAGCCAAAATCTAAAAAATTAAAACAAGACGGAATAAAAATATCATTTCGTCTTTTTTGTTATTAATTAAAGTACTTACCCTCCATTTATTTCAAGGTCAGCTGTTAAACCTCCATAAATTATTTTTGTTCTAGAGTTACCTGAAATAAAGACCATGCTTAGTTATTAATCTCTAAAAATTCTATCAATTGAAAATCGATTGATTGATTGATCCATGTTGGTTATATTTGATATCAACTAACTAATAATGCAGGTTTATAAGCATATTGAATAACAACTCACCAATTCCAAACCAGACCTTCGGGATAACCATGTCAATATCGAGTCTACCCAAAACAATATTGTAGTAAAGATTGTCGATGTTAATATGGCTGATACCCTTGAATGTTAGCCCTTCGATGAATCCTTCAATCTCAACCAACCTGTGGATGAAACAAAACCAACAGATAAATATACTTTTACATTTATAGTATTACTAGCTGATACCCGCGTTTTCGTCCGCGTGGATTTAGTTTTTAAAATCCCACCGAAACTCTTTGATTTTCAAACCAACAACAAACATACTTTCGCATTTATAATATTAGTAAGGACGATAAGGTCCAATTTCCATTAATCATCGATACTAAAGATCGCATCTTACCCATCGAAAATAACATAATCCAATTCGAGATCGATGTCTACTGGATCTAATCCTTTTGCCTTGATCCACTGAGTCAAAGTCTCAATAGCGCCTATTAGCCAATAATCAACTACTCGGTTTTCGGCAGGAACTGTTAAATATAAAAGAATATGTTAAAATCTAAAGTAATCTATTAATACATAATATCATAATCAGTGGTATTAAAATATTTCCGTAGCCATTTTTCAGAATAACCGGTGTTAGAATCTTGACGTGTCATAAGAGTCACAGGTTGACCTACATGAAATAAAATAATTTAGAATTTGTATTTCAACTTAAACCACCAAATAAAAATAATGGTAAGGCGTACACTCCGACAATTACCAGTAGGCTAGCTAAGACTAATGACTTCATTATGAAAAAATTATTATGATATGAGCTAAAATAATAAAAAAGTCAATGAATTGTCGAATCCTTAAATAATTCACGTTCATACAATTAATTTATAGTTCTGCTTCAGGAGTTACATAATAATCTATGATCATTCAAATATTGGGTTTGACTGATTATAAATTCTGCAATTCGATCAAACCCTTAGGTGATTATTCTTACCTATTTTCGTGTTGAAGTGATTACGAAATTATCGTTTTCATTATTTATATGAAAATTGTTAAGTACATCTAAAAATCTTATAATCGTTGTCGTTGGATTACCATAGTCGTATCTGGTAGGTGGATTACAAAGTGTGGATTTTTACGATAGTAAATTCATAACAATTCTGACTCTCATTCAGTTTTGACTGAAATAATTGCAATTTTGATAAGATTGTACGCAGGGCGTGATAATTTGGTAATCTGAAATTAATCCAAAAGGACAATCATTCTCAGGGTTGGTGTACACTGTATCCTTGATCTATTGTATTTTTTTTTATTTATACAGTAATAGAAATCCTCATGGATATTCTCTTGGGTAGTGCCGGACTTTTCCCAGCTAAAACCCTTCTGTCTCCCTGTTGAACATGTGCCCGCTTTATACATGTACTTACATTGTACAAGTACCTTAGAAGATGGAACTTGTATATTCAATACTTCGTAGAGTAAACTCTGTTGACGTGATTGAGGATAGTGTAGCAAAATTAAGTTTGTTTGTTCTAAATTCCTTTGTTATAGCATGTGCTAAATATCTGAAATTTTTAAAAAATACAGCTGGTAATAATTAATTAATTATTCATACTTTAACTTACTGTTAACTTCTTTATCTTCTTTTGGTATATAGTCTAGGTTTTTGCCATTATAGAAGTAATGCATGTTTAGTTAATGTTATTTTACGCCTGTACTGATGTTTATCACTATTATCTTTTTTATCTTTCTTCTCTTCTTGTCATTTTTTATTTAAAGTAGTGCAGGTTTAGTTGATAAAATTTTCTTTCTTTTACGCCTGTTACTGACAACCATACTGATATAAAATAATGTAATAGAATTTATTTGACTTTTTTGTGTGGAAGTTGTCGGTGTAAATACATAAATAAAAAATCCTTGTTATATTATGTCTACTACTGTACACTATTCCCATAGTGTCATCCATTGCTTGCATGTAGAGACCGCCATTGCTAATATTAATTCATTCATTAACAATGATTGCGATAATCTGAATCCATCCATTGAGTTACGTAACGTACAAGCTGATTAGATGGTGATAATCAGCACTGTGTGTAGTGAACAATATGTTATGATAAGCATAAAATATGAGGATTATTCTATCATTAAAAAGATTAAAACTTAATTGATTTTTTATCTATTAATCTTTAGGCCTCTTATAATATATATTTTCTTTTCTTTTTCAAACAAATTTTCTTGTTTTATTGAAAGATTTTTTTATAAAAATTCTAAATTCTAAAACTGAACGATAAACATATAAACTCCGCTTAATTGAACGAGCGAAGCGAGTTCTCTGAGTCAACTAGGGCGCTTGCCTACTAGACAGAGAAGTGTGTCCGTCTAAATGTCTGTCAGAGCCCTATAACTTCTGAATTACTGAATATTAGAACGTGAAACTTGGTTGAAAATTCAGTTATATCCTGTACTTGAACAACAAATACTAAAGTTAGATAAATGTTATAAAGAAACGAAATTATTTAATTTTAATGCGCCATCTATTAGCATTATTGTGAAGCTAATAGCTTCACTATAATGCTAATAGATGGCGCTGTGTCAGTAAAACAGTTTTTTGTCAACTATTATTTTTTTATTGCGTCTAATGTTAAAAGTTAATTATTACAATATATAATTAAAAATAACTTTTGGGAATTATGGGATATCGCGAGGTCTCAGTTCGGGGCGAACCACTAGTACATATAGAAGCGCTTACAAATATCAGGTTTGTATGTTACAATAAATTGATTAATATAATATTTAATTTGTAGTATTAATAATTATATTATACAAATATGTAGGATAATAACTATTATATTAGATACACAATATTATACTTAAAAAGTTGTGGCATAAAAGTTCTTACAAAATATTCGCATCCGCGGTTGAACTTTATAATTCCTTACAACTTGTTGAATTATTCAGGCTTTTTTCTCATATCGATACTTTAAGAACATCCATCATTTTATTCTAATAATTCTTATATATTACTCTTTGTAAGGCTTTTTCTAGATAAAGTTTTGTTGTAGAATGGTTCACGTCCTTGGAACTCTTATCGTAATATACCTAAAACAGAATTTGTACTTTAGATTTTTCTAAGACTTTATACAGGTTACTTGAGCACATCTTAGAGCAACATAATATTATAAAGGCTGTGTTATATTGGTTTACTAACCTTAATATCATAATTTAAAGTTTTAGGAGTCTACTCAGCTGTTGTTATAGTTCGTAGAAAAGTCAAATGATGGCGCTTCATTAGTCGATTTTTAATTTCAAACCTAAATCTTAATCTAAACGAGGACAAAATCGTGAGCATCAGCTAATTAAATAATTTTATAACCCCTAGATACAGACTTTTTCCACGAATTTTTTCCGAAATTTGGAATCTTTAAATGACTCTCCTGTTAAGTTTATAAAATGTCGTTTAAAACAAACAGCCTTCCACGCCTCGTTATACTCGTAATGATTTACTAGTGTTGTGATATTAGCAATTAATTTTATTTCAAACCATCTTTGTTAATCTACATACCTAAATAAAAAATATTATTATTGTGACACAATTATCTTAAGTGACTAAACACTTCGAGCGCTGTTTTTCGCTGTTTATCATCCGTTATTGCTGCTTGAACCGCGTTGATCCAGCGATATCCTGTTCCATTGGAGCCGCTGCATTTCGGCAGGGCTTTATGGGCCATTACCCTAAAGGATTACCCCGGAATGTCGTCCTTATGAATTTAAAGCGCTTGCGAACGACAAATATTTTCCATATAAATAACATCCGGCTTTCGTAGGCCGCTTAGATGACTTCTTTAAAGTATTAAATGAGATTGAATATTACATGAGCGCTGATAGTCTTGTGATTAATGCTGAGATCTATTCAGCGTGCTCTGACTAAGCTCGGACTTAAGATAAAGTTAGAGCGAGACACAAATATGAATTGACATAAATCTATCTCATTTTAACTCTGTCTTGAGTCTGAGAGAAGTGAGAGTGCGGGCTATAGATTTCAGTCTAAGACTTCAGCCTCATTTTTGAGGAGTTTAGAGGCTGAAAACTATAGACCGTACTCTAACTCTGCTCAAACTCAAGACAGTGTTAAAACGAGACAAAATGTCGGAGCATATTTGTGTCTCGTTTTAACTCTATCTTAAGTCGGACTTAAGTCAGAGCACGCTCTATGGACCTCAGCGTGAGTCCCAGGCACGCCTATAATTTTTCGAAGTTATGTGCGTTTAAGCAATCAAACGAAGCATGTGATGTGCTTCATTTTATTCCCGTCAAACGAAGCATGTGATGTGCTTCATTTTATTAATAAAGAATATCAGCTAAGCTAAACTTGACTGATATTCTCCTGTCCCCTCCAAATAAGCGAAAGGCTTGTATTAGGAGTGGGTACGACAAAAGTGGAACGGTTGGTGCTCGAACCTGCGACCTTTCAGTTTTCAGTGCGCAACTTTAACCGTTGGGCTATTGAGGCTATAATTCTCCATAATGTTTTCAAAGGTGTGTGAAGTCTATTAATCCATCCTTGGCCAGAGTGGTCTATGGACTAAACCCTTCTCATTCGAGTGGGAGAAATTAAAAATTCCCAAATTTCTCCCCACGGGAATCGAACTCGAGACCTCCCACAAGTTTTAAGACACCGCGTTCATCACTACGCCAGGGAGGTCATCAAATTACACGTGCCGATTCTTAATTTTATTTAATTGGATCGGAAGTGGCTGTAAAAAGCAGTGTAAAGCCTATACCCGTAAAATTTTGAAGTCAGTATCTGAAAAATAATTTTATACTTCGGACGGAATTTACATTTTACACGTAATTGCCCCTTAAATCGGATGAAAAGCACTTTGTCGGCGCGGTTGAATCGTAATTTTATAGAGTTACTACGTTTTCATGAAACTCTACCTTATTTTATAACTTTGTTGCAAATATTGTTTTTTGACGACCTCCATCGCGCAGTGGTGAGTGCTGCGGTTTTATAACTGGAATGTCTGGGGTTCGATTTCCGGCGCGGTCAATTTGAGAATTTATAATTTGTGAATTAATTCTGGCTTGGTCTGGTGGGAGGCTTTTGAGTACTGAGAATTTCTTGTCAGAAAAACCCAATGCATTTTCTAGCCCGACCTGGGAATTCAACCCGGGACCTCGTCATCAGCAGTCGAAGTTGCTAACCACCAGATCAACGAGGCAGTTGCCAATAATATTATGCCAATGCACCCTGTATTCTTAAGCCATTCATTTTGGATACTTTACAAAACTGAGTTCTTCTGAATTGCTGTCAAATAAACGTCAAAGCCGTATTTATGCTGGTAATTCAGAATGGCGCAAAAGATAGCGTGCCCGCGCGCTGTCAAAGAAGTCAAATATCGATTTAATTAAACTAATTTAATGAAAAAACGCACAAATAGGTACAAATTGTTAAACTTGCTTCAAGTTATGAAAAATATCTTATGCTAATATCTTATGCTTTTATTAATTTTCAAAGCGCTGGTGCTAGCTGTGTTCCACTCTCAATATTAAAATACCGGCTCGCTTGTATCAGAAATGATTTGGTACATTAGTTGCAACTCGGGAAAAATGTTTTCCAATTTCACTAAGTTACGAGCAAATCCACTTAAAACTGTCACTGTACGTCTTTTTCTGCTGAGAATAGTGATCCCTTACCATTAATCACACAATGGTAGAGGTTTTCTTGGAATAATAATGCGATGGGCCCCAAGATGATTCTGCATTCAACTCAAGTAGCAGAACGAGATTTCAACACTTAAGTTTAAATTCTTAGAATCATTGTTTGGTCTAATGTTGGTTATAATAACTGGAATCAAGGCCCAATGCACGCAAATAATGGGGAAGCCAAATTGGGAAATCCAAATTCGGTCACCCATCCAGTGCAATCGACTGATATGCGCAGTCGTAACTGCAGTCTACACTACAAGCACCTCACCTAAATGTACCTCGCATAATTTAGATTTATTTATTGGTATTATTACCAACTACTTTCTAATTTTTAAGGGTGTTATTATTCATCAGAATAATCATCAAAAACGTAATTACCAGTACCAGTGCAGAAAATAATTACATTTTTTTTATATGAATAGCGGACAAACGAGCTGGCGGGTCACCTGATGTAAAGTGATTACCGTCACCCATGAACACTTTTAGTACCAGGGGCACCACCGATGCGTTGCCGGCTTTTCAGGAACTTATTGGTTCGCCCCTTGAATAACCCCATATTTGAACGAGCGAAGCGAGTTCTCTGAGTCAACTAGGGCGCTTGCCTACTAGACAGAGAAATGTGTCCGTCTAAATGTCTGTCAGAGCCCTATAACTTCTGAATTACTGAATATTAGAACGTGAAACTTGGTTGAAAATTCAGTTATATCCTGTACTTGAACAACAAATACTAAAATTAGATAAATGTTATAAAGAAACGAAATTATTTAATTTTAATGCGCCATCTATTAGCATTATTGTGAAGCTAATAGCTTCACTATAATGCTTCACTATAGATGGCGCTGTGTCAGTAAAACAGTTTTATGTCAACTATTATTTTTTTTATTGCGTCTAATGTTAAAAGTTAATTATTACAATATATAATTAAAACTTTTGGGAATTATGGGATATCGCGAGGTCTCAGTTCGGGGCGAACCACTAGTGTAATTAAATGGGAACACTATCGAAGGGAGATGATTCCACAATTTGGTAAGTAGTACGTGGAAAAAAAGATCTGGAGCAATGGATGGTCGAAGTGCTCCAGGCACCCAGGTGGTGAGGCACCTCACCACATTCATTGGTCGTTTTGAGCCTACGTTTGGAACGAAACTTTCTTAGAAACTTCTGTTCTAAGCGTTATAGTTCGATGAGGAAGACCTTTTTCCAGTCGATTGCGAGAAATGTAAATAGAATAGTGCCGAATATCCGCGACCCTGATCCGATGAAAAACGGCCGTTTGTATGATAACGGCCCTGTTGCGTTTTATCTTTGTTCCTCTTATGGAGGCTGTAAGCGATATATTTGGAGGAAAAAAGGGTCATTTATAAGCATAGTTGTATATCAATAATGGCCGATACCGTTGGGATTTTTAAGGCCTCTGGAAAAGTGTCACTTTTCTCTGGGTTCCATTTTGAGAGATTTCCTCATGATTTTTTCCTACCGTTAAAGCAAATGATATTCAACTGCTTAAAAGAAAGAAAAAAATATTTTATTTGATCAACACAATTGAAAAATTATAAAAAAAAAACTAAAGCATAACTCTAATATAAAATTAAATCCAACTTAAATAAAAAGAGCAATTAAATGGTCAAATAAATAAAACGCTTACTTTTACATTCAGAAATTTACCGTCCTAAAGCTAAAATGTCGTTAACTAGGAACCAAAACGCGGGAATTAATAAAGTAATCACTCGCTTTTATAACTAGTACACGACGTTTTTCTTATTGCTATATCAAAAACTACAGCAGTAAGGAGAATACCGCATTCAAAAATCGTATTTGGCAAATGTTGGTTAACGATGTTATAGCTTGAGGATGGCGGAACTGCGTCCTGGAATCGAATTCCGAACTCTCCGAAAAGGAGGTAGGCTATCAACCTTTCAAATACTTACATAAATCCTATTAATTCTATTATTAATATTATAAATGGAAAAGTTTGTATGTTTGTTACTCAATCACGTCGCAACGACAGAAACCAATTTGGCTGAAATTTGACACAGAGATAGATTATATATAGTCTGGAATAGCACATAGGCTACTTTTTATCCCGGGAAATAAGAGAGTTCCCGCGGGAATTAGGAAAGCTTAATCCACGCGGACGAAGTCGCGGTCATCAACTAGTAAAAATATTTCCTGACTTGAGATGTATCATCAAATTAATTATTAATTAATACATTTGGCTAAGCACAATAATCAATGCCAGATGCTAATTTGATCTACAACATTAAACATTAAACATATACCTACAAGAACGATATAATTATTACGTCAGCAAAGGTCTTAAGTGGTTAAGTTTACACATCAAAGGAAAGATTAGACAAGACGAAGTGATGTAACAAAGCATTACTTGTCGCTTTAATCCTGAGTTATGTATGTATGAGGTCTTACGGTCTGACTAAGACACGATACAGGTCTTTGCGGATCCCTTAAATGATACCTTTTATTCTTTCCTGTCCCTTATAACTAGCGTTGCCAGATGTCCCGTATTTCCCGGGACATCCTGTATTTTAGGCATAATTTAAAATGTCCCGGCGGGACAGGCTATGTCCCGTATTTGAACTGTACTTCGTTTTTCATTATGAAATCGATTCAAGTATTCACACACGTAACATTCGTAAAAAAGCGAGTTGATGACCGCCTATACCACAGATTAGAGTAGTTTATACCTAACTAATTGCGATTATAACTGTATTGATTTTTGGAGATATGTTAAAACGAATAAAAATATGTTTAAACTGACTCGATCCTCGGAAAAATATAAAAACATGACACTAAATAATTTTGTTTTTTATTTGTCCCGGGTAAAAAACTGAAATCCCGTATTTTTTACCCATTAACCATTTGCCCCTTATAGCCTGAAAAAAATCTGGCAATCCTACTTATAACATAAGATAACTTTAGTATTAAATAAATTTTTATCCACAAAAAATCTTTAGGACTGGCTTAATGTATAGATAATAAAATATGTACCTATGGTGTCAATAATGTCATCTAGTTTAAACAGCGAATACGCATCGATCACGCTTTGTTAAGCAACGTTGAACCACACCGGTAACTGGATAGGTGGCCTATTAAAGAGATATGAATTTAACTTTTGCTATTCTTGCATGCCTATCTTCTTGTCCAACCAACACACTTTCGCATTTATAATCCTACTAGACGATGCCCGTGACTTCGTTCGCGTGGATCAAGGTTTTTCAATTCCCATGGGAACTCTGTAATTTTCCGGGATAAAATGTAGTCTATATTTTAATCCTGAGTATGAGCTCAGGAACGAAGTCGCAGTCATCTAGTCATCTATAGCATTATAAATGCGAAAGTTTGGGTGTATGGATGTTTGTTACTCAATCACGTCGCAGCGACTGAACCGATTTGGCTGAAAGGCGCAGAGATAAATTATAGTTTGGAATAACACATAGCTACTCTTTAACATGGGAAATAAGAGAGTTCCCGCGGGAATAAAAAACCTCAATCAACGCGAACGAAGTCGCTGGAATCAACTAGTAGTAGTAGTAGTAGTAGTAGTAGTATTAATAAAGATTAGTTAGAATTTTTCATACAACTGAAATTTTTCCTAGCCTTTGAGAACCGATGTGACAAGTGTGTCTTCGTAAGTGGAATTTACGAGCACCACGCATTGCAGTAATGCAGCGCTGCGGAAAACTTACACGACATAAATTCGAGACAAGAAACAAACGAGTGATACAGAAAATGTATGTACTTTAACATATATTTCGATTTATTATACATTTGGGTAGCTGCCATAAAACTTCCAAATGAAAAACATCGTGCACTTTTTCTTTTAAAATAAAAAGGGTCCTAAAAAATCGGGATAAAAAGGACCCTTTTTCATTCTCTAATATGTGATGTTGTGTGTTGTAATGTTCAGGTGTAATTAACATTTTATTAATATTATTCTTATTAGCCATTATAAAAGAAGGGTCCTTAACGAAAGCCGGATCTTATTTAATACTAGAAAAAAATTATACAGTCCAAAAAGTTTGTGAATTATACCAGAAAAACCTTGATTTCATGTTAATATTCAAGTTGTAATTTTTGAAACACGTTATTTTACACAACATAGAAATAATTACCCTAGCCCCGGTCGTTTCATGTTCACAAGAACATAATATCTTGGTATAATCCGTACCGCAATGGACCATAAAACCTTCTCAACATGCATCAGGGGTACAATGAAACCGAATATTATTTTGTAAATAGCCTCACAGACGACCGTTTCAAATGATTTAGTATGAATATTAGGTACAAAGGATTTTGCAAGTTTGACGTTTCTTGTTCATAGTTTTTTTTTTTCAATTACAAGATGGGCAGTATAGATTCAACCCATACCCCTAAGCGGTTTATACACGCCATCGTGCCGGAACGCTAAATCGCTCGGCGGCACGTCTTTGACGGTAGGGTGGTAACCGGCCACGGTCAAAGCGTCCCACCAGACCAGACCAGAGACAATTCAGGAATTTTAAAATCCCTAATTGCCCCTGCCGTGAATCGAACCCGGGACCTCTCAGTTATGAGACCACAAAGCTCACCACTGCCCCAGGGAGGTCGTCTAAAAGGTTTTTCTTTATTAATGAATGATAGTAAGCGCTGGGATAGTTTATAAGACAGAATTCGTTGACCTAAATCGTAACTCAAAAATCGTAACTAAGCTCACATTAAATTAAATCCAAAATTATTTATTTACCTTATGTGCCTATTCAACGATTTAATGGTGTAACAATGGTGACAAAATAGTCTTTTTCAAATTACTTATCAATTAAACAAAAAGACGGACCCAGGACGGTTTTTTAGGAATTGCTCAAAAACTAGCCAGTCTGCGAGCGATAGACAAGACGAGACATTTCACCTATTCCCTGCACGTTCTATACAATAATGAAATGTTTTCTTATCCCTTTGTCCAGCAACTGACGTCAGCAATAAATTGCATGCGAACGACGCCTGACCGCCTCAGTGGACTTAGTAACCGCAGCAACTGAAATCGCTTCATTAATTTTAATAAATTGTCTTATATTGTACAAAGATTGTACAAGATAGAATTATTATTGTTGGTTTTGTAAACTAGCTATATAATTGCAGTAACCCTAACAACTATATTCCTGCAATGGATAAATTAATATTAAATATATAAAAGGCAAAGGTGACTGACTGACTGACTGACTGACTGACTGACTGACTGACTGATCTATCAACGCACAGCTCAACCACTGGACCGATCGAGCTGAAATTTGGTATACAGGTAGCTGTTAGGACTAGACATCCGCTAAGAAAGGATTTTGGAAAATTTCAACCCCAAGAGGGTTAAATAGGGGGTTAAAAAATCGAACCTAACGTGAGCGAAGCCGCGGGTTAAAGCTAGTATTAAATACTATCTTTATACTGAGTTGGATATTTATACGCGAGTTATTTTTTTTTTACCCTACCCTCTAACATTGTCAGAGACTGTGTCTACTTTATATTTTCGTTATCTACTCGTTCATTCCAGCAGTTCTCGCTTTCATGCCTCTCGTACTTGTATTCTTCATATGTGTTCTTTCTTTCATCCATCATCTTTCACACTATGGGTAGAGTTCCCTTCCTAATAGCTGTAATTCGGGGATGCGTATTGTTTTTATTACGCGAGTTATTAGAGTTATTAGAATACATGATGTATTTGGCGCTTACTACATTTTCGCGCGAGTTTTCGGGTATTTCATCTATCGCGGTGATTTTGTTCTGGCATTCTGCACGTTGTCAATGATAATACATAATTACTTTGCAGAGTCACAAACTGTAATTGGCCCAATAAATCCTGTACAGACCGCAATTAGCCTTGCTTTATAGCAAAAGAATGCAGTAAGAAAGTTCATTTCCGCGCCCGCACGGAGCACAACGGGCAACCGCGTTAATGGAAATTGAATGAAGCACCTAATGGTTGTTCTCACTCGTTCCCAGCTACTACTGAAATTGCTGTTCTTTTTTTGAAACTATAACGATGACAACGCGAAACATAATAGGGATGTTGCCAATCAACCAGCGACTCTTTACTTTAGTAACTTTAGTACTGACGTTTACGTCAAATCACGCGCATAGTTCCCAAGCTTGCCGAGCTTGTATGAAATTGTGAACTGTGACATCGTAAATGAGATTTCAAAGTCTGGATCATCGGCGCAAGGTCGCTTGTCTGCCGGTTTTCTACAAGATATATTTCGGAGAGTGTGCTCAAGAACTATTTAATTTACCACCAACACCATTCTACCACCGAACCGCCAGGTATCGCATAAATCTGCATCGCTATGTGGTCATAATTCCTCGATGTCGTACTAAGCGCTTCCTAGTTCCTAATACGCACTGCAAAAATTTGGAACGCCCTTCCAGATTCCGTTTTTACAACTGTGTAACTATAGCTCGGTTTCTTTAAATCAACAGTGAATAGGCATCTTCTATATTAAGAATGTGTTCACTCGCAAAGATACCAGATTTAAGAAGATCACTCAAAAGAAACCTTCAGAGTTAAGTGGGATTCACAAAAACAAATCAAGGCTTCCAAACTTTTGCTACTAGAAATTTTGCTCATTAAGTGTATTCCAGCAACAGCTTGCTCAAGCCCTGATACTCCCAGCTCCAAGCTGAACACGTACTTTTGTAAAGCAAACTGGCGTAGACAAAAGAAAATGTAAGCTGTTCCAGCGAAAGGAGTATGCCCTTTATGTCCCATACCAATTTGAGCACGGACTAATTTCCCTCGACTAAGCCACTTTATTTTCTTGAAAACGTTTGAAGTTAATTGTCCGTCTTGATGGAGTTTTAATGAGACTTTTAATGAAGAAAATGTTTCAAATATTTGTTGCTTCATTTTTTAGTATCATTAATGAAGAGTCTTAGTTATATGCATGATCACTAAATCCCTTTGTTTGGAAAATACATCACGTGTTATAAACAATATCGTCATCATTTATTATCTGGACTCCATTTACAATACAATTCATTGCCTTAGGCGCAGGCATGCAACATTAGCTCCCCGGGGCACAGAAATTGAAATAACAGCTAGACGCTGTTAAAACCACCGTTAACTTTATAATACACTAGCTGATGCCCACGCCTTCATCCGTGTGGATTCAGTTTTTATTATCCCGTGGGAACTCTTTGAGTTCCGGAATAAAAAGTAGTCTTCGGTTAGGCTCTTGCAGTATTACTTTTTCTTTTTACTCTTTACTCGGCTTCCTAGGGTCGTACAGGGATGTCATAACCTTCATATAGTTTATATTTTTATTATTGCAACACCTCCTGCTGTCTTATTTTTCGTGTTTCTTAGCCATAAGGTTGTCTAGAAGAGATCGCTTTTTAGCGAAAAGACCGCCTTTTTGTACTGACATAATGTATTCTGTTAAGTTTGCTTTTTTCTGTTTGTGGTGCAATAAAGAATAAATAAATAAATAAACCTTCCTCAAGGAAGGAGGCTATCAAGCAAGCATCCGAGTTTAATTTAAAAAAGTTAAAAGTTATGCGCTCGAAATCACCGTAGTACAAGAGCCAATGTTTATTATAATTAAATTGGAAAGCAGCCGCCTACCGCGCACCGGTGGTTTGGGTATAATCAAGGGTAAAAGCCAGGCGAGATTGAGTAAAAGCCTCCATTATATTGGCGGTGTATTTTGGCGGTGATGACGCGGACGCGTCATTGTCTTTAATAATTAAATTTTGAGTGCAATTTTGCACATCGCTGTTGCGTGAAACGAAACTCGTGCAAGTACATATAGCTATAGCTTTTGTGATTCTTTTTGTGTATTATGTTTATTTAATGGACTACCAACAGATTCCAGTTAATTGTTGGCAGTTACAAGGTATCTACGAGTAAATAAATTATATTATGTGGAACACGCCACAAGTAGTTTGCACCACACAGATTTTCTCTTTTGGCGGATTATAACGAAAAGTAATGAATGAATGCTGTATATACATTTATTGTACACCACATAGTACAGAGAACCAAGAAAAAACAGCTACAACTGTGTACCATTTCCCACGTTCCGGCAGGATTTTTAAAATCCTAACACCACAAATCTAAAAACTAGTATATTTTCTCTTATAACGTTTTGATTCGTAAAATATATTTATATACTAGCTTTTGCCCGCGGCTTCACTCACGTTTAGTTAGATTTTTCAAACCTCTATTTTACCCCCTTAGGGGTTGAATTTTCTAAAATCCTTTCTATGCAAAACAGCCCGATCCTAGTCTAGTAATTTGAGTTGTGCGTCGATAGATCAGTCAGTCAGTCACCTTTTGCTTTTATATATTTAGAAGAAGACTATTAACGAGAGGTAAAGGTTTAAGAGGTAGATTCACAAGGTACGACGATATGAACATTGAACATGTACATAATATGAAGGGCATAAATATTAAAGAACCGGCGGCGGCACACCGCCGCGAGGCTCAGTGCACCGGCTTCCGACTCGGAAGGTAGGTAAATATTATACTCCGTTTGAAATTCAGAGTTTCAGACGCTCCACCCTAGATTCTGTTCATATTATCTCGCTACACCTCCCTGGCACAGTGGTGAGCGCTGTGGGTTCGATTCTAAATAAAAAGCGGCCAAGTGCGAATCGGACTCGCCCATGAAGGGTTCCGTAGCAGCAATTGCGGTTTACGATTTAAACTACCTCGTTCAAAAAAAAAACTACTCACTAGATTCCGTTCAATCCAATTTTCAGTGGAAGTTTGCATGGTAATGTACATCATATATTTTTTTTAGTTTTATCATTCTCTTATTTTAGAAGTTAGAGGGTGGGACACACATTTTACCACTTTGGAAGTGTCTCGTGTTAGAAACCTCAATATCATTTTTATAGACCTATCCAAAGATACCCCACACGAATAGGTTTGATGAAAAAAAAAAATTTAGGAGTTTCAATTCTAAGTATGGGAAACCCCAAAATTTATTGTTATTTTTCTATTATTGTGTGAAAATCTTAATGCGGTTCACAGAATACATCTACTTACCAAGTTTCAACAGTATAGTCCTTATAGTTTCGGAAAAAAGTGGCTGTGACATACGGACGGACAGACAGACAGACAGACAGACAGACATGACGAATCTATGAGAGTTCCGTTTTTTGCCATTTGACTACGGAACCCTAAAAAGACATCGTAAGAAAACCTGCACACCTGTGATTTCTACATAATGTTCTCAAAGGATCGTGAAGTCTGCCAACCTCAGCTACTGGCTTCTATATGCATGGATAGACCTTTTAGATCCTATTAACAGTTAATGCACTAACGTTGTTTGTGTGATAGAGATTCGTGTGGAGTGTTTGATTGAGCGTGGGGTTGACAGGGCGTTATTACATTAAAACTGTGATATAGAGATTCGGGGAACTTTGATATACGCACATTATCGTATATTAAAATGACCCACCATTACTAATTAATAATTAAATTATTTAAAAGCCTCAATAGCCCAACGGTTAAAGGTGTGCCGGAACGCATAAAAAACATGAGTCTAACATTAATCAACGAACAAAATAATCTTATAATAATTTCCAACTATTCCAGTCAATTTAAAACATGAACATAATATAATTAAACCTACTCTTGCGACGGAGATATCCTACGGGCATTTGTCCATTATGAATATTGCAAAATAATATATTCTCATGAACTATGAAAATCTTGTACTGAATCCAGAGGAAAATGTTCGAATTGGAAGAAGTTTTGGAAGTTAAATTATAATAAAAAAACTTCACTCAGCTCGTCGCCTATTAAAACTTCGCGAAAGTTATCACGATACCGAAATTCGCTGCATATCGATAATGGATATATTCGACCTCATTTACAGTTGGAAAATATATTTTGTACGAGTAAAAAGAATATTTTACTTACTTAAAAAAATATTTTAAATTTATTTCTCAATGTTAGCTTTTTAGGGATCCAAAGTAAAACAAGGAACGTTTAACTCAAGATAGAGTTAAAACGAGACAGATTTATGTCAGAGCATATTTGTGTCTCGTTTTAACCTCTATCTTAAGTCTGAGTTGAGTCAGAGCACTTTCTATAGATCTCAGCATCAGTTTATGTAGTCCTTCATTCTATGCACATTTTATTTAAAAACAAAGTTGGGTACAGTTACAATTTGTTATGCGTATGAAGCGAGTACCTATTCAAACTTAAAAAACAATAATTTTTCTTTTCATTTTACCCTGAAAGTGAAAGTTAGCATGTAAAAAATGAAATTTGAGAACTTTCATTTTATTTTCAGTTGAATGTCAAACCGGGAGATTAAGTCAAGTTCGATGTCCACTGTGACCCCTGAGCCATAGTGAGTATCGTAAAACTGTTGTAAAATCTGAAAAAGGAAAAATTATTAAGTCAAGCACGTAATATAAAATTATTACCAAAATTATCACGACTATAAAGTGTAAGGCGAATATCTTACGAGTTTATAAGCTAATAATTTATTAATATAAATGGTAATATATTATTATTATGTTTGAAAAATGAATGCTTGCTAGAAGCGATATTGATAGAAGCTTCAATCCTTACTAATATTGTAAATGCGATAACGTGTTTGGTTAGGTATTTGATCTCTGTTCTTGCAGCTACGGGGAAACTAGTTAAGGACTTTGAGAGTGATAAAGCTACTTCTATCTTGGAAAAACGAATAGATCATGGGCAATAGATAGTTATAGATTAGGGGTATGTGTACACGCCTTACCCCTTCCAAACTAGCCCGCTACCATCGTAGACTGCATCATCACTTACCATCAGGTGAGATTGCATTCAAAGACTATCTTGTCATCGAATAAAAAACAGATTCGACATAATTACGTATACAATATCTAATAGAGCAATACAGTAATCGATAAGATCGATAAGTCCTGTCATCAAATAAAAAAAAACAATATACTCCTTTTTCCACGCAGTCGTATACTCAAACTCAAAATTATTTATTTCATGTAGGCCAACTTGTGGCTCTTATGACAAGTCTAGAATCTAACACCGGTTCGGAATGCTGATTCTGCTAAGAAGAGCCGGTAAGAAACTCAGCAGTTGCTCTTTTCAAAACAAAAAAAAAATGTTGCAATTTGTAGCTTATCTATCTTGTGGACAGCTGAAGCAAAGCAGATTGCTTCCAAGCAACTTTGTCATTAAGGAATTCGTTAACTGTGTAATAACCTCTACTTAATACATGTGTTTTTATACTCTGTTTAAATTTATGTAATGGTAAATCTACCAATTGTTTCGGAATCAAGTTATAAAAGCGTACACTCGACCTAAAAAAGTGTAGTGTTGATACTCGTAGCATTCAGATAGCGTGTCGCCTCGATGTTTCAACGTCACCCTTTCTTGCTATACAGGGTTACGGAATTTCCTCATTTCACAGTTTTTCACCTCTACTCATTAGTTTCGCTTCCGCTTCGTTCACGTTGCTTTAATCCTGAAAACTATTTATTTTTGTTGTCTTTTATCTACTTTTAAACCCAACGACGAAGGAAAAAGATGGGTATTATTTTTGACAGTTTTTATATTGAAATCTCTGGACAATTGCTTTAGTTATTTCTAAGATTGAAAGTAAGCCAAAAGGTCTTTATTTAGTGGTTATACATACACCTGACCTATTCTAAGTATGATTAGAATGTACACAAATGTATAAAACATAATTAAGTTTTGTCTGTATTGAATAATTTTTCATTTATAAAGACCATTTATTATCGTGAATTGTAAGCACGTGTGTCTGCGTGTACCGTAATAACTCATCATTAAATCCTTTATCCAAATGTCTCGGCTGGTTCTAAGCCATGATTTATGTGTCCGACTGAGCATAATACTTCGTCTAAATCAAAATTATTGCTTTAATAAAAAACAGTTTTTTTTTCAGCTTTTTAAAGAGATCGCACATTGTCCTAAAACTCACAGAAAGACTAAGGTGGAATTCCTATTTCTATACAGTCCATTATTGATTCATTAATTCACTCAAACCATCGCCAGCCCACTTGGCAAAGATCTCATTTCAGAATGTGTAGTATTGAAGCCATAGTCCACCACGCTGGCCTTAATATGCCCGTTCCTGGCCAGCGGTCCCAAGACTGGCCGAAAAAACGGTGGTTTGACATAGTCCAGATGCACATACCAACGGTCTTCAAAAGACCGGTAAAGATCGTATTTCAGAATGAGTTCAGTTGAAGCCATAGCCCACCATACTACCCAAATGCAGACTAATAGACTTCTCACACCTCTGAGAACAATATGGAGGCATCCAGGTTTCCTCATAATGTTTTCCCGTCAAAGTAAGTAATATAATTATTGCTTAAAACTAACATCAATACCAGAAATCAGAATGCGTGCCTAGGATAGAACCCTGGTACCTTCCCCCTCTCCCCAATCTCAACCTTATTTAACTTTGTACTCATAAATTATAATATCAGCGTTCAGATTTTTTTTTCAAAAACCTGCAGCAGTGAGTACCTATTTGCTTCTACGACATAATAATTTCCAAATTTAATTTAAAAATTTAAAAATTGTTATTCTTGTGTTATAACTTGTATCCCATGTCGTATTTTCTTTCTTCTTTCTTTCTTAAAAGTCTAGCACCGATGAAGCTCAGTGTCTACTTAATCATCGAACAGAAAAACAGAGATATTATTTTCTTTGAAATACAACACTTACGCGTTTGCGTTCAGAAACCGCACTCGTTATTTTGAAAAGATACTACAGAACAGCACTCATTATTTGAGGATTTAGAACGAAAATACAAAGCGGGAAGTTCTCAGTACTGGGGAATAATTTACTCTTTCAGAATGATTCTAACTAAAGAATTCGGAGGTATCCTATTATGCTTCTTTTCCTAAATCCCATTGTTTTTATGTGCCTAATTAGGGCCTGATTTCGTTTATAATATTATTATGGTACCAGGGTCGTACCTACTTCGTATGTCTGTACAATCCGTGATAGACTTGCAGTAGATAATACTTACCTTTTAAGCCTAACTTAGACGGACATAGAATGTTTATTATCCCGGAAAGCTGAAGTTAAAAAAAAAAAAAAATATTTATTTCATGTTGGCCAACCTGTAACTTTTATAACACGTCAAGACTCTACCACCGGTTCGGAAAGCAGATTCTGCTGAGAAGAGCCGGCAAAAAACTCAGCAGTTGATCTTTTCATAAATTTTACAATAATCTAATGTACAGCAACATAATATTACAATGTAATAAGTTATTACACTATTTTGTGGGCAGCTGGATGCTAAGCCAAGGAAGTTTTACGCATTGTTTGTACAAATTGGGAAGTCCAGTAATTCCTTCACGATAAAATTTTTATAAGCGTACAATTAAAGTAATCCTATTCATTAATTATTATGAATCCTATCCTATTAATATTATAAATCTGAAAGTTTGGATGCGTGGATATTTGTTACTCAATCACGTCGCAACGACTAAACCGATTTGGCTGAAATTTGGCACAGAGATACCTAGACTATAGTCTGAAATAACAAATAGGTTACTTTTTAACCCGGGATTATTTCCCAGATTCCCGAGTTCCCGAGGGAATAAAAAACCTTAATCCACGCGAACGAAGTCGCGATAGAAAGTAATAAGTCTTAATCCACGCGGGATAACTCTTCAGGCTTCAGCCTGTAAATAATATTTTACTTTATTTTTCAATATTGTAGTTATTTAAATGTATAATAAATGCAATAAGCCATGGAGATAACGAGCCCCGGCCGAGGCGTCGCCACAATCACGTTCCGCCTCATCTTATTACGGCCCCGGGAAGGCGGGAACTGAGCCTGGTTATTTTCCATCAGATCGAATATTTTGCAGCCCTTCCAAATTGGCGCACGTTTCAAAAGGATTTTGCGGCGTATTTTAGTGCTTATTACGGCCGGTTCATTTTACCCACTGATACAATGTAATTATTTAAACTATTTCATCAAATTGTAGGTATCATTACGTACGAAAGGTTTTTGTGGCCTATTTCTTTCAAAGAATACAAGCTGACCCGCCTGAGGTTCCCACGGATTTTTTATTCCGTAGCTTTTGTAGAAATTCGAATGTGTTTTACTAAAACTCACTTCAAATAGTGAAATATCAGCTAAGAAACGACCTATACTGAAGGAATTTTTACCAATGGATGCTTGATTCTGCTAGTTAGTGAAGTTGTATAGTATATCCACACCTTAACTTACTCGCAGTTATAATTCTGCATCATTGGTCTAGTAAGTAGTTAACATGTTCGATAGCGGAAAACGAGGTCCCGGGTTTGATTCCCGCTTGAAGCCAAATAATGTATTCTGTCAAAAAATTCTCAATAGTAACCTGAAGTTAGGATATAGGCGGCGTGTGACGTGTCATCTCTGTGCTTCAGCGAGCACGTAAAGCCGTCGGTCCTGGGTCTCTCTTCATTCGTGTCGGGTTTCCGTTCCATAGGACTATGAGAGTGGGTGAATAGAGAGTGCGTCTGTGTTTGCGCACACACTTGTGCACTATAATATCTCCCGCGCGGATGGCCAATCTCTGTAGATATTGGCCGCCATGACCGTTGGGAGGACCCGGACATTACTCGTAGTTTTAAAAGAATTACTCATGGTTTAAATGGGATGCAGATATCTTGCCAGATTCCTCCTTCCACGTAGAGACAGATTGCAAATCACTCTCTTCGAGATGCTTCATTAAACTTTGGCATAGTATCCTACATCCGGGGGTTAATCAAGAACATGCACAACGAACTATAAAGTCGGTAATATGTAGTCACTTAACATCAGGTAACTTCTACGACTAAGTACTCTTCTGATGGCTATTCATTAAAGAAAGAACTGAAAACCTCCACTTTCTGAATCCTAACTGCTTTCGAAAGACCATTGAAAAACACGTTCCTGTATTTAAAATGGGGAAACTCGAGAACAAAGTCGTAAAACTTGCCATTTACGACCCCATAGCCGGTACAATATTTGTTTGGTGTTTTTCCCTTTACTTTCTACCCGCCTTTTGAATCTTTCTTATGGAACACTGGGTTTCATGTAAAAGTTTTCGTGTTTACTGTTTGCTCCTAATACTACGTTTTATTCATCTTAGCTTGATTCCGGTACAAATACGTTTCATTTTAATACACCTACAATACTTATTTCCAACTTTGAAATAAACAAGTAAATTCATATAACTTTAGTAAAGACTAGTTTCATTAAGAGTGTCCATAAACGAATTAGGTAGATAAAGTTTTAAAGTGTTTCAAAATTCTAAAAATTACCTATAATCTTCCTTAAACACTTCTCTGAGAGGATATCTGTAATGTTAGACTGCTTTGTGACTGTAATGTTAGACTTAGAGGAACCCTACAGCGACAGAGAACAGTCACACTTAAGGGCACGATCTTCGGCCGCAGTAACTTGCAAGCAATTGAAGTGAGGTGCACGAGCCACTTTATTATAAAAAAAGTAAAACAGTGATGATAAAAAAAAAGTAAACTTTTTAGAGAAAAATTAACGGTAAAATATTCTTCTAAAAGCTTTTGCCTATTTTTTGACTTTTTTATTTTTAGTTTAACTTTAATATACTATAAATACAACCTGAAAAACAATTAAAAACTACACTGTTTTCGGAATATTATTTGATCGAGTGAAGTTCAAAATATGCACTTTTGAACGGTAAAATAATTTAGAACGTGTATTAAACTACAACATATATTTTTAACCTATCAAAACAAAGAATATTTGATTGTTTACTATTGAATCAAAAACAGGCTGTCTTCGGAGATCCTGCCGTTAAGTGTCGAGCCCCTCATAGTCCGCCTTAAAGCTATCTATGTACCCTAGGGCTGGCATATTAGTATAACAAGTGAAAGGTCGACTTTTTTAATCAAGAGTTTTGTTCGTTGTTAAGTCTCTGATGTCATTAGAAAGCTTGTTTAAGTCGATCTTATTTTTTGGTTAAAGACGATAAAGGAACTCACGCATACAAAAATATTATGGCTAAGTGGGAGTAGGACATATTTATTTCTTAACAGGATTCCGTTTTTAGTTGAAAATAGTAATTTTCTTATTAAAGTCGGTAATATTTAAATTTCACTTACAAGGATTTTCAAATTTTTTTTTATAAATAATTAGGGGTGTATATTTATAGATAGAATCTGAACTTGGTGTACCAGGATTTATCGTGGCATCAGCATTTTTTATATTATTAATAAGCAATAGTACTTTTGCTCTTGCACGGAAATTTCACTTACAATGTCATCAATTTTAAGAAAAACTTGGTGTGCCAATTGCCATCGTGGCAAAAAGTCTATCACACCTATTTAAAAAAACATTCAAAAAAGTTTTAAGATACCTGAAGCCTTAAAAAGCTGGTGTGCCACCCCCGTACCTCGGAGAGAACGTGAAGCCGTCGCTTCTGCGTCTGATCTATCATGAGATGCGGACCCCTAAAAATATTTACACACAACTCTGTGTCAGCCGTAATGACTGAAAACAACATGAAGCCGCCATGACGGTCATCTCAAGGGAAATCAAGCCGGGTGATTTGACTGATACGAACTGATCTATCTCGGGAGAAAAATAAAACATTAGCCGATTTTTTTGGCGACGTTATTCCATTCGCACAAAACGCTCTTTAGCGGTGACATTTTCTTAAAAGTTTGTTTACATTAAACGAACTTCTTTGTAGACTTCTTTATGCATGTAGCCTTAAATAAAGCGTGCTTGTATATAAAATCAAATGCGCTAGGTCGTACTTTGTCGTTGGCGCACAGCCGTGCGCCTCGATTGAATTAAGTGAAAATTGCGGATGTTATTCTTAGAGTTTCTAACTATTAGTGCATTATCATGTCGCGTAATATTTCAAAAGTAAAGTGTCGACTGGCAAGTATCTTCCACAATTTCTTACGGAAGTTAAGACTTGCAGAAATTGACTTGATGTGATTCTTAGAACATTGCTTCAGTTACTGTTACTTGCTAGAGCTAACTTTTGTGAATTATATTACTTGTGGACACTTTGCTTTAACTTGAAGCGGTATCAGCCAATTATTATTAATCTCTAACCATAGAAAATGGCAAATATCATAATCCTTACTAATATTATAATTTTCGCAATCAATTTTTCGCATGGGTATAGTTGAGGACCTGACGAGTGATATAGGCTACTTTTTATCCCGGAAAATTAAAGAGTTTCCGCGGGGTTTTAAAAACTAAATCCACGTGGACGAAGGGTTATACGCATATATGTAGATAGATTATAAATTTTAATAGCATATAGGCTAATTTTTGTCCCGGAAAATAAGAAAGTTCTCAAATCTGAAACAAATCAGACCACGCTATATAAAGATCTCAGCCTTATATTAAAGGCTTACATGTTAGCCGACTCCACTAGTAGACTATTCGCAGTATGAGCTAGTATATTTTGTCGTAGTCTCCAATAACAGAATTGAATGTTGGCTTTGCGAACATCGGGGGAACTAATATTTTTACAACCAGACGTAACCCAAACACGAGAGCTATCTTATAAGTTTTATTTACTTTAACTTTCGTTTTAGATACGGCACTATTACTTATATAATAGATAAAATATTACTTAAATAAAGGATAATGGGTAGTTGTGTATGGGCCTCATACCCAAGACTGTAACTTGTTATGGGGTACTTTGATTAATCCTGTCTGAATCTCTTTGAGAAAAAGATTTGTTCGTTAGAAGGACTGATTTTTCTTAACAATTAATTCATTAATTAGTGTAAACTATTAATCTAAGGGTTGAATTTCTTTCTTCTCCAAGTGAATTCAGATGTCTTAGGATTAATTAAACTACTCTATAAGAGTAACAAATACCGAAATACTTCACTTGACTAGACTTTGTGTCTGGATCCACACTCACCCTTACTTAAAGGAGAATTCCTTTATCTGGCAGGAAGCTTTGACTGTGGCAAGTTACCATATGGCTTTACGTTTCAGTAAGTTTTAAATTCGAATGAGTTTAATTGAAGCTACACCACTTCTATGTGAGCCGACTTCTTTAATAGATTTTCACTTAGGTACCATGACATAAAATTGCAGTCAAGGCCTATCTCGTATTCGAATAAAATATATAACCCACCAGAAGATACCACGTAACTACAAACGTCAGTTCGAGATATTAAAAAAAGTTCAAATGCACCAAGATGTGAGCAATTTCTGTATCTCATTTAGATCTAGAAACAATAATTTTGAATCCGAAAAAACAACAATGTCAAAAAAATCATCCACGTGGACGAGTTCTTAGGCATCAGCAAATTTAAAACATAAAAAATTATGTTTATTAAACAATAATTATTATACTATATTATATTTTATACTATGCAGGATACTACTAGTATTACGTACTCGTGTGTATAAGTTCAACTTTATTCTCTACGAAAATGTTCCCACATTAATGTTGTTATAAATTCCTTTGACGCGACATTTGTGGACAAGTTGTGAATACAACTTTGATTCACCGCCGTCTGCTGCAAACTTCCCAGCAACAGTTCCGTGTACCGCCAAACGGCTAATAACTGAGATAACCAACTAACAGCTGACTATCTGATGCTGTACAATCTTTTATGTAAGTAAGTATATTGGAGTGAAACTCAAGCTGGGTATTTGACAATTTTTTTTATTTACTTAAAATAAAGGTTTTTAATATTAGAACACAATGTCATTTTTCTTTTTTTAATATCTTAACTAGTCTGGAAAATATAGAGCTTTAAAGTTTCCTGTTAGAAAAAGAGAGCGCTATTGCAACATGACGTCACGATTAAGTAGCTCCATATAATCTCCGTACAAAACGTTTTACACAGAGACGGGTATATGTAGTCGCTTTATAACTTATTTGTTTTTTGACCAATTTATTTTCTGTTTTTACAAATGCTATTCTTACATGTTACATTTTCGTTAATGAATATTCGCATTTTGACAATAGTCAAATACCCAATATTTATTTAAAAAAGCTCACGTTTTCTAATAAATATGTAAGGGCGCTATTTAAAAGTCTTTCAAAGAGCCAGCCAGAGGCAAAGTTGATTAAAAAAAACCAAATTACAAACTTATTTCTGAGATATTTCTAAAGGTACAAATTGCTCTTTCCATCAATTTACGGTATGAAAAGTTAGAGAAATTACGTCGGCGCTGAAATTCATTGATAGCGCAGTAAATGTATGCAGCACCACCATTGAGCGGGCAAATTGACAATTTCGCCAGCATCCGATGTTCATCTGCGTAATTTACCTCCCAGTTTAGGTGAGTAAATGTTAAACGTTCCTTTATTTTCCATAACATTTTGCATTCTCTCCTAAAACATCCTATAGGTTACTCCTATAAAACAAGGGACCCTTACCTGTATTTAGATAATTACTAGACGATGCCTGCGACTTCGTCCACGTGGATTAAGGTTTTGTAATTTCCGCAGGAACTCTTTAATTTTCCGGGATAAAATAGCCTATATTTTAATCCTGGGTATGGGTTATCTCATTTCAAATTTCAGCCAAATCAGTTCATTCTTTGTGGGGTGAAAGAGTAACAAACATACACACACACATACAAACTTTCGCCTTTATAATATTAGTGTGATAAGTTTCGCCTTTATAATATTATAATAGTGATATCACACTAGTGATAGGTTTGTCAGTCTGGCTAATTGACTGTCCGTCCGTTCATGTAAAATAAAAGATTGGAAGCCCATCTACATATAGACGGAAGCACCATCGCATTTATGAAATACTGTTTTCTCCTATCCTGTAGACAAAAAATGCAACATGTTATATTTACGTATAAATATTTTATTCTGCCTACCTACAGAATATCCTTGAATATAAAAAAATATTGAAAGGCTATAAAACAACTTTGTAACAATACATTTATATATCTTTCTACTTGTCAACAAAAGGTTCTACCAATATATTCTGCCTTAAGATGTTTATCGCATGCTTAGAGCGGACATTTAGAAACAAAAATACATAAATCATGATTCAGTCATTCTATTTTCGTACGCTCATTTGAAAAAAAAATTATACATATTTTAGAAATTATTAATGTACTTATGAAAATTTTGTGTGCTGCTCTGTGCACTATAAATTATATAAGACCTTATTTATTCAATCTTCTTAGCTTTATTTAGCTTATAGCTTTATTTTTTACTAGCGGATGTGAATTTATCCTCGTGGTTTTAGATTCCTTGAAAGTCCTTATTCTTATTTAATCTTTAATTTTCCTTTCTAAGAAGTTACTTTTGTGTCTTTTTCGAAATTTGTGTCTGTATCGATAATTTGACATTGATCGGTTACATGGTGGTTGGTTTATTGTATTAGTTCAGCTGTTGTATAGTTAATTTTTGCAGTTAAAATATTGATATGGATAGAATTGGGGTTATAATACCACTTTTAAAACAAGTTTTTAGAACAAAAATAATCAAAAAGGCTTTTTTGTCAACTTATGACTTTTATTTCACTGTCTTATCTATCACAAAATATGTAACGTTGAAATATCTATGACTCAACTGGGGATTTCTGCCAGAATATCACACCGATATATCCCGAATGGTAGTAACTATATGTATTTGCTATCCCAAGTTTCCCAATTGTGAAATTTTTGACGAAACAGAAAACAAGTGGCGTTGAAAAGGCCTTGTATTTTTTTCATTGTCTCTATAGGACCTACTGTTCAGTGTTCATTGTTGGTTTATATTTTTTATTTTCATTTTTCAAAAACTTTTCGTCGGTTGTTAAATAATTCAAACCATTGCGATCGATGCTCCGATCTGTCTTTTTAACAATTAACTATCACTTGCTATAACGGTGAATGGCATGCCTGAGAGTTCTCGATTATGTTTTCAAATGTGTGTGAAGTCTGCGAATCTGCACTTTGTGGACCATATAACACAACAACAGCCTGGTAGACTATGGCCTAAACCCCTCTTACTCGAGAGGAGATGTGGGCCGAGTAGTGGTAAATCGATTGAGATGAATAAATAATCATAAAATTAACTTTTTTCATATAAAATGTGGCCTATATCACTCGGACCGTCATAACAGATAAATATGTCGAAACCTATATCAACGACAACGTTAGAGTGTAACTACACCAATCGATTGATCGTCGATCGATGCCATTGATCAACGTAGATCGATGTCAATCGATTGGTGTGCTATTGTCTGATCGACGGATACTGGTTGATAAAATGTTGATCAAGCATCGATCGACAATTAATCGATATGGTTGTGGGCTCTGTAATATAAAATGCCAACGCTGCGTCCGGGACTATTCAGTAGTGTAACCGATCGACAATCCATCGATTGGTCTGGTAGCCGATCCTTCCATTCTGCTATCGATCGATTGGTGCGGTAGTACCCTTAATTTCCGTACAGTTCCAATGTTTCATCCTCCGAACCATATCACGTGGAATGTCCATTACGCTTATCAGTGCACTTACAAGCGCTGCATAAACCCTAAATCGCCTATTATTGTACTACAAGGCGCAATGTAGCGCTGGCCGGTTGCCAGAAGCCCGCACTTAGGTGTACATGTAATGTGTTAAGTGCTCCGAATCCTAGATGACACTTCAGATGTGTAAAACTTCATGTAAACTTGTAGTATACTACGCCCGTAGATCGCAAAACTCTTTTTTTTTTGTAAGCTGTATGTCTCGGGTGTTATCACTGCCATTAACCTATATATTATATCTATAAATATATAAATCAATTGCTGTTCGTTTGTCTGGCTAAAACTCAAAAACGATTTGACCGATTTCAATGTTTTTTTTTGTTCGCCTTGATACAGAGGTGGCTTAAAAACAAAAGTAGGGAAAAATCGAAAAAATTAAAAATTTGGTTATGCTGTGTAGGAATCATCTCTTCTGATTAATTTTAATTGATGGCGGAAGCAAAGCCGCGAGTAAAAGCTAATTCATAAATACAAAAACCCCCATAATAATCGTAAGTCCTGTTTAAAAAACCAACGATTAAAGATTTTTTTACATGTTTTGACAGTTTAATATATTGACAACGTCAAAACTTATCGTTTAAAAGGTAATTTATAGCATAACTTTATTCATCAACGACGTTCGACACAAAAACTGTGCGAACGTCGAAAATCTTCGCTTAAACGTTATTTAACCAGCGATGATGAAACTAGCACTTAGTCGAGTAGGTTTACCACATGAGTAAAGACTATTCGCATTATCATTTTTTTTTTTTGGAGTTGAGTGACACATTAGTTTTGCTATTAATTGATAAGCTATGTCGGTAATTTTGATCCTTCTACGGATCTCTCCAATCTGCATGTCTGAATTGATCCCGTAGGAATACTCCAAGCATATTGTTTGACAGTAGTGGGACATTAAATGGGTCCATGATGAACATTTTAATTATAGATATAGAGTCTGTTTTTGAGTACTTTCATTAATATGCAGAAGATCTTCCCGAGTTTGACGCCATTACCCTTTGATCCTTGCGCTTCGTTAGCGAGCACGTACATTAAAATTTATATTAAAAGCAAGCAAGCTTTTTACATAGTTTAAATTTGAAATTTTCCTTGCATACGGACTATTTTTAGTAGTATAGTAGTTTTATTAATAGCCTTTCACTATTCCATGAATAAGCATAATCTCGATAAGTAATTTTCGGTTTCGGGCTACCAAAGGATAAACAAATAATTATTTCGAATTATCTGAATACAGCCGTATTTCGTTAGCCAAACTGAAGTTAACAGCTGGAAGAAGGGAAGGGAAGGGAATCCATGTAGGTATAAATTGATAAAAAAAATTATGTTTGCCAAACTGTGACTTTTAAGACCAGTCAAAACCTAACGACTTCCCTGGTGCAGTTTTAAGCGCTATGGTCCTACGACTGGGAGGTCTTGGGTTCGATTCCCGGCGGGGTCAATTTGGGAATTTATAATTTCCGAATTATCTTTGGTGTCGTCTGGTGGGAGTTACTACTCTACCGTCAAAGACGTGCCGCCAAACGATTTAGTATTCGGTACGATGGCGTGTAGAAACAGATTAGGGGTATAGGTTGAATCTACACTGCCATACCCATGTTAGCCCGCTACCATCTTAGACTGCATCGTCACTTACCATCAGGTGGGATCGTAGTCAAGGACTATCTTGTCGTCGAATAAAAAAAAGATTCTACCAACGATTCAGAAAGTAGATTCTCCTGTAAAGAGCAAGCAAGAAACTTGGTAGTTGCTCTTTTAAAACTAAAAGTTATAATGTTGGTGTAGCTATTTAGTTTAGTCATTAGTGTAGTTATTATACTAACAGAGCTCTGAATGTTTACAGCTGTTTTACCACAGTACCCTTATATGTCGATGCTGAAAGTTGTGACTTATTTTATTCAGTCTAGCGCGAGTAATAATGGCATCGTAGACGCTTAAAAGCAGTATATCGGTTTAATTTCAAAGTCCCATATAATAAAAATTGAGCTTTTTAAATTGGTTCCAAGGTGCTGGAGGTGGGAACCCATATTGGAAAGCGCAATGTTACCAGATTTCCCACTAAGCGAAAGTTTGTGTGGGTGTGTGTGTGTGTGTGCGCGCGTGTGTGTGTGTGTGAGAGAGAGAGAGAATGGATGGATAGATGTTTGTTACTCCTTCACGCCACAATGAATGAACAGATTTAGCTGGAATTTGGAATAGAGATAGCTCATACCCAGGATTAACACATACGCTACATTTTATCCAGGAAAATTAGAGTTCCCGCGGGAATTAAAAACCTTAATCCACACGGACGAACTCGCGGGCACCGTCTAGTCGGTCAATGTAGAGAAAAAAGATAAGTTAACACGGTAAAGACGACGACGAAATTTCATTTCAAAATAAAATATTCTAACAACGTTTGAGCCAATTTTAGGGAAAGTGTAACTTAGATGTCACTCAGTAGCAAACTTGTGTCATGTCGAGTGACCTTAAACGTGCAGGAAGATGGTGTGCGTGACCCAGATGTGACGTCAAGTGTGCCGGTTTAACAACGCGACATTTCTTTGATGTTTTATTTAAAGGGTTTGCTTAATATATTCCTTGTAAAGTTTTTTCAATTTTTTCTGATGTCCTCGCTGATGCAGTGGTGAGCGCTGAGGTATAAGATAAGGTGGTATCTAGTTTAATTCCCAGCAGGGGTAATTTGAGAATTTTTATTTTTATTCGTCTATCTATGAAGAAAACCTTATAATTAACAAATTAAATTAAATAATGACTAAAAAAATAAAAATCTAGGTCGGTTCAAATCATATTATTGGACTTGTTTTTTGAGTGAAGCCTTTTTTTTGTAGAAAGTTAACATTCTAGCCACAGAATTTAGCCAACGAACGTTGAGAAATTTCTTATTTGACAAAATAAGTATTTTGCTATTTTAGTAGGTACTTCCAATAAAGTAAATTGAATTTGAAGAAGCTGCCAATTCCAGAAAAGTTTTGGCATAATTCGACCCAATAATAACAGGCAGGTATAATAATTATAATTATTTGCTAATCAAAATATTCAATTACCGTACTCAACTAAATTCGAGAACAATTTGATTGCTTTGCTAAACGTCTAGTCACACAGACCACACCGTAACCACTGTACAACGGCAAAAATTTCACTTGACAATTTTGTATGAAGTTAGCAATCATAAAGTCGCTTTATCACAGCTATTTTATTGATGATTTGTTTAACAATCTTTTAATAGTGTATAACCGATGACTGAAACTTAATTTTCGATAGTTTAACAATTGAAGTAAAGTAGCTTAGTGACAGCAAAATTGAGCCTTTGCCACATTTACATTCGTCCAATTCACTGTACATATGAGTGTGTATTTCCAAGTCAGTCTATACCTAGTTGTCAATTTGAAATAAGGCAAGGCCCTCAGTGGAACATGCACTTCTAAGTTATATAGAGATTATTTCCTATCTTATCTCACGGTCTACTGGCCCTTCGGTTTTCAACACTGTACAGAAGAATGGAACTACGCGTCATTATGAAATATTCAAACTGAACAACTTTCCCCAAGGAACATAGGTCGAAATATGAAAAAAAAAAATTGGACCTCCCTTACAAAATCGACGACCAGCTGATTGATTTATTATGGGAGGTCCAAAATTTTTTTTCATATTTTATGTTCTTTGGGGAAAGTTGCTCAGTTTCATATATTAACCTCTTTCAGGGTTGATACCCTCCTTCTGTTATACGCTGTAGTATATTGTGTTTATGCCACTATTTTCTTCTCAGCTTTTGAACCGCTAGTGGAGTTTTACTTTTCCCATTAATTAGCCTAAACGATTTTTTTTTTAATAATTGTAGTGTGGTTGTATTTGTGGCATGTCTGAAAGAGCCCCACGAAAAACAACAGTATATTTTGCATTATAAACGTAGTTGAATAAACCCCGCAATATAAGTCTATATTATTTCAGGTCGCCCGTGCCGTAGGCCTAGTTATTTGGCTAGCAAATATTTGAGGCATACATTGTAGGGAAAAAACAAACACGTTTAATTTATCATGTTTTAACAAGCAACTTTTATGCTGATCTTATAAATGCGAAAGTTTGTATGGATGTTAAATTAACTTTATATAATTAATATTTACATACCGACTCCGTGATAGTTTGCAACATGATAGCGATGTTTTTAAACCATCAAAAATGCACGAAAATGTCTGTTTCCAGTAAGATTCGCATGCAAATTTATACACGATCGGACGCAGAATGAATACCGTAAAATGTAACGTCCAGCAGGTTTAGTATAAGAATTAATTCGAATGATCGTATTAGTATTCGATGACATTAGCGTAAAAGTAAATTGAACAATAACTACATTAGTTAGAGCTCAATTTCATGTACGCATTCTAATACGTTTACTAAACGGATACTCGCCAAATCAAAATCGGTTGTACTGAATTTGTGACTTTAAATCAATACAGTTAAGGTTCATTTTACTTTGACGGTAATTTCATCGAATACGATCAATCGAATTAAATCTTATACTAACACTACTTCTCGTAGGTACCTACTCGTACCGGAACTATTGAAACTACTGAAACTGTCGGAACGGCTCCGGAATTGCATCGCTAATATTGGGATTGTCATTAGCGCTTGAGATCTAGAATTCTATATGTATATTGAATAGCCGTAACTGCGGCAGTTCCAAACTAGTGCTGAAGTTTGTTACTTTGAAGAGCTCTCTAAAACTGTTTGACAATGGTACAAAATGTAAAGTCTTGGACACACAAATGGCGGAGCTCCCCGATTTATTACGTCACCATCAGCATCTTGTGATCCCAACGTACAACTAACAACAATATAACACATAGCTTTTTCATTATTATTCATTTACTTACTTTTCATTTTATGTATTCATTAAGTATCTATACTGATATTATAAAGCTGAAGAGTTTGTTTGTTTGAACGCGCTAATCTCAGGAACTACTGGTTCGAATTGAAAAATTCTTTTTGTGTTGGATAGCCCATTTGTCGAAGAAGGTTTTATATAGGCTATATAACATCACGCTGCGACCAATAGGAGCGAAGCATCAGTGAAAAATGTTGCAAAAACGGGGAAAATTATCCATATTTAAAATATATTCTTTTAAAAACTTCTAAATCGCGATCATAATAACAGAAATATACGCGGACGAAGTCGCGGGCAAAAGCTAGTATTAAAATATACGAAGGGCTTATTTCACCATTCGCAAGTAAACTTTAATCCATCAATGAAGTTCTTGCGAATACAAAAACTCTCAAATGTCTTTATTTGGAACAGACTTCAAAAAAAGGAGGTTATCAATTCGACATTCGTGTTATATATATTCGTATTCTTGAAACTACAAAAATATTATGATATACCTAATGTATGGGCTTCCAAAAAAATATACAGTGTATGTATAAACATACATGCACTAAGTGAAAAAGTCAGGTGCATTGGTCTCCAGAGCGCCATATACATACATACATACATACATACATAAACACAATACCCTCCTTTGCGTGCCGCAGTTGGGTAAAAAATATATCGCTTTCGCGATCGTACAGACCCTAGCCTTAAACTGGAATTATTCGCTTTTTACTGTTCTCAGTTTATGGGAAACCATTCGAGTCATTAATTTTCGTAAGTGTCAATTAAGCAGAAATGGGAGGGAGAAAATTGCCTGCAATTTCTTTATAAATAGCCAATAGAATTACTGTTTTTAGAATTGCTACTAAATTATTAATACATCAATTTTCTTTTAATAAATACCTATAACATTTTACTAACGTTCTACAAGAACGTATTCGTATTTATAGAACGTTAATAAAATGTAGGTTTTTTAATATTCCATTCGTATATTAAAAAACCTACAGCCATCATAAATTATTATCTTGAAGATATTTTTAAGTAAAGAAAATAATCTCGCAAACCGATCTAGAAATCCCGAAAATCTTGTTGAAAATCAATTCGTTTTGTTGGAAAAAACATCACTCACCAAGAAGTGTCTAGAAAGTTGCATCTCTTCCATTAACCTGTCTGGTTTAAAAATTGCCTACTTTTCCGTTTTCAACTTCAAACTTCAGTTTTTGCTACTTGGGAACTAGTAACTTTCAACATAAGTCTGGCTTAAAAATTTTGTAGGAACTTTGCCGTGAAACTTGATGACTAAGCTTCTTTATAAAGGTTTAGTTTTCTTTTTTAACTTAACTGATTAATTAGTAAGGTAAAATAATAATTTAAAAAACAGCCAACTGAGTCATACTCTCTAGTACCTATTAGGTTTTTTTATTTTTAAAGATACTAGTTGATGCTCGCGACTTCGTTCGCGTAGATTCAGGTTTTATAATTCCCACGGGAACTCTCTTATTTTTCGGGATAAAAGGCCTATGTGTTATTCCAGACTTAAATCTACCTTTGTGCCAAACTTCACCTAAATTGGTTAAGTCGTTGCGGCGTGATTGGGTAACAAACATCCATCCATCTATCCATACATCCAAACTTTCTCATTTATATTATTAGTAAGATTACATATTTGAAAAGGAATGGCTGGATCGTAAAAAAGGGCCGAGAATACTCTAATCTGCCAAGTACCCTTCTCTATTATTTCTCTATTTCTTGCATTGAAGTTTTTTCATAGAAACGTTTCGCCGTGTTAATAAAACAACAATACAATCGCACGCTCTAGGGCGTTTCAATATACGCTGCTACATATTGTATTTCGATACATTTTTCAGGTTGCGAAAACATTGTGATTGGATTACATATGAAATACGAAAATGCTTCGTCGATACAAAATATGACTTCTTCGTGAAAGGAACAAAACATCCTTCGACTAACTCAATCCAATAGCCTCAATAGATCAACGGTTAAAGGTGCGGACTGAAAACTGGAAGGTCGCAGGTTCTAACCCCACCCGTTGCACTAATGTCGTACCCAGTCCTAGCACAAGCTTTCCGCTTATTTGGAGGGGATAGGAGGATATCAGTCAACTTTAGCTTGGCAGATACTTCCTTCAAAAATATTCAAAATGTAATTTTATATTTATTAAATATTCAAAATGTAATTTTATATACTAACATAATAATAAATAGTGTAAATTAAAAAACATCCCCGACATTTGAATGTATGGCAAGACTATATGCGTTATACCTGACATCTAGTTACTCAGTTTTCTCCATCATCAGATCCCTTATTTAGATCCTTGTCTTGAAAAGAACTCGAAGTAACAGAACACCAAACAGTGAAAGTTTGTAAGATACTTTAATCAAGTAAGCAATGAGCTGATGATCTTCAAACGCCACAATAGATCTTCATAAATTAAAGTTAAGATCCATCTCGGTCATGTCAGCTTTCAAACAGAAAAAACCGCATCAAAATCGGTCCATTCATACCGACATATAGGCCAAACTTAGAACACCCCTCTTTAGGTCGGAGGTTAATAAAATAGTATGAGTTAAAAATGTCTGTACCTGGATTGAAAAATGTATACCTACGTATCCAGCACTTTTTAAATAAAGTTAAAATTTTTATGAAATAACATAAATAGGAAAGAGTTCTCGTGAATAGAAATAGACTATGCGCTTTGCATTGAACCTATACTAGGTTAGTATGAATTCTATAAAATTTTACTTTTGTGGCATAAAAATACGTTTCAATATTTAAAAAAATACTAACAATGGAAGTTGCTTTAACAAAAATACAAAATATTCGTATTTTTGTGCTTGCCGTCAGGTAAGATCGCAGTCAAGGGCTATTTTGTCATTGAAAAAAAAAAATCTATTTCTGTAGGAAATTTCATTGAAAATACTCGTACAATCAGGATTAAACAAAGGTGCCATTGTGGTGTACCACAGAGTGAGAATAGAAGGTAATGAGGTCACAGAGAGAACGCCATTGATTGACCTTACAGACTATAGACGTATTCACGATTACCTGTCGTATCAATGGGAAAGACTAGATGCATATTCAATAAGAAGGGAAGTAGTAATCTTCCTCAAAATTATTGGTAACTATCTATTACCTTTATCAACAAACAAGCACACTTTCGCACTCGAGTTTCTATACAAATATAGTTTTGCTTCAATTTAGAAAGTACAAGTTTAATTGATATCAAAAAATCATGATTGTTTCCCACTGTATTATATTTGCAAAGTTGTATATCAATCCAACTAACGACGATGTAAAATTTTAAAGCTAGTTAGATGTATTTAAAATACAAAAGATTTTGGCCAGATTTAATCAAGGATATCTAAACAATTCCGTAATCCCTTAGAGAAAGAGGTCACCTAAATCTATATTACCACGTTGAAGTTCTCATATCTATTAAATCAATTCGTCCCTGTATTATTTAGAAGTTGTAGAACTTCGCCCTATTCCGCAAGAAGTAGTTCAGTAAATCGATTGGGAAAACTGGTACACAAAACAACTCGCAAAAGTAATCTGAAAACTAAAACAACTCGCTAATCCTAAATCGTTATCCAGTCAACGACGTTTATTCGAACCGTAAACACTTAGAGAGGCCATAAAACTGCACAGCTGTTTCGGATTTATACCTGTTGTCGACGTTAAGAGAAAATAAGGCTTTCAGATAAACAACTAGATATAAGGGCCGACCCACATAAAATACATGCGTTGCGTTTAAATCGCATGACATGCTAAAGTTAACGGTCGACGCGACTAAAGTGACTTACTATGCTACCGTGCAGCGTAAAGTGATCTTTTTTCCGACAATCGTGCATTTTGCTTTTTTATTTTATTGCAACAAGGTAATAATTGACTGCAATGTCACTCGATAGTAAGTCACGATGCAATTTAAGTTAGCATAGCAGGCTAACTGGGAAGTGGGTATGGCAGTGTTTTAATTAAACTCATTCACCTCATCGGTTTCTACACGTCATCGTACTGGAATGCTAAATCGATTGGTGGCACGTCTTAAAGATTTACTTAATTTTTAATTTTACGTTAATGTCACCATTTTATTGTTGCACTCTTTGTGCGCTCTACATAATGTTCTAAAATTCTAAAGAAGTTTGGTTAAAATACATGACGTCTCATCGCGGGAAAGCACGCCGCAAAGCTTGACGCAAATCTTTACGCAAATATTTGCATTGCGACAGTCGCCGTTGCTTAAATGTGTACCGGCTCTTAAATATAAACATAGTACCTAATCGTACATATAATAAAAGTAACAGATGTAGTGGAGGAAATTGAGGAAAAAACACGAGAAAAATTTATTTAGTCCCTAGTTGATACCGGCGTATATCTTATAATCCGAAGAAAACTCTAGGATTTTTTGGATTAAAAAGGAGTTAATGTGTGGCTCTGGTATGTAAGTTAGTAATATGAAATGTTTCGTCAATATGACAGAACAATTGAAATTTTTGAAAACGCGTACTAAAAACGTGTATCACATAAATATAAAATTAAAAAGGGACAGCTCTGATTTATTGATTAGGAAAATCTCTGATTTTCTGTCTGTCTTCTTTTACAAACATTGGCTGGAATGTGGCATAATTCGCTGCCGAAAACTTACCGCTTTCCCTTAATCTATACACCTATCGCTTTCCATTATATTTCGATTTTTTTTAAATATATAGACTAGCGCTTGACTGCGATCTTACCTGATGGTAAATGAAGATGCAGCCTAAGATGGTACGCGCTTGCCTAGAAGATGCCTATTCACTCTTGATTTAAAGACACCTACGTAATAGTTCGAAAAACGGAAGCCGGAAGGGCATTCTAAATTTTTGCAGTGCGTATTAGGAAGGAGGAAGCATTTCAGTTATTTTTTCCCTGTAAATCAAACGATGTGTGCGATGAACTCCAATCGGCGATCGGATGTTTTTATCGAAGGCCCAATGTTGCCAAAACAACTCCGTCGAACTCTCACACATTCAATCAGGAAGTGCTCAATTATTCGCTCGGTAAGTTTCGGAAACGGTCAAGGAAATATTTTGTTGGTACAGAGAAGTTATCAAAATAAATACAAGATTGGATGTTCCAAAAGTTGGACGTTGCTCTTCGGATAATTTAGTCTCTGTAAGTCACCCGCTAGCAAATAACATTACCTATACATATAGGTGAGGTAGTTGGTAGGTAATAATAAGTCATCCTTACTAATATAAATGCTAAAATGTGTTTGTTTGCTGCTTTGTTGGTTTCACGCCGCAACAAAGCAACGGATCAACGTGAGTTCTTGCATAGATATACATAGTTGAAAACCGGGAGAGTGACATAGGCTATTTTTAAAATAAATCCACTCGAGCGCAGCCGCAGGCATCAACTAGTGATGGAGTAACAAACATACACATACACACACACACCCATCCGCTTTCACCTTAGGTCGCATAACAACGCGACAGTATAACACGGCAGCAGCGCGGCAGCACCAGATGGCTTCTCAATACAACTAGTCGCGCAACGATAAACTTTTCAGTATGGAAGTTAGCCGCTTCTGACCAACGCGACAGTCGCGCTGCTAGTGACCTAATGTGAAAGCGCACTCAGGGTGAAAGATCTCGTATAAATGACATACGCCTTTTAATTTCCATTTTATTAAAGTTATGCGAAAACTCGTCTGTGAAAGTAATTTTTTTGTCGTAAAACCAGTCTTTAGAGAGAAAACATAAAAGTTGTAAAATTGCTACAGCATTTTGGGGGTCCGTTCGCCATATTTTATGTGCTGTCTACTCCGGTTTCCAGCTGCAACAAGCGCTTAACTGACTTCATGGATTCCGCACATTTATTGAGGCGAACGTATTTGAAATTACATAAAGTTACGAGAGTTCGACATGCACTCTGGTCTGAAAAGAATCTCAGCTACTTGATGTTGGTAAGAAAAGAAAATTAAGAAGCACAAAAATTCAACCGGACCTTATTTTAATCAAATTCTCACTGATTTATTAACAACTAGATGAACCTCGCGTTTCTACAATTTTCCGGGATAAAATGTAACCTATATGCTAATCCTGGGTATGAGGTAATTCTATACCAAATTTTAGCCCAATCGGTTCATTCATTGTGGCGTCAATGAGTAACAAACATACATGTTATTTTTTAGATTCATTTATTTCCTCCACATTACACACAATATCATAGGATTTTACATTTGAGTATCAATATTTCACAACTAATGTGGGGACTGGTGCTTAAACTAGGTAAAACCTGTGTTTCAAGTCACCAGGCCCTTTCCCTTAAAACTAAATGTTACATATTATACAGTAAACAACGGGAGTAATGTGCATGGATATAGTGGGCAGTGGACATTTAAGTTTCTACTTACATTAGTTTAATGAAAGGTCTCTTATATATTTTTAAATAATGAGTTGTAGGCCTTGAAAAGCAATGAATACCTACAAACGTTGAAGTGAAATACAAATGGAACCTTATTATATTCATATTCTTTTATTGGAAGTGGAACATTTACTAACTCCCAATCACCATCAACCTCAAAATAGCAATTTCATACTTGTCAATGTCTTCAAAAACGTTGTAATGGGATTTTCCAATAAGCAACATTTTACATAAACTCAGAGCATCGCATATTATCATTTTGAACTGCAATTAAGTCACCAATAACCAGGACAAACGGTGAAATCGATTGAGTAGGTAGAGACGCTCGATTCGTCGCAATTTGGCAAATGCACGAATCGCTAAAAGTGCTAATGGACGGTGATCAATCAGGCCGTTTTGTGAGCTTTTATTCCCAATCGAATGTTCAATTTATTTAACAGTGGGTAGTTATGCGTTTTTTATACGGCCGCTGCGTAAATAAGGTGTTATTACTTGAACAATTTACGTAGGCTATGTTATGTTAAATGATGGTAAGTGAAACTGAAGATGCAGCCGAAGAGGGTACGTGCTTACCTAGAAGATGCCTATACACTCTTGATTTAAAGATACCCAGGTTAAAGTTAGTTGGAAAACCGGAAGCCGGAAGGACATTCCAAATTTTTGCGGTGCGTATTAGGAACGAGGAAGCAAAGCGCTTAGTGCGAGATAGTAAAATTTCAACCACGTAGCGGTGCAGATTTATGCGGAGCCTTGCGGTTCGGTGGTAGAAAGTTTATGGTGGAACTAAATTGAATAGTTCTTGAGCACACTTTCCGAAACGTACCTATCTGCTATATGTTATGTAATAGTAAAATTAATTGCTGGTATCACCACTGCAATTATTGCATGGAGAGTTCACGAACAATGAATGGGAGAGATTCTTGAGTCGAGATAGCGTTAAAAGTACGAGAAAAAATGCCAAACATCAATTTCCATTTTACGAACGCCATCCTAAACAAAGAGCCAGAGATGCCAGTCGTATACTTAAAATTCCTCGCAGCTTTCAGTTTCATTACCTGTTGAGCACGTCAACGTAATTAATTTCTCGCGGAAAGAAATTAAATGTTCCACTGAAAACCGGTCGAGTGTAAATTGATTTTCAATTACATTCCTTTATAATAAGCAAGCAATGTGATCGAAAATCAATTTACACTCGACAAAAATCAACTTGGTGTCACGTCTTTTTAATTTTTGTTAATTTTCATTTAAAAAAGTTCATTTATGTCGAGTGCAAATTGATTCAAAAGTTCTGATAGTTTAAATACGCAGTCAATTTTTCAATGACACCGAAAAAAGAGTTTTTAGGTAGATTTATGACGTGTCGTAAGAGCTACAAATTGGCCAATATGAAATAAATGGATTTTGAATTTGAATTTGAATTGTCTAGCTTATGGTTTGGACCTATTTGAATGCAGTTTTTTAAAAGTTCAGGCAAAGAACTTCTAAAAAATTTTAGAATAGAATAGAATAGAATAGAAATATTTTTTATTCAAATAAACTTTTACAAGCACTTTTGAATCGTCAATTAATCTACCACTGGTTCAGAATGCCTTTCCTGCCGAGAAGAGCCAGCAAGAAACTCGGCGGTTGCTCTTTTCAAAAAAATAAAAATTTTACAATTGTTATTGAAACTATGCTATGTATTCAGTGCTTCCACGATGAATTTTCCTGAGTACAATACAAGTAAAAATAAATACAATACAAATACAAATAAATACAATCCAATACAATGTTAACACAGGCAGGCAAAAGCAGACCCATTCCCGTTGGTGGCACCCGCTCACGAGCATGACGCATGATCCAGCCATTGCTTCGCTCAACCATATTTGAGGGTAGATAAGTCGAGTTGTTATTTTTAGCATAAAATCCAATACACTATTAGGCTTTGCATCAATCAATTTTTCAATCATGTGTGACCAATTATTTATTTATTTTCTTATCCAGAAATAATTAAATCTCACGCCTGTTACTGTCACTTTAATGTCATTTAAATGCCAAAAGTTCCAAAACGTCATTATACTTGTCACTTTTGACAGTCCTGACAATCGCCTGACATACGCCTGACATTGACTAGTTGTCCAGACAAATGATATTTTTGAAGTTTTTTTTTAACCGATGCGTAATCACAAGCAAAGGACCATAGGGACCATAAATGCGTCAAAACAAAAAAAAAATATTTAGATAGAAGCCTTTTTGGATCTCTATCGAACTATATTAAAATCGTTCTGGTTAATTACACTCAAAAATAAAAAACCATCCTTTGATCGATGAAACCCAACCAGACCCAAAGGCCATAACTCAGCGGTGACACGGCGTGACGTCACGTGACACCAGCGCAGTGACACGTCCTGACGTGAGATACGCTCATCCCGGAGCTTAACTTATACGCGTCAGCTTAATTACAATCAGGAACTAGGAACTAAACTCAACCGTAAGTCGAGGGTTGTGAATAATTTATGTCTTTTAATGTAAAACGAGTCGCAGGGAGTCACTGGATTCAGTTGTTGAAAACCCTTCTGTTAGGTATGATCTTGATAGCGGTGGCATGTTAAGGTCCGGGGTTCCATACCATTCCTAAATCGGAGTTATGTGATTTTTTCAATTTGAACTTAGTAACCAGTTGATAATCTATCTATAATTATATAAAAAGGCTTGTCCTGACTGACTGATTGACTGACTGACTGACTGACTGACGATCAACGCACAGCCTAAACCACTGAAGTTAGAAACTTGAAATTTTGACAGTAGGTTCCTTTTATGACGTAGGCGAGCACTAAGAAAACATTTTTCGAAATTCGCCCCCCAAGGGGGTAAAAAGGGGGGTTAAAGTTTGTATGAAACTCCGTCATTTTTCGAGTTATACTCATGAAATTCGGTATTTAGGCTTTAAATTGAAAACAAAAAAGTACGTGCTTCACAGTTTTTAAAAATTCTACCCCCTAAGGGGTTAAATAGGGGTTGAATGTTTGTATAATAGTCCTTCGTTCTTCAAGTTATTTTTCAAGTTACGTTTATGAAACTTGATATTTTGGCTCTTGATTAAAAATAAAGAATTACGTATTTTACATTTTTTTTAAATTCTCCCCCCAAGGGGGTAAAAAGGGGGGTTAAAGTTTGTATGAAACTCCGTCATTTTTCAAGCTATACCCATAAAATTCGGTATTTAGGCTTTAAATTGAAAACAAAAAAGTAAGTGTTTCACACTTTTAAAAAATTCTACCCCCTAAGGGGTTAAATAGGGGTTGAATGTTTGTATGATAGTCCTTCGTTCTTCAAGTTATTTTTCAAGTTATGTTTATGAAACTTGATATTTTGGCTCTTGATCAAAAATAAAGAATTACGTATTTTACATATTTCGAAAATTCTCCCCCCAAGGGGGTAAAAAGGGGGGTTAAAGTTTGTATGAAACTCCGTTATTTTTCAAGCTATACCCATAAAATTCGGTACTTAGGCTTTAAATTGAAAACAAAAAAGTAGGTGTTTCACAGTTTTTAAAAATTCTACCCCCTAAGGGATTAAATAGGGGTTGAATGTTTGTATGATAGTCCTTCGTTCTTCAAGTTATTTTTCAAGTTATGTTTATGAAACTTGATATTTTGGCTCTTGATCAAAAATAAAGAACTACGTATTTTACATTTTTTGAAAATTCTCTCCCCAAGGGGGTAAAAAGGGGAGTTTCAATATTCATAGTTAAGACAGGACAACGTCTGTCGGGTCCGCTAGTAATCTTATAAACACAAACTGCGATGTTTTATTTCACTCATACTTATATACACTACTATTATAAAGAGGAATGATTTGTATTTTTATGTGTATGTATGTAATGAATAAACTCAAAAACTACTGGACCGATTTGGCTGAAATTTAAAATGAAGATAGATTTAAATTTTATTGCATTAAAACATAGGCGGGATCTTCAAAACTAATTCCACGCGAACGAAGTCGCGAATATCAGCTAGTTGATGATAAACAAAAATTGAATAAAATATAAGTGTACTTACTCAGTTTTTTTTTTGAGTCAGGGTTCCATGTTTTAATACTACTTCCATGTTTGGAAGGTACGAATACTTGTTTACATATCCGCCATGTTGGATTTTGTCATAAAGTCATTTTATCGGCAGGCGAAATGCTAAGGCGAAGTTAATGAGGCCTAATTTATCAAAATGAGTTTAGCAATTATGAGGGAAATATGAAACTACGCCATGAAAGAGGACTGATGGTCAATTTATTTTACGTCTTCAATTTTTCGACATTGAGAGCAACTGCAATGCAGTATTTTGCTTGAAGAACATAAATAAATAAGTAAATGAAAACTAAGTTACAGCACTCGTAGTTAAGTTACAGTAATGGCTAAATTACTAGAATTTATTCGCTTGCTGCATGTGCAAAATTCGCGCTTGCAAATTAGGTTAAATGTTCGTATTATGATTGTTCAGTTAGACAGTGTTCCATAGATATGAAAATATGTTACGCTATGCTTCCACTATTTACTTCATTGCTAATAACTATCGGAGTTAAAACCTCACCGTAATCCTTTAAAAAATGTATTGATAGTTCCAGCAATTGCTGTAGTTCAGAATTCTCCAGAACATTTAGATCTTCTAGAATATCTTACCGATTGTGTTGTAATCTATTTCTATTCATTTGAAGGGTGATGACAAAAAGGCATATTGCATATTAGATTCGTCCGCGTGGATTAATGTAGCCTACGTATTAATCCTGGGTATGAGCTATCTCCATTTCTTTCAGCCAAATTGTTTCATTCGTTGTGGTGTGAAGGAGTAACAAATATGCACACACACCGACACACACACATACACATACAAAATTTTGCCTTTATAATATTAATGTGATTAATTCTTAGCTTCAATAACTAGTTAAAAATAATAGTAGGTATAGTCGGTAAGGAATAGAACATAGATTAGAACTTTATTACAAGTACCTATTAGAAGTTTTTTGCTGGCTCTTGGTGGTAATTTGAATTTATACTTCATGCGAGACCAATAAAGCTTTAGCATAGCTTGTCGCTGTGGATTAATGACCTACGTCCTTAACAAACGTGGGTGCTCAAACAATTCGCCACAAATTAGCATGAAACCGTTATTTCCACAATGTGACTAATAACCGATGCGGTAAGCATCTGATTGAGCAAAAACAATTATTGTTCAATCAAAAAACAAACTTATCGTTGAGTAATTAAAACTGAACTTTGATTGGCACCGGTTGGCCAGTAAAAATAAGCATTTTTGTGTCTAGACCACTTTAATTTAATGTCATTGTGTGCTGGAATAATAACGAATAGTCGTGGTGTGAGATATATTGTCATTTTAAGCAAGAGCATGGCACAATAATAGTCGCATACAATTCTACCACTAATAAGTTAAATTGATAAACCGACATACGCAGGTATAATTTAGTAGGTAATTATTCAAATCAAATCATTAATATTATTATCATCAAACATGCACATGTAGATTGGTACATGTAATAACAATAATAATTGCTCACCAAAATAGTCAAGAATATTATTAGGATCAAAGTTTTACGAAAAAATTGTGGAAAATATTTTCAATAGTAATTACAAGGAAACGATGGATTGTCATGAACTGCTAGACATACCTAATGATTATTATATTCCTTGTAGTTAAAATCAAGTCTGCAAAGCTAAACCAAAAATAGAGGGACAAGAAAGCACAACTGAAGCCTCAATAACCCAACGGTTAAAGGTGCGGACTCAAAACTGTAAGGTCGCAGGTTCGAATCCCACCCGTTGAACTATTGCCGTACCCACTCGTAGCACAAGCTTTCCGCTTATTTGGAGGGAATAGGAGGAGTCAACTTCGGCTTGGCTAATATTCTTTAAAATAAAAACAATCTCATCTTGTATCAACACCACCTTCATCTTTAATCTTCATTTTCATTCTCCTAGGAATTGTCTCCGCAAGTAGGCGTTTTGCGTGATTTCGCTGGTGCGGCTCCCCTTCGGATCACTTCAGCCAGTCGAGCTCACTCCAGTATCTGACACCACCCAGGTCTGCCAGAACTTCATTCCTGCATTTAAACAGTAAGTGTCTCGTCGCCCTCCATGCATACTGTGCATAGAGGGCTATCGATGATACCTAGAATAAATAGGTGTTTGTTGAGCGAATGTCCAGTAATCCTACCTACAACTGTCTTTGGTTCGATTCAGTCAGTATCATCACCATATTAAAGCATCCGATAGCTTGAAACCACGGCTGAAGACTCCTACCAGACGAACATGATAGATTTTGGAAATTATGGTTAAGCGAAGCAACGGCTGGATCATGCGTCATGCTCGTGAACGGGTGACACCAACGGGACTGTGTCTACTTTTTGTCTGCCCGTGTTAACATGTATTGGATTGTATGTAGGTCTTAGGAAATTTCATTGAGGAGACACTGTATTCATAGCATAGTAGTTTTATAGTTTTGTTACCTATTGTAAAATTTTTTTTTTTTTTGAAAAGAGCAACCGCCGAGTTTATTGCTGTTTCTTCTCAGCAGGAAGGGCATTCCAACAAGTGGTAGATTCATCGACGATTCCAAAACACTTGTAAAAGTTTATATGAATAAAAAACATTTCTATTCTATTCTATTCAAAATGACCCTGCCTGGAATCAAACCGCCCACTCATACCTCCCACAGCGCTTATCAACGTCAGGGAGTACCTAAATTCTGTTACGTGGGTTCTGAGCGTGGTTCATGTTATAAGACGCAATATTTTTCTCGTGTGTTCCAAGTCGACGGGTCACGTGCCAAGCTCCGGATCCCCATCTCCGCAAACATCGCAGCAGCTTTATATTACATGCCGTTATTTACACCTCAGCACCCGTAATGGGCTTATTAAAGTATAAGGTTCTTCAATTTTGTATTTGCCATTAGGTACATTATTAGGATCACGCACTTAGCATTTTGTTTCCTCGTTTCTAATACGCACCGCTAAAATTTGGAATGCCTTTCCAGCTTCCTTTTTTTGCAACTAATTAACTAACAATAGCTGCGTGATTGAAGAACAAAACGGCAAAAAACTCTCTAGCATTAGTAATATTAATAAGAATTAGAAACCATTATTGTTGTTGCGCTTAGTAGGTATTACAAAGTGTTTGCATCCATTGGGGCATAAGGATGCTGTAGTATTGCGCCATCTCAAGTCGCAATTTTGTTTTGTGTTGTTGGAAACCGGTCAAGCTTTAGAATACTCAGGTATATATTCTAGTCGAGAGCGTGTAACGCTGTGTGCGCTCTTTTTTTAAATTCTATGTCAAGATCATCCTTGACTGCGATCTCACTTGATGGTAAGTGGTGATGCAGTCTTAAATGGTTGCGGACAAACTTGGAAAGGTATGGCAGTGTACATTCACACATACCCCAATGTTTCTACGCTAAATCGCTTGGCGGTACGTCTTTGATGGTAGGGTGGTAACTGGCCACGGCCAAAGCCTCCCACCAGACCAGACCAGAGACGATTTCAGAAATTATAAATTCCCAAATTGCCCCCGCCGGGAATCGAACCAAAAACCTCTCAGTTATAAGACCACAGCGCTCACCACTGCGCCAGGGAGGTCGTCAGTGCTACGTGCTCTTTTGCCCGCGGCTTCGCTCACGTTAAGTTCGATTTTTCAAACCCCTATTTTACCTCCTTAGAGGTTGAAATTTCACAAATCTATTCTTAGCAGATGCCTACTTCATAATAGCTATCTGTATGTCAAATTTCAGCCCGATCTGTCCAGTGGTTTGAGCTTTGTATTGATCGATCAGTCAGTCAGTCAGTCACCTTTTTCTTTTATATATTTAGAAGAAGCTTGTACTACTACTCGTACTTCTGTTAGATGAATATTATTTTCTTACCCAATCTAAACGCCGGTTAACGATGTGGGCCATTGTTTTGGTTTTGACTATAACACACATAATAGTGTATAGGTACCTATTAAACAACAAAAGAGCACTTTAGTTGGCTAGATGTGAGAGCAAAATATATTGGCGTGGTCAACTGCAGGCCGCTCGTATTTGCAATCTGCTCCAAACCACAAACAATAATACATTATTTTGATTTCATTAGAATCTCAAAATGTCCTGTGTTTGGTAGTAAAATTGCCGTATTATTTGGGAGTTTAGAGTTGCCTATCGGTATCTTAGGGCTCAGGGTAAGAATTTATTAAAAATTATAGCTTAATTAAAGACGTTGATTGTTTAGCAAAATACTTTGGCAAAATATAATAACAAGTGACAGACACGTCAAACTTATCCGTCGTTGTTGCGTCAGGGGTATGTGTGTGTGTGTGCAAGTGTGCATGTGCGTATGTGCGTGTGTGCGCGTGTGCGTATCAAATGAAAAGGGCTTGAATAGTTGAATTCAGTGTGATAAATTTCAAATCCAAGATGGCCGTCACCACAAAGTATATCAATTGTGCCTTTAATATTTGAAGAGTTCCCTCGATTTCTCCAGGATCTGACGACCTCCCTGGCGCAGTGGTGGGCGCTGCGGTCTTATAACTGGGAGGTCTCGGGTTCGATTCCCGGCGGGGGCAATTTAGTAATTTATTATTTCTAAATTGTCTCTGGTCTGGTCTCGTGGGAGGCTTTGGCCGTGGCTAGTTACCACCCTACCGTCAAAAACGTGCCGCCAAGCGATTTAGCGTTTCGGCACGATGGTGTGTAGAAACCGATTAGGGGTATGGGTTGAATTTACACTGCTATACCCCTTCCAAGTTAGCCCGCTACCATCTTAGACTGCATCGTCACTTACCATCAGGTGAGATCGCAGTCAAGGACTATCTTGTCATAGAATAAAAAAAAAAAAAAAGGATCCCACCACCAGATCCCACCACCCGATGACAATGGGACCACCTCTGCATTTAAAGTTTAATATTTTAACAAGTCTTGTCTGGCTTTGAATTGCCCTAAAATAATATAATTAATCACGCTCAAACGAATGTCAGTAGGTACCTATCTAATCAATATTTATATCCACAAATCCCAATAGCCTCAGGAGGCGGTTCGAATCATTCAATAGCCTGGATCAGCGTCTGTGAGTGAATGATTAATCTCGGGATTGATGTGTTAACGGATGCACAATGGAGATTTCAACAAAGATTATATTATTAGGTCAGTTCAAAGGCTTAGATGAATACCTGAATAAATAACCTGTCTACCTTGCACTATTTGTATAAGTATATACTTTCTATGAGCATTGTATGAAAAACGTTGTTTTATGTTAGTAAGAAATCTGAAAATAGCGTATTCAGAATCAGTTACTCAATCTATTGCAATAACTTTCTAAACCATGTTAAACATCCTAAAAAAAGGTTTTCTATTATTGCAAATACCTGTTCACAATTATCGATAGTTTATTATTTCAGTAGTTTAATTATAAGTTACGGTTCGATGTCATTTACGTATACGTGCCGTATTTGGAAATACGGCATTCCGAACCAGTGGCAGATTCATTTGACGATTCAAAAATAATTTATAAAAGTTAATTCGAATAAAAAATTATTCTATTCTATTCTAATAAATAAAATCAAAGTGTCTGTCTGTGATTTTAAAATAATTGCCTCCTAAGCTCACCTATTTATTTGAATCATAGCTTAATAAGCATAGCAAAATATTTAGTTTGTTTTTCTAGTCAGTCTGTCTGTGCGGGATAATCTTTGGAATGGATAAACTGATTTTGTCAAGCAGATAGAAGATTACATGACTCATGATTTCCGCAGAATTTTGTGTATGTATGTATATATGGCTTTATTTTATACTACCATCTAGCCTGTGGGCTACTGAGAATATTATTTTAACTTAAACTTCTACTTATTATTAATTTCTATATCTAATTTACAGTCCAATAACTGTCTTTAGTTTATTCTAACGAGTTCACTATAATTCCGCAGAATTAAAAAAAAAACTTCAGCTCACGTAGTTGATATCGCGTTGCAAGCAATATCAATTAATTGCATTCAACAAGTAGATTTGATTACATACATAGATTAAAGCAAGCTATCAGATTCCTTGTACATCAAAAGCTGTAAGGCGATCGCAAATGCGTTCAGCCATTGGAACAAAGCATATTTCACATGTTAACTAAAGTCCATACATCTCCGGTTTCACATGAGTTTAACCGCTAAACTCTGCGAAAGCTGTTTATATTACTTACTTACTTGTTAGAGGTTTGTGCTTTGAGTTGGGTCTTAAGCGGCATCTACACAAGGTGAGCCGTGCGTAACTGGAGTAAGTTAGGATCGTGTATAGTGTCAACGATACGGAGCTTCGAACAAGTGCGTTTAGAATTAGGAGACGACCCATGGAACTTTTTTTTTCGATGACAAATAGTCCTTGACTGCGATCTCACCTGATGGCAAGTGACGGTGCAATCTAAGATGCTAGCGGGCTAACTTGGAAGGGGTATGATAGTGTACATTCAACCCATACCGATAATCTGTTTCTAGCTACGCCCCAAGCCTCCCACCAGGCCAAACCAGAAACTATTTAGAAATTATAAATTCCCAAATTGCCCCGGCCGGGGATCGAACCCGAGACCTCACAGTTATAAGGCTACAGCGCTGACCACTTGATCCAGGGAGGTCGTACTGCTGAAATGTTCAAGTTCGAAGACAGTAGTGCGCATAGCGTAAACGCAGCTTTACTCAAACATTGTTAGTTAGTCGATGTTTCAACTGTGATGTTTCCTCGAGGGAATGCGTTTGAGGATTGAACGTACTAGTGTTATATGGACGACTAGCTTTCACCCGTGGCTTCCCGCCAAAAGTAATTCGGAGTGAAGATTCCTATTCAAAATTATCAATTTTGATTTTGCAATTTTTCAGAGATATTTTGGAGCATCAGTAAAATTAGAATATATTTCGGAGAGTGTTTAGCAATTTTTAAACTTGGATCCATCATCACCCATCATCATTCTAGCAACGAAACACGAGGATCTTTTTTTTTTAACTCAAGGAATATTTTTTCCCAAATGTCTAGGTCCACAGTTTTTGGCTGTGTGTCTTTCATTAGTTAAATATAAGTCAGTCAGTCACGGTATAATTTTATAGGTACAGGCAAATTGAGTAATTTCAAGGTGTTGATATTAAATATATCATTGCAAAAATTTTTAGGTACTGAAAAACCAAACGTTTATATTAGAATAAATTTTTCGTATCTTTTAAATAATCCGTATTATGAGTAGTAAAGTAGGTACCTGGTAGATGCTCAGAGTATCTGAGACGTTTAAACGCTCAAGTTATGGCCACATAAATTTACTTTAGCATAGTTCAATTTTAATATAAAACTTCTTCGCAACTGTAAGTAGGTAGTACATACTTTTTATTAAACAAACATGTTGAAAAAGTGAAAGTAAACGTTTCCCAAAATGAATTTTTGCTAATTATTTTAATTTTAATGTTAATCGTCGGAAACATAATATTTATTTTAATTTAATTTTAATTTGCCCAATTACTTTTGGAGTCCTTACAAAAATAAACTCGTGTGAGTCACAAGGAGCTGCTGGATACAGGCGGTGCAAGACCGGGATGTCAAAAATTCGTATAAGAGACCCATATTCTACAGTGGACATCTAACATTTGGCAAAGAAGAAGAAAAAAATTAACTAAATAAGTAAATGCAACTTTTAACTTGATTGCAATAAAATCTATCAACTATAAAATGCTCCATAGGTATTACTCCCTTACCATCACCACATGGCGCTTCTCTTCCCTTTACTTCGATGATAAAGTTACCGTTGTATAACTTTTATTTACAAATTGAGAAGTTTGGAGGTGTTGATATTATATGACTGCAAAAAAGTTTAACTACTGAAAAAAAAATTACAGCCAAAGTTAATTATCCATAATGAATAATCCATGTTTACCTACATAATACGAGTATTATCATCCAGTTCTATGATTTTATCTGTTACGCATACAATCACTATCAGTGAATAAAATATATAAAATATAAAAGGACAGACTGTTTATTTACATTTTTGAACAGCTCTTTGATTATAAGCTTTGAAGTAAACTTTTCATTGCTTACCGTCAAAGGAACGAAGTGAACTTTTCATTGCTTTACCTTTAAAAAAAAGTTTACAACTTTCGCTGATCACTTTGGATGATTCCTCCAGAATATTCAAAGTAATACCTAAGTGTAAATGAGCCTTAACTTATGTTCGGCGAAATTGTCGCGTTATACTAAGTGACTTGAATGTTAATAGGAAAATACCTCAAATTTCACTTTAAAAGCCCTCCGGTTACGTGCACTGAGTTTAAATAGAGATCAAAAGGTAACTGAGAATAGGTCTTATGAAATATTGATGAGGCCAAATCTCTTTAGGGACGTGATTGAAAATTATTAATAAGGGGTGAATTTCAGGAGTGATTACCTAGTAGTCATAGGAGAGGCATATTCAAAAGTGCATTTGATATATCAAACTTTAGCTCAAGAATTCCCTGGTAACGGGATGACGACGGGAAGCGATTCCAAATAGGGTGGTTCAAAAGAATTCTTTTAAACATAATAACAAGGCTGTGGCCACATGAACTAAACGATATGCAAAATTTGATGGTGTTTATAGAGCCGACTAGTAACCGGAAGGCAGGTTTACTATTTGATAAAGTAACTTCAAAAAATAAAAACTTATCACTTAGATACGATCTAAAACCAGGCAACCACATCGCAGAGGATAGTTATGATGATTTGAGAATGAAGTTAACAATAATGAAACATTTTGAATCAACTGAATTGTCTAATTTGCTTTAACATTCATCTTCTTTAACGATATCGTTTAACATAGTTTAACCCTAAGTTAAGTGATAGTTTAGTAAGATGTTAACGGAAATAGTTTCACAATTTAGGCCGCGGCTCAAAACTTCCGAGCTCCAATTTGGAACTTCATTAAAGTTATTGCGGTTGTTTGTCAGATGTAATAAGCTAAGGACTGGTATAATGTTGGGATTATTAATGACACAAAGTAATTTAGTAATTCAAAGGGTATGAATTTTGAACATCAGATCCATTGTGGATTAGAGGAAATTATAGTTTCTAAACTATGCTATTAATTTTCTATCTTATCTCAGCAGAATCGGCATTCCGAACCGGTGGTAGAGTCGCGACTTGTCATAAGAGCAACAAGTTGGCCTACATGAAATAAATAATTTTGAGTTTGAGTTTGTTTGAGTTTACTGCGACTCTAGCAAGCTGTAGGTACTATAAAGAAACTAACAATCTAACAAATAAATGAATTGAATTGAAAGCGGATAATATCTTATTTTCTGGGGTAAAAAGTAGCGTATGTGTTATTCCAGACTATAACCTATCTTTATGCCAATGCCAGCCAAATCGGTTCAATCGGTGATTGAGTTAAAAAAAAATCCAAACTTTCGCATTTATAATATTAGTTGAAAATATTATGAATTTAAAATTTTTGAACACAACCGTGAATATTTTATCCTTACAACATTTTCACTCAAAGTAAGTTTTGTTGTAGCCTTTAACTTCGTTTTGTGTTCAAGAGACAGCATCCATTGTCCACAGTGCAGCTTCAGTAAAAACATTGTCTTACTTGCTTCCTAACAAAGCCTTAAAATTCCGTGCTAATTACTAAACTGCAAGAGCTAGTTAATGCTAATTAGTGCTCTATGGGACACAAAAAGCTGCTTTGGCCTCGTCCATTCATTATTTTATGGGCCGCTTTATTGAAGGAAATTCTTTTCAAGTCTTAACCTAACCTAATAAATGCCCTTAGTAAATACTATTTTTTTTTTAATTTTACAAACTAATCCTTACTATTATTTGTCTAGTGGGAGCCTATCCTCAAAGACATGCCGCCAAGAGATTTAGTGTTCCGGCACAATGGCGTGTAGAAACCGACTAGGGGTATGGGGTAAATGTACACTGTCAGACCCCTTCCAAGTTAGCCCGCTACCGTCTTAGACTGCATCGTCACTTACCATCAGGTGAGATCGCAGTCAAGGGCTATCTTGTCATCGAATAAAAAAAAATGCAGAAGTAGGTATATTTGTTTGTAGCTTTATTGGATTGTATATTATAGTGCACAATAATCTCATTTTTTGCATTGGTATAGTTGAGGACCTGTGGAGTGACATGGCTAACTCTTAAAAACCTTCAATAACGAAGTAACAGCTAAAAGCTAGTAATATAGGAGTATAATTATATTTAATACTAGCTGATGCTCACGACTTCGTTCGCATGGATTGAGGGTTTTTACTCCCGCGGGAACTTTTTAATTTTCAGGGATAAAAAGTAGCTTATGTGCTATTTCAGACTATAATCTATCTCTGTGCCAAATTTCAGCCAAATCGGTTCAGTCGTTATGATGTGATTGAGTAACAAACATCCAAACATCCACACTTCACATTTATAATATTACTAATAATATTATATAGTAGGAAGTAGGATGATAGATGAAATGATTTGTCATTTTTATTTTTTCAAAATGAGTGACTCCAACATCCGATTTCCAATAAAATATGGTCTTAAGTGCTATATCTTCTTGTCTAAAATTGTATAAAAAATAAAAAAAATTGTGCACAGCAAAAAAAAATCATTCTGTAAAAATACATGTTTGTTAAAACTGGAAAGCTGTAGACGGACTGCAAGTATTTGATATAATATGGTTTTACTACTAAACTGCGAATAATTTTAGAAAAACCTTCGCTTATAATGATAAAAACAAATAGTTAAAGTTTAATTTAAGTTAGTTTCTTAAAGCGCTCCCTTAGGAAACACTGAAAGTACGGAGTGTTTGAACCGGCAAAGTAAACATGGGAGGAACGTTTCAAAGTAATGAACTTTTGCGGAGGATACGGTAATGCTGATATCTATGTTGGATTTGAATTGTTTTACTGAGTTCTCATTAACTTGATTAAAATAGCGTATCATATTACTTTATTTTTTTTTTTGTTTGAGAAGAGCAACTGCTGAGTTTCTTGCCGGCCTTTCTCAGCATTCCAAGCCGGTGGTAGATTCTCGACTTGTCATAAGAGCCACAAGTTGGCCTACATGAAATAAATAAGTTTGAGTTTGAGTATTATTCCCCATCAGGCTAATTTTGATGCTTCATGATTTCGCAGCTATGAATTATGGACATAAACTCAAAAGAAGAAGAATAAGCTCTTAGTGTGTGAAAAAATGTTAGTATATATTTTATAAAGAAAAAAAAGGTAGAAAATCGCAAAGAATAAAACTTAACGCCCAATGTATTAAGGAAATGCGTTACCATATTTTCTATAATGGACTGCTAGTGGTTCTTTTGTGAGGCCACCCTTTCAGCGGAGGCTGCTCCGGGCCTATTGTTGGCAATAAATCGCGGATTTAAAAGCAACCGACCTTTTATACAAGCTAAGTAGACTGATTGTTTTTATGGCCATAGTAGTATTTCTTGCTCGGTTTATATTGTCTAGACTAAATAGGCCAATGGAGTTGAAAATAAGAAATGAAAACTTACAAATTGGTCCGAGTTTTTCATTTTTTGTCTTCTATATAAGTGCCCATTTATGTATTTGATAGTTTGCTAGTTTTTATTAAACTTTCTGATTGGAATGTAGGCTTAGAGAGCTTGAAGGGAATCGGGATTTTGGTGCTTAGCGCACAAACTTTATCCAATGTTTAGCAGAAACTTGTTCTTTTTTAATTTTAGGAACTCTGCTTATCGAAAAATTGGTGTTGTGATTACTTTTGCTGAATTTTGTATATGAGTCATTGAAAATCAACTGCACCACGTTTGGTGTAAATTGTGTTAAATAGATAAAATAAAAAACCCGGAAACGCATTGGTGGTGTCTCAGGTGGTACAAATGTTCATGGGCGGCGGTAATCACTTAACATCAGGTGACCCGCCTGCTCGTTTGCTCGCTAAAAATATTTAAAAAAAAACATTTAGCAGCCGTGGTCACGTCAATATTTGAAGCTCCATCTCTTATTTATGTACGTACAATTTTGTAATTAATAATACCTAATATCTGTCCTTATTAAACGACTTCCAAAAAGGTGGAGGTTTTCAATTCGCCTTTTCTCTTTTCTTTTTTTAACACTTAAAAAAAAAATCTTTTTTTAACACTTAATAATCATAACAGAGAAAGTGTATTTGTTCGTTGGTTTGTCTGTCAATCACGCAGTAATGGAACAACAAATTTATTGCCATAATTTATTGTAGTTGAGGACCAGTAGAGTGAAACAGACTACTTTTATCTTTAAAAAAAGTGTTCCCGCGAGATTTTTACAAAACTAACGACACGCGCAAGAACACATAAGCTAGTTGGAAAATAAATGTGAGACATTTCTACTTTGTCCTAAAATTAAGTAATATATCATCACAAAGTACCATGCGTCTAGAAACCGCTCCTTAAAGAATTTTGTACGAAGCCTGGATTACAAGCAAGTAATATTCTACAAAATCTTAGAAGTGTTCGTTTAAACATGCAAGTGAGACAGTGGATAAAGCAGTAATAGCATTAGCACGCCCTGGTGCCATGCTTACATATTCAAAGCCTTGTTAACTATTGAACGAGTTCCTCAGCGATAGTTGATCCTTCCAATCAATTATGCAGTTAGGTTGTAGTGTTAAGCTTTATATAAGTGGTGATGGAAAACCTGTAGCATGTCAAATTGGCTTAGAATATCAGGCTCAAATATTGAGTTGGTACTTTTACCCTGCTCAAGTAGTTAGCTCAGAGTTAAAACCCGTGAGCAATTATCATTATTCAAACCAATCTGTCTATAAAAACTTTGCCTAACTCAACCCTGTCCATGTCCATCCCCTTATATTATCGTCTAACCATTTTTGTCTTTGGCTACTTATAAATTTCTTACGTGCAGTCCTTTCTTCCAACACTTACTTTAGGAATGAGAATGAATTAGCTTTCTCTCTGTAGATGTCTAAAGCAAGTTAGTTTCCCAGAGGTGACTTCTCGCTTTTTGTGGATTAGTTGCAGCACCTTCGTGTTTGCTGTAAAGCTATTCCAGGTGATCTTGAACTAACGGGTAACTACATCACGTACATTTAATATGTATCTGATCTAAACAGACCAATTCATTCGCCTACAATGTGGTCTTCTTCCCATATTATCCGTCCCAAAATCCGTAAAATTATTGTCCAAGAATATTATGCTTTGTAGCTGACAATTTAATCCACGAACCGATAAAGTTCAGTTGATCGGAAACATCTAATTGATGGAACGTTTCAGAGTAAACCCGTAGCCCGTGTTCGATGCACACACGAAATCCTCGACTAATACAATCACGCTTATCTGGCGGCTCGCGGTCACACACAAAGAGACAACTTTGTTGCTCTCAGTGTAAGCTGGATTGCTAATGAAATGAAACACAGCCAGATTCAGCTCGATAAGGATTCTCTGTAAAACTTTCTTCTCATGCTTCTTTTTTTCACATGCCAATGCTGCGATACCGAAATCTTTGAGGAAGTACAATGTTTACGATTTATCAGTCTATTGCTTCTTTAGATAATAAGGTTTCCTTTAAATCATTAAAGATAAGAGCATCTCTTTCATCTCTCTTTCTCTTGTATCGTCATATTGTATAGTACGTTTATCTCACGAAGTTACAGGCGTTTTATTTGTGGTTACGTCATATACATGCACATTGCGTAAGTGTCTGTCAGGAGCTTAGGTGGGAGCGGTCAGGTGCGAGCAAGCTCTCGCTCCCACTTATATAGATACGAAACACACACACACAATCGTGATCCGCGTACCCTCAAAAATTGAAAGAACTATAAATAAAGTAGTGATTCCTTCTGATTTCCTTTGATAAGAAGCAAGAAGACTGCTCTTAAGCAATATCATTGCATCTGTAGCGTTATAAAATAGTGATTTTATTGGATTGTATTCCCGACGATCAGGAGAGAGGCGTGCGCTTTGCGCTTCCGTACAAACAAATTAATAGTATGCGGCAACGCTTCAAGGGCTTGCAATGTAGTTACAAAGTTTGTTGTCGTCTTTGCCTCGACTGATAGACGTACATTGTGGACATAGGCTTCTTGCAAGGATTTAACTTATTTCTTATTCTATATATACCGACCTGATAAATACTTACTTACTCACCTTACTTAATCTTATTTCTTACTTATAACACTTACCTTTACTCTCCTTAGGTTCTATCCTAACCAATATTATAAATGTGAAAGTGTGTTTATTTGTTGGTTTTTTCTTCAATTTAATATCCTATGCTATGCTATGCTATGGATAAACATGATTTATTTCATGGGTATGCCTAGTTGAGGACCTGGAGAGTAACTTAGGCTACTTTAATCCAGGAAAATCATAAAGATCCCGCGGGATTTCAATAACTAAATCCACGCGGACGACGTTGCGGGGTACGGCTAGTCAAAGAATAAATATACAATAAATAATAGACACTAAACTTTCACAAACACACTACGCAAACATAATGAGTCGTGCTGAATCTTTGAATACAGCTCCATAGAAAACTTGATTTTCACTTCCCTAACGTTATAAGTTAGTGATATCCTTACATATTGCACAAGCGAAACTTTTAATGGCTTCCCATTATTTTCCCTTTAACTGCTAGCGAAGTTTTTACAAGTTATTTAATTTTAAACTTTATCGGTTGAGACATAAAGTGGAGTTTAAATTGTCAGGTTTGAAACATGGAGCTATTAAATCCTGAAAGGAGAAAACAGTTTGTAAGTAATTAAATCCGCTTTATGACATTATGTAATGCAGCGGCCGGATATGGGAATGAAAGTTCTTTTTGAAAGCGAACCAAAATATTTATTTAGAAAACAAATAAATTAAAAGTAAAAACACTTTTTTAGAAACAAGCTTTTATTTAAATGCGCTAAAAAGAATAAAATAAACTTTTCTTTTAAAACTTTTACTATGAACGCATTGGTGGTGCCTTTGGTGTTACAAGTGTTCATAAGCGGCGGTAATCACTTAACATCAGGTGACCCGCCTGCTCGTTTGCTCGCCAAAAATATATTATATAAAAAAAAAAAGAATAATTATTGCACTGTGTTAACATACAATTTATTGCGCTTCTGATACGGAATAAAGCTTTAAAATTGTATTATGCAAAACAAACCTTCAACAAAATGAGAAACAAATAACAAATAACACAATAATTACTTCCCCTTTGTGAATAAGTTGGAATTATTCAAATTAAGCCTTTGAAATTTGTGTTTACATTAACGTATAATAAGACCACGCAGTGTTACTTTGCGGCACTTAAGTATTCGAATTATATTGAAATGGAAAAGGATAATTGTAATTTTGAGATAATGAAGGTACTTGTACATTAATAATTCTCATTTCCATTATGTTCAAACTTCCATTATGTTCAAAAAGCAATTATCCAACTATTAAAAAACACATTGATATGGTAACTTAAAAACTATCATATAGGTACACCTAAAAATATACAAGCCTGAATAGCCCAACGGTTACAGGTGCGAACCGAAACTTATAGGTTGCAAGTTCGATCCCTACCTGTTGCACTATTGTCGTAACCACTCCTAACACAGGCTTTCACTTATTTGGAGGGAAGAGGAGAAAATTAGTCAAGTTCAGCTTGTCTGATATTCTTTAAAAAAATAAAAATATATAAGCTAATCTAATTATTATTACTGTAACATATCGACCACATTTTTTTTAAAAAGAATATCAGCCAAGCTGAAGTTGACTAATAATCTCCTATCCCCTCCAAATAAGCGGAAAGCTTGTGCTAGGAGTGGGTACGACAATAGTGCAACAGGTTTGGTTCGAACCTGCGACCTTTCAGTTTTTGGTCCGCACCTTTAACCGTTGGGCTATTGAGGTTTACCAGGCAGGCAGGTTTACATTACGATCCTTGTGGGTTCACTCAAAGTGAAACAGAACAGTGGGGTTAGTACAAGATTTAATTCGATTGATCGTATTCGTATTCGACGACTTTAGCATCAAAGTAAAATGAACCTTAACAGTATTGATTTAACATATAACATTCTATAATTTCACCTTACTCACTTTCAAAGGAAGCTGGAAGAAATTTCTTTTTTTAGAGATAAGCTTCACCTATGTTTACTTCTTCTAATATATTAGATATGTTGTCTTGTAATTCCTTATATATGTACATAAAAATTAAAAATAATGTATCCTTTGTTTTTCCGTTTCTTTTCTGTATTTTATTCGATTACTTGAAAAGCTGCAGTGTTTAGCGTGAGAGGCATGTTGTGCGATTACAATTTTTTTCTAGTATGGCGGATTAAAGCATGTTTGAGCAAATAAATTCATTTCAGTTCAAGCAAGAAGACATTTACCTATTTTTTACGAATGTATAAACTGGAACGTCACCCACCTCCACACACATCATTATTGAATGACTGCTCGGGTTCTAGAGATCCGTAGTCAATTGAGGAAACAAAATAATATTATGTCGTTTTGACAGTTTTTGTATTGGTAGTACGATAAAGATCATTCATCGGTCAAAGTTTATTTCGCGATGGTAAAAATGACCCTTAATCTACATTTCTATACTTCTTTCGAAAAGGCAGCGACCGCGAGCGACACACACACACATACACGCACACACACGCACACACACTCGCGGGCGCACGCGCGCTTGCATTTGCCTTTATAATGTTAGCGTAATTCAGACATTATAAATTATATTATGAAGAAAGCATTTGATGAGATGGTAATAACTGTTGCATTCAACATTATTATGTTCACTTCCTATCAAAAATCGAAACACTTTCGAACTAAAAGGCATTGCGAAGTATTTCGATTTTTTCATGGGAAGTATATTTAAGAAGAACTAGCGCCTAATTTCTTGCTGATTCTTCTCGATTGGAACGACACACCGAACCAGTGGTAGACTTACTTGAAAATTCAAAAGCATTTTGTAAAATTTTTTTTTTTTTATAAAAAACTCTTAATACCTAATACAAAATAATATTTTACTCTATTCAGAACCCGTCGTGTAAAACCAAAGTGTATCTTAACATTTTTTATTTAATAACAGCCGCTTTCCGTTTGCGTCCGGTCCCAGATCGTTTTATGGTCCATTAAGCAAAAATATTATTCCAATATCTTCGGAGCAGAATGGTTAAATGCAGTCCCACCGCTGGGAATACTATCAAGTTTCGGTTTTATGTAATCCATCCGTACAAATATTTAAAAAAAAAAAATTAAATTGCAAAATAAGTTTGTCTGTCTTATGTTATATTTTCATGGTTCAATTGCTGAATCGGTCTTAATGAAATTTGGCAGTAATAGCTTATATTCTGAGAAAAATAAACATAAACATATTTCAATTCATCAGGTTATTAGCGCTTAGGAGGATACGAGCCAAAAAAAGCTATACTTAAAAATACTTTACAGTTCGTTCATCATTTTGCGATTAGAAAATCGCGCTAAAGGAATTGAATTTCTTCATCATGATCTGCTATATTCATATTATGTATTGTTATTAAATTATAAGCACAGTAAAAATCTTATTTATGTAAGACCTATCTTACTCCGCCTTGTTAGTAGTAGGTAGGTACATGAGGTAGCTTGTAATAGCTCAAAAATATACACAAAACCTATTACTTACTTGTGCGACCATAACTAAATCGTTAGATTGTAGGAATAATCGAGGAACTGTCAAAAAATTGTTAAGGTCATTAGCGGCAACATTTGAATAGCCTAGGCGATAATTTATGTGTTAATCCGTCGCTGCTATCCGTAGAAAGTAGGAAGTAAATATTGAATAGCTGTTCGGTAAAGAAATTGTCAAAGGATGAAATCAATTTGATAGGATTAAGAAATAAATCTATTATATTTTAATACTCTCGTAAAAATTCGGATTCATTCATAAACATAAAAGAATTATTATGCTCAGGTTAATCTCAACAAATGGACCGTTAACATATTGAAAAATTTTACTCTGTACGTGACAAAGGCGACGTTATAAAAAATAGCAGTGCAATTTCAAAGTGCTATTTTTGTAGGGTGGATTTTTTAACGATTAAATGTTTTTAACCCGAGGCATGTGAAAATTTGGTTGGAATAAATGAATGATGAGAGATTTTATCCTATTTTTTTATCACAGTATGATAACGCTTGTAGAGTTGTTTTAGGTAGGAAATGCCAAACATATTACGTAGGAAATCGATACAGGGGCGCTTGGTTTCGTTTATATAGGAGGTATGACATAAGGCCTAACCTCAGATTTGCATTTTTTTTAGTATTGAGCATAATATTATGCTCAGTTATTTTCTACGCCAAAAGGTAGTAGTGTCGCGGCGACACGTCACCTGCTGTTGCTGTCTGCGATCGGTTACGAACTCGATCGAAAATAGCGATCGAGATATCGTAACGGAATATTCCGGGCCATAACTTGGCCATAAGGATAGGTACATTGTATCTATTGGCATTCATATCGAAGCCAACCGACAAGTGGAGAAGCACCTTAAGGCTTCATCAATATAAAATATGAAATTCTTCTTTTCCAGAGAGTTAAGGGTATTGTTGCCCGCCGTGATATACGCTCCTATAAGAATTGAAAACATCCAATTGAAAATTTCTCCGAACTAATACCGCACGAATCTGTTCAATTTACGACTACTATAGATCCCAGAGGGAAGGAAGGAAATTTATTCAGCCATAAAATTCCGGCTGAATTAAATGTCTCAGAGTGCTGATCATAAATTCAGGATATTTTCCGGGTGCCATATTGCAGTTCTAAAATCTTTAAGAACTTCACAAGAGTCTCCACTATTTTCGAACATCAAAATTCAAAATTATTCATTCATGTTGGCAAACTTGTACAAGTAGCTTTCATGATAAGTCAAGAATTTACCACCAGTAGCGCAAGTATTGGGAAAGCAAATCCTTACTAAAAAAAGCCTTCAAGGAACTCGTCAGTTGATCTTCTTTAAAACGCAATGTTACAATATAATACTTCCTACAAGCCTACTATTATAAATTCGAAAGTTTGTGCGAATGCATAGAGGGATGTTTGGTACTACTTCACACCACTATTAATGAATCAATTTGGCTGAAATTTGGAATAGAGATAGCTCATAACGAGGATACATAGGCTATATTTTATCCCGGAAAATTAAACAGTTCCCACGGGAATTACAAACCTTAAAATCTAAGCGGACGAAGTCGTGGGCATCTCATGGTAATTAATAATAACTTCGACACTGCAAGTGCTATTTGATTATTTAAAAGCCACATAACTCCTAAAAGTCAGAGTAGTTGATATCGAACCCCGGACTCCTCAAAAAGGCGGCCGAAGTCTTAACCACTAGGTCATCAGCGCTTTGACATAACACGATAGAAATGATTAAATGCCAAAGTAGGTATTATGGAGTTACCATGTATCCTAAACCAACAAGGGAGCTCGAACCTTCCAGACCAAGTTATTTAATATCAAAATATCCTCTGTAAATAATAACAGTTGTTAACTAAAATAGGTCACAATATTTCAGTGGCTTGAATAGGCAGGCCTATAACCTGAATACGTCTTTTGTCACTTAATAACCGAAGTTCATATTGTAGTCTACCTTAAATATATTACGTCATTAAATATTTTCATAACTACTACAATAAAGCTTTTACAGACTGTACCTTTTTACAGTTTCACAATAATATTTTTTTTACAGCGATATAAGAATCAGAATAAGAATAAGAATTTATTTATTGACATATCTTCTCATCATGCAGAGGATAGTTTCTTCCAAATACAAAATATATACATTAACTAACACTGGGTGCATAAGTGTGCCTGTGTGCGTGCCTCTGTGTGTGTATGAGTGTGTGTGTGTGTGTGTGTGTGTGTGTGTGTGTGTGTGTAAGTCTCTATAACAAAAAAAAGCAAGTGGGACGTCTCCATATATAATAAACTTTCGTGTCTGCTTGATCTTATAGCTGGTGTTAAATTCCATACGCATCTCCATACAGTAAACTTTCCTTTTTGCTTTTTGCTTGAACTTCTAACTGGTGTTAAACTTGTATGATGGTACGGAACCTGTCGAGTGCGGGTCCAACTCGCACTTGGTCAACTTTTTTGGTATTTAACTTTATCGGTAACATTGTAATTATACTTTAGCTACCTAATATGAAACTAACTCGCAGTAGAACCAACAAAAACCTTGGTGATAACTTTTGGCTAAGCTAACTTCAAGACCAGCTTTTTCTTACCGCCTCCCCACTTAGGTCTCAAGTAACGCGGTCTTATGTCAATAGCTCCAATACTTGGCTCGTGGCCAAGGTTTGCTCTTGAAACGATCTATCATCCTCTCAATAGAGCAAAAACAGGAAGGCATTATCCGTATGACGCGGACGTTGGTTGAAGAATATGGTGCAATTTACTAGTTTCTAATTTGTTAGAAAATTTCTTGTATGGATTTTATTTTACAAGCTGTGCACATTCTTGTCGCGCAGAGTCTAGAGTAGCTCCAAGAGTATCCTGAGGAGCTATTACTAACGCTCAAAGCTTAATTATTTCAATACTAGTTGATGCCCGAGACTTTGTTCGCGTGGATTGAGATTTTTTTAGATTTCCGCGGGAACTCTCTTATTTTCCGGGATAAAAAGCGTATGTGTTATTCCAGACTATAATCTATCTCTGTACCTCATCCAAATCGGTTCAGTCGTTGCAGCGTGATTGAGCAACAAACATTCATAACATAGTTTGGATGGATATCCAAACTTTCGTATTTATAATATTACGAGTACTAGCTGAAGCCCGCGACTTGGTTCGCGTGGATTGAAGATTTTAGTTCCCACGGAAAAAATCAAAATCGGTCCACTAGTTTTCAAGATATGGACACTTTTCCCTTTTTAGTTATTCTTTGTTTCGGTATATTGAAGTCAAAAAAGAAGGTTTAATTTTTCTTATATTATAAATTGTCATTATATTGATTGCAATCGAATGAAGCGAATAAAAACAAACAAAAGGCTGTTTTTCTTTCCATTCGGATAGACTCAAGTAAGTCTGACAAAAGAAAATGGAATGAAACGGTGCATACCCTCTACTGGTTTTAGTATTCTTTAAGAGCTTTTACTTTGATCGCGTAATTCTAAAGTAGTTCATCTCGAGCGCACCCTATACAAATTAACTTTAATTCTTCTCATTTACTCTGAGTGGCATCCTCGGGTCAATTTTTTTTATGTTTTTAACTTTCTGTACCCGAAGACTGCCAACCGCCCTATAAGCTTTTTTTATGTGCGTCCGTCCGTCAGCGGGCTTTTTCTCATGAATGGGTTTACAGTTGATACTTTCACAGAGTGAATATTTCTATTGCAATCACGGAACCCTTCTTGTGCGAGTTCGACTGGCACTTGGCCAGTTCTTTTGTAGTTACCGGCTGTAGGCGGCTGATTTAGATAAAGCTGTTGCCCGCCACTTTGTCCGCGTCAATTTTTGTTATTATGATCGCAATTGAGAAGTTTTAAAAAAAATATATTTTAAATATATGGATTATTTTCCCCGTTTTTCCAACATTTTTCACTGATGCTTCGCTCCTATTAGTTGCATCATGATGTTATATAGTCTAAAGTCTTCCTCGATAAATGGACTATCCAACACAAAAAGAATTTTTCAATTCGAACTAGCAGTTCCTGAGATTAGCGCGTTCAAACAAACAAACTCTTCAGCTTTATAATATTAGTATAGATTATTACCTGTGAATGTTATGTTCACTAATTTAGGATTTAGAAGGCACAAAGAGACATACGGACAAGTGCAAATACATCATAGATGATTAAATTAGTATGGCCTAGTTGATTCCCGCGACTTCGTACGCGTGGATTGAGGTTTTGTGATTCCCGCGGGAATTTCCGGGATAAAAAGTAGTCTATGGGTTATTCCAGACCATAATTTATCTCTGTGCCCATTTTCAGCCAAATCGATGCAGTCGTTGCGGCGTGATTGAGTAACAAACATCCATCCATCCATCCATCCATCCATACTTACAAAGTATATTTAAAGCATTCACGTTTTCTCGAAGGCATTACAAATATTTGTAATATTTAGTTACAGAAATACGCATTTGTCTAGCCTGACAAACGAGTCACTTGGGATTTGAATAAATACACCATTTATCTGCAGTAGAAACATAATAAAAGGGAGTAAAAAATAAATATCAAGAGGGAAAACAAATTGTTTTTACTTGTGACTTGTTCGCGAGAATGTTATAGTTTTATAACCAAGAGTAAATCACAAAAGTTGTATTGTGGCAAGTGATAAAACTTATCACTTACAACTTAATATTCAGCTCTACGAATAAATAATACTTATTTTATTTATTCGTAGATTCAGCTAGATAGGTGATGACAAGAAAACGCATGCCAAAAACAAATAGTCCCAATCCTCATTTTCAGTTTGATTTTTATTGTATTTTAATAACTAAATTCCGTGAATTCGTACGCGCGGATTGAAGGTTTTTATTCCCGCGAGAAACGTATTATTTTCCGGGATAGAATGTGTTAATTCTGGTATGAGCTATCTCCATTCCAAATTTCAGCCCAATCGGTTCATTAGTTGTGGCGTGAAGGAGTAACAAACATCCATCCATTGATCCATCCATCCATCCATACTTACAAAGTATATTTAAAGCATTCACGTTTTCTCGAAGGCATTACAAATATTTGTAATATTTAGTTACAGAAATACGCATTTGTCTAGCCTGACAAACGAGTCACTTGGGATTTGAATAAATACACCATTTATCTGCAGTAGAAACATAATAAAAGGGAGTAAAAAATAAATATCAAGAGGGAAAACAAATTGTTTTTACTTGTGACTTGTTCGCGAGAATGTTATAGTTTTATAACCAAGAGTAAATCACAAAAGTTGTATTGTGGCAAGTGATAAAACTTATCACTTACAACTTAATATTCAGCTCTACGAATAAATAATACTTATTTTATTTATTCGTAGATTCAGCTAGATAGGTGATGACAAGAAAACGCATGCCAAAAACAAATAGTCCCAATCCTCATTTTCAGTTTGATTTTTATTGTATTTTAATAACTAAATTCCGTGAATTCGTACGCGCGGATTGAAGGTTTTTATTCCCGCGAGAAACGTATTATTTTCCGGGATAGAATGTGTTAATTCTGGTATGAGCTATCTCCATTCCAAATTTCAGCCCAATCGGTTCATTAGTTGTGGCGTGAAGGAGTAACAAACATCCATCCATTGATCCATCCATCCAACCTCACTTTTCGCATCCTTACTATCCTTACTAATATTATAAATGCGAAAGTGTGTTTGTTTGTTGGTTTGTTGATTTGTCCTTCAATCACGCCACAATAAAGCAACGGATCGATGAGATATTTTGCATGGGCAGACTTGAGAACTGGGAGAGTGACATAGGCTACTTTTTATTCCGGAAAATCCAAGAGATCCGATTTTAAAACTAAATCCACGCGAGCGACGCCGCGGGCACCAACTAGTTCATTTCATAATATTAATAGGACGTAGGATAAGATTTGCTTGTTTATGTTTTGGTACGGATAATGTATTTTAAATTCAAATTATTTTTATTATTATAGTGTCTCGCAATTAGTTAATTAAGACACTAGGTAACTATTCAACAGTTCCAGGCCAGTGGTTAAAAAAAAGCTTATAAAAAATGGTTTCGGTGTGGTAAAAACTACAATAACCTCGCTAGAACACAGCGTGAAATTATGAGGCCTGGCTGGCGACCCGCCAGCACGGCGCGATAGGCTGGGGGCACTATGGGCTCATTAGCTATTATGTATATTTTTAATTAGTTTGTTAATAGAGATTATTTATGCTGATGTGCGATATTATTTTGATCATATTAATGGGATATTATATTTAATCTTTTCAGTAGTTATCACACTAATATTATAAAGGCGAAAGTTTGTATGTGATGTGATGTATGTGTGTGTGTGTGTTTGTGTGTATGTTTGTTACTCCTTCACGCCACAACGAATGAACCGATTTGGCTGAAATTTGGAACAGAGATAGCTCATACCCAGGATTAAAACATGCTCAGGATTATAACATTTTATCCCGAAAAATTACCGAGTTCCCATGGGAATTGAAACACCTTGATCCACGCGGACGAAGTCGCGGGCATCGTCTAGTTCCAAATAATTCAATGAGTATGGGATGTTTGGGAAATACGATATTTATAACATTTATCCTCAGCGAGAGACTTAGGGTAATTATTTTCATCTTTAGTTACCTTTTCTTTTTGTCATAATAATAGAGCAAAACGTACCTAGCTTTTACAATATCTTCTATTCTACTCAAAAAAGTAATCAGTGATTACAGAATGACTCTATCAAATGTCAGAGTTCACCTTGAATAGTTCTTTTCGAAATAAGTAATTTCTTTGAATTTTGTGGTTTAAACTTAAGATTTTAGACTTGATTCGTGGTTTAATGACATACTCGATGGCGAAATATTGACCGTTCCTACTAAAACAATTATTATACTTACTCGTATAATTTATAAACATCATGTTCGTCAACGTACCTAGATTTAACTTTTTGTTAGCGCATATTACATACCCGGGTGGTTTTCTGATGCCTAGCTATAAGTATTTTTTGTAAACCTTTACGTAAATAAATAAATAAATGTATGCAAAAAGTTTCTGCTAGGTGTGCCCTTGCCCTAGTGGCTGCAAATTGGTCCGAGGCACCAGAGCGTCTTGCTTCTTCACGGCATTTAGCGATTTCTTTCAAACTCCAGATGCTGCGAATGTTCTGGGAGAAGACTGCGAGACAGTTTCGAATTATTATTATTATCTTTCTTGCAAATATTTTGTTTTAAATGTTCGGAAAATAACTACTTTTTTTACTACTGAGAAACTAATATAATATGGTGTCGTGTGGTGCGGGTTGTTACGTTCCCTCAAATATGGTTGAGCGAAGCAATGGCTGGATCATGCGTCATGCTCGTGAACGGGTGCCACCAACGGGAATGGGTCTGCTTTGGCTGCCCATCTTGACATGCGTTGGATTGGTGTACCTACGTAGGCATTTTTGCATTTTTTTGAAGCTTTATTGTGGAAGCACTGTATACATAGCATATCTTTGTAAAAAAAAAAATTTTTTTTTGAAAAGAGCAACTGCTGAGTTTCTTACCGGCTCTTCTCAGCAGAGTCTGCATTCCGAACCGGTGGTAGATTTATGACGTGTCATAAGAGCTACAAGTTAGCCTATATGAAATAAATTAATTTTGAATTTGAATTTGAATTAAATTTTTATTCCGCGAGGGATTGAGGTGAAACAATCAATGAAGTTTGTAGAAGTTAATCTCGATTAATTTTCATTTACTTGCTAAATTATTCACCTTTACAACTTGCACTAACCCGCTAAATATATTTAAGCAAAATTTTTCTTACCTGTCCTTTTCTTGTTAACTCTGAACTAACCTTGCCAAAACGTGACAGCATTATAAAATTTAACTTAACAAAAATTAAGCAGATTATGCAATTTGACCTTAGTCTATGTTTGTATAGAAACGTAAGTAAAATATCTAGATAAGTTGTCGTTATATTATGTTTTATGATATTAATAGCAGAGAAATGCCTGAGGCAGATGTGCCATGTTAAACTGCTTAGATAATTGAGTAAACCTAGTAATAATATAATTATAGAGGACTTGATATACCATAGACCTACATAATAATTTCAGAGCATTTTTACTGATATGAGAATATGTTGAAACTAAGGTCATAATAGTAGTAACAGATCAAAGCATATTAACTCATTATAAATATTATTAACCTCAAATGTATGTTATTTTTCCTGGGAAATGTACATAGATGTGCCCTAGTCCTTTCTAGTTTAAAATATCGTTTGTAATAAAAAATTCAATTTAAGAACAAACTACGATAAGTCTGCGGTCACGGCTCAATATTTGCAAAAATGACTTTTTAGGGTTCCGTAGTAAAACTACAAGGAACCCTTATAGTTTCACCAAGACCGTCCGTCCGAAGCATATCTCAGATGCTATTGGCACGTTGTAATTTGGCAAGAATATGCATATTAATTACGCCGAAAAAGTTATTCAGTAAAATTTGAAAAAAAAAGCTACAATTTTGGGGATGATATTTTTTTTACTCGTCTATCCCATTGTGTGAGGTATTATTGGAAAGGTCTTTCAAAAATATTGGAGGTACGTTATTAATATTTTTTCGATTTAGGTGTCCATTTGGGAAATATTAAGCCTTAAATTGAAAATTTTCGTCCGAGTAAGGTGTTTAAAACCTAAACTATTGCTATAAGATAACAAAATAACAAATTTTGATTTTTTTGATTTTCAGCTGTTCTATTGGAGTTTTCCTATTTTTGTTTGGTTTTAAACCACCCCTGCATTAAGGCAACCAAATTAATTCAAACCGGTCTAGTCGTTTTTGAGTTTTATTTTTACATAGCTAGAGATATTCTTCATACATTTTCGATCTGATTATATAAGAGTTCAAAAACTGTAGTCATTTCTACTCCTTTTCACTGACTTTAACTTCAAAACTGTAAAAAACTTAATGACGGTGTAGGTTTCGAATGTAAAATCACTCAAGTTATTTCAGGGTTGTACCTCTACATAAAGCAGCCTCTTAAATCTTCCTACCCTTTACTCTCCGTAAAGAGCCCGGCTCTTAATTGTTGCTTTTAGGATAAGTACTCCTCCTAACTCGGTTTTTAGCTCCATTACGTATGTAATATAGACATAAATCTCTGTTTCACAACCCATACGTGACATGTTTTTACGACCCCTGTCCATGTGGCCTTAAACCAAGAACTTCTGAGTTCAATACCCAGTTAAATCCTACTAATCTTTTTTTTTAAAGAATATTAGCCAAGCTGAACTTGACTAATGTTCTCCTCTTCCCTCTAAATAAGTGAAAATTTGTGTTAGGAGTGGTTACGACAATAGTGCAACGTGTGGGGATCGAACCTGCAACCTTTAAGTTTTCGGTTTGAACCTGTAACCGTTGGGCTATTGAGAGGTTGCTCGCGCCTGAACGCTTCCACCTAGGCTGCTTACAGGCACGCACACTTACGCATGTGCATGTACATGACGTAACCACTAGTAAAGCTCACGCGCCGTCCTGAATAGCAAGAACTACAGTAAATATCACTTACCGAGTACATTATTCGGTCAAGTAATGTCCATGACACTCCAATAACTCCATAGATAAAAACAATCAATAAATGAAAATCCATCGCCAAATTTCCGAAGTGAAAAGTCTTTGAATGTTGAAACCTCGCGATTACGAGATAGCGCCGTATCTTTTCACCCCTATATATGTTTTTTACTTTACTTTTATTTGAGAATTGAGAGAGGAGTTCCGAAGTTTTTCAAGAATTAGAAGGATTTTCAGCAACAATAGGTAAAGAGTCCTTTTTCATTTTCGAGGATCATTGGCTGTGGTTTTGTTTCCTTTTAGCGTTATTCACCTCTTTATATTTTATTTTAAAAAAGTGTTTTATTCTGTTGATTTGTCCTCTAATCAAAATGTTTAATCTAAGTTTAAATGTTACTAAGCGATGGTGAAATTGACGGTGACCGATCAATTCACAAAAAACAAATAACAAAGTGTCATTCCACAAACAACGTTTAGCAAAATAAATGAATCATTTTTTGATCATTATAAAACTTCTGGCTCCACAAATAATTCGCTTGACAAAACAAATCACTAGACAAATTGTGATTTCATAAAATAATATTTGACAAACAATTGATTTCTTAATTGTGTTAATTAGTAAAACAACATGTAGCATATTTTTTTTTTGATAAAATGAACTGTTCAAGGCTGTGGCGGAAGCTGCGCTTCGCTATAAATTAAATGGGCTACGCCAGAACTGAAATGGCCAACCCCGACTCCACGTAGTCTTGTCTGCCCTACCCCTAGAGTGTTTTTATGAAGCGCGAAGCCAGAAGCTCGCGAAGGAGGTCCTGAATGAAGCGAGCCTACGAGGCCGAGTGGAGCGAAGGGGGGAGGTGGCGAGCGAAGCGAGCCGGCGACCTCCGTAGCGAAACGAAGGTCGAGTAGGCGAAGCTGAATGAAGGGGCGACGGAGCGAGTCTTCTGGCGTAGCCCATTGCATTTCAAAACGGCCCTGTTTTTGATAACAGCTAGCCGTAATACGCCGGATTTATTATTTCACCAAATTGCAAATTTGGTGAAATAATAAATTTTAAAATGATATTTTAACATCCAGCACATTTGCAAAATAAAACATTTGCGAATAGAATATTTGTAAAATGATTTTTTTTTTTTTTTTATATTTTTAGCGAGCAAACGAGCAGGCGGGTCACCTGATGTTAAGTGATTACCGCCGCCCATGAACACTTGTAGCACCAGAGGCACCACCAATGCGTTGCCGGCCTTTCAGGAATTTGTTGGTCCGCCCCTTGAATAACCCCATGTTGTAATTCAGTGGAAACACCGTCGCAGGAAGTTGGTTCCACAGTTTCAAAGTACGTGGAAAAAAGGATCTGGAACATCGGATAGTCGAAGTGCTCCAGGCACCCAGGTGGTGAGGGTGAAATTGTTTTCGGTGGCGAGCGGTGCGGTTGTAGAAGAGAGACGGTGGAATAAGGTCAAATAGTTCTTCAGAACACTCCCCATTATATAGCCGATAGAATACGCAGAGAGAGCTAACATCTCTGCGGTGCTCCAGGCTTTCCAGCGGGTTGGTTAATTTGGGATTGCCCACAAGCCGAACTGCCCGCTTTTGAATCCGGTCAAATGGAAGGAGTTGGTATTGGGGTGCTCCAGCCCAAAGGTGAGAGCAGTACTCCATATGCGGGCGGACTTGCGCTTTGTAGAGTAGGAGCCTATGCTCGGGCGCAAAGTACCGCTTTGCTCTGTTGAGCACCCCAAGCTTTTTCGAAGCTAATTTAGCTTTTCCTTCCAAGTGATCCCGGAACTGGACGTCGTTCGAAATGCAGACACCAAGAATCCCAATGCTGTTGGAAGGGGCTAAGGGGGTGTTCTGGAAGAGAAGAGGAGTGGTGAAGGGGGTCTTTTTGGCGGTGAACGCACAAACTTGTGTTTTTGAGGGATTGAAATGGACAAGATTTTGTGAACCCCATACTGACACTTTATCAAGGGAAGCCTCAATGTCAGACACAAGTTTGGCTCTATTCTCCTCTAGCATTGCGCGGGAAAATTGTGCATTTCCTTTGTAAAGGGCATCACCAGTACTGTCATCTGCATAACAATGGATGCTGCTGTTTTGCAACATGTCATTGATATGCAGAATGAACAGTGTAGGCGATGATCTTTTGTAAAATGATTAGTTTGTGGAATACGACGTTTGTGATTTGATTAACTTTTAAGACGTTTTTTGTGAAATGATCATTTGTTTAACGTTTTTTGTTAATCATTAGTGAACCGAAATTGACCGTTATAAAATCACACTTCACACTAATATTATAAAGGTGAAAGTTTGTATGTGTATGTGTGTGTGTATGTGTGTGTGTGTATGTTTGTTACTCCTTCACGCCACAACAAATGAACCGATTTGGCTGAAATTTGGAATGGAGATAGCCCATACCCAGGAATAAAACATAGGCTACATTTTATCCCGGAAAATTAGAGAGTTCCCATGGGAATTGAAAAACCTTGATCCACGCGGACGAAGTCGCGGGCATCGTCTAGTAAATAAATAAAACCTTAAGGGCTTTTCCTAGATGTTTTTTGAATCGTTGGGTACTCATACCTTGTAACTTGTGCTTTTTAACCAACTTCCAAAAAAGGAGGAGGTTCTCAATTCGTCGGAAACTTTTTTTTTAATGTATATTCCTCGATTACTCGAAGACGCCTGGGCCGATTTGGAAAATTCTTTTTTTGTTTGAAAGGGTATACTTGCCAGGTAGTTCCATTATCATCAGTTCAGGATTTGATGATGGGATCGTGGAGAAATCGAACTCTTCAAATTTTACAGGCACAATTGACGTAGGTACTTCGTAGTGGCGTTTGAAGTCGGTTTTGTAAAAAGAATTTCTACGTTTACATTATGTACTTGTTTAATCGATGTATATTTATTACTCTGGTTCTTTAACGGATCTCTATATCTGATTTGATCATGCAGAGAGTATATATATTTGGCGAATGTTACAAATAACGAAAACATTCACCGTACACGCGAATGCAGATCACGTTAAATATTATAATATTTCGATAATTTACGTAATGATAAGTCATGTGTGTTCATTACAAATTCAGGAATTCGCAAAAACGGAAGCAAATATTTAATATTCTATTCACGCATCAACACAGAACGCTCACGCTTACCCCTACGTACATTCCTGCGTAAAATTAATTTGAATTCCGCGCTACTAATTAGATTATAGAGAAATGTAAATACAATTGTGAATACTATTATGATTATAAATCAACGGAACCTAGGTACTAACTTTTGCCTGCGATTTAATCTGCGTGGAGTTAGGTTTTAAAAATTCCGCGGGAATCCTCTGCTTTTCCGCAACGAAAAGCCTAATGTCACTCTCCAGATCCACAATAAACTCAGGAAAAAAATCAGGTCGATCCATTACTCCGTTGCTGCGTGATTGAAGGACAAACCAACCAATATACCTACACACTTTCGTATTTATAATAATAGTGAGGAATAGCTTTGTATATGTATACTTACGCGTGTATTAAACTAATGAAACTCAATCTTTTGACTTATCGTAGTGCTGGCAACTGAGTATTTTCCTAAAGCCTTAAAATAAGATATCTTTTTCCGTGAACCGATTGTGATAAAATTAAGCCTGTAGTATAGCCTGTAGTAGCCTAGGTAATGCTCAAGTTACTTGTAAAAGGCCAAACGAAAATTCGATTAGTTGTTTTGGTTATTATCATGTACTAGCTTTAACCCGCGGCTTCACTCACGTTAGGTTCGATTTCTTAAACTCCTATTTTACCTCCTTCGGGGTTGAATTTTGAAAAATCCTTTCTTAGCGGATGACTACGTCATCATAGCTATATGTATGCAAAGTGGTTTAAGCTGTGCGGTGATAGATCAATCAGTCAATCAATCAGTCAATCAGTCAGTCACCTTTGCCTTTTATATATTTAGATGAGCAACCAACATGACGGTGTTACTAGATAATAACGATTTCTAGAAAGTCAATTGTATCACTTAAAACAAGAACAACACACAGTTAATAACAAATCAACAAAAATAAAAAATCTTGCCAACTAACCACACTTTTGTTGTTATAATTATCATGTTTCTAATCACCTATTTCATCATTTATTTAATCATTTTAAGAAGATACTATGAGAGACTTATCAAGCGTCGAGTATCCCCGTAGCTAAGCGGCTCGGTTATCTTGATTGAAACTTATTGTTATCCTGATTTTGCTAGGAAATTCCCGGATATTAATTTCGAATCGAGTCTTCGCACCATCGCTGTCATTGATTGATCGATGGCACTGTGAATCACTTTCCAACAGGATAGCGGAAGATCCTCCGGGAAATATTCATTTAATATCAATCAATTGTATATCAAAGGTGTGTTAGGCTAAATGTAGTCTTAAAATGTATATGAAAAGATTATACACACACAGATATTATGTACTTACTTTGCTATATGTCTGCGTCATATTGCTGATGGTTTGACTCTAAAAACTACCCATAAGTACCCAGTTTTTGAAAACAGGGACATAAAAATCATAATAAATTCAGATTATTACATTTAAATCTTAAGAATCTATATAGGCCGTTTTAGAAAATTACCCCTTGAGGGTGGTAAAAAGTAAAAACAGGGGACGAAATTTTCAAAAATAAAAATCGCCATGGGTACGAAGTTGCGTTTTGACCAGCGGACTAGGACTTTTATCGATTAGGCTTCTTGCAGCGGGAAAATATAACTTTTTTTATAATCTCATAGGAAATCAGAAATTCTACGCGGACGAAGTCGCGGGCGATCGCTAATTTTACAAAAATAAATCGTTTATTTCGAAGATAGATTCATTTACTTACTAATAACTTTATATGAAAAATATGCCAGGCAATCCAGGCATATCTATATGCATCTATTCTTTTCATTCTACTGCTACGGTTACGCGCGTAAGAAATCACTACTGCGTGTAAGTAGGTACTTCATCTCAACCTACGCTTTAAGCCAACAATTTTCAATTTCGTTCCCTTAAAGTGCCATAACCATACGACTTTACCGCCTCTTTGAACTACGAAACCCTTTCTGATCAAAGAGTGGCGTCTCTATTCTCGGAGGGATTATTTCAGTTTGACGCCTACAACCCTTAGCTTTGCCTACGGCTTGTTGACACGTCGTTGTTTTGTGGATCGTGAAGTAAGATGAATGGTTTTTATTTTTTAGTGGCTCATAATCTTCATAAGCATGTTCTCAGGCTTATTTTTAACACCTACGAATTCTAAAGAAAAAATATCATATACTCTTTTTTTTAATTCAAGCCTATGTTAGAAGTACGTACGATAATAATGCAATGGGTAAGGATTGAACCCAACAATTTTCAGTTGGCACTTTTAACCGTTGAACTATTGAGATTTTTCTTAACTGTTAAAGCTGTAAGGTTCCTTATACATGATTATTTATGTAGTATAAGATTGTGTAATTTCTGAAAAATAAATTTAATTGCATGAACATCCAAATCTGAAAGTTGTGTGATTTTTTTTTTATTTGATGACAAGATAGCCCTTGACTGCAATCTCACCTGATGGTAAGTGACTATGCAGTCTAAGATGGTAGCGGGCTAACTTGGAAGGGGTATAGCAGTGTAAATTCAACCCATACCCCTTATCGGTTTCTACACGCCATCGTGCCGGAACGCTAAATCGCTTGGCGGCACGCCTTTTGACGGTAGGGTGGTAACTAGCCACGGCCAAAGCCTCCCACCAGACCAGACCAGAGGCAATTTAGAAATTATAAATTCCTAAACTGCCCCCGCTGGGAATCGAACCCGAGACCTCTCAGTTATAAGATCACAGCGCTCACCACTGCGCCAGGGAGGTCGTCGTGATTTTTTTACAAACAAAACATAGACCAAAGAATTAAAGATAAGCACAATATCTTTCGGAAACTTATTTTCCTGACGTTTAATTTAGAGTGGATTGTAAAGACAAAACTTTTCGGATTCAAAGCACGTATTTCAAGCTCTAATATCAATGATGAAAAGCGGATCTGCGATCTGGCGCCGAGCCAATACGATACCGGCGAACTTTAAAATAGTTGTAAGAGGTTTTGTCCAGATCTGTTAACGGATAGAAATGTAGAATCAGGTAAGAAAGTTTCGGAAATTCCGGAAATCTTAAGAGTACTTCTGCTTAAAATAGTTTTTCTTGAGTGGGTCTCATTATAATGACGATTGATTCTTGTTTTAATATAACCAACAGTATTTATCTTTCTATTTCTTTATCAACCCATAGACGTCTCTTGCATGGACTTCCACAGGCCCCGGTTTTGCACCACCTGCATCCAACGGCTTCCTTCGACTCTTTTGATGTCGTCGGTCCACCTGTGGGGGGTCTGCCAACACTGAGCTTCCCGATGCGTAGTCGCCACTCCAGCCTTTTATACAAAGAAAAAGGTATACACAGATTATTTTAGTATCCAGAACGTGTCTTACAAAATATAATTTACATTTTATATTGCTTTAACGAGATTCGATAGGGCAACCTTGTAAGAAATTTTTTAACAATTTTTAATCCAACAATCACTTATAACTTAAGTAACTAAAGTAGCCATTAAGGCCACAGATTATGGATCTTTTCATTCCGTAGTCATAGATGAGAGCAGATAATTAATATAACGTACCTGGATAGAAAATTACTCAATCCCCAGCCTATCGATTTTCCTTTAATCAATCTACTCACCCCGATAGCGGTGTCTATACACGAGAGAAAGTAGGCCATTTCAGTGCAAAAAATTATGTTCCCGCGCTTGTTTACTGGAAAACAGCAACTGGGTCACTGACACTCCAGCTTGGCAATGTATACAGCTTGATTAACGAAGCAAGGGCAAAACGGGCTTTTTTGAGCTTTGGCCGCCAAGTGACTGTTTTATTTTATTTCTTTATTTCTTTATTTTTGCTATCGTATCTATAGAAATATCTCACACTTACACAAACGTGAAGTACGGTGAGGACGTTGCAGGTACAATTCAATGATTATTTATTATTAATCTATTTTTTATATTATTGCTCGTGTTAAAATCAGTTAATAATATTAATTTAATAATAATTAGGTCACTAAATAAAAAATAATTAATAAAAATCAAATTACTAAAACTATCACGTCAAAAAAAATTAAAAAAACATGTTTGTATGTGCATCTTTAAAAACGAGAAAAATATGAGAAAAATGTGCAAAAAATATGGGTGGATCGTTAACACGATTACAGTAACCTGTAGATATTCTTGAATATTATTGCAGCATTTTAATTTTCAAGTATTATTATTAATATAGTTGTGGCCTACATATTAATATCCATCTATTGTACTGGTTAATTAACGCTGACCTAAATCGTGTGTGAGAGTGATCTAATTTAGGAGTTTCACGTAAGCATTAGGTTGTTAGTTTCGATTATTACTAGTAACATCCTCCCTTTGACGATTTTGACGACCTCCCTGGCGCAGTGGTGAGCCCTGTGGTCTTATAACTGAGAAGTCTCGGGTTCGATTTCTGGCGGGGCAATTTAAGAATTTATAATTTCTAAATTGTCTCTGGTCTGGTCAGGTGGGAGGCTTTGGCCGTGGCTAGTTACCGTTCCGGCACGATGACGTGTAAAACTGATTAGGGGTATGGGTTGAATTTACAGTGCTGTATCCCTTCCAAGTTAGCCCGCTACCATATTAGACTGCATCGTCACTTACCATCAGGTGAGGTCGCAGTCAAGGGCTATCTTGTCATCGAATAAAAAAAAACATTATAGTCGTTGATTATAATTTCATAATTATTGTGCACCTAGTGGTACCTTCCACGAGGTGGACCGACGAAATCAAATGAGTCGCAGGGAGTCTTTGGAATCAGGCAGCGCTAGACCAAAGCCTGTGGAAGTCCACGCGGGGACGTTTGTCAGCAGTGGATGCCTATCGGTTGATAACGAAAGAAGAATTATTGTGGTTGAGAACTAAATATTCACAAATACTTTTAAGCGACATAATCATAGGACATACAATATTGATCAAAGAATGGGGCGCCATTACTCAGCTACGTCCAAATCCTACTTTATTTATAAATGAGTTTTTACGATACGGTTTGTGAAGATGGATGCATGAATGGATGGATGGATGAATTTATAGACTGGATGAATGCATGTCTGTTAATCCTTAACGACACAACGATTGGACCGAATTGATTGAAATTTGGATTGAAGATAGCCAGGATTAACACTTAAGGCCCATTAATCCCGGAAAATTAAAAACTCTTAGCATACGCGGATGAATTCATAAGTATTTATTATTAGCATCATCTGGTAATATAAATAATTCCAGCTTAAAAATTTTTGCGGCAAAGAAAAAATATTTAGAAAAAAGTGGTATGAAAATTCTTGAGGCTTCTTTATATTATGCTACGATAAGTTAATCGGATAAAGTGGCTCGACTTTATCGAAGCTTGTTTCGCTACCTGTAAATTCGGAGCGCCCGTTCCAGACGCCATTACAATATTTTCCCGCCAAAATAGTGTCGATCTAACGATCCGCCGGAGTGAACTGAAAAAGACGTGAAAATAGCTTTACGCGAACAAGTCGATGAGGCGAGGTTATTGGAAATGATAAACTACTAATTTTACAAGAGTATAAAGAAGGATTTAGACGTTCGTTTGTTAGGGAATACTCTATAAAATACTGACTCCACACGCTTCACTTCAACATCGTCAACATATTCTCTCTAAGATGCTCAATTCTACTCAATGAAAAGGGAGATAATTAACTCGCTAATTAAATACAAAATCACAAAAAATAACGAAAATGACATCGGCGATGTCAGCGTAGGTCGAAGAACTAGGTAATGTTTGGGGTCCTTAGGTGATGGAGTAGTGACCTCGCACAGCAGAGTTCCGGGAGCCTGTGTGTTATTCCAGATTATAATCTATCTCTTTGCCAAATTTCGTCCAAATCGGTTCAGTCTTGCAACGTGATTGAGTAACAAACATCAATCCCTCTATCCATCCATCCATCCATACATCGAAACTTTCGCATTTATAATGTTATAGTAAGATTTGTTGTCGTGTGTTTTAACCTAAACACACATGCTTTTTAAAAATTCTAAGAATAGGCCGCGTCAGTTACAACGCTGTTAGAGGACTTTTAAAGAAATTTTCAAACAAATTACAATGTATATTATCATGAAAATATAATGGTTATACATTTTGCTTTGTGCCTGCTAGTGAAGTAGCCACATTTGCCACCTAACGACTTAACGAGCTCAGTATCTCAGCGTCGACAGCTCCAAGTGCTTGCCAAGGAAGCGTTATTCTAATGCATGTACCATTACATACATGTACACTGCAATCGTAAAAAGGATTTGTGGCTTCTTGCTTTTCATATTTCAGCGGAATTACTGAGCGAAACCTCAATAGCCCAACGGTTAATGGTGTGGACTGAAAACTGAAAGGTCGCAGGTTCGAGCCCTACCCGTTGTACTATTGTCGTAACCACTCCTAGCACCAAGCTTTTTGCTTATTTGGAGGGGAGAGAAGAATAAAAGTCAAGTTCAGCTTGGCTAATATTAACATGTTAACAGAAAGCGCAGTGTTGGCGGAAAGCTTGTGCTAGGAGTGGGTATGATTATAGTGCAACGGGTGGGGCTCGAACCTGCGACCTTTCAGTTTTCAGTAGGCTGTTGAGATACCTTAACAGTACCTATAACAGTTGATAATAAAGAAGAGAAAGAGCTTACAAGTTTGTTTTTGGTAGTTTGATTGATGAAACAACTCGGACAGAATCACGAAGAATATCGTGAAAAAATAGTAAAAGCATTATGTAAGTGAATTGAAATTTCGAAACCGGAGTGAGGTGTTCTCGTCCTCAAAGCAACAATTTACAGACAAACGCTCGGGTTTGAGCAAAGGGAAGTGTGACAGGACGTCAGTGCTTTGTGAGTATACTGTCAGAGTTGTCAGTTATTTGCCTAGAGCCAATAATGTTCCGCCTCAACTCAAAGTAAGAGCCTAAAACAAAAGACTATTATTTCACTAGCCCAAAATAAACTTTAACAATATTAACAGATTACCAAAACAAAAACTATCAAAATATCAATTTCATTTCTTGATTAAACATTATTAGATCTTTTTAGGGTTCAACCCAAAGGGTTAGTCTAGACCCCGGTCCATGTTAGTTGGCCACCGCTGTCTGTTCCTTGATTTGGCCATCTATCACAGCTTCAGCCACAATAGCTAGCTGAAAATTACGCAAAATATACAAAAGGCTAATAAATATACTACGCTAAAGCAGAGGTTCCCAATGTTTTTTTATCGCACGTCTCCTATCCTTTCAGAAGGGAAGCATAAAAAAACCCCTGCTCTATAGCGTTAGCGATCATGGAAAGAGAACACGTTTGTAATATGGCTAGAGCGGCTGATGTATGACATCAGCTCCTCCATTGATAGGTATCTCAATGAAGTGCTTGTACTCCTCCACTGGGACATACCAGTGGAGGAGTCATTTGCTTGTCTGAGTATCGAATGCAGGTACCATTTTTTTCCTGACAACGACAGGGTTTAACTAACTATACTTTAAGTCTATATTTTGTATGTACGAGTACGTTGAATTGAATTACACCCTTCATAACTGTTAAAATACTCGTATATGTATTTTTGAAGAATTTCATGAAACTACAAGCCACGCAGATAAATTCATAAAGCTAGTATAATTTTACTGCTAAGCTTTCTTTATCACTTTTTAATATTTATGTTGAATTCTTAAGATATCACCGATAAAGACGGTAGGAACTTATTTATAGGGAATGTATATAAGAAATTTTATTAAAAATGTTTACAGATTCCTTATTATTAAAAATATAAGGCTTTATTTTAATATCATTACATATTTTATAAAATATAAAGCCTTTTCCGCGTTTTTTATGTTTGTTAAAAATATTTTAAGCAAAATTCTTCAAAAGGACAAAATGTAGGGCCTTATCGAAAATATAAATAACTTTGGAGGATGGATCACATTTTTGTTTTAATTATAAAATCTTGTCGAAGAACAAAGAATATTATGCTGGATATAATAAAATTATTATTACTGGCATGTGGCTTACATGTGGCCTACGTGCTAGTAATAATATATCTAGCGCGAGCACTCGTATTCTATGATTAACTTTGCCAAGCACAAGTGATTCCTTATCTATTAATTTCGAAATCATTTCGAATTTTGATTGACGAAGGCATTCAGATATTATCTCCATTTGGTGAATATCTTTAGTGCCAGTTGTCATTCAAATACCTTGGGACCCTAATCCCTTGGGTCTATCAGTTTCACTAAAAATGCCTCGCATTTTACTACTTCAGCTTTGCATTGTGACATGTCGGTTCCTCTGCTTCTTCTACGGACACCTTCAATACTTTCATCCCCTTTAATCCCCACTCATCCCCTTTGATAATGTACTTAAAGCGTGACCTATATGCGCTGTAACTACTTAACAGTAGTTCACCCGACGCTCACTGTGTTTCACCGTATTAAAGTCCATTTCCAAGGGGTGAAATACTGAACTTGCAGTGGTGGTGTATGTACTCGCATTAGAATAATGGCCTTTCGAGAGCACTCTAAGTTGTCGATCTTTGTCGACGTGGAAATATAGCGTCCGTTAAGTCATTTGTGAGGATCTGGCGTGAGCATTCTACATTGCACTCTGATCTCTATGGGCAGCGCGATTATAAATTAATTATACACATTTATTCATACCCATCTAAAGTGTCACTTATGTATTGTAATGCTTTTTATCTTTTTAGATGATAACGTACCTACTATTTTGCCTGTGTCTTCATTCGCGTCGAGTTCTTGTGGATCCCAAGAATCCTTCATTTTTCCGGGATAAAAATTAGACTACTTGTTTAGAATAGAATAGAAATAGAATAAAAATAGTTTTATTCAAATAAACTTTTACTAGTGCTTTTGAATCGTCGATGAATCTAACCACTGGTTCGGAATGCCCTTCCTACCGAGAAGAGCCAGCAATAAACTCAGCGGTTACTCTTTTTAAAAAAACTTTTACTTTAGTTACTTTCCAAGTGAAGTAGTTCTGTAGCTTTGTTGCGGCGTGATATAAGGTCAAACCAACAAAGTTGCCCATTTATATAGTAAAGTAGGTAATACATATTAATAAGCTTAAAATTAGGCAGAATTTCTAAGAGATACCTAAAATTATTTAAATAGATGTTTTTTCTATAACGAAGTTCGAACCCTTACCCATTTTTATAATCCAAAAGTTTTAACTAACAGTCCATTAAGGTTTACCAAAAGGCAATCGACGAAAAATCTGTGGAAAATCCGATTCGAAAAAGCTTTCAATAGCCTACCCGCAAATGCCGTCCGTTTTTATGAATGTTTTATTTTTAAACTCTGAAAGATTTCCGACACCTACTTTTTATTAGAGCTCTATACAATATTTTTGAGTAAACAATCAGAAACTAAATAGTCAGTAGTTTTTGATATCTACACGTATCTACTTTAATGTGGTTGAGTACATGTAAAGAATGCTCTGAGGCTATACTCGTATGTGTGGGTTGCAATATCTATTCCCGGCCGATCCAATGAAGACGTTAATTATACTAAAATTATTGCTAGCTTTTGTTAGGTTTTATATGAATCCCGCAGGAACTGTTTTCTTCTCACATTAAAAGTATGTCGCTACGTCGCTTTCCAGCTCCTCAACTAGACCGATACAAAAAATGCTCTGTTGCTGCATGATTGAAGGATAAACCAACTGACTTCAGCATTTATAATATTTACTACAGGTTCTGTCAGATTTGGCCTGGTAGCCTAAAAGCCACTCGTATATTTTCACCTTTAACAGATCAAATATAGAAAAACAAAAAATACTTTAAAACCCTTTTTTCTTAGACCCCTTAGAATAGAAAATAATAAAGGAACAGCGAAAAGTTTTATAATCAAAAGGATCATAAGAAAATTATCCCATCTTGCTTACAGATTAAAAAAAATCACTCTGTAGAGGATAATACAATAAGGGAGTTGAAAAATGTTCAGCCTTGAGTTTCATCTTATATTTAGGATTTTTAACCAACTTCCAAAAAAGGAGGAGGTTCTCAATTCAAAGGAATCTTTTTTTTTATGTATGTTCCCCAATTACTCGAAGACGCCTGGACCGATTTGGAAAATTCTTTTTTTGTTTGAAAGGGTATACTTTCCTGGTGGTCCCATTGTCATTAGGTCAGGATCTGATGATGGGGTCCTGGAGAAATCGGAAGAATTCTTCAAATTTTATGGGCTCAACACTTTGTAGTGGCGTTTGAAGACGGTTTTGTAAAAAAAAATTACGTTTATATTATGTAGCTCTGAATATAAACTATTGGATATAATTATAATCATTGTTTTGCTCTTTTGTCTCTATTTTTAACCGACTTCCAAAAAGGAGGAAGTTATCAATTCGGCCGGTATTTTTTTTTTTCATCGCAAAGATATAAACTTAGAATTTTTACAACGTATAGAAACTTAACATAGGGTTAGAATAACGCCGCCAGCATTCCCACTCTGGGCTTCTACTAAAAATTTCTTGAAAACGAAAACTTAAAAAGTACTTTTTCTGCCTCGACTCGAAACTCAAACAAATAAGCAAACCCTAGACCAACGAGGCAAACCCATAAAGCAAAACAAAATAAGTGAAGTTTTCTTAATAACGCGCATACCTGCTGCCACATTTTATGAACACCCTGACTGGAATTCCTGAGCAATTTTATGAAGACTTTATTGCGCCCTTCGCTTAGGGAGGAATCGTGCCAATTTAGAAGGGTCGGCACGGACTATGGCCTTGGAGAAACTATCTGGAAAACATTACTTAATGGCTACGCTAATATTACACCTATTGAAGGTAAAATGGAAGGCTGTTCGATTTGCAATTTCGAAGTCACTGAAGAAGTTCACAGACTTAAAGGTGTAATGAACCCATGTAAATATTGTAATTTTCATATGAATACAAAAAAAAAGAAAGAATAAAGAAGGCGTAAAATGAATAATAGTAATGATAAATATAAGTATGAATAAATCTGTAAACAAGCTATTATTTAAGAAAAAAAACCGATTTGAACATATTTAAATAAAGGCTAACTGAAAAGGATAAAGTGTCCATATCTTGAAAGCTACAAAAACATACTTCCCGCGGGTTTTTGAAAACCAAACTTCACGCGGAAGAAGTTGCGGGCAAAAGCTAGTTTAAATACTGTAACATTAAAATAAAAAAACAAGAATAAAATAAAGAAACTTGTACAAAAACCGCCTCCGGTCCTAGACTACAATACTTTACTCAGTTCACCGGTTCTTTTAATTTTGAATGAGAATCCGGACTGGCAAGTTTTGTGGAGCAAAGTTTATATTCAACATTAGTGGTGAATGAATATTGTAGTAAGATAATAGGTTTTCCTTGAATAAAATATTACCACAGGGCTATCAAACATAGTAGGTAATATACAGGGGCTTAAGGGACACCATAACTAAAACTTTGTGAATAGGTTACACCTAATGCCAATAATGAAATAACAAATGCCACTCATCTTGGAAATAATGGTTTACCAATATAGTAACTTTGAGCACGCAATGAGCCTCAAAAGCCCAACGGTTAAAGTTGCGGACTGAAAACTGAAAGGTCGCAGGTTCGAACCCCACCCGTTACGCTATTATCGTACAAGCCATTCCTAACACAAGCTTTATGCTTATTTGGAGGGGATAGGAGGATATTAGTCAACTTCAGCTTGGCTAATATTCATTAAAAAAAAACTTTGAGAATACATTACGTTACAAAAATTATGGTTTACCAATATAGAAATTTTTGAGCACGCAATGTATCGCGAACAACGAACGCCAATACCTACACTCGCTTTATGTACGGCGCGTCGCAAGCAGCAATGTAGTGCCACGTTAGGCGCCCGCATTTCATTGCTGTTTTGTGTTAAATACTGCAATTTTTTGTTTTTTTTTTTTAATTAAAATCAAGTTAATATAGGTTAAGATAGGATAGGACGATTCCACTTTGTAATTAAATAAAAAAATCCGTCCAAACCACGAAAATTCGATGAAAAAATCCAACAGTCGCTCAGGACTCAGAATCATGTACTGAATCCCTAATTTCAGTTTTCCTTACACCCTGTATTTACCTTCGGTTTAGATACTGATATTGGGTGGGTAAAGGCCTTAATCCGGTTATGCAAGGCGGCCTAGATGTGGAAGAATTCATGCCCGTTTTATCCATCATATTTTATACCGCGTCCGCATGCTTGTGGCAAACGGCAAACGCCAAACCTCTACAAACGTTTGCCTTGAATTTGGGAATCATCCGCACGCTTGCGAGGGCGTTTGTATGTTCTGAACAGGCAAGCATGACGGACGTCGAACTTGTGTCGGCTTTATTATTTGGCTTAAGTTATTTTTATTAATGTTTTAAGCTCAGTATCGATCAATAATCCTACTAAAATGGAATATGGATGGATGGATGTTTGTTACTCTTTCAGCCACAACTAATGAACTGATTTGAATGAAATGTGGAATAGCGATAGCTCATACCTACATTTTAGCCCGGAAAATTAAGGACTTTCCGCGGGAATTAAAAAACCTTAATCTGCGAGGACGAAGTCGCGGACGTCATCTAGTTGATAGTAAAGCGTAATTAAAATTTTCAAAACATATTTCATGTGCACAATTTGTCCAGTTATAGTTTTAGTATAATATTATAGATTAGTAGTAGTAGCTAGTAGTATGTTCGAAAAGACTTGGTACCTACCTAGTTTATTTATTTGAATAAAAAAATATTCTACTCTATTCTAGTATGTACCTACTCAATAGATATTTTGTTTTTTTTTTCTTTATCAACCGATAGACGTCCACTGCTGGACTGTTTATTGCATGGACTTCCTCAGGCTTCGGTCTTGCGCCACCTGTACCCAGTGGCTCCCTGAGGGTCGCCTGATGGTGTCGGTCCACCTATTACCATACCATTATATACCATTTTCCGGTGCGGAGTCGGCACTTATTATTATTAATATATTATAAAACTAATTAATTAATTAAATTATATATAAACAAATCGTCTTCAAAAGTCTTCAGTCGACCAGTCATTCATTTTACGTTTTTACCCACTCACAAAATGAAGATTTCTAAAGGTGCGATACGTAAATCGTAATACAATAACACGTCTAATCGCCGCCAGTGCACAAACGAGACTGAGTGCGCGCAAACGTGTGGACGGAGACGCAAGCGCTTGTGGCAAATTCCCTTTGGTTTGCGATCAAAAGACCGACACTCGATGGATCGGCCACAAACGCTCGCAAGCGTAGGCAAACCATGGCAAACGCTCTATCCGCACGTTTGCGTTTGTGAAGGTTTGCCGAGGTTTGCCAAGCGTGCGGATGCAGCTTTAGGGTTTTTAGGGTTCCGTACCAAAAGGGTGCCAACGGAACACTGTTACCAAGCCTCCGCTTTCCATCCGTTCGTTCGTCTGTCTGTAACTCATGAATGTTCACAATTTTAACTTTATTTTTATACTAGCTGATGCCCGCGACTTTATCCGCACTAATTTAGTTTTTAAAATCCCGCGGGAATTCTTTGATTTTCCGGGATAAAAAGTAGCCTATGTTATTCTCAATGCAAAAAATCACGTCAATCCGTAGCTCTGTTGCAGCGTTATTTAAGGACAAACCAACAAACAAACACACTTCCGCATTTATAATATTAGAAAGGATTATTTGTTGTTATAGCGGTAATAGAAATACACATTCTCTGAAAATTTCAACTGTCTACTGCGACTGCGGAAGCTTAGTAATAAGTTCCCATTGGTTACCTTTTGGATACGGAACCCTAAGAAAGCTTTCAATGTGTAAAACCGCGATAATCAATCCTCTCTTTCGAAACGCTATATTTCTTCAGTCCATTTAAAAAGCTTTCGCGCGAACTTTCACAGATTTAGCGTGCTCTATGATGGTGATAGAGATAAAACTAGCGGTGTTAGTTTGGCATTTATTTCGCTTGTGGCGTAGTTATTTACATCTTTACGATCTTAAATGAGTCGCTGGACACAAGCGGCACAAGACCGTGTTCTGCGACGACTCTTTTTTTTAAATTATGACATAGGCTTGCGCTTGATGACAATCAATGATGGAAAGCATTGATGAGGTCTAGGTTGGAGCGCGCTTGCCTAGAAAATGCCTATTCACTCTTGTCTTGAAGGGGCTCAGATTATACGTGGCCGGAAACAGAAGCTGGACGTGCGTTCAGTTTCAGAAACGTTGAACTGAAGCGTTTCATACGAGTAGGTTGAATTTCAACCACGTAAGGGTCTTGGATTTCACATAATACAGTTATATAACCTACATTTGTTACTCTAGTTACTACACTAGCTGGCTCAGTGATCATAAGGTTTTTTTCCCATCCCATACCATCGAACTATGACAGAACAGTGAGAGAAAAGACAGTGTAGGTACCTGTGTTTGCAAACACCCACTCTTGAACTATAATATCTCCTGCGTAGTTGGCTATTCTCCAATGAGACACCGATATTCAATCGGGAGACTATAAATATTCTAATTATAACATACCTACTTATAAATAAAAATATACAATTTTCATAAAGTACCTATACCTATGGCTATATTAGTTGTAGATATGCCTATTTACCCAGCATTAGCGAAATTATAGTCTCGCCAATACAGAGAAGGGTCGACCGTTGGCCTTGAGCCAGGAAACTACTTTCGGAAACATTACGTAATGGAACCAAATAATATCGCATCTACATCGAGACATCACTACTTCAGTAAGGTTAATGTGATTGATCGTATTCGATGAAATTAGCGTTAAAGTAAAACGAACCGTAATCCCATTGAATTAGAGCACAATTTCGTGCACGCATTCTTATACGTTGACGTATACGGATACGGTTCAAATTAAAATCGGTTGTACTGAATTTGTGACTTTAAATCAATGCAGTTAAGTTCATTTTACTTTGACGCTAATGTCATCGTGTACGAATACGATGAATCGAATCAAATCTTATACTAAACTTACTGATCACATTAACTTTATTACCTATGTATTATTCGTTTTGGGTTAATCCATTTCCAATATGTACCCTAGGTTGTGTCTTTGGCTTGGCCTTCTGCCACAGAATCCGTATGAAACAGATTTTCACGGATTCAATCCCGGGCACGTACCTCTGACATTTTTTTTTGTGCGTAGTGTACATTCAACCCAAACCCCTAATCTGTTTCTACACGCCATCGTGCCGGAACGCTAAATCGCTTGGCGGCACGTCTTTGTCGGTAGAGTGGTAACTAGCCGCGCCCAAAGCCTTCCAACAGACCAGACCAAAGACAATTCAGAAATTATAAATTCCCAAATTGCCCCCGCCGGGAATCGAACCCGAGACCTCGCAGTCATGAGACCACAGCGCTCACCACTGCGCCAGGGAAGTCGTCAAGACTTTTCGGACTGCTTCCATACTGAGTGTACGCCACAATTTTCTCAAACGTGTGTGAAGTCAGTCATTTGCATTGGGCTAGCGTGGTGGTCGGGCTCTCACTAGTGAACGCTGATGGATCGCTGATAAATTATTTATCGAAGCTTGATGCTAAAAATGCTATGGAAATCTTATTCAATTCGGGCAAATATAGAGGCGAGAAACTCATTCAGTATTTTATCACATACATAGTAGTGGTATTTTCTAAAAATTATTGCATCAGCGTAACGATCGCAATGTCCTCTGATTGGCTGAATTTATGGCGTTCTTGCTGCACCAATGCATTTTAACCAATACTAGTCAAGCATAGGTCTATATGATCGTTACACTAACCGCTAACGCAATCAATTTTAGAGAATCCCGCGTCAAGAAAGAAGTCGGCGAGATTACTCCTGAAGTCCTGAGCTAACATATATTGAATCGTAACTTAAAAATATGGTATTTGTACTTAACTGCCAAACACCCTGTAGTGATGATGATGCCCTGATGCCACCCTGATGCCTCCCTTCCTGTAGCACGATAAAATTCAAAATTCAAAATTAATTTATTTCATATAGGCTAACTTGTAGCTCTTATGACACGTCATAAATCTACCACCGGTTCGGAATGCAGACTCTGCTGAGAAGAGCCGGTAAGAAACTCAGCAGTTGCTCTATTAAAAAAAAAAAAAATTTTTTTTTTACAAAGCTATGCTATGTATACAGTGCTTCCACAATAAAGCTTCAAAAAAATGCAAAAATGCCTACGTAGGTACACCAATCCAACGCATGTCAAGATGGGCAGCCAAAGCAGACCCATTCCCGTTGGTGGCACCCGTTCACGAGCATGACGCATGATCCAGCCATTGCTTCGTTCAACCATATTTGAGGGAACGTAACAACCCGCACCAAAACCCGATAAAAAATATATGAGCATAGAATGCACTCTAAATAACAAGTTGCAATTTTTATTATCCAACTTACAAGCCACTACAAAATAATATGCATTCATAGTTTATTTTAATATTTTCTACGTAAACTATTATCCCGTCTCCTTCGGACGTATACGGACAGAGATTCATCCCCCATTAAAACATACTTACCGGGGATGGAAACTTTTCCCAGCGAGCGTACATCTTGTTGAAAATTAAAAGAACCGGTGAACTGAGCACGGTATTGTTACCTCCTTTGGTTACCTCCCAGTTCCCCCTAGTTTTTTTTTTTTTTTTTATTCACTAACAAGATAGTCCTTGACTGCGATCTCACCTAAGTGACGATGCAGTCTAAGATGGTAGCGGGCTAACTTGAAAGGGGTATGGCAGTGTATATTCAATTCATCGGTTTCTACACGCCATCGTGTCGGAACGCTAAATCGCTTGGCGGCACGTCTTTGACAGTAGGGTGGTAACTAGCCACGGCGAAAGCCCCCCACCAGACCAGACCAGAGATAATTCAGAAATTATAAATTCCCAAATTGTCCCCGCCGGGAATCGAAGCCGAGACCTCCCAGATAAGACCACAGCGCTCACCTCTGCGCTAGGGAGGTCGTCAAAACCCAACAAAAGCTCTTGGAGCTAATTTTATAGCCCCATGCATGCGATTAAAGCATTTTGGTAGAAGACTTACGATCACTCATCGGGCTATGGCGACTTTTATCTTCAGAGAATTGCTACGGGGTCAAATCACGAATGAGGAGTGCGAAGTCGTCACTCGTAAACCTATGGAAATATGGAATCTCAACGTTTGTAAGTCCTTCTATGCTTCGCTCGTTGCCATTTCAGTTTTGCGACTCTTTGAGCTATGTCAGCAACTTTGGCTCTCCCGCAGATCTTATTTATGGTTTGATCACGAGAAACTAAGAGAATAGGCTCTCTCCATTGGCAGCTAAGTAAAATTTTTTATGAGGCCCGTTAATAGCAAGCGTGTTTCAGGACTGTTTGTGAACACATATAATAGATACATACTGCATGAAGTCGAAGATTGACGAACGCTGCTCCGCGGATAATTTAATTTTTTTATGAATACTTAACTATATTCAACTCAAAATTATTTCATGTAGGCCAACTTATTTTGTTTTTTATGACAAATTAGTACTCTACTTCCAGTTTAGAAAGCAAGTACTGAGTTAAGCCGGCAAGAAACTCAGCAGTTGCTCAATTTTCACTAGGTAAGAGCTGTTGTATTACAATAATACATCAAACAAAATGTTCTCCGTTAGTTATCCTATCTCAGAACTATTATTTATTCTGTGACAGCGCCTTCCATTTTCTTAATGCATGTCACATTATCCCAAAGCCTATATCATTCAAAACGCTGACAATAACAAGAACACTGGCATCATAATGTCGCGACCTTTGTATCATGCAATCCCGCACGTCGCTATGATAAACTAAAGGCTTGCTTTCCTCGCGGAAGATTATGTTGAATATTTCGTAATGCTTTAGTGTTGGTGCGAATCTTGATATCGAAATAATTGTTAGGTAGCTAATATAATTATTATTATCATTAATATTGAGGGCTAGCAGATCTTCTGTCATTTCGTCCACTCAGCGATACATGAGTGGCAGTTATTGGTGTCGGAGACCAAGATCCTCCTTGGGTCACTGAGCCAGCGAAGTGAGTAAGTATCATTAATATTGATACTTTGTGTAGTAATCATACACTAGATCGAAGTCAGGTTTTTTGTAAAAATGATACACACACGTAGCTTTTACTTGCTCGTATACTTTATTTATCTGCATTATTATATTTTTGTTTTGTTTGAATATTTTTATGAAGATTGTTATTATTATACAATGGATAATACTGTACACATTAAGATTGAAGTCAAATTAGTATCAAATATCGGTTTATGAAAATTAAAGCTATCAGTTTCACTTGTATTACTTTATATTAATTTCTAACAATTCAGAGCACAAGATTATCCGATCTATGACATAGTTAATAAAACGAGTTGTTTGTTGATGAAGTATCAATTTCTAATTATCTTGTTTGCTCTCGCAGTAGAAATCTGCTTTCCGGCATAATGTCAACCTCATGTATTGTTTATCTGAAGTTTTATTATCTAGGTATACCTAATTAAATTACCAACAATGCACTAAAAATTAAGTACCTATTTGAGTACCTATTTCTATTTAACAACATTGAAACCTACCTCTTTTGATTTTTTAAATATTTATTATTATTATTTTATTGCCCAATTTTTATGACATCAAATTAAGTTACTTTTGTCATCAGGTGTATGTGGTAGATTTTTTATTTATGTGTGATCATAATTCCTTTCCTATTTTTATGTAACAATGTAATTTTTTTTACATTAATTGTAAGTGCTTTTGTAAGTCTGAATTGAAGAAATAAATAATTCAATGCAAATGATCAGAAAGTCTGAGTAGTAAAACGCCTCAGAACGTGAAAAGTCTAATGAGCAATAATTATGTTTAGTAATTTACAAAAAAAACAGCCATATTCTTGCATAGGCATAATATCATAAGAAAATGAAGAAGACATTACCATAATTTTCGTTCAGCTATCGTGCCTTCAAAAACTATATTTTCCAAGCAAAAACGCTCTCTTTTGTGCGTATGTAAATATATGGCTACTACAGTGTTTAGGTTATGGCAATAGCACAAGCTCACAACCCCATAAATAGTTTTATCGCAAACATAAAAGCTGACGTCAATCGCAGTTTACGACTTATATCGGTATCGATAAACTTGTGCTTACCTCGATAGTTTAGTTTGACATCACTTTGCCGTATAGTGTATTGTCGAAGCCGAACAACGGGTATGAACTAAGAGCCCTCGACTCCTAAGTCTATGTCTAATACAAGTCTAATACAAACGTAAATAAATACCTTCTTGGTGTAGTGGCTTTATTAATCGGCTGTCGATCATAAAGGCGAGCCCCAGGTCAGACAAAAAAAAAAATGGGATTTCCTGATCTTAAAAAAATCTCACTAGCTTTGGAGAGCACAAAGCCGTCGATTCTAGCCCTGCCAATACATTTGACAGTTATAAACGTATGTTCGATATTTGAATTCATGCCATTGATAAATAAAACCATAAGTTCAAGCCTTCAAATGAATACGATTTTCCTATACCCTCTCCTCTCTCCGGTTCAATTGAAGTTCCATCAGACTAGAGAGTGATGAAATAGCAAGTACACTTTTGTATGCACTCTATCTCTTGCGTAGTCGAAATTGGGTCAAAAGCATCCTATTCATATTATACCTAAATGCGAAAGTTTGGATGTATGTTTGTTACTCAATCACCTCAGAACGACTGAATCGATTTGCCTGAAATGGCACAGAAATAGATTATAGTCTGGAAGAGTTCCTGCAGGAATTAAAACCTGTATCCACGCATACGGAGTACGTGGGCATCAACTAGTTATTCATATTTATAGTGAAAAAACCAAAACTTCAGTTTTTACCTTCCTATACAATGTTGATACGAACTGAAATTTCGGCCTCGATAAAATAGATAAGGTTAGCTGACCGCGGGCTCTCGGTCCAATATTGATGGCCTTGTTTATCGCCAACCACAAGCGTTTCAAGCAGAATTACGTCTAAGCCCCGTCCCTGGCTGTGTCCTCGCGATCAAGTATGATTTACATGGGACACTCGTACTAGAGGGTTTTTACCACAAACACTTTTGTCGGCGAGAAACTTGCAGCAAGTTGCTTGCAAGAAAACAAAGTTGTATCGTGGAGGAATTGTGAATTTCACAAATTCTTTAGTAACCAACTTCAAAAAAGGAGGAGGTTCTCAATTCGTCGGGATCTTTTTTTTGTATGTCCCCGATTACTCGAAGACACCTGGATCGATTTGGAAAATTCTTTTTTGATTGAAAGGGTGGTTCCATGGCCATCAGTTCAGGATGAGATGATGGGATCCTGGAGAAATCGAGGAAACTTCGAGTAATTGGTACACTTAACAAGCTATTATTAAAAAAAATTAAAAACACGACTGCCCAGCCAAAAAACGAACTAAAGAGTTAAATACCACAATCTTTGGAATATTATTCACATTTTTAAATAATTTTTTTTTCAACTTGCCTTTGATTCGGGACCATGGTCACCCCATCAATTTTTTTTAATTTTACTAGCCTGTCACCCGAAATAAGCTAAGTATTCTAACGATACCTCACTCATCAAAATCGGTTCAGGCGTATAGAAGTTATGGTGGAATATAGAAACTCACATGAATCCTGAAAACAATTTACTCCTTTTTTCAGGCAGTCGTATAAAAAAAAGATTCCAAGTAGAGTAGAACCTCTAGTCTCCCTATTTTACAAGTAGTAGGTACTCTCAGCTATATTTAAGACTTAATATTCTATTATGACCAGTTGGACAGATATTCTATGAGCCGTTACTAAATAGGGGCTACATTTATCACTAGGGAGCGAAAGTTCCTTTAACCGCTATAGTTTGTGGTTTATGTGCTTGTATGACCAACATATTTTTTTAGTGCCGTACTTACGGTAGATACTTACGAATAAGTTATTTATTTTTCTCTCACTACGGCAAAACTAAAAGGAAGGGTTATGATTTTAGTCTATGTGTGTATGTATGTTCCAACATAACGCCTAAACTACAGTGAGCCAATTTTGATGATTGCGGTGTCAGTCGATTAACTAATCGGACAAAATTAATAATATTGCAATATGACGAATGTTAAATCCATGAATGTTAATAGTTACTTTTTAACCGACTTTCAAAAAAGGAGGAGGTTCTCAATTCATCGGAATCTTTTTTTATGTATGTTACCCGATTACTCGAAAACGCCTGGACCGATTTTGAAAAATTCTTTCCCAAATCGGTCAGAACCTGATGATGGGACCCTGGAAAAATCGAGGGAACTCTTCAAATTTTATAGGCACAATTGATAGACTTTGTAGTGGCATTTGAAGTCGGTTTTGTAAACAGAATTTTAACGTTTATATTATTTTTGATAAGCTTCTTGGAGTAGAAATAAAAATGCAAGAAAGAAATTATATTTGATAATTTATTTAAAAACAGTATTTACTGCGACTGATAGAATCAATAACGTTCATCCCTAAAAAACGAAACATTCTCGTACACCTATTTACACATCACGACTTCAATACTCTTAAAAAGTCTTAATTACTCGTAGTTTAACCGTCACACTCTCATTTCGTCGATTGCCGCTTGAGGGAGGCTCGAGGAGTGGAGGGACTTCCCTCTTCTTAGAGTAGCGTGAGGAGCTCTGGAGCTGTCCTCCCTCCCGGGTGAATCAGCCGAGCCGTTCGGAGGATACTTCTGTCTCAAGTCCTGCAACGGCGGCGAATTACTAAATTGGTTCAAATTCTTGGGCAACGTTGCGTAACTGCCCACTTGGGGATAGCTAACATTTGGCAACCTGAAACTGCTATTACGACTGCCCAATTTACTTGGCAACATCATATTATCTATACTCAGCGTGGGGCTGGGCGACTTTGGACCGTCTAGCGGGCCCTTAAAGTTCAAATTCGACATACTCGGATCGGCCATCATTTTCTTTCTATTTTGCCGTTCGATGTCCACTACTAAACTCGGGGCGATGTTCGGGTCGATATGGTAATGGGAGTGTTTTCCCGATATTGTTTCGAAGTGCTTCTCGTTGAACCGTTGCTGTTTGCCCCTGGACCTCGACTTGTCCCGTTGGTAGTATACGCCGGCGAATATGAGGACGTTTAGGATGAGTAGCGAGCACCCAATAGCGATCGTCACGCTCAGAGCTGTGGAGTAGGCGGCGTAGCCTGCGGCTTCTAAATTGGCTAACGTGTTATCGGTGGCATTAAGCGTCTGCAAATCCCTAGTCGGTATGATCGTCGCGCACGTAGCTAATATCGAATCGACGGTGGTTAGGGCTGTATCGGAATAGGCGGTGCCGTTACGTCTTATCGCGTCGTTATCCGTATTCCGCGCTAAAGGATCCGGTCTGACTATGCCTTCGTATAGGTCTGGCTCGTTGTGATTTCTGAACAGGTTGTGACGCGCGGCGACGTCTTCCATCCCCGCTCTGTGGAGTTCCGGTACGAGGCGCAGCCAGACTGACAGTTGATGTGCTCGGAAGTGATTTTTCATCCTAGGTTTCATGCCTGTTGAAAAGAAAATAGTACGTAAATTTGTATCGTATCGTATTATTTATTATTTATATATTTATATAATATTATAAATGCGAAAGTTTGTATGTTTGTTACTCAATCACGTCGCAACGACTGAACCGATTTGGCTGAAATTTGGCACAAAGATAGAGTATAGTCTGAAATAGGACATAGGCTACTTTTTATCCCGGGAAATAAGAGAATTCCCGTGGGAATAAAAATCCTCAATCCGCGCGAACGAAATCGCGGGTATCAGCTAGTTATTAAATATGTTGAACATGAATTATAATCATGTAACTTTTTTATAAACATAAAATAATTCACATGTTTTTACATAATAATTATTATTATTGTTTGAATGGTGTTAATTTGAATTTAACCTAACAAAAGAAAATACATTTTTAGTAAGGGAGGGTGTAATATTTCGAAAGGACAGTCAGCATTTTCCCGCTGAAAATAAATTTCCATATTAATGGCGTGGCCTTACTGAAAAATAACTTTGCATAGAAATTACCACCGAGTTAGGTGCAGAGCTGTCGAGATAAGTTAGGCATGCCAAGTCGGTATTATAATAATTTACAGAATATGAAAATTGAAATATTTTATATAAATAGCATTATTAGCCAGGATATTTCAGTTTCGTATTTTGAATTGTTGTGATCGATACGAATAAAAACGTAGAGTCTTGATTTGTCATAAAAACCACAGGTGTATGACCTATATGAAATAAATAATTTAGAATTCATTTTACTAGTGCGTACTAAAGCTGAAAACTCAGTTATTACCTCTGAGTTATTTTGCGAGTTTTGGATAGTCAAATAATAACTTCTAGCTGAGTTTTGATTTAAACAAAAAAAATTGCTCCCGAAAAATCAAAGACTTAGGTTTTAAAAACTAAATCCACGCGGATGAAGTCGAGGGCATGAACCAGTTAGCAATAAAGTAGCAAACTAGTTTTACATATAGATAAGTAAGTGTGCTACTCTACAAAATAGTATTTTCTCTCGGTATGACATCTTGTATCCTCCCAAGTGTACTGACCTATTTTTTCAAACCCTACTGACAAAGCTGTATCGCTAAGAGATTTAAGGCAAAAACAGGCGCAAAGCGAGACGGAAACGTAAGGTAGCATAAACACTGAACGCGCGCGTAAATGTGCATGATCTGTTGTTGTTATCTCAACGGATAGACATTAACTTCTAGAATAAAAGTCTCTTGCAAGAACACAAACATCCACAAATACAAACGTGTACTAATTGTATGCCGTAGCTCACAGAGGATCGTTTAAAATCATCCGTCCATCGTACTCACACTGTAGAAAATTAAGCATCTTAGCACCCCAATAATTATCGGTTCCTCGAGCTATGTGTCCCGACCGTTGCCCCTATTGTAGTTCAAATTTGATGAACTATGTTGGTAACTCAAATTCTCTTACGAATCTCCTCATTTCTGATTTAATCACTCAATACAAAAATACAAAAAATAATAAATGTACAAAGCATATCATACGCGACGATGTGTGAGTGTGAATGCATAGGTGTGATTGATACAAGCGCTACTTGGTGTGAATGCATTCGTTTCAACGAGCCGATTTTAAACTCATAGAAGCCATGTTGGATACGTTTCCGTCGAGCTTTGTGTATGTCCAAACCTTTAGTTCCTGTGAAATAATGCGCGAAACCAAACTAACCTCAATTTCACACTATATCTACCTCTTTCAGATTGAATCTAAGACCATTGAGAGAAACTATGTTATCGATAAAATGCAGATTTGTTCAGTCGTCTCGAACATTTTTACGATAAGGCACGAAGTCGTTCTACTATAGGATTATCACAGTTTAGCAATCATACCTACAGTTTGGTGTCTAAATATACTTGAACAAGAATAGAACAGGTGCTTTAATGGCATTTTTTTAGTTTTAAAGTTGCTTAACCGTGCATGGTTCAACACAACATTAAGCTGAAAATGGAATTTCGTGAGCAGACATTTTGAGACTTTCCTTACTTATTTGACAAGTTTAAATATTTTCCAAAATTATGTTCTACAATCTCAAGTTTAGTTCTCAATCTAAATATATAAAAGGCAAAGGTGACTGACTGACTGACTGACTGATTGACTGACTGACTGACTGACTGATCTATCAACGCACAGCTCTAACCACTGGACCGATCGAGCTGAAATTTGGCATACAGGTAGCTGTTAGGACGTAGACATCCGCTAAGAAAGGATTTTGGAAAATTTCAACCCCAAGAGGGTTAAATAGGGGGTTAAAAAATCGAACCTAACGTGAGTGAAGCCGCGGGTTAAAGCTAGTATTATTATAAAAACCAAATTCCTAGGTAGATACAGCATTGATAGCCAGGGATTTTAACGCTAAAGCCTAAAGTTTTAATAACTGTTTAATAACAACTAAGTATTAGCATAAAGAGAAAATTATAAAGGATAAAAATACCTGTAAAAATTGGTAAAATCTAATAACTAAGTTTATACGTTCTCCCGACCCACAGCATGCCTGCCATAACATTTCTAAAATAGAATAGAATAGAAATAGTTACTAAAAGTTTTTTATTCAAATAAACTGTGCTTTTGAATCGTCAAATCAATCCACCACTGGTTCGAAATGCCGTTCCATTGATGGCCACACTGGATGATAACTAAACTATGGCTGCAGAATAGTATTTTTCCACGGCACGCCGTCTTCCCGTACCCTTTCAAGTGCACTGACCTATTTCGAGGTACTTCTGGTGCGTCGAGTCGTACTGCTCCCAGTTGACGCCGCGGAACTTGTTCCTTTCCCGCGACGCCGGGAGGAAGCCCTCTTGGCGCGCGTTGTCGTTCGGATTACTGGGGACAATTGACAGATAATAATGCTACATCTTTTCCAGTTTTTTATTGCATAGAATCAGGCGTTACTTTGTGGAAGTTCATGATTAGCAAGAAAAGGTTAGAGTTATTTTGCTATAATCCGTTAACAGAAAAATCTGTATGGTCAAACATGATGTTAAATGCTAAACACCGCTTACCTTCTCAACCAAGCAAAAAAGCCAAGTTCAAAAGCAAGCAATGCCACCACCACATAAGACTTTTATACTACTCTCGACGCACGTTTCGCCCTGGCCTCCCTGGCGCAGTGGTGTGCGCTGTGGTCTTATAACTGGAAGGTCTCGAGTTCGATTCCCGACGGGGCAATTTGGGAATTTATAATTTCTGAATTGTCTCTGGTCTGGTCTGGTGGGAGGCTTTGGCTAGTTACCACCCTACCATCAAAGACGTGCCGCCTAGCAATTAAGGCTGATAATCTTAGGTATTATGCTTTTCTGAGAGACGTGTAATTATATTGCAATGGGATCTCGGAGTAATAAAAGGATCCCATAATCAATTATTCCATTAGCCTCGATCCCAAATTAACCTCCAGACGACCCGAAGCGAAACATTGGCGACAAATATTTGGACCAACACAAACAAATGTCTTGATAAAGTGTTTACTCACCCGGTCTTCGCAAAGTTGGCCACGAAGAGCATAATGGACTCAGATAACGCCGTCTCGAACTTAGTGTAGTTTTCGGGAAAATGGCCGAAACCGTCCACGAGGGGTGCGCCGAATATATACGGCAGTTCTTCACCGTGCACTGCACCCATTCTCTTTAGAAAATAAAATAAAATTAGAAAAATGATGTGACTTGTCAAAGAGAATACTTTATTGAAATGCCAAGAGAATGTAATCACTCCGTTTTTGAAATGTCTCTATCACAGATTAGAGAGTATGTCTCTATCATCTAGCTAGTCTCTATGTTCTTGCACGAGGAACATAAGAGCTATTTATATGTCAACAAATACCTAAAAATAATAAAGTCGCGCGAAATTTTTGCATGGGTTTACTTGAGGACTTGGAGACATCATCTAGTAATATAATACTGCACTGAACATAACAGCTTCCTGAAAGGTAGCTGAAGATATTAAAACTAAAATAAATAGCAGAACACTAATTAGATTAGCTGAAACTACCCACCTAACCGAGATTGTTTTAACAAGCTCGAGCATGTTTTATGTAAGAGTATTTTTAGGACCACGCATCCGTTTCGTAACTAATTAGGTTTTTAACTCACACGGCGTTATGCCATTAAAAGTTGCCATAATTTTAATGAAAGGGTCTAGCCGGTTAAGCATGGGAAAGCTGCACCAGCGTGTAATGAAGAGTTCTTACCCTGTGATTATTGTACTCTATCTAAAACATCTTTATGCTTAATTTCAGACTTCTACCCCTGATAGTTAGGGAGTAATCGGGGTGGCAACCCTTATCGTTAAATTTGATTTTTTCCGAAACTATTGGAGGTATCTTAATGAAACTGAAACTGTATATATATGTCTATGAGTTACATATTATATATTTATTTCAGAATTTTCCCATTTTGAAAAATGGTGAAAAACGAGAAGTAAAATTTTTGGGGGTGATTTTTTATACTAATCCGCAAAGTGACAAGGTTGAAAAAAATACAGTTGTTTTGTTTATTAGTTAGCTATTATATATAAAAATTGTAAAAATATCGAATTGGGAATCAGTAAAAAAAATGAAAATATGTTAGGGACGATATTTGATATGAAGTGATAAATCTATGAGACAATATTTAGAATAAAATATGTCTGGCATCATTTATTACTTATAACAATAAATAAACATTAAACGCAAATAGGAAAATATTTTATTTACATTTTGTTATTAAAAATTAACAGTTAGCAATACATATTTATTCCATGTAGTGCTATGAGTGTTTTCATTTTCGCTACAATAAACTAGTACTGGCATGTGTTTTATTATGATTCTTATGCGCGCTCATTTCAATAGGCAAGTTATAACAAGTTTACTAGCGACAAGAAATCAATAAAACTATTATCTTTTTGAGGGCTTACACATTAAAGCTTATGGCAAAGGCTTCATTACTTAATGCAGTAAGTTTTTTGCGGTTGTTTTATGTAAAGTTTAGTAGATCTTCAAATTGCATAATTTTTTCGTTTTAAAACAATGGATAAAATAGTTGTTAGTAACAGTAGACTTGTAGAGGACAGATGTGTTCATTGTAAAGTGCTTATCAGGAAAACCACTAAACAAGAAAAGCGAATCTTTACAGATGAAGAAGTAATTAGATATCAACCTTATTTTAAAAATATTGTGCAAATCGGATCTATATTTTGTCATAAATGTAGAATGATAATATATAGAAATAAGCAACCTACAGCATCTACGAGTAATGACGATAATATTGAAGATGAAAATAACGACATTGATTTAGAGGATCCAGAGTGTAAAGTATTTTACCGTAGGTCTTCACGTAAAGAATATGTAGAACTTCAGATTAAAAGAGTTAAAATAACTCATATATACTCTATATACTGTACATTATGTCAATTCGATAAATGAGGGCTCAGCTTATTTTCCAGTAAAGCAAAACATTCTTTTGTCATACGAAAATACTTATAAAATTGAGTCTCGTCATCCAAAAGTTCTTTGTAAAGAGTGTGGTATTCTCCTTCTTGTTCTCTTTTCTGCCATGTAGGATGTACAGAAAATCTTCTTTTCCTCTTGACGGCCGTAGCTTCTTCGTCATCTAAAGCAATAGCGATTAAAGCCAATTCTTCAAATGAAAAATCCATCTTTCCAGCAATTAGAGCCCTCAAAAAGATAATAGTTTTATTGATTTCTTGTCGCTAGTAAACTTGTTATAACTTGCCTATTGAAATGAGCGCGCATAAGAATCATAATATAACACATGCCAGTACTAGTTTATTGTAGCGAAAATGAAAACACTCATAGCACTACATGGAATAAATATGTATTGCTAACTGTTAATTTTTAATAACAAAATGTAAATAAAATATTTTCCTATTTGCGTTTAATGTTTATTTATTGTTATAAGTAATAAATGATGCCAGACATATTTTATTCTAAATATTGTCTCATAGATTTATCACTTCATATCAAATATCGTCCCTAACATATTTTCATTTTTTTTACTGATTCCCAATTCGATATTTTTACAATTTTTATATATAATAGCTAACTAATAAACAAAACAACTGTATTTTTTTCAACCTTGTCACTTCGCGGATTAGTATAAAAAATCACCCCCAAAAATTTTACTTCTCGTTTTTCACCATTTTTCAAAATGGGAAAATTCTGAAATAAATATATAATATGTAACTCATAGACATATATATACAGTTTCAGTTTCATTAAGATACCTCCAATAGTTTCGGAAAAAATCAAATTTAACGATAAGGGTTGCCACCCCGATTACTCCCTAACTATCAGGGGTAGAAGTCTGAAATTAAGCATAAAGATGTTTTAGATAGAGTACAATAATCACAAGGTAAGAACTCTTCATTACACGCTGGTGCAGCTTTCCCATGCTTAACCGGCTAGACCCTTTTTAACTAAAAATTTTCCGTCAAGGATGAATTTTGCAGTCTCGCATTTAATTTTAAATTAGGAAATGAATGAAAATTATTACGATATTAATCAGAAATTTCAGAGGAGGATTGAGAGCCATGATGTAGTAACACGTTAATGCTGAGATCTATTCAGCGTGGTCTGACTTAGCTCAGACTTTAGATACCTGTAGTTAAAACGAGACACAAATATGCTCTGACATAAATCTGTCTCGTTTTTTTCTGTCTTGAGTCTGAGCAGAGTGAAAGTGCGTTCTATATTAAGAGTGCAACACTCAAAGAGATGTGGGTTAGAATTCCGAGAAAGTTCGAGTTAATTAAATACATACACCTGTAAATTAAAAATGTATATTATGTTACACCTAGATATGTTGTGAAAAGTAATATGATAGCGCAATTGAATAGGCTACTAATGCCATCTATGGGTAATTTTTCTCAGTTTAAACGTTATGATATCATCCAGCCAGCCTGGTTATGAGATATTAAAAGTTAACAGTCAATTAAGGAATTCAGCAGCACCACCGAACTCCCCCGTGCGACACTAAACGCTGGTTCGAGATCATAATTATCTCATAACTTGAAAACAACTCCCCATTTGCATGTTTCGACGCCTTATTATTAAGTATATAAAGTTTTATTTGTGTAATTTAATAAAGCAATATAACCTTTAATTTTTTGATGCTTTCTGGCTTCGCTTGATAGGAAGGTAATAATAATTTCTTCAATTTATAAAAAGAGTTGAACTTTTTTTAAGATAACCAACATTATAAAAATGGTCTTTTTTAATCATGACATCAGATATCAGCCCAAGAATAAAATTGAAATAGTAAACTGCCAATTTCAGTTTCATGTGAAAACATTTTTATTAATCAACTAAATACCACGTGCTTCAATAATGTAGGAGAACATCGTAAAGGATTCTGCTTACCTGAGAGTATTAATTAAGTTAACCGTAATTAAGTATTGGAAAATCAAGAACGTGTGTATTCTTTATATTTCAGTAACTATAAATGATAAAATTACATAACCTGACGTATCAATATAGAAAAATCTTTCGCGTAGCATGTCCAATTAATTATTATTGTCACTGTAAGGAAGGTATAACTGGGTATGTGCCTAATCCCTACTAATATTATAAATGCGAAAGTGTGTTTGTTGGTTTGTTGGTTTGTTGGTTTGTTGGTTTGTCCTTCAATCACGCAGCAACAGAGCAACGGATCGATGTGATTTTTTGCATGGGTATAGTTGAGAACCGGGAGAGTGACATAGGCTACTTTTTAACCCGGAAAATCAAAGTTCCCGCGGGATTTCAAAAACTAATTCCACGCGAGTGAAGCCGCGGGCATCAACTAGTATTTTATAGGTACTTAAAATAACGATTTTTAATATTATAACACAATACCAATTTTCTTTTTTTAATACGAGTATCTTAATTAGTCTCGAAAATAAAGTTTTCAAGGTACCTACCTGTTAGACAAAAAGAGCGCTACTCGCTTATTATTCCGTTTTAGAAAGAAACGGATACAGTCGCAGTAAAACAGCTTAAAACTAATTTGTTTTTTGACCGATTTATTTTCTGTTTTACTCTAAATATTATTCTTACAGATTACTAAATGTTATTCTTACAAGTTTTGGATTTATGAATATCCACATTTTGACAATCAGTCAAATAAACTAAAGATTTTAGACTTGATTCGTGGTTTAATGACATAATTGTTATAAAATATTACGAGTACGTGGAATCCAGTCGTAGAATTATGCAAACCAGTGATGTTGCCGAACTTTAAATGACGTTCCTCCGAAAAGACCAAGAAAGCGGGTAGATAGATTCAGCTTCAACTTGACGTCTCGCAACACCGCAGCCCCGCCGTGACTACGGTCAATGCAATTGGATCGAAATATCGACAAATCCAACTAAAATAAATAATTACCATCGTACGTACTCGTAATATTTTATAACTATTAAATCAGTCAATTAACCAATTGTAAAGTAAGCTTACTTGTGGATAGAAGCCATCTCTGGTTTGATAGTCGAACACGTAAAAGAATGTTTTAGTAGGTCTCCCGGGTGCGTCGTCCTCTGTCGACGTAAGCTTCGGTCCTCCACTCAGCAAATCCCCACTTTGCATGAGAGGCGCCACGTACTGGGCGTCTGATAGAGCGGACACGGTCGCGTCCCGCGTATTTATTGGGTTCTGGAAAAGCAAAAATATTTTGAATGTCTTGTTTGTAAACTCCGGCCATAGTGGTCAGTCACAACGTAGATAAGCCCCACGCGTATCTATATATATAAAATTCTAAGTCCTGACTGATTGACTGACTGACTGACTGACTGAGATATCAACGCACAGCCTAAACTACTGAAGTTAGAAACTTGAAATTTTTACAGTTGGTTCCTTTTATGACGTAGGCGCACACTAAGAAAGGATTATTGGAAATTCCACCCCTAAGGGGTTTAAATAGGGGATGGAAGTTTATATGAAACTCCGTCATTGTTCAAGCTGTTTCCATCAAAGTTGGTATTAGAGCTTTCAGTTAAAAATAAAGAAGTACGTGTGTCACAGTTTTTGAAAATTCCACCCCAAAATCTAATTCCACGCGGACGAAGTCGCGGGGGCAAAAGCTAGTCTAAATATATAACGGGAAAATGTGACTAACTGACTGATCTATCAACGCACAACTCAAACCAGTGAACAGATCGGGCTGTTTGGCATACAGATAGCTTTTATGGCGTGGGCATCCGCTAAGAAAGGATTTTAACAAGCCCCTAAGGGGGTAAGACAGTGTTTTGAAAAATCACAATATATAAAAAACGCCTCATATATGTATAACTAGTATATGTATAAAGTAGAAAGTGTGTTTGATTCTTGGTTTGTCACGCGGCAACGGAATAACGAATCGCAGTGATTTTTGCATAAGTATAGCTGAGGACCTGGAAAATGATTTAAGATTTTTTTATGTCGGAGAAATGACGGATTCCCGTGAAATTAGAAAACTTGCGAACACTAACTTCACGCGTATGAAGTCAAAGCTAGTTGATAAAATAAGGATATTAATGGTCACCCGGCCGATTCCGGTTTGGTTTGTCTTTCAATCACGCAGCAACGGATCATTGACATAGGCTAGCTTTTAAAGTATGATTGTTTGTTGGTTTGTCTATCAATCACGCTGTAATCACGCTGTAGGTAGGATAAAAGGTTTTTTATCCCGGTATACTAACTCCAAGCAGTCAAACTCGCGGTCAAGGTATTTTATAAATTATAGAGCTAGATTCAATGATGCAAAATGAGAATCTGATTTATCGCATCTTACCATCCTATAAAAAAAATTTAGCATTCTCAGTTACTCATTCCACCCATCGCCGTGCTATCGACTAAGCCCATCTAAGCAAAACCGTTCTCGAGTTACTTCACGTCCAACTAAGAACGCAGATAAATGTTGATAGCCATAATAAATAACGGCAATTCACCACCTGACGCCTTGATAAAGATCTGCTCCAATATAAACTTAGAAGTGATAACAAATTGCACCGATTCTGTTGCGTGTCTGGCAAAAAAATTACCTGCCTTAAATAAATATACCACCTCGTGGAGGTCTCGATATTGCCAATAACGCGGGAAGATGGAAAACCTTCATCAGGAATTCGATTAGACATTCCTACTAGAAATACTGGTCTTCTATAAGTGCAAATATACTAGATAGAATATATAGATAGATAGAAATGTACTAGATGATACCTGTGACTTTGTTTGCGTGGATTAAGATTTTTAATTCCCGCGGGAACTCTTAGATTTTCCGCGATAAAAAGAAAGTACATAAGTACACAACATGGAGTTATTCAAGGGGTGGACCAGCAAATTCGTAAAAAGCCGGCAACGCAGTGGTGGTGCTTCTGGTGCTACAAATGTTCATGGGCGGCGGTAATCACTTAACATCAGGTGACCCGCCTGCACGTTTGCTCGCCAAAAATATAAAAATAAACTTGTCACTCTCCAGATCCCCAACCGTAAATCGATGCAAAAAATCACGTCAATCCGTATCTCTGTTGCGGCATGATTGAAGGACAAACAAACATAATTTCGTATTTATAATATTAGTAAGAATAGAAATCAAAAAGTATATAGTAAGTAATTCAGAGCCCGGGAAAAAACAATCTACGAAAGAATCCATTAAAACTAAGTATAACTAAACAAACCTCTACCGTTCTTTCCCAATCGGTGTACTCGTTGACGATCGTGTAAAATATTTCACTCAAATGATAAGTATAGGAATTTCTGACGTATGTTCTGAAACAAGCAACACTATCTTTTAAACATTCTTACTTTTTTTCACGGTATATGCTTATGAGTAAATAAATTATGTGAGTATTGAAACTTCTAGTTTTTTTTTTTTTTTTAAAAGAATATCAGCCAAGCTGAACTTGACTGATGTTCTCCTCTCCCCTCCAAATAAGTGAAAACTGGTGTTAGGAGTGGGTACGACAATAGTGCAACGGGTGGGATTCGACCTTTCAGTTTTCAGTCCGCACCTTTAACCGTTGGGCTATTGAGGCTTAAAGTTTGAAAAACTATTAGCATAACAATTTTGCAGATTAAGAAATAAAGCTCTCTTCTGCAGCTAAATTGAGACCAAGGATATTTTATTCTCAAAAGAAAACCTTCTATTACAAATTATGTAACGCAATATTTAAAAAAAAGTTTATAAAATACATTCTGAAAGGCTTTGTAGATGTGCCTTTTAAACTCTTTTAAAGCATCAAATTACGAAAATGATTATTATAAAAAAATCATGATGCAAAATAAAAACATAAATATCGCTCGTTATTTGGATCAGCAATTTTATGTCCCACGAAAGCACTATTTTCCCGAAATTATCTTACAAGCAATCGCCCTCCTATTGTTTTATTATCCTTTAGGTTTACGAGATCCGATAAAATATGAATTATGAGAATCACACCGCCTTAACACATCCCAGAAAAGGAATACAAGAGACAAAAAGATTGTCTAGCGTATCCTGATATATCCTGATCAATTTTTAAACCTTTTAGTGTTTTTATACGGCGCGCCGCCAGAAGCATATACTTATCTCATTTCTTTTGTTTTAATAATTTTTGGGATATATTGTAACTTGGTTATAATATTATTGCAATCGATTAGGTCACTGATCTTGAAAAAACTAATATTTAAAAAGGGGAATATTAGTAATTTTCACAACATGGGAACAAGCAATCTCATTGCTCATATTTTTGTTTCACAAAAACAAACTAACCTCAGCATCCGATCTCTTTTCTCCGGGTCAATTCCGTTCTGTACGTCATGTGCTGAAAACTTCCACAGAGCTTCACAAGTCACAACACCAAACAACAAATCGTACTTATTTTGAAACAACCGTCTTCCACTATCACTCCTTTTTATATGAAAGTTATTTTGATTCATATTATTTAAAGGTCCAAAACTAGGAAAATCTGAACTCGAGTGTATCGTCAAAAAGTCTTTAGCAAAATCTGTTTTTATAACAACGCCATCAACCGATGGCCCAAAGGCGGTTAAAAAGTTCGGTGGGGATATGTCAATTGATAAAAGTTCTTCTATGGTTGCGTCTCGTAGACAGTCAACGATGACTTCGTGGTCTTTTGCGAGGTCCTCTGGTATTGTGCAATTCATGTGTTTCGCCAGTTTAAGAGAATAATACACTGGATCGTCAACTATTGCCCAAGAACTTAGAGCTGAACCTGATAAAAGCATGGCACGATGGAAAAGACCTGCAAGATAACAAAAGGCTTAAAAATGGTGTAACATGCAAACATTTTACTTAACGGCTTTTTTTAGTATTCAATAAGTAATTTTTCTAACCAAATAATATAGTTAAATATTCTGTAGACACAAAACCTGAAAATGTTCAGCGCTGTTGTAGCTTAGAAATAAAATTTTACTTATCTATTTCGCTGGGTCAATTCAACTTATATTTTTAAATAAAATATTTTTTTTTGGACGATAAACTTAATAATTAAATTCAAATTTCATAACAAAGTACCTACTTAGTTTAGTGAATGACGTCATAATCGTATTAATCATAATTAATGAGATTCAATCTCATTCACGAGTAGAAACTAATTACTCCAGCGCAATCTACTAAAGTTAATTAATCTTGTTACATTACATTTCAACAAGAATAATACATTTACCAAAACATGTGGAGCAGTGTTCAAGCTACTTACATAAATGTGTAGATAATTCCATTAAAAATATATGAACTGTTCCTTTTTCTAATGTAATCTACTTAACGGATTACTTTGTTATGCTGGCTAAAAGATTAACAATGGTATACATTACAAAGTAACCACTTCGCCAAATTATTTGCCATTGTTATTCTTTTATTTTATGGCTGCCTCAGCGGTGAAAATGAGAATGTGTGTTTAGATTCTCTCAGAGATGGTTTACTTTTATGATAATATCTTATATAGAGTTTAGTTATAATAGTGGTTAAGCCTGCGGTCTCATATTGGAGAGGGAGGGGTCGCAGGTTCGATACCGGGCACAAACCTCTGACTTTTCAGAGTGATGTATGTTTAAGCAGTTAAGTATCACATGCTTCAACGGTAAAGAAAACATCGTGAGGAAACCTGCACGCCTGAGAGTTCTCCATAATGTTCTCAAAGATGTGTGAAGTCTATCAATTCGCATTGGGCCAGCGTGGTGAACTACCTATGGATATGGGTAGTTAATCCTTCTCTAAGAGGAGACCTGCTGTCCTAGCCATATTACGAACGTGTCGTATCTATTCTGTTTCCATGATCGCTAACGCCACTGTAGAGCAAGGGTTCCCAAAGTTTTTTTATTACGCTTCCCTACTGAAAGGATAGGACGTGTGATAAAAACGGATGGAGCTGTGTCGGTGCATACGGCCGTTGGTTTTAATATTAAACGTCTATATCTGCGAGTTTTGGTTATTCTACGCAGTGCCGCCCCGCCCCGATGCAAACTCAAGGTCTTAGCAGTGAGATGATTATATACTTACTCTAAATAATGACATTGGATTCATGTTTCTGAAACTTATAGTTTTGTAGTTATTCAGCTAAGACGATATACCTTTTAGTTACAGTACATTTTTCTGACTGGTACCCGTATGTTTTGGTATGATTTTAAAGACGTTTCACGTCAAAACGTTTGTAATATGGCTAGAGCAATTACGCTCAGTAGTAAAACGTTATTGGGTTGCTCATGACGATGACGATAATGTTATAGAGTTTTAAACTAACCTGGCATAACAGTCGGCGATATCATCAAGAAGTTGATACAAGCCGCGCCTGATCCATGACCCATCAGGGTTATGTTGGTAGGGTCACCGCCAAATAAGGCGATGTTTTGCTGCACCCAATGCAACGCCGCTATCTGATCCATCAGCCCGTAGTTGGCAACCCTGGCTTTGAGGTGTGGGGATGGATTTGCGTTGAGGAAACCTGCAAATTATTGCACTGATGTTGAATGCGATAAATAAATAAATAAATATTCTCGATTAATATGAACACTATGACAAAATTAAAAAGTTAAAAACAACCACTTGTAATATTATTATAGCAGTAAAACTTGGCTAAGAATCTTCTTGGAAGTGATAAGTAGGTACATCCAGTTGGTTTTCAGTAAAATGGTAACAAAAACGCATGAATAACCACTAACGTTAGTGGCTTTCGTCGTGGGTGAAAAGAAAATGCTGACGTCACAATTTCAACACTACGTAGTAGGTACGTAGCAGGCGTCAATGTATTCGGAAGTTCGGCTCGGGCGGCGTAAATTATGAGGCTTGGGGTCGAATTTTTCACTTGCCAATACTGTGGCGAAATTCGATTTGGTATTCGGCCGGAGTGCGCGTTGAGAGGAAATATTACTTGAGCTACTTTATTATGTATAGAATTCGGATATTAAATTAGACAAGAAATTGCTACGTTGCATTATCCTGTGTAATTTATGAGTTTGGTCATCAATTATTATTCAGAGCCAGAGCACAAATAATGTTATAGTGTATTTTATGATAATTTTGTGTAGTATTAGAAGTTTGTTCCCGTAGTCGCCGCATCAACATGAGATTATGGAACGAGAATGGGTCTGCTTTTGCCTGCCTGTCTTAACATGTATTGGATTGTTTTGCATTTTTGAAACTTCATTGTGGAAACACTGTATACATAGCATAGTTTTGTTACCTATTGTAAAAAATATTTTTTTGAAAAGAGCAACCGCCGAGTTTATTGCTGGCTCTTCTCGGCAGGAACAGCATTCCGAACCAGTGGTAGATTCATCGACGATTCAAAAGCACTTGTAAAAGTTTATTTGAATAAAAAATATTTCTATTTCTATTGCAGTAAACGACTATTTTGTCATCGAATAAAAAAAAAAGTTTTTCTATAGAAATTCAGTCGTAGGAAACGCTGACGCATTCCTTTGTCAAGCAAGCAGCCATCGAGTTGTAAACCACCAATCCAGCGAAACCCGATTTCGAAAATCTCCCTCGATTTATTTATTGAATCACAAGCAACATTGGATTCAGTTGCAGTACAGCTTTCAATGGCCATCTCATTTCACGGATAGAAGCCGAGCAAAATACATTTTATTATATTCGCATGCGTATTATATGAGTATATAAAGGCCCATTGATATAAAATCAGAGATTCAAAAGCTCTAAAAATTTCCACATTTTTTTAAATGATTTACAGACGTCTTCAGCATTTGTGCGTGGATCTCAATGCATTTGCATCATATCTCTCGAAGATTTTGAATGTGATTTTATTACGGTAATGGTAACTATATGGTAAGAAATAAATATAGAATAGAAGTATTTTTATTCAAATAAACTTTTACAAGTGCTTTTGAATCGTCGATGAATCTAGTACTGGTTCGGAATGCCCTATTATTATTGTCACTAAACCCAGCCTATGATTTCAGAAGAAACACTTTTCTAATTTTGACCATATAATAGAAAAATCTTTTTACATCCTTACTTAATGCAAAAATGTATTTGTTTGTTTGTTTGTTGGTTTATTAGTTTGTTAGTTTGTCCTTCGCTAACGCTGCAACAGAGCTACAGTTTGACGTGAATTTTTGCATGGGTATAGTTGTCCTCAACTAGTCCTAGACAGTGACATTAATATTATTTCTTCTTCTTACTTAGTAAAGTAAGAAACTTTACTAAGGTATCGCCCTACATAAAGCCGTATTCTATTACATTAAAGATTTCGCTTTTAAGAGACTACTGCAGCACATCTTTGATAATGTATATCAACGAGTAAATCGTATGCCTTATCAATGTGGGTATTATTTGCCTCCCGATTTCACCCCTATTTGCATTTTTAATGTGCGCCCGGATAACTCTTCAGACGCTTCAAAGGGTGCTTAAGATTCGTAGCAAATTGAAATCCAATAAAAAAAAGGTAAATAAATAATAAACTGTGGAGAGCTTCTGTAGAATTTTTATGAAATAAAACTAGAACACTCTTTAAAAAAAAAAAAAAAAAGAATATTAGCCAAGCTGAAGTTAACTAATATCCTCCTAGCCCCTCCAATTAAGCGAAAAGCTTGTGCTAGGAGTGGGTACGACAATAGTGCAACGGGTGGAGTTCGAACCTGCGACCTTTCAGTTTTCAGTCTGCACCTTTAACCGTTGGGCTATTGAGGCTTTTGAAGGCTCTTGAAGGTTGATTACAAGTTCACTGGAATACTCAATTAACTAAATGTATTTTTACTAACAAATGCACAAACATAACTGTGAAAATGTAACTTGAAACTGTGAAAACTTAAAGCTTTAATTTAATCAATCCTATTATTTCCTACTAATTTTATTGAAATAAATGCAAAAGCTTGGATGTATGTATGGATGGATGGAAGGATGGATGGATGATTGTTAATCAGCCACGCCAAAACGACTGAACCGATTTGGCTGAAATTTAGCACAGAGATAGATTATACTCTGGAATAAGGCTACTTTTTATGCCAGAAAATAAGAGAGTTCCCGCGGGAATTAAAAAGCTCAAAGTTCCAATCCACGCGAACGAAGTCGCGGGCACCAGCTAGTATTTAATAAAATACGGTTTGTAGAAATAAAACGTTGTCTTCGCCAATAAGTTTACAACACGTCCCAGCAGGAATAATGAATTTGTTCGTTTGCCAGAAAATTATCTTAATTAGACCAATTGGGAATATTTTACTCCGAGCTGCGACTTTATTTCGCTTTGCGAGACAAATTCTGACATTTATTTAATGGGGCTTGATACTTGAAAATTTAATAACACAGTTGTTACAGTCGCCCAAAATAATGGATGGTATAATAATAATTAAGATTAGGGAAATTAAAGAGGCCTTTTGGATGTAGAGTAGGTACCTGTTTCACTTCTGATCTTTTTTGTTCATTTTTCAACTTTTTCGTTTGTATACTTTAAACTTTGTGCGATGTAATATTGTGCGATCAAACAACTTTCAAGTAAAGTTCAGTCAATATTACTGAGTCACTTCATTCGAAGATATTATGAAAAAATTGCTATAATATGAAGCGCCCGAACGCAGCCAGCAATAGGGTATTTTACTCTTATGAAAAGTGTCTCAATTTAATCCTAAGGTAATAATTTACAACTAGAAAATTTATTAAAATTTTATTCAATCGATAAGTACCAAAACAATGCATTTAAATTTTTCTTTTTTCGCCCGTAAATTGACGAAAACGATAGATGACGTCATCTCGACAGTAAACACACTGAGTAGGTAACTCAAGTACCTATCACAGTGACAGATTACAATAGCTTAAATAGCATTAACTGACGAGGTGCTAAATGAAAGATTCTTTATTTACAGACATTATGACGTAGTGTTATGGCGGGTGCCGTTTCGCATATTTGTAGCACAGATAAACAAAGTGAAAACTTTGAAATAAAATATACAATTATTTTAGAATTTTGTGTACTGAAACTAACACTTCCCGGTTTGTAATTACCTAAACTACCTAATTTGTATATTTTTAGATTATTTCTTAGTAGGAGTAAAATACCCTATTGCCACTGTATGTGTAAACCAACACAGGTCGTGCTAGTTTAGTTTGACTTACCCAACACTCCAAGTCTGTAGTTCAAGGTAACTACAATAAGGTCAGTGTAGCTGGCCAGTACAGCGCCGTCGTACGGGTTGCCCGAACTCAGCGAGTAACTGTCGCCGTGTACGTACACCAACACTGGCAGTGCTAATTTAGTTTCATCCACTGAAACAAACATAATTATTTGAGTATACGTAAAAAAACATAAGTATTTGAGAGAAATGATGAAGTTGCTATTGGTTCTACAGATAGCGCATAATACTATTTAAATTCTTCATAATGTTGTCAATTATGTTGTAACACTCTCAGAACTAAACGAAACTGATAGATATAAAAGTAATGCTATTTTGTCTAATTTTACACAACAGAATTAGGGTCATTTTCTACATCATCATTTATAAGCCATCGCCAACCACAATGACATGACAAAATAATATATTATTTATTATGTACCACAACTAAAACTAAAACATAAGCATGTACAAGGGCAGCAAGTGATAATAATTGCAGATAGAATAATTAAAATCGACTTGCCTTCCTTATTCAAAGGGAGTTTACCCGTCCGAAAAAGACAGAAATAATTAATTTAATTATATCTTGTGTTGAACCACTGTCAGTCGAATTAATAATAAACTTATCATTGTTAGGACTAATTTTATATAGTCACGATATAATTGAATAATAATAATCCTTTGTACACAGAAACAAAAGTGTCAACTTGTAGCTACGAAGTTCCTTTGTAACAAAGAAAATACTAAATCAATCTTGGATTGGAACTACAAGTATTCCCAGGAGATATCACCTAGAACGTTCTGTTTTGCTTTTAAACAAGCATCACCAAGTATAACTATGTTCAAACTAGTTGTCGAATAGCGGTGAACATTGAATCAATAAGCAGTTTTTAGGCAGCACTTTTGAAAAGAAAAATGCATGTGCCATACAAAATGGTTTTTAAAAAACTTTTGCAATCTATCACATTGAAAAACTAACTAGTTGGGAAAATAAACCTACTATTATTATATAAATACGAAAGTTTGGATGGATGGATGGGTGGACGTTTGTTACTCAATAGATTAAAGTCTAGAATAGCACATAAGCTACTTTTTATCCCAGAAAATAAGAGCCACGCGAAAGAAGTCGCGGGCATCAGCTAGTTACTTGTAAAAAATAATATGCAGATGCTCGATACTTCGTTATAGTAATAAAGTTTTCTAAACTTGCTCTTCGACAACACAACTTCCACAGTCAATTGATTGCTATTAAAACCGCCAATACCTCACTCAAAATTAATACTCGTAACTTCCCTTTATCGTCTAGAATGAGCTTATAGATAAACTTCTAAATACTTTACTTAGAATTGCCATTTACAAATGCAAATCATATTTCACTTATTTCAGTAACATTATAAGGGCGAAAGTTTGTTTATGTGTATGTTTTTTTTTTATTCAATGACAGGATAGTCCTTGACTGCGATCTCACCTGATGGTAAGTGACGATGTAGTCTAAGATGGTAGCGGATTAACTTGGAAGCGGTATGGCAGTGTTAAACCCATACCCCTAATCTGTTTCTACACGCCTTCGTGTCGGAACGCTTAATCGCTTGGCGGCACGTGTTTGACGGTAGGGTGGTAACTAGCCACTTCCAAAGCCTCCCACCATACAAATGTGTGTGTATGAGTGTGTGTGTGAGCGCGCGCGCGCGAGTGTGTTTTATCTGTTACTCCTTCACGCCACAACGAATGAACCAATAGGAATGGGCTACTTTTTATCCGTGAAAATAAAAGAGTTCCCGCGGGAATCAAAAACCTAAATCCACGCAGACGAAACCGCGGGCATCACCCATAGTAGGTAATAAACTATTTAGGGTCTTGTATAATACAAGTTTACATTGTTATTCATACCCCTTAACTGGCTATCTAATTCAAATTGGCTCTACTATCTACTCCGTATTCACAGACGATCCAATCCTTCATGTCAGCCCGTTTGACGTCATGAATTACGTCATCAATATTGCTGACGTGCTCATAATCGAACAGGGTCCGGTGAGCACAAAACTTGATATGTCTGTCAATCCGCTTGAATGGTTTGATATGACATGATTATGAAGTGGTCATTGCGATTCTTATATATATCTCAAGTGGAATAAATTACGAATAAGTTATGTTGGAAAAAATGCGAAAAGCAATTCTCTGGAAGTTTTAGGTAAAATCCCGGTTTATGCATTTTTATATTCATATTACACTAGCGACCCGCCCCGGCTTCACACGGGTGCCCGTGCAATTGACTAATAATGAAATTTAGTTTTTCATACTAAACTTCCATCCCTTACATTTCCAAAAATGTTCTACATATTTTTTTTATATATAGATAGATTAGCTTTTTTCCGCGACGTCGCTCACATTATGTTCGATTTTTCAAATCCCTATCATAGTCTTTTAGGGGTTGAATTTTCAAAAGTCCTTTCTTAGCGGATGTCTATGTCATAATAGCTATTTGTAGGCCCATCCCGATCCGTCCAGTGGTTTGAGCCATATGTTGACAGATCAGTCAGTCACTTAGTCAGTCAATCAGTCAGTCAGTCATCTTTTCCTTTTATATATTTAAATAGAAAAAGAAGATTGCCATTTTAAGAAAGTGGCACGAATTAGAGCTCTAAAAATTATTGTATCTTGCTAATATTTATAGATCAATGAAATTGATTTTGATTTTTATTTTTAGTGAGAATTTCATCTAGAAATCGTCACAGACTTTCTGTGTATTTTGTAAGAGATTGTATCGAAATTCCAGTAATTTGGTCATCGTATTTTACTAATTAATATTACGTATTGAATTTATAGAAAGGAGCAATAAACCAAAGGGGCTAACTCCTAGAAAAGCGACAACTGTTAAAATCTGTCATGTTAGCGATTTAGCGTTCCGGCGATGGCGCGTAGAAACCGATCATCAAGTTAACCCGCTACCAACACTTACCACCAGGTGAGATCGCAGTCAAGAACTATCTTGTCATCGAATTTAAAAAAATACTTACTTTGCAATGGCGCGAAAATGTTCAAGTAAAGACAATCTTCGCTTTGATTCTTAAGATAAGGCATCAGTCTTTTCAAATAATCTAATCTGCCTTTAGGCATTTTTTCTAATAGAATCCGATCGTCCTCGAGGTCCAATAGCTTCTGGGGACAGGAGGGCCCCGGCAGGTCGGACACGCGCACGCCGTCCCAGGGCGACGGCGTGCGTGTTGGGCTGAATCTAGAACAAGGAAAAAGCTTCAAAATGTAACCGGACTAAGGACGTTTTTAGCCCCCACGCAAAAACGACGGGATGTTTTGAGTGTGACGTGTTTGTGTGTGTTAGTGTCTGTCTGTGGCATCGTAGCAGCCGATTTTGATTTTGTTTTTTTTGTTTGAAAGGTGAATTAGTCGGAAGTGTTCCTAGCTATGTTTAATGAAAATCTATCTAAGATGGCCGCCGCCACAAAATGGCAGATTACATATCTTTTCACATTTTTTTACATAGCTATGAACAGTCCCGACTAATTCAAATTTCAAACAAAAATGAAATCGGTTCACCGTTCGGCTGCTACGATGCCAAAGACACACACCCATACACACACACATTCACACACACACACACACACACATACACACACACACACACACACACACTCACACGTCAAACTTATAACACCCCGTCGTTTTTGCGTCGGGGCCGGTTAAAAGTATCTCACCTGTTCGATCCAACCGGCGGCGTCGCATACGGAACACCTAAAAAAACCTCGAGCGGACTCAAGTATCTGTGCTCGTCCATAGCCAAAACTATCCCCTGTAATTTCCCATATTTAGTCTGTACTATCCTACTGCTTATCCTAAACTTTACATTAGACTTCGGAATTGGATTTGATGGAGTCAAATAATATCTCTTGTAATCACCGTAGTCGCTGTACCCATTTCTCTCGTGATTATAAAAGTTAGTACTATGAGGAAATTCTTCATTGTAATAAGGATTCTTATCAAAATTGACATTTGTATACTTTTCACCGGAATTCACAGGATCATGTTCGTCGTAATCTTCATTCGGCGAGTCTTTCTGTACACTATTAATATTTAGTTTGTTTAGTTTACTATTAACACTGCTTTTATCACTGTGATGGTTCATGTTTGTTGTGTTAGAATTGGCTGTTTGTAGCGATAGAAAAATAATCAACAGACACGAGTATAAATTAAAACAAACGAGTTTGTTGGTGTGTGATCCGCTTTTTCTATTATTTTTACGTTCATCATTTTGACGCATCGCCTCGTTTTTAGTCCGCGCTTTGTGAAACTGTCCGTCCGGAAACATATTTCGTCATGTTATCATTTTTGTTTTGGATTTATCACTAGACTCGTCCATCGCAGACTTCAAACGTTTTGTGTGGAATCTGAAACAAACATAAATTGCATTTCATTACGGGTATAAAGTTATTTTTAAGTTTGAATTGTTCACTCTGACCGAATTTAGTGAGTACGAAAAGCTTTTTGTTCTGAAAAGAGCAACTGCTGAGTTTCTTGCTAGCTCTTTTCAGCAGAATCTGCTTTCCAAACTGGCGGTAGAGTTTTGACTTGTTAATATCAAGTTTGCTTGCATAAAATATATAAATTTGAATTTGAGTCCTCACAGACGTGCCACAAACACGCACCACAGCTCCAATCTCGTCCATTGTAAAAAAAATTATGAAAGCTTGACGTAGTTTTATTTACAAGTATACCCACAATTTATAATCGTATACGTATAGCAGCCAATGAAATATACATGAAATCATCTGTGTAGTTGGCAACCACATAGGACACTCGCTTGAGTTAGGTAGACTAAGTAATTTTTATTCTTGTTAACTTATTTCCTCAAAGCGTACCCCTGACGTGAACGTGCGACAAGAGGTGTTCACGAGTATTGAGTTACTTGTATCTAGCAAGGCGATCGCGTATTATTTTTGGCTGGACTAATGAATCTTCAGGTTCAGGTAGATACAGTCAGAATATTCACATATGGCTCACGAAATTTTTGCCAGCGTGCTGTGGTCCGACTGAATAGAGACTTATGGATAAGAAAATAATGTTATTTATATAATTGGAATTAATGTTTGGGTAATAGTATTTAGTTCAATGGTGATAAAACGTCGTGGTTATTGCTGTCGCTAGTTGGAATACTTAGTGAAAAACGAAATTAATACTAAAACTTAGGAGGCATTTAGTATAACAAAAAGTGAACAGAAGCTGAACTGAACGATGATTTCGGTTTTCTCGAGAAACTTTATGTTTTAATGGGGAAACTTAAAACTTTAGAATAGAGTAGTTTAGTGAAGTTTTGACATATTTTACCTCAACATGTTTTATTTTCAACAGTTTTGAAATTTACATTTAATGAATTTAATAAATAGCGACGGATTTATTGCATAATTTTAAATTTTTTCCTTTATAAAGACTGGCATTTTTACAGCGCCTGTGGAGAAGCAAGCAAGGAAAAAACTTTAGAATAGAGTAGTTTAGTGAAGTTTTGACATATTTTACCTCAACATGTTTTATTTTCAACAGTTTTGAAATTTACATTTAATGAATTTAATAAATAGCGACGGATTTATTGCATAATTTTAAATTTTTTCCTTTATAAAGACTGGCATTTTTACAGCGCCTGTGGAGAAGCAATAGCAATGTTATCTTATTCTTTGATAGTATTTTTAAAGTAAGAGGCGCAAATGAGGGTAGGTAGTAATAATAATATTATTTTACAAATGTGATGAAGTATTTAAATATCAATATGGCTTGTGCTCTGTCGCTATTGTTTCAAAATGGATGCAGTAAGAACGCCACACTTAAATTCAGCCAAGCAGAGTTGATTTTTTTTTTATGTGTTCCTCCCTTTTTTCCTCTGACAAGGTAATCGGAGGCTGTTCTAGGTAGTAAGCAGAGTTGATTGGGGTGTAATCATTTTTAGACAATTTCAGGTTCATCAGGTTGGTCTGTTTAAAGTTGTTTAACTCTATTTATTTTGCAGCAGAGGTATGCTACGGGCCTTAGAGTAGAATCAGCAAGCATATAATTTCTTGAACTGATAGCAATGGGACTACATATACCCTTTCAACAAAAAAAGAATTTTCCAAATCGGTCCAGGCATCAGCTATAATATTATCAGCTATCGCAAGCGTGTCCATTTTAAACGCTTTTCAGTCGGTAAGATACAAAGAATTAATGAAAAAACCTCGTTTTATTTTCGTAATCAAAACCTTATTTTACGACGGTGCTGGGTACTAAAATTTTTATTATACTCTTAATTTAGAAAATGTTCTTTAAGAAGCAACTAACAACGGTTTTCAAAGAGAAAAGTGGGGGTTGTTTAAAAGGATTTTTACATATTTCTTTTTTCAATAGTTTTCGACGTAGTTTTTTTTTTGCACGAAATATAATCAGAGTCTATTTATTTTGCCGACCAGTATTTGATCTGATCGAAGATAAAGTTTCTTATTTTTAATTATTTGTTGATATAGTGGCAACAGAAATACGCATTCTGTGAAAATTCCTTATCTACCTAATAAATCTTACCTCGGTTTATCTACCTATTTCGTTCGCGGGCATCAACTAGTTACTTAATAATTATAAATTTTGAAATAATTCTATTAGCTTTGTCCATAATATGGAATTTATAATGGAGGCCAATTTCATCCAAAACATATTATTATGCATCCATAATAAACTAATTTATGTTAGTATTGGAATTATGTACGGAATTGAATTAATTCAGTGAATCATGACGAACAATAGTTAATTATAGCCCAAAATTATTTACACTTTGTGACAGCAAAGCTATCGCATCAAACTGTTAATCGGTTGCAATCAGTTCGATACTGTGCTCATTAGAATTAGGTTTTAAATGAGTGTTGAGTGTTAGGTACTTTTGAATACATTATTAATAATTCTTATAAATAATTTTGCCACTAAAAATTATATACTCGTAAATTAAAATTATAATTCTAAACAAAATTATCCATTTAAGATTACATCCAATTTTGTTTTGTTTATTATGTAGTCTACACTATTTCTTTGGAATCACCCACTAATTTTAAAGTGTCTAGCTGAAAAGTGCTTAAAATGAGTCGAATTTTTTAATAAGCTTTTAAGGACTCGGTTCTTTCATCTCTAAACTAAACAACACTTCCACTGAACTACACTGCAGTCCGTACACTTATAATATAATTATGTATTTACTAAACCAACTTACATATCGCACATTTGCGACAAGGGTGACATAACTCAAATTTCACCAATTTTAGTGTAGAAAATTTATACTTTTTGCTATAAAAACAATATTACGCTAAGCACAAAAAATAAGAGCCAGAAAGATTATGACTTATTGCTCTGTCACTTTGCTGACCGCTGTGTTGTTACGAGACCGCAGCATCCACAAAACATATTACTCTCTAACCAGAGAATTCTCTCATCGTCGATTTTGAACTATGTCACTCTTGTCGCAAATGAGCGATATATTTCTTTGTTACCTACTTTAATACAGGTATTGGTGTATTTCAATTCACAAAAGATGCTTTAAAAAAGTTCATCGCATAAATAGCGCCCCTCTATACATCGCAAATGTCTATAAGGTAGACACGGACTGCAGTGTAGTTCAGTGGAACAAAGTGACTGTTTGGACCGCCATACGCATACTTGTACCATAAAACTCGTATTGAGCACCAATAATGCTCTCGTGTATATAAGCTCTTAATCTGTACCGCTTTCATTATAAACATGTGCCAGGTTAATTTGCTTTAGCATCGGAATTATCTGTGGAATCCAATTAGTGCCGTAGATGACAAGCGATAGTCAATAATTACACTTGGAATTTATATGCACCTCGCTACAATAAACAGGAATGTTGTCAATTCCGAATGCGGTTAAAACACATTGCCAAGTAGGTATATTACCAGTTAAATTCAGTAAACTGTAAGTTTAATAACGATATTAACTGAATTACTGATGATACGGGTACTGGCATACAGTTATATTTTCACCAGTGAAAGGAAATTCAGGTGCAAAAAATGGTGCAATTTTAAATTATATCGTGAAACAAGCAAGCGCGGCTCGGCACGGCACCCCCTAAAACCCTCAGCCAAGTACTGGCCAACAAAAAAAATCAATGCTGTATTGTCTAGTTAGCATTGTAAAGTCGACATCTCCTGAGGATGCTCCGGTGTCGGGGCGTAACGTACGTAGAGAGTAGTATAAAAGTGTTGTGTCATGGTGCATGTGAATGGTGGTGGTATTGCTTGCGTGGGAACTTGGCTTTCTTGCTTGGTTGGGGAGGTAAGCGGTGCAGAATACAGATTTTTTCTGTTGGCGGATTATAGCAAAATAATTTTAACCTTTTCTTGCTAATCATGAACTTCCGCAAAGTAACGCCTGATTCTATCCAATCTACAAACCATCATTGTTTTTACCATCAATTAGAAATCTCTAATAAGTTTGAGAACTAAATAATTTTGAGAAAGCTGGTTGTGTTTAAAACATAGCTATTTTAAAATAGTTCCCATTTCAGTTCAGTTGATGTTTTTTTTTTTTTTTTTTTTTTTTAATATGAATAACAATTCGAATCGGCGAGTATGTATTTCCGTCGCCCATGTAGATTTTATGTTTTTCTGTGAACTTTTTCAGCCACAGAGAAACCGCAATTTTTGTTTGAAATTATTCAAAAATTAAAAATTCATGATAATATTATTTTACTACTATGACTACGGAACTATACTTGTATTTATGTGTATTTTGACACGCATTTGGCCTTTTATTTCCAACACGATTCGTGTGGATTAGATTTCGCGTCGAAAATTGGTCCGTGGATTTAAATAATAACTGAAATCCCTAAGAGCACATTTATCTAGTAGGATTATAAACCCAAACGAATCAGAAATCTCACTGAAAATCTGAAAACTCGACCAATATTAGATTAGATTTTACATCGAATGTTGGCCACAAAGGATTAAAATAATAATCTGACAGCCGTGGGGAAAAATCATTCGGCAAAATAAAGTTCACATATGCCCAGTAGGTCCATAAAAAATTCATCCTTTATAAACTTCAGTTAAATCAACAGCTTTTCCCAATTGAGTCACTGGACTGATCCCGCATCCATTTGGATTTCGCATCGAGCATTGGAACTGAATTAAGTTTATTTGCGTTGAATGACTGAATGTATTTTATTTACACGTGTAAAACGAAGTTATTATAAAATCAAAATAGAACCATTTAATTTTCTGTACACCTAATTACTACATCCGTTTCTAGCGAATATACAGTTAGATATACAGAAGCCACCAAGAATTAAGGTTTATTTATTTTCAAGAAACGAACAGTAAAGTTGAGATATTTTTTCTTGAAAGTATTCTTATCTTTTTTTTTTAATAATTGGTTTTGACTAAAAATAACACAAAAATTATTAATTTTTTATAATTATTATTAATAAGGTCATTGAACTACAATGTTCTGTTTCTACCCATAATGATCCACCATGACAATCGTACTCGTGTACGATAATCCGTGAATGGTTATGCTATGTTAAACAACGTCGACATACGTATCGTTTTAGACAATGATATAATGAAGAAAGGTAAACCGATATCACATTGTGTAGATTGCTAACAAAGCCCATTTACCAGGCTTAGCTTCAGAATACAGATGAATGTCTATTCGGTATTCTCAGCTTGTAGTAACATATCCCACACTAATACCTAGGTATATTATTGCTGCAATCCGATAGAAAGCAATTATAATAGTGATTAGGAATTACTTTTAATGACTGATAAGCTAGGATAATAACTGTTTGGTAAGAGTAGTATCAAAATGCTCAAAATATCGCCGTACTATGTACAAAAAAAGGTCAAGGGTTTAGTCAAGTTTTACGAAATATTGTGATTAAATATTCTTAAAAATATTTTATGAAGCTAATTCACACAATAATACTTACTACACTTACCTGTTGCAGTACAATAGCAATGTTTAGTATATAAATTTAGTGTTTGAAATATTCCAGGCGTTATAGAAGTATGATAAATAAGTAGGTAGAGGTAGAGCGATAATAATAAATAGGTAGAAGTAATTCTTTAAACCTCACTTTTACAATTATTAATATGTACATTACGAAGTCACCGTAATTTCGGTATAAATTAGATTTAGTTTTTATTTTTATAACATTAAATAACAAATACATTTTTTATAACTATCTTACTTTTATAACTATAAGGTACTTCGTAGTTTGCAGAATACTTCGATACCTCCTACGTAAGTTGTTGTATCCCCAAAATTCTTACGTGACGTGTTAATTGTTATGAAGGTCAATACAACGGTTTAGGCCATCATTTTAACAACGATACAACTTTATACGTCTTGAAAGTATGTAAAAAAATGCTGTTTTTTTTTAAAAAAAAAAAACGAACACATAAAATAGCTGATAAAAACAAATGATATAGTGCACAAAACCTAAAATGCCAATTTTGTGGGATACCACGACATACAGTCGCGGACAAAAAATGTTTACCACCTTAAGATTCATAATTGCATGCACACATCTGTGTCAGAAGGTCGATATGTGATTTGAATAGCCATAGATCATAGACTTTTTAACATGTAGTGGTGCTTAGACATTCCTTTAGCGGTCTCTTTAGTAGGTGACTGCTAAATAGGTTAGATGTAGAAAACCTTTTTTGGAACAAAAAATCCTTACTAATGTTATAAAATAATGTGAGTGTTTGTTTGTTCGTTGTTGGTTTGTCCTTCCATCACACAGCTACGGAGCAATAGATTCATATGATTTTTTGCATGGATATAGTTGAGGATTTGGATAGCGACATTTGTCCCGGAAAAATAAAAAATAGAAGGTTCCCATGGAAATTTTAGAATCCTAACTTCACGCGGACGAAGTCACGGGCAAAAGCTAGTAATTTTAATAAATAGATATTATCTCATATAGACACGAACACAGGACACGAGTTACCAAAATATGAAAACGGGAGTAATAATCTAATGAAACTTCAAAGAATCTTTATTTCTTAATTTCATTATTGAGAAACTAAACAATATTAGTATAAATAAATAATTAGCTTAATTAGCTTCCATTCGCTGCTATGACAACACGTAGACTCTCTCATACCCCAGTGCAATGTGATCTAAGAGTTTGAGGATTTCTTTGATTCTGACAGTCCCAGCTTTGAATCATTAAGCCCTATAAATTTTCAGTTTCAAATCAGCAGATCGAGCGGGCTATTGAACGAGATGACTGCCACGGTGCTGATTGAACCATGGAATAGTAGCTCGGCGCATTATCTTGAACTTAGGTTGTCGGAATTTTGCTGCAGAACATCGATGTAAAATGCTGCAGAAACACCATGCATCACCGTAGCTCATCCACCTCCTTTTGACTGTTTTTGACTGTGGATGCTAGCAGCATCATTATGATTCAATGCACAATATGAACTTCACCATTAGAATTATGATTAAGCTTGCCATTTATTTTGTATATTTAAATTTCAAATAACAAATATAATATTTTTGATAATTAATTGTCACTTTTACAAGGGCAATGATGCTAATGTGTCAAACTTGAATTTAAGAAATGAGTTTTATTACTAATATTTGTATAGAAAAGTCATTAATGCTTTTTTTTGATAAAACGATGCATGACATTTTTGTAACGTAACAAATGCCTTGATATAGCATTATAGACCTTACTGAATGCAGGGTTACGAAGAATCTAATTTGAAAAGTGGTAAACATTTTCTGTCCCCGACCGTACGTAGGAGGTATCGACTTATTAAAAAAAGACCGAGGCATCGCAGAAGCTGATAATAATCATAAAACATAACGAAATTTATGTTCTGTATAAAAAAATAAACTTTTGCGGCGGATTCAATCTGCGACGTCAATCATGTCAAATGAGTCGTAAAACTTTACGAGAGGGATGTTTCAGATGAAACTATTCAGCCGTGATTCCTGATATTGTTAACACACGCCAAAAGTTGGTGAAATTTCTCGTACATTTTGTGTATTAATACTATTTGAATCAATTTCAATACTTAAAAAGATAATAAAATTATAGTAAAGTAGATGATACCCGCGACTTCGTTCACGTGGATGAAGTTTGTTAATTCCCGTGTGAGCTCTTTAATTTTCCGAAATAAAATGTAATCTATATGGTAATCTTGGGTATGAGCTGTCTCCATTTTAAATTTTAGCCAAATGTACCATTATAATTTATTTTTAGCCAAATTTTAGACAATTCACACACACACACACACACACACACACACACACACACACACACACACACACACATACACATAAACTTTCACGTTTATAGTATTAGTATGATAAACAAAAATGTTTTAAAGTCTATTGCTATCTTAAATTTTACCAAGGCATACAATTAGAAATATTAAAAAAGGACGACTAACCTCAAAGACCCAGATAGCTTATAATCTAAAAACAAGTATAAGAACTGCTCTGATATATTATCAGTGTGATGCAAAGACTGCATCAAAATCAGGCCAGTCGCTTTTAGGGACTAAAATATGAAATAATATAAAAACGCATAAATAATCTGTTACAGTATCTACGATGACTAAATACGTAACTGACCGTTATCAGTTAGGTTTTACTGGATCGATAAAAGATAATTTTTTTTCTAAATTTTACCTAGAATCTGGGTATTTCTTTTTAGACATATATTACAATATGACATCTTTTGTTTTTCAATTTTACAACAGAATACTGTGGTTGACTTTACAAATAATTTACCATGTTAATGACGGATACATTGATGAAAAAGTCTAGTACATTCTTTATTCAATCAGACATTCCATCATAATTGAATATTTTGACTATTACATAACCTATCGTCTAAGGGAACCCTTAGAGTCAATTAAGGTAGAATAATTTTACGTAAAACTAAGTTTTGGATAATAAATTTCAATCAAAACCCCCATTCACTGCGCAATTTCTTGAAAGCAATTAGTGAAATGAGAATGAAAAGAGTTCTTTTTATCTAAAAACTTAGTCATAAAATTTATATGTAAATATTTTTTGTGGTTAATTTAAAATGGCTTCCTGAGCTTGTTCACAAACATTTCAGTAATTAAACTCTGTGTTATCATCAGTTATTAATGCGCTTTATATGTCAATGTTTGCGGTAATCGTTGCTTTGTTTAAATATTTATGGTTCTATTGGATTTAAATAGCGGTGTGGCTGTGGCTTTACACCATTTCTATACTATTATTTTATTTTAATTATATTATTCTACTAATATTATATTATTCCACTTAAAACAGTGATGATAAAATTTATTATTAAATGAAACAGTTTTCGTTAAAATTACAGCCACCTTTTTAAACGGTTCGGGGTTTCAATTCCATGCCTTCTAGGACTTTTCGGAGTTAAGTATGAGCGTTTTAAGGAATTAAATATCACTTTACTTCCCGGGATCCCGTCATCTAGAGTCGAACTTGCTAACCACTAGATCAACGAGGCAATTGTACTCGTAGTAGATGGATAATAAATTAATCATTTTATATAAAACATATCCACTGAATGATAAATAAATAAAAATTAATTACCACAATGTAAGAAAGATCTAGTATTCGTTACTAGATTCGGGTGACATACTGATCAAAATTTATATAACGGATCTTACATGCAATATTCCTTAGTCTGGTTACGGTTTATAAAAATTTCTCTTGTAATACCCACAATAGAGTGTCTATCAATGACTCAACTAGAATTCGCTACAACTGCTCAGTAGAAAACTTGGAGCATACTCACTTATTTCTTGCCAGAGTCGCGAATAAATACTCCGATGTCAAAGTTTAAGTTGGAGACAATCGGCCCTGCTGCTGTCGCTTTTGTTACTTGGTAGTTGCTAGTTGGTAACTTATACGCCTGTGTACTTAGCAAACTAGAGCTTTGTTGCCGAGAACTAAAATTATGTAAGTTTTCCTTGAGACGCGATACCACTGTTAGTTGCACTCTACGACGAATATCCATTGAAGTAATAATGTAGCCCCGTAAAAATAACGGTCAGATGTGGGTATAAATATTGAACTTGTAATGTATAATAATAATAAAAATAAACTATTGATCCTGACAAAACTAAATAGTTTATTTGTTACATTTTGAATGTATTTTAAAAAATAGCAGGCGCTATAAAACATTTTTAACATTGACCATAGTCTACCATACTGGCCCAATAATAAATAATCAGCGTTTTTCTTCCTAGGTAACACGAGTTCCTGGGTCGGGCCGAAAATGTTTTGGGTTTTACTGACAAGAAATTCTTATTTAAATCGGAGTGTCTCGGAGAGAACGTAAAGTCGGTGGATATGTGCCTAATCTCTCTCCGGTCGTGTCGAACTATGAGAGTGCGGGAATAGAGAGTGCACCTGTATTTGCGCACACACTTGTGCACTATAATATCTCCCGCACAGATGGCTAATCTCCGTGGAGATTGGCCGCTATGGCCGGATTTGGTCGGGAGGCTTTCGGCAGGACATTATTTATTTTACTAGGAGCACAATGTACGAGCGTTACCCAAGCAAACATAGCGGTCGAACTATTCTCTTATAATGTAAATCCAGATTACATCGAAATTAGTTTTGTATTGGATACTCGTAGATAAGTCCTTGGAATATAAATGGCGACCTTTGCCGGGGGCGGTATCCCGGGGAGCGCCCCAGTTCAGAGGAACCCGCAATGGCAATGCGATCGATCAAATTCTTTTAGCTAATTTGTTAAGGCTTGTTGGAGTGATAAAGAGGATTAACATACCCACTTACTTTGAAATTATTTGTAGTTTCCTAAACGTCTACTCACTTAGTACAACCCACGAGCAACATTTGCATAAATTGCTTCTACATTTTACAAAGACTTCACAAATACGAAAGTGTACTTGTTTGTTTGTTTGTCCTTCAAACACGCTGCAACGGAGCAACGGATCGACGTGTTTTTTTGCGCGGGTGTAGTTGAGGACTTAGAAAATGACATAGAATAGAAAAAAATAAAGTCGTTTTTAACCACAAACATATAAGAGTAAGCAGACCTAACATAATTTTCACAACTACATCTAAACGAATAAATAATATCTTCGCTTGCTTCTCTCCAACAAAAAATATATGATTCTATCTCTTTTACTTCTGTTGTTGCAACACTTACGCACTCATAGACATAATTGAGCTTGAGGCAATTCGTAAGCTACAAATAAGAGCAGTATGGTGCAATATGTCAATTTGTCAAAAACAACAACATAACCTGCGAGTTGTTTATTCTTTTAAATTTGCTTTAAAATCGAGTTTAAAGAATCAAAAATTCTGAAATAAAATGGTGAAGTGTTGTGCACCTCTGTGTGGCAATTCTCCGTATAGGAAAACACCTGCAATTACTTTTCATCGGTAAGTTTTGATGTGCTATAGACTCGTAATTTGGTTATATGCTTACTGTGTGATTATTAATAATCGTTCGGCATTTTAGAAGCAGTCTCTAATTATTATATACGCAAAACTCGTAGACAGTTATAGTAATTTTGGTTCTAGTATATTCCTGTTGCAATATTTATCAATTAATTAATATCAGGATCTTGTTTGTCGTTTCATATACTTGTACAATTTGACAGGGCCGTATTCAGGCGCAAGTTTTGTTTAGTGGGTATATTTTGATTAAATAATTAGTCTGTTTTTGCCTGCCTGTTTTTAGATGTATTGGATTGTATTAATTTTTATTTGTATTGTATTGGACTTAGGAAAATTAATCGTGGAAGCAATACATAGCATAGTTTCATTAAATATTGTAAAATTTTTACTTTTTTTTGAAAAGAGCGACCGCCGAGTTTCTTGCTGGCTCTTCTCGGCGGGAAAGGCATTCCGAACCAGTGGTAGATTCATTGACGATTCAAAAGTGCTTGTGAAAGTTTATTTGAAATAAAATATTTCTATTTCTATTTCTATAAAAGTAAGGATAAATTATAAAATTAAATCATTTTTCAGCTTTCCAAAGGATGAAAATATAAAAAATGCCTGGTTGATGCAGACGAATAAAAAAAATTGGCAGCACAAAACATCGAGTGTGCTATGTTCTGAACATTTTGAAGCACATTTAGTGGATTGCAGTGGTTTTCGTACCGTCCTTACTTCTAATGCAATCCCAATGATTTTTGATTCATCATTACAAGTAAGTTTCTAGTTGTTCTTATATTTAGGTACCAACCCAAAACATCTTGCCATTTAAACGTAAATATTGACAGCTATACCCATACATATATAGCTGTGTACCTATTTGTATTACCTATTAAATTGTTAATACTAGACAACTGATAATTTATTACTCTTGTTTTCAGCATATGTCTACATCATCAGTAAAAGGTCCAGTAGAAAGAAAAGCTGCTGGAGATCAAGTTTTGATGGACTTGCAAAATTTACAGCCTAGTAATACTATTAATAAAGAGTATAGAGTAATACTATTCCTTATTACGTTATTGAAAAGACTGAGACATATGGTTTATTTTGTTATTTTTATAAGTTTAAAATGTGTAATACTATTCTAATAAGGTTATTGAAATGAGTGATACAGACTGAATAGAATGTAAGAGTTAATTAAACTACTGTTGATGTTATCGTATTGTCAATGTTTGTATTTCTAAAAGATATTAGAGAAAAAGTTGCTTTTTGATTTTGTTTTATTTATCTAATAGATATATCTTTTGGGTAGATTTTGTAAATCATGTTTTGTTTTGATTTTATTAAATATTATTTTGTAACATTATTACTTGTTTGATTACAAAACCGCGAAACTTAGCACATTAGAATCCATTTTCATAATTAAGAATTAATTTATAGAATTAAGTTTACAGAATGTAAAATAAGGGTTTAACCTACAATTTGATGGCAACTTTCCGTAGTTTCCATATTATTTCAAATTACAGATATTAAATACTCTCCAGTCCCTTCAACCTCGCTGAACCTCGCTTTTCGAAGTCCGGCTCTGTTTACTGTCAATGTGTGCGTGAGATTTGTATGTAGGCGTAATTGGAACGCCAATTTTTTCTTATGTTAGGTCTGCTTACTCTTATATGTTTGTGTTTTTAACCTTCCAAAAAAGGAGGAGGTTCCATTTGCCAAATCGTTCTTTGCTAATTTATTTAAAATATATATAATTATATGGCGATATTTTCTATTTCCTTATAGCTTTTGCCCGTGGCTTCGCTCATATTAAGTTCGATTTTTCAAAACCATATTTTACCCCTTTTAGGGGTTGAATTTTCAAAAATTCTTTCTTAACGGATGCTTACGTCATAATAGCTATCTGTATGCCAAATTTCAGCCCGTCCGTGGCTTGATCTATGCGTTTATAGGTCAATCAGTCAGTGAGTCAGCTTTTTCTTTTAGGTATATATTTAGGTTAAACGGTAATGTCATAATAACAAACTGCGAAAAAGGATCGTTTCCCAAATGAACCTAACCGGAAACCGAACTCGGAAATCCTAGAGAGATCAGTTCTTCACACGTATAACATTGGATTAAGCTTACCCTAGATTGGGTATGGGTAGTTACAAATTCGATCACAAATTGGACTAATCTAAGAGTATAAGTAGTTCTCTAACAAAAGCCCTTGAATATAAATTACCTGCGCCCTCCGTTGGATAGATCTGACCTTTCGACTCCGCAATGTAACCCCGCTATTCGATTCATCAAAATATTTTGGCTTGTCTGATAATATTTTATTGAAATAACAGACTGGATAAACTATTCTGGTTTATTGAATAAGCAAACGGTTCGGAAACTTCAAAACGTTTATTTTTTATGTGAAATAATACCTACCTATTATGTAGTATATTTTTAACCCCCGACAAAGAGTATGGCAGTGTACATTCAACCCATACCCCTAATCCTTTTCTACACGTCATCGTGCCGGAACGCCAAATCGCTTGGCGGCACGTCTTTGACGGTACGATGGTAACTAGCTACGGCCAAAGCTAAACCAGACCAAAGACAATTAAGAAATTATAAACTTCCAAATTGCCCCCGCCGGGAATCGAACCTGAGACCCCCAGTTATAAGACCACAGCGCTCACCACTGCGCCAGGGAGTCTGCATTTAGTCAGCGTTGTGGGGTATGGATTAAATCCTTCTCATCGCAGAGAAGATTTGTACCCAACAGTGGACTGACGATGTGTTAAGATAAATGATTCCCCGTCGATAAAATATATTAAAGATAAAATATTTGCACCTTATTTTTACAATATTCCTCAAAGTTGCCTAAAAAAAAAGATCTTTTTTTTATTCTTTACACAATTTCGAAATGTGAATGTCGTTATAAACCAGTAGCTTGTCAGATTATACCCACGTATATGAAGCCTATTTTAATACAAGAAACATGTTTAGTTTTCAGTACAAAGGAAATTGAATTGGGTAACTTGTAACTTAGTTACGAGTTACAGACACTTTATCAGCCGCCAACAACTTCGTCACTGTTACAATGGCGTCGGATCAATTGTCTACAGCTTTAACTTTGACATTGGGGCATCCAATCATGACATATTATAAGGAGAGAGTTCTAAGCTTTGGTATAAGCAACCACAGATTAGAAAAGTAAAAAGTGTTATTATTTCTGTTTGTTTAAATCAAAAAGCTTTCGCTTGCGATTTACGCTTTAAGTCTTCATTCCTGATTCGCACGGCTAGCGCCTGGAACGCTCTTCCGAGATCTGTGTTTCCTAACACGTACAATTTGGGTAGCTTCAAAACAAGAGTGAATAGGTATCTTCTAGACAAACGCGTTTCACCTTAGAACACATCATCACTTTCCATCAGGTGTGATAGTGGTCAAGCGTGTGCCTATAATGTTTAACACTTTCGTGTTTGTAATAATATCAGTTTTTAGAACTATATTGGATAAGTTCAGCTTTTCTATTAGCTATTAATAATTATTAAGTGCGTAATAAGAGGTAGTTAATCATCATATTGTGGCCTTAGATGATGTGGCCAAAGATGAAAACAAAGCGTTAGTTTTTACTGTTCGACGCTTATACCTACTTGCAACGCTCGAAGCGTATTCACGTAGGTAAGCGTAAGCGTAAGCGAATACGCTTCGAGCGTTGACTAACTTTCTTCTTTTCCTGCCTTTGGATTTTGTACGGAAGGGGCGTTAATTGAGCTTTAAGCACAAACGCGTAACTTTTCCACGCGTTAGTCTGTATCTCGGCTATACATCAACGGTCCCATCTTAGAGATGGCCTTTGATGCCACATTCTTGGGCCCCCGTCGAATGAATTTGATTCCTAAGACTTTAACTTCAAGGTGGATATTTCTTTGATGTCGGGAGTTATTCGGAGCACGTATGGCGAAAGATTGCGTACCGTGACGAGAATGCCAGCAATTTGATAGAATTCTTCTATCCGATGAACCGTGTTATAGCTTTATATTTCGTATCGTTGAGTATTTGTTAGTTTAACTTTACCCGATGTTTCAGTTTCAGATCTTTCATTTTCCTTTTTGCTGGATAAATGTATGTGCCTCGCTACACTCGTTCAATTAAAGTAGAAATTCTACTATCCTACAGCTCTTACTAATATTTTAAATGCGAAAGTGTGTTTGTTTGTTGATTTGTTCAATAGAGCTGGTGCCATAGAGCTACGGTTTGACGTGATTTTTTGTATAGGTGTATTTTAAAAACTAAATCCACGCGGACGAAGTCCGAAGAAGCTACGAGTAGTCTATCTTCTAAATATATAAAAGGCAAAGGTGACTGACTGACTGACTGACTGACTGACTGACTGACTGATCTATCAACGCACAGCTCTAACCACTGGACCGATCGAGCTGAAATTTGGTATACAGGTAGCTGTTAGGACGTAGACATCCGCTAAGAAAGGATTTTGGAAAATTTCAACCCCAAGAGGGTTAAATAGGGGGTTAAAAAATCGAACCTAACGTGAGCGAAGCCGCGGGTTAAAGCTAGTAATTTATAAATGTCAAATGTTTGTGAGGATGGATGTTCACCCATCACAACGATTTGGCTGAAATTTGGAATGGTACCCAGGATTAACACAAATGCTGCATTTTATATCGAAAAATTAAAGAGTTCCCGCGGGAATCAAAAAACCTTAAACCTCGAACAAAGTCGCGGGTACCAGCTTTTAACAAATAAATTGACATAATATCAGTTACAAAACAAAATGGTTTTAACATCTGGATAAACTCACAGCTGTAACGACAGCGTATTACAAAGTAATTACTGTACAGTCCGGTTATTATTGTCGTTGCTATTTCTGCTTATTAACACCGCTACATCAGCGAAATTAAGCATTGAATTTACGTTAATTGCACCAGTATTGAATTGTGCTCTTCATTTTCAATACAGTTTTCCGATTCTGTTCAATTTTCGTGTAAATTTTACCCTCCAAGAAGTGTTTGATTGGGGTTTTGCTAATCTGGCAGAGTTTAACGCAACAAAAATACAGCTGTGTCTGTTTTTTAAAATTATTTCTATACTTTGTAGTGGCGTTTGAAGTTTAGCGAATGTTTAATATTGTTGCAAAGAACAATAATTCCCTCATTCTCCCATGCAAAGGCACTATCGCGGTACTTGTTCGTAATTTATAACTGTCTAAATAGCTGGGAAATTCATATAATTACTAATTTTGGCGCGCTGCCACGGCCGCCCTGGGGAGCGGCCAAGAGCTGTACTGCTGACATCAAGTTACATGATGAATGTTGTAAACACTTCCTTGGAATAGCAAAGATCGTCTACCATTGAAATAATCGTCCACTAAGCACATTACCACCACCCTTAGTAAGAGTTTGCATCTCTCGACAAAAGTGGTAGATTTCGAATTTCGATACACTATACCTAAGTTATAACGTCAAAGTTACACATTAATGTGGACCTACCATCTTTTTACTTGACGGTACTCAATGAATGGTGTTTCAGTACCTACTCTAAATTGCAACTCATAATAATGCAACAGTACATTTTTCAGACGTAGGTATATATCTAATATTATCTATGTTAGAAACCGTAATAGTAGAGAAAAGAGGTATCCGTAAGCCTTCCGTGTACCTAAAGACCGCGTGTAACTTATTCGACCTTATCGTTAAGTACAAGCAAAGGCAGCACACGATGACTTTAAAAATAGTAAGTTGTGAGTATCCATATTAAATTCTAATCCCAAAGCCAGAACTTGTTACAATACGTATAGAATTCAGCAAGATAAGCCGACCTCTCTAATACAATGTTGAGCGCTGTTGTATTACAAGTGGGCTCGGGAGTCGGGACCCATAAAATAAGACAACAATGGTTTATAAACAACAACAAAATAAGTCTTCTCCGAGCATTCGAAAGCACTTTGTAAAAGTTTATTTGAATAAAAAAAAATCTATACTATTTTTATATATTAGCAGATTTTCAATTCAATAAAATAAATAAAATATATTTTTAATAAACCGACTTCAAACGACGCTACAAAGTATAAAATAATTTTATTTTAGTTTGTGCATACTATGTTGAAGTCGGACTAGCGTTGCGCATCTATTTCATCCTTTCTAATTTTATTTTCCTTCCTTTTATTTACGCCCACCCGATTTCAACGATGTACGTACTTATACAAACTAAAATTATTGAAGTCGGTTTTTAAAAAGAATTTTTATTTATTGTTATTTTAAGCTTTTTTAGTGTAGCTGCATAAGATAAATCGACACAATCTCTGACCGCGAGCGAGTTGCTCTTATAAGTAATTCATTGAGTAGTTATGTCCTCCATTTCCGAAGATATTCATCAAATGTGATGTGATCCTTACAAATAGAAAGATGTTGAAATCGGTCCAGATTTGAAGGAGTTATGGAGTAACATCGACAAAAAAAAAACAAAAAAATAGCGTCGACTTGAGAACCTCCTCCTTTTTTGAAGTCGGTTAAAAAATGTCACAACACCCAATTTATTCCTCGATTAAGAGTAACTCGACGTAGGTGAAATTGACACTTAGACTGCTATACTCTATTCCAAGTTAGCCCGCTACCATTTTAGACTGCATCGTAACTTTCCATCAGGTGAAATTAAAGTCAAAGGCTATATGATAGAAAGTATAATACTTATCTGTTATATATCTTGTCATCATCGAATAAAAAAAGTATCTGAACGACACTTTGTTACTGTAATCTAACACCAAAATCTGCTTTTTTCTCAGAGCTCGGCAATGATATTCCATTATAAGAAATTGTAATTTCCTTCGTCAGACGAACGAAACTTTTTATTGAAAACTTTATGCAAATGCTTTTTGCCTGAATCAATGGCGAAATTAAATTACTGATACTGCGCAAATTTCGCCACCTACACTTTCTTTTTGCGAAATAAAAAATGAAAGGAATAAATTATTTCGGCCCGAAAGAGAAATGGAAAATCAAAATTAAATTTAAACAACGTAAGTGCCAAGCAAATATTCTACAGTGAGCGGAGCAAGAAGTGACAGCCAAGTTGTTAGTATAGGATTACGGTCTCTTATTCAGGGCTCGCAGATTCGATCCCCGGCATGCCCCTCAAAAAAATCAAAATCACTTTATTTCCTGTAGGCCAAATTGTAGCTCTTATGACACGTCATAAATCTACCACCGGTTCGGAATGCAGATTCTGCTGAGAAGAGCCGGCAAGAAACTCCGCAGTTGCTCCTTTCAAAAAATATTTTTTTACAATAGATAACAAAACTATGCTATGTATACATTGTTTCCGCACTGAAGTTTCAAAAATGCATATACAATCCAACGCATGTTAAGACGGGCAGACAAAGCAGACCCATTCCCGTTGGTGGTACCCGTTCACGAGCATGACGCATGATCCAGCCGTTGCTTCGCTCAACCATATTTGAGGGAACGTAACAACCCGCACCACACGACAACACTACAGAAATGTTTAAAGAGAGCATGACATACTTAGGCTACCGAATTGAATATATGCATCAATATTAATATCATTTACAACGGTGAAGGAAACCATCGAAAGGAAACCTGAGCGCTTGAGAGTTCTCCTGTCTCCATAATGTTCTGAAGTGAACCGATTCGCATTGGGCTAGCGTGGCGGACTATTGTCTACAACCCTTGTCTCCGAGAGGAGATCTGTGCTTAGTAGTGAGCAGTTGAACTCTCAAGCATGCAGGTTTCCTTCGCGATTTTTCCTTAATAGTGTTTTTAAGAGTCTTGTATACCCAGGTTCTGATTTTGACGAATCTTAAAATTGGGTTTATGCTTCAGATATTATGATTGTAATAAAAAAAAATTACATGTTAAGGATCGAACCCTTCTCGAGGGAGCGTTGGTAATAAAATTTTTAATTTTATTAAAAAAAGTGTTCAAATGGCAATTCTCATGAAATACGTTTACGATTTTAACGCTTTTGAGTGAGATTGGTCGCAAAGTGGAGGGACTGGGCCAAAGTCTAAACCAAAAAAAATTTCACCGCTACATAAAGACTATACGTTAATAGTTATAAAACTACCTATTATAAACTTACGTACCAACCTAGAGGGGCATTATAATTTTTTAAACTTTACAGAAATAAAAGTCCGAACATAAAATTCTCATGCAGTCAAAACACACCTGTCGAGATATCAAATATACTATTTCCCGATTGATTTTCAATATTTCGAAGCCGTACGCAAATAAACGAAACGAGTTACCTCGAGGAATAGGAAAACGTTTGTATGTTTGTTCCGCGTCAAATGTTTGCGCTGCAGTATTGAACAGTGCACTTCCCGGAGTTTCCAGTCCACAGGATAATTTGCAGCGCGGTCGAGTTTTGGTTTCGAGTATATTGCGATCGGTTTTGAATCTATTTTAGTTTAAGGGAGGTCGCTCACGGCGACTTTTGCAGCGATTCAGTAGCGATACAATTGCATAAAGACCGCAATTCAGTCGCGATGCTGTCGCGGGTCGTATACCTTCGTCCGCATAACAACGATTCTGTACTGCTACTGTCGCGATACAGCATCCATACAGTAACTATCTATAAACGGCTTTTTTTGTTCAAAGTGGGAGATTTTTCTAAGCTGAACTTTTCGCAGCAACAACCAAGCGATATAAAACGTCAACTAACAATCCGTTACCAACTGAAACCTGCCTTTACTACCGTTTCCTCGCGGCTTTGCTCACGTTAAATTCGATTTTCAACCCCCTATTTTGGCCCTTTAATTAAAAAAAAATTCTTAATGGATACCTACGTCATAATAGCTACCTGTATGTCACAGCCCGATCTGTCCAGTGGTTGAGCTGTGCGTTGATAGATCAGTCAATCAGTCAGTTAGTCAGCCAACGTTTTTATTGAACGAGCGAAGCGAGTTCTCTGAGTCAACTAGGGCGCTTGCCTACTAGACAGAGAAGTGTTACGTCCAAATGTCTGTCAGAGCCCTATAACTTCTGAATTACTGAATATTAGAACGTGAAACTTGATTGAAAATTCAGTTATATCCTGTACTTGAACAACAAATACTAAAATTAGATAAATGTTATAAAGAAACGAAATTATTTAATTTTAATGCGCCATCTATTAGCATTATTGTGAAGCTAATAGCTTCACTATAATGCTAATAGATGGCGCTGTGTCAGTAAAACAGTTTTATGTCAACTATTATTTTTTTTATTGCGTCTAATGTTAAAAGTTAATTATTACAATATATAATTAAAACTTTTGGGAATTATGGGATATCGCGAGGTCTCAGTTCGGGGCGAACCACTAGTATATTTAGATGTAATAAAGATTTAAAGAATAAAACATAAGATTTCTGGTTTGAAAAAAAGAAGGGATCGCTAAAACGACAGAAATTAGATAACAGAATAGAAACGTAACAATTCCGGGGCTCAGTGCAAAGTCTTCCGATATTATACGAACGGTATCACTTGGAATAAAGAGAGGCAACGTTTTCAGTGACACGACTGTTCCATTTACATATATTTACGCTTATTTTTAGGGGAGGAGGGGAGCGTAAATAAAACGTTTTCCCTGACATTTTTACCGATGACAGAGTTTACGCTTGGCTGAGATATCATATTACCCCCATCAAAATGCTAAGAGGTTGACCTTGACCTCAGCTTCTGATTCCCTTGCATACAAAAATGTTGTTTACATTTCTTAGTTTGGAGTCAAGTGAGCAAGAGTAACAAGGGCATCCTGTAAATATATGGACAGGAAAATAATGCGACAAAAATCTTAATGAAATCCCATAAGATTAACGCTTTATGCTTTATTGTTTACTTAGCTTATTTTGAGAGCAAAACAAATAGGGGTTGTAAAGGTTATCTTGTTAGCATTTGGAAAGAGGAGTACCTGTCAAGCGAGCCTCGTACAAATGAAGTGTGATTCTTATTTGACTATTAACCGATCGAAGTACCTACTACTATTTGTCAGTTATCCTGAAGATTTTACTCGTGGTTTCCTCACAATTTTTTCCTTCACCGGTAATAAGTGATATTTAAATCCAAAAAAGTAACAGATGTCTGCCAGGGATCTGAACCGCGAACCCCTCGAAAAAGAAATCAGCCAACTTGATTCACTGCGGCATTTTAAGCAGGTTTTGCAAGTTTATTGCACGCCACATCTACATTGTTACAAATATCTAGAAAGGAAGAGATACTAACTCAAACTCCCTCCCTGATGACCCTGGCGCAGTAGTGAGCGCTGTGGTCTTATAACTGGGAGGCATTGGGTTCAATTCCCATTGGGGGAAATTTGGGAATTTGTAATTTTTGAATTGTCTCTGGTCTGTTCTGGCGGGAGGCTTTGGCCGTGGCTAGTTACCACCGTCAATGACATGCCGCCAAGCGATTTAGCGTGTAGAAACCGACTAGTGGTATGGGTTGAATGTACACCGCCATACCCCTTCCAAATCAGCCCGCTATCATCTTAGACTGCTCCATCACTTACCATCACGTAAGATCGCAGTCAAGGGCTATCTTGTCATCGAATAAAAAAAAAATCCCGCACACGTACCCGTAAAAGAGTCATCGAAAAATAATAACCCAGTAAATATCGCTTAAGTGAAGTCATTACGTCGTTAAATAAGTATAAAAATTTATAAGGTGCTTAGCAGTACATTTTCGGCAACTCGGTAGGCAAGGGTAATATTAATTTCACAAATGAATACTCTCTTGTTATTTAAACACTTGCCTCCCCTTTTGATTAGCTTTCTAAATTCGGTTTCGATATCTTTTATAAAAGTCTTCAAAGAATTTCTTTGGGAACTTCTCTTGAAAGTTAACATAGAGTTTATTAAACTTTGGCTTTGGAATAAACATCAAGTGCAAGTAATAAATGTTTACTTGTGTTATAAATGTAACAGTGTGGGTATTTTTATCTCATTTCCACGAGCTTTTTTTTATCCAAAATAGGCTTGCGCTTGACGACAATCAATACTGGATAGTACTGATGAGGTCTAGGTTGGAGCGCGCTTGCCTATAAGATGCCGATTCACTTTTGCCTTGAAGGTACTCAAATTATAAGTGGCAGGAAACACAGATGCTGGAGTGTTCCACACCTTAGCGGTTCTTATCAGAAACGTTGAATTAAAGCGTTTCGTTCGAGTAGGTTGGATTTCTACCACATAAGGATGCCAACGCTCACGACTTCTCGCAGTTCTGTGATAAAAAGGTGAAGGAGGAACTAGGTTGTGAAGTTCCTGAGCGCACTCAGCAAAGTATATCCTAAGTAGGGCTGTTGTTAAATCTAAAACATGAATACTACCTATATAATTTGAATTGTGCAACACCAAATCCAGACGGAAACGTGGAGAGAAATTTATTATTTAGGCAAACAGCGGAAAACTCTCCCACGATATATTTCCTCGTGTATCGGAACCCGGTTTCTGAATTGTAAAAGCAACCGTCGTTGTGAGGTTTCGCCTCCCGAATGAGAGTCGTTCTATTTGCATACTAATACAGAAAATGTAACCATAGCTGGAGCCCAAGCTAAATCAGTGCGGATATATCTTTCGTGGTTTTGGCAAACGCTTATATAGCCACGGGAAAATTTCGAGAAAGTCTTTTTGGGACTAATATGTATAGGATGTTGTATCACTACATAGTATAAAACAAAGTCGCTTTCTCTGTCCCTATGTATTCTTAAATCTTTAAAACTACGCAACGGATTTTGATGCGGTTTTTTTAATAGATAGAGTGATTGAAGAGGAAGGTTTATATGCATAATAACATCAATTAACAGTGAATGACATAGGCTATATATTTTATACCCGTGCGAAACCGGAGCGGGGCGCTAGTTCACTATAAATAAAAACCATATCACGCAGGTTGTACTTGTATTGGATGAGATCACAATTATTGGGAGAAACGTTTGTATCTGCGCTGCAGAATGTCTGATCAAGTCAGAGACATAAGTAATACTCAAAACACCATCAGGACGGGTGGTGAATAATAGAACAATGAACTGTAGCGCATGTCCAACCTTACAAATTCCTAAAAATAACACTCGAAATTCAAAATATCAATTCCAAATTTAAACGCCTTCGATCATTGGAGATATAACTAGCCAGTCCCCTCAAGGAGCCAGCCAGCAGTAAAATCTTTGTGGAGACGGCAAATTCCACATCTGTTAAGGCTACCGTATAAAATTTTCTTTTTATTGAAAGCTTTTTAAGCTTTTGCCAGCGGCTTCGCTAACGTTAAGAAAAATTTTTCAAACCCCTGTTTTAGGGGTTTAATTTCCAAAAATGTTTCCTTAATGGATGCCTACATTATAATAGTTATCTGTATGCCAAATTGCAACCCAATCCGTCCAGCGGTTAAGCTGTGAGTTGATAGATCAGTCAGTCAGTTAGTCGCTTTTGGATGTTATATATTTTAGGTATTGCGCTTGACAACAATCATACCTGACGGAAATCAATGATGAATAGAAGATGCCTTTTGCCTTCAAGGAAACATGGACGCCGGAAAAGCGTTCCACATGTTAGCGGTTCGTTCAGAAATATTGAACTAAAGCGTTAGATTGTAATATATCGAATGTATTAAAAATTCTGTCACGAAAGTTAATTCATACTTTTCATATTTATGATTAGTAGGTATACTCTACCATAAAATTCTTTTCACGTGTAGATAACTCGATATCTCTTCTCTACTTTTATTTCTCTATTTGTTTTCTTATAACTAGATAACTACATAACTAAAATAATTTAAACTCATTCATATGATATTCATGTAAAAGATTTTGATATTGATTTAACGATTACTTATAAAATTTTACAAGAAAGCTGTTATATTATAATTATTTACATATACCACAATCACATATTTCTTTATATCGTTCCAATTTTAGTACATATATGTACTGCCGAAGCGAGTATATTCACATATTTCAGTGTACGAAATAGGGTAGCTATCCCGAAAGAAGCAGGGTAAGATCTTACGTCTTAAGATAAAGTCTTTAGTAAGGCTAGTTTTTGGGTTACAAAGGAACAAAATGATCTGACAAATAAACAAACAAACATACAATACTAAAGGAAAAGCGTGAAGCGTAAAAAAACAATCGTTGTTTTGAGGTCTCGAGTAAAAGTCGTTCAATTTGCATACAAATACAGAAACTGAAGCCATATCTATAAAAGTATTTGTTTCATTTTCTTTTTGCACCCTTCATTCTTCTCCTTTTATTATTCCCTGTACTACTGTAACGGTGGTCTGTGTTTCCTAAGTTTTATAGAATTTTTTGTGACTTTTTACTTGGGTTGAGTTGTTTTTTTTTTACTTTTGGCTGAGTTCAGCATAATATTATCTCCTTTTTAGAGCTCTCATGATAATAAAATGGTATTGTTTTTTACTCGATGCAAATAAAGCGATCGACTCTCGCCTGGATTGAATCTCGCCTGATGGTAAAGTGACGATGCAGTTGGTGTCAGGCAAACTTGAATGAGGTATGGAATAGAATAGAATAGAATAATTTTTTATTCAAATTATATATATTGTATTTTCTAAGTAATCGTTAAATCAATATCAAAATCTTTGTCCGGCGTCTGGCGCTGCAAGTGTTTATGGGGGGCAGTAATCACTTAACATCAGGTGACCTGCTCGTTAGCTCGCTATTCATATGGTGGATTAAGGTTTTTTTAATTTCCGTGAGAACTTTATAATTTTCCAGGACAAAAATAAAAGCCTATGTATTTATCCTGAGTATGAGCTATCTCCATTCCAAATTTTAGCCAAATCGTTTCATACGTAGTTGCGTGAATCAGTTACAAACATCCATCCACACTAACTTTCGCATTTATAATAATAGTAGGATTTTCTTACAGATTTTATATTGCCCCATCAATTGAATACAATCAAAGATTCCTTTGACGAATAAGTAAAAGCATACTGTCCTTTAAGAGACAAACGGAATAGACCAAAAGAACGTAACGGGGCGAATAGGATATTTATTCATCGTTAGGTCCCTAAAATAGCCATCCCTAGCAAATGGGACGGTATGGGCCGGGGGATACAACCACTGATATACGAAACCTACAATAGGTAGATCGGATCGTAAAACAGTGTGTAAAAAATAAGTGTTCACTGCTACTGAATTGATTCCTTTCTGAATTAATTTGGTAATCTATATATATAAAATTCAAAGTCCTGACTGACTGACTGACTGACTGACTGACTGACTGACTGACTGAGATATCAACGCACAGCCTAAACTACTGAAGTTAGGAACTTGAAATTTTTACAGATGGTTCCTTTTATGACGTAGGCGCACACTAAGGAAGGATTTTTGAAAATTCAACCCCTAAGGTGGTAAAATAGGGTTTTGAAAAATCGAACTTAACGTGAGCAAAGCCGCGAGCAAAAGCAAGTCCTTAATAATATTATAAATGCGAAAGTATTTATTTCTTGATTTGTCCTTTAATCACACAGCCATAGAGCAAAGGATCGATTTGATCTTTTACATGAGCTTAGATGAAAACTTATAAAAACAAAAAAAAGTAAAGATATTTATTTTCGACCAACTGATCATATTGTGTTAGTAATTATAAATGAAAATATTTATTAGTAAAAATACTACAACATAGAGTTACATAGACTATTTATCCAGGACAAACAAACGGCGGAATTTTTAAGAACACTAACTCCACGCGAATGAAGTCGCGGGCAAAACTTAGTAAATTACATTTTCATTGTTAGGAAATTGTGCATCTTTGAATTTTGTGTATCGGTGTATAAAACTGCGAAGTCAGTGATAGAATTGAAAGTGATGCCGGCCTCTGTTATCTATCACAGTTTGGGAAATTTGGAAAAGCCATGTGGAATTTAATAAATCCAGCCTTTCCAGCGTTTGAAAGGCTCAAACAGAAAAATATAGGCTTCATGATTCAAGAAAATAGGGAGTAACGCGTGTGGACGAATTGATTTAAATATTTTTTCTATAATATTTCATAGCATTATAATAATGTCCTCCCAACCGAATCCGGCCACAGCGGCCAATATCCACGGAGATTAGCCATCTGCGCGGGAGATATTATAGTGCACAAGTGTGTGCGCAAACACAGGTGCACTCTCTATTCCCTTGCTCTCATACTCCGATGGGAGCAGTCGACTTTGACTGATAAAGGAACACAGAAAGAAAAAACACTTCAAAACTCTCACAGAAAATCACCTCTCTGCGTCGTTATCCTCAAGTGTCAATTCCCTTTTCATTAATCACGTGAAGGAAAGAAAAAAGATAATATATAACTAGTTACGGGAATTCGAATAGTTGTTTAATTTAATAGTCCCGTAGACCACATTTTACCCAAATGAAAAGCGTACAATTTTCGCAAGGTGAACATTAAAAATTAAATTAAGCGCAGTCGAAAGTCCGTATTTGCATAACCTAATTGCAATTAGCGTCGCGAATTGACGTCATTGAGAAAGTGCAAGGTATCAGGGACTTAAAGCAATTTTGTCGCACATCTCTCGTCAGACAAATGCAAACAGAAGTAGCTTAAAGAGACAGCCAATTGCGAAAATAAGCAGTGCCGGTAGATTACCGGCAGCGGATCCACCAAAACACTCACTAACGACTCACAACCATAAATATAGTATGTAGTAAGGAATGCAAGGAAATGCAGTCAAAAATAAAGTTTAAATATTACCTAAGCTTATTTTAGACCTCCTGAACCATATCAAAAAACAATTATTTACAAAATAAGCAGATTTTGTATTACACGGTTATTGTATAAACGAGCTTGCTTTTATGAATTTAGACTAGTTTTATACTTAGTGCCGATTTCACGAACGTCGAGTGACGTTTAACCAAGGAATGGATTGAGCGTTCTGATAGTTTTTGTATTGATTTGCCAAAATGTCTTTATTACAAATGTTACACAACGTTAGTCAAATTGGCGCTTAATCTGCTCCATAAAGAAATCCAGACCTTAATACCATTCAATTTTATCCTCCCAAATGAGCCAATTAAGTAAACCTCATGATTTTATTCAAATAAGACTTTTATATTATGAACTATAAAATTTTACAACACTTTTATTACAGCAATATCGGAGAATCAAGGACAAGTCCTTAGATAAAGCTCCATTGGAATAATAATCGAATAAAATACCTTCTAAGACCAATAATTTCATTGCCTTCTTGGCTAATATCCGATATTATCTAGTAAGTTATGTACTTATTAGTTTTATAATATAAGTTACTTACTAGGCAGACATCGGAAAATACGACCTAAATAACTTTTAAAGATAAAGATTTTTTAGTAATAAGTCTAGTTTCAACAAGAAAAATGTCAAAATACCAATTTTGAAAAAACAAAGTTAAACAAACAGCACAATACTTTACAGCCATAGTAAACTGTAGTAATAAATAATTATACATATAATCAGGTCCAAAAGCATTATGCAATATTTCAAATTTATTTACCTACTCAAGTTAAATGATTTTTCGCGAAAGCGAATACTGTATGATTATTAAACTGGAGCAATATCATAGTTCACTACATAATATCAAAGTTTTCTGATTTACGAGGTTAATTTGTAGCAGCTGAGCTTGCTTCGAAAGATTAAGGAAAATTCGCTAATATTTCTTGAAGTATTGTTCAATTATGTTTTACGACCACTATGAGTTTCCTTCCCTTTTTACAAAATACGAGATGGTTAAGCTGCGGTGAGATTTTTTTTAGGGTTGTTAAATAAGGAACTGGATTTATTTAAGCCTCTCTAACTTCCGGCCTGTAAGTCACACCCATTTAATTCGGAAACTATTAAATTCTGAAGTAGAGTAAGATAATTAAAATTATTTTCAAAAAACCGACTTCAAACGTCACTTACAAAGTATAAAAATAATTTTTGTTTGTACTTTGTACACGTTTGTTGAAGTCGGGAGGGCTTAAATAGAAACGATGAAGCCGATTCGCGATGCTCGCGAAAATTTATCAGACATGTCTCTCATGTGTCATCAGAAGGCGAGCGTCGCGTATCGGTTTCATCGTTTTTAGGGTCCATTACTCAATTTGGCCTTATAAACAATGATAAAATAATATTGGCCGCGTTGTTCTACGATGTTTCGCTGCTGTAGTCAGTAGTGCAGTGCTGCTTAATGTGGTAACACCCTAAACCTTAACCTTAACCCTATAGTGTTAAGAATCGCAATACGAAAATGGAAACTCAATAAAACTCAATTTGCACCAAATCTAAAATAGGTGTATTTGGCAGCCTCATCGCGGTTCTTTCCTTTTGTTTTAGCGGTTTATATAGCCTATTTAGATTGTTAGAACCTTTTTGTCCGGAGCAAAGTATAATTTTAGCGGAATTACCTATTCCCTCGTATATTCAAGGTTGTAATTTGGCGGAAATTATTTCAGAGCTTCTGAATAATAAATGTTTAATTTTTGAGTGGTTGGGTTCATTAAATGAATCTTAGAATCACTGGTTAATTACTTTCGAAAGGTAAAGTTATGAATAATATTAATAATATTCTACCGACTACTTATATTATATTTTATTAAGTAGAAAAGAGAGTTTAAAAGACAGGTTTTCCGTTTTTAATCTGTCCAATGTAGATATAGATCCATAGGGTCCACATGAATGATATCTTCAAAATCAGCTAGTTCAGTATATATTTTTAAGAACTACGCTGAATTAGTTTCATATTTTTCTTCTCTACAGAATGTAGACAATTTGTAATAAAAAAAAGCATTTTTATTATTTCAACGACTATAAAAAGGAGGAAGTTGTAACGTCACTTGTTAATTACTAAACATCATAGTTATTAAAATATCTTTCGCCTTTAAAATGACACCGAAAAGCTGTTTGCTTTAAACGGCAAACGGGAAAAACTTTTTACTAGTAGGTATATGTCTCACTTTAGAATTTTTGCTCAAATGAAAAATTCAGTGGCGTTTGGAACTTTTCGCTCCAATTTTATTTTTGATACCACCCGAGCTACAAAATATTTGCTGATAGGAAATTTTGACGGGAAAATAACGCGAAATATTGCGTTTTTTTCATGTTATGAAAAATATATTTAAAAAAATAATAACTTTTTCGTCACTCCTTCAATAAAGCATAAACAGTTCATGCACATATACAAAATCTCGTTACTCGGATAAAATGTAACAAATAACTAGTACTTAGATTTTAAATAAATACGCATTGATACTGTGAATAAAGAACATGTTAGATATTAAAAAGTGTAACAACTATTGTTTGTATGGGGCACGCTCAAGGATGTTTTCAAGGATTAAGGTGGTTTGCTATGCTATTCAGTGTAAGGGCTTCGACCGAAGAAATATGAAGAGTATAGAGCCCAGATAGGGAAAGAACACGGCACGGTCTAACATGAATTAATAATTATGCGTATCAAAGTTCATTAAGGAACACCTCCGATCGTCGCGTCAAGCGTCAGTCGCAGGCGTCAGTGGCACCATGTCTGTATGTCTTATGCACTATGTGAAACTAGGGGAAGCCATTTGACCATAGCGTCACTAACGCGCGCGTCAGTTTTGCTAAGGTCGAATGGCACTGATGCTCCATCTCTGACGCGGGCGACTGACGCTTGACGCGACGATCGGAAGTCTACCCGTAGCCTTTTCTCATCCTGGCAATAACCTCGCTTATGGCCTAAAATAAGTATGCCCTAGACAAATGAACTGAATGCTATAATTAAGATTACTAAAAGTAGCACAAAAGATCGGATTGGATTCCTTGGGATGGGCACTTCGGGGCCATTTAGCTAATTGCCCCGAATATTTAAGGCTCAACATAAAGGTTGTTTAATGCCGGTTCTGAATACTAAGATTACCTTTGTATGTCGAAATAAGTTTATATCTTTTGTTATACTTTCTTGTTTTATACTATAACTAGAACTTTGGAATTTTCTATACATCTACACATATGAATAAAACTGAAATTTCTGTTTGTAATATCAAAATAACAGCTTTTTACTAAATGCATAATGTAAGTAAATACGGTACTTATAACAAAAAACCATTTTTAAATTTTTCCGGTTTTTTCATTACCAATTTTGGCAAGAGATAGAATATAGTCTGGAATAACACAGAGTTTTTATCCCGGAAAATAAAAGAGACCTGGCGGAAATTAAAATTATGTTACCTATAAGTAGGTACCTAAAAAGCAAACAGGTATCAATGAGCACGTAAAGTATATACCTTATATTGATTCTAGACCACGAAATTCAGTAGACAGTTTGCTTTCCAATAGCCAATATCAGCTGTCTGGAATTGCAGCTAGGGTAGTTTACATACAAATGTTTATTTCACTGGTATCTCTAGTGTCTCTTTAAATCGGTATACTAAATGCCTATTGGATTATAATCTAATAAGTACTGCCCAGTTATATTATTATTGAGCAGTATTACAGTCTACTAAATGGGATATGTTAAGAAATAGACAATATTATTAGTTTTATATATTAAGCCTTACTGAAATTTAAAAATTAAAGAATTTGAAAATTAAAGATCAGGAAAACTACATCATTACTAACTTTAACTCGGCGCTTTGCTCACGTTAAGTTCGATTTCAAACTCCTATTTTACCAATTTTTTCTGAGTTGAGTTTTTAAAAATTATTTCTTAGCGGATGCCTACGTCATAATAACTATATGCAAAATTACAGCCCGATCCATCAATCAGTCAATCACCCTTCATTCCTTTTAAATATTTGAGTGTTATAATTAAAAAATATAGCTTATCGTTTGGAAAACGGCAACTTTAGGTAAAAAGACAAAATAGATTTACGTATTATTTAAATAGTAATTTTATTAAATAGATAAAAGTAATTCAATTCTGTTCTGTACAGAGGAAACTTGCGCGTACAGCCAGGCTTGGCAATTCGTTTCGCAACTCAACTAAGTGGAAAAGCGAGAGATTTTAAACACTGGTAAACACAATTTCCTACTACATCGTCTGACAAATCGTGTCGGTTTGCAACGTCGCTATATTGCAGAAACAGACTACAGCCCACATTTTCGCTTCTATAAGGCTAATTTTCAACTAAAAGGAGCTTTTGAATTAGTCATACTATAATGAAATATAGTATACCTGCTAGGTATACTAAAAAAAATTAAAAATTATAAAACTACTACTAGGTATTACCCAGTAGTAGTTTTATTATTCTTATAAATCCGTAATATATAAAGAATCGCTCCCGTTTTTAAAGTTATAATTCTCTCAGAATATGAAACAGTAAAAAAATAGAAAAACAATATAAAAGTAACACGTGCTTCAAAATAATTTAATATTTAATTTGAAATCTCTTGCTCGTAAAAAAATTAATTTGCAAGCTCTGCCCTCTTCTTGAAACAAAAGTAGCCGTAAAAATAAAATAAATTTTCAAGACAAAAGATCTTTTTTTATTTCGTATAAGAAATAACGCTTTCTAAAGAACTCAGTATATTTGTAATCTGAAACTCTTAATTAAAGAGATAAGCGAGGTAAAGCCCGAAACCATTATTGCGGTTGCACTGAGTTTGCGATAGGATATCTTATTGCACACTTGGGGCCATTTCGCAAATTGCCCTAAATATTCTAGCCCCGACCCAAAATGTTGTTTTGATGGCTTTGCTTGATCATTCCACAATATATCTGAGCGAGTTTCATCACCCGTGCTCCCATTTACTAGGTATTAATGTTTGTATTCATGAATCTTGCTAATCTGATATACTGATTTTACCCTGAACTAACAGGCAGATTTTGAACAAACATCGTGAGGAAACCTGTATAGCTGAAAGTTCTCCGTAATGTTCTCAGAGGGGTGTGAAGTTTGTCAATTTTTATGACCCTCTTCTCAGAGAGGACTTGCGCTCACTAGTTAGCCGTTCGTGGGTTGCTAATGATAAAGATAACGATGAACGGGCCGATTGTGATGCGGTTTTTACACAAGTATAAAATATATGTCTTCTATATCACTTTGAGCTATATACTAGGAGCCAGTAGATTAGTATCACTGTCAGTTTGTTTATAGCTGTACTTTAATTTAATACATAAATCCCAAGAGAAATTGAACGGCTTGTGTAAAAGGGTAAAAGGGTTGAGTTATATCATATCGCATGTTGATTTATGATAGTGTGCATACTACAAACTTGTGTCTGTTTACATCGCATAATCCTACATTGCGGCGTCTTAAGACGAACCTCTATCGTGCGGTCCCAAGAGCGTCCTATACAAACGAAGTTTGATATTTTGAAGTCAAGTTCAAGAGACTGTTATTCGTGTAGTTTATTACATTTCCCTAAAAAATTATGAACTTTCAAAATTACACTGCTTAAACATTAAAATGACAAATCACAGGCACATAATATGACTTTCTAGACCAAACCGCAAGCTTAAAAGTCCATGGCCTACTACTATGCCAGATTTGAGGTAATCACTTCGATCAAATACCTCAAATTTTTCAAAGCCACTGACTCTTGTAAAATAAACACATTAACACGCACACAAGCAATCGCTTACAGTGCAAGTATACAATGTACCTACTGCTAGTGTGAGTTCTAACGTTACGCATCTACTAAAGTGATGTGGGAACACGCACATGAAGTTGATAAGATAGAGATTTAGGCTGAAATCTATAGACTGCACTCTCACTCCGCTCAGACTCAAGACAGAGATAAAACGAGACAGATTTATGTCGGAGCATATTTGTGTCTCGTTTTAACTCTTATCTTGAGTCCCAGCTAAGTTAGAGCACACTCTATAGATCTCAGCGTCAATCTCAACAAAAATAGTGGAACACGTTTTCGTGGATAGGACTATTTATATATAATATATATATATATATATACTATCTGTACATATATATGTATGTATACATAATTATATTTCCGGATCACTGATCTCGCAATGAAATACAAATAAACAGTTCATTTTCCAGCAGGCAATACCGGCCATCGGTACCTTTACATATGTTTTTTTATTATTTTTATAGTACATATGTTTTTTTATCGTTGATTATCGTAAAGCGCAAAATCTTGCAATAAAAATAATAAATATTATCTTAAGGATAAGCCTTATCCTTACATTAATAAAGTGTGGATGTCCAGCTTTTGCCTTTTCACGGTTCATTAGTTGAAGGGAACGATCGACAAAAGGCAAGCTTGCGTGTTAAGGAACGGACATACAATATAGACAGATTACTTTCACACATCAAAGAAAAACAGTTAAAAAATATATGTATATTGTCACAAAAATATAACTAGAATCTAATAGATTGAAATACTTGCATAATGTAGCAGTGAATTTCCATTTTAACTTTCAGTAATATTTTTACAAAAAAAAGCCAATACTTTTTAAGTTTCAGTGCAATTGTGTGTTAAAATATTGAAAAAACATTTTTAATTATAAGCGTAACATTGATGTAAACGTATAACTGCATTTATTGAATGAAAATCTGAAAGAATTTAAATATTTAATTTAGCCGGCAAGAACTGATCAGTTATAGTTTTAAAAGGAAATATGTACACAACAATCTCTTGAAACCAATTTATTCAGGCACGAAAATCTAACGCTAGCTTTATAAGCACAAGATGCAACTTGAAAAACTTTTTCGAGAGCATACGAAGAGCTCTTCTAAATAATAAACTAGCTGATGCCCACGACTTCGTACGCGTAGATTGAGGTTTTTTAATTCTCGGTGAGCTCTCTTATTTTTTGGGATAAAGAGTAGCCTATACCTATGTTACTTTATACGAAAATCTATCTCTGTGCCAAATTTCAGCCAAATCATTTCAGTCGTTGCGGGATTGAGTAACAAACAAACACCCATCCATCCATGCATCCATTCATCCATCCATCCATTTATACATCCAAACTTTCATTAGAAACATTTATAATATTAATAGGAAAAGAATATTCGTGGACAAACCGGTGTTACCGATATAGGCCAAATCCACTGTTCTATAACGAATAAATGAAATTCGTCGGCTTTATTTACCCTGCCAGAATATCGAGACTCGCTTCCTCTACGGCCTTATTATAACTAATGGTAAATTTATTTTTTATTCTCTATTCATAATAGTATTATTTATTTCGTGGTAAGGAAATGGTTTCACGTCGATGAAAAAACTCGCAAATATAGTCTTTAATTTGATTTCTTTTTATCAAATTATGTAGAGTCTACTTCATGGGCAATGTTTTAACGTAAAGTCTGTCTGTCGGTTTATATTCATTCTATCACGGGTCGGGTTGTTTTGTACATTACCTTACAAGCTAAATAAATTACCTACTCTAAAAATATTTTACAACTAACTGATGCCCGCGACTTCGTCCACGTGGACTTAGTATTCAAAAATTCTGCGGAAATTCTTTGATTTTGAAAAGTAGCATGTACTGTTCAGGTCCTCAACTATACCCATGCAAAAAATCATGTCATTCCGTTGCTCTGCTACTGCGCGATTGAAGGACAAACCAACAAACCAATAAACCAACAAACCAATAAACTAACAATCCAATTAACCAACAAACCAACAAATCAACACACTATAATATTAGTAGGATGGCTGAGGTATAGTTCGACTAGAAGATAATATAGTAATTGTTGTCAAACCAATATCTGCTATAGTTCACTGTATAATGCTAAGAGTCACATAACAGTTATTTATTCGATGATTTGTTTAGTTAACTAGTCATAAAAGTCAAAATGTCAAAATTCCCAAAAAGTGCCCATAGCAGATATTGATTTAATAATCTGGGATTAATTACACATTTTATTTTTGAAGAACAATAGCCATGTTGTTATTTATATTTCCCTCTATCCTCTAAGTAAACATAAGTAAGTAAGGATAGGGCTTGATAGTAATGCAACTGGCGGGGCAACCTTTCGATTTTTCAGCCTATGCCTCAACCATCGCGCTATTGAGTTTTCAATCTTCTTTTACCAATATTCTTTATTTGGACAATAATTTTCTCCTTCAATAATTTTAATAATTTCTGAATATTTTTTTTCAGAACAGCTTCGATAGATCTGTTGCGATCTAAGCTTCAAACTAAGTTTTCTAGACTTGTTGATGCTCTACCTTGTGTTCTACCGTTCCGTACGATATTGTAACTAACGTCAGATATAAATCAATACAAGCTGCCATCCCTTTTTCAGATAACTGTGCTCCATTTTATTAAATAGAACATGCTAAGCTACTCCACAGTGTCACTATATTTTAATATCATGTGATAACTTCAGTATCGGACTAAACTCAAACGTTTATATAGATTAAACTTATTTGCATGCTGATAAATAATAAATAATTGGTAGTTATAGTTGGATTAAATACACAACAAATATAAAAAATACTAGCTTTTGCCCGCGGCTTCGTTCACTTTATGTATGATTTTTCAAATCCTTATTTTAACCCCTTAGGGGTTGAAGTTGCAAAACTTCTTTCTTGGTAGATTCCTAAGTCATAATAGCTATCTGTATGCCAGATTACATGCATAAGGTTTCTACGGTATGGTTTTTACGTAAATCTAACAAACTATAAACAGACTAGCTTTTGCCCCCGCGACTTCGCCCGCGTGGAATTAGGTTTTGGGGTGGAATTTTCAAAAACTGTGACACACGTACTTCTTTATTTTTAACTGAAAGCTCAAATACCAACTTTGATGGAAACAGCTTGAAAAATGACAGAGTTTCATATAAACTTCCATCCCCTATTTAAACCCCTTAGGGGTGGAATTCCCAATAATCCTTTCTTAGTGTGCGCCTACGTCATAAAAGGAACCAACTGTAAAAATTTCAAGTTTCTTACTTCAGTAGTTTAGGCTGTGCGTTGATATCTCAGTCAGTCAGTCAGTCAGGACTTTGAATTTTATATATATAGATATACCTCGTATTAAATTTTAAGACGTTTCTAAAAACTTACCCTGACTTTTAATGATTTATAACCAACTTTGTTTGCAGTAAGTATTTGCTGACAGGTTGCGGTTATTAGAAATGACTCACAATGACTCATTATAATGAGTAACCCATCAATATAGGTTTAGAAGTAAGTTTAGTCGCAGGTTTTTAATAAAAACTAGTTTAACTAATACCTTAATGGAAATGACAGTGACGGAAGTATGTTCATATCAAAAACTGTAAATAAAATTTATATTCATATATTCATGTAAATGTACATCTTGACAGCATTGTTCAATGTACCAAATAATTTTATAATAGGTAATATGTTCAACATTATGTGCCCGGATGCACCGGCTTTCGCAAATAACGTAATGCAAAATGTAAAATAATGAAAGCATAATGTCAGATGATTCGCTACAATAACTTTGTTGCATTAAATTACTATATATATAGCTACTCGTGCTGATTCACTGATTCACTCACTCACTGACTCATTGATCACCTCTCCTGTAAAATTTTGTATGGAAAAATTTTTTTTCACTCACGGTTTCGTATAGAGGACAAAAATTCATTCGGAGGAAAAATATGGAGAGAGCTGATGATTGAGGATTTCGGAGACGGGTGAGGAGCACCGGCCAGGGTATCGAAGATAGGTGGGGGGTGTTCAACCAAATGTCACTCTAAACCTCATCCAATTAGCAGAGAGCCGAAAAAAAACCCCAAAATGGCGGATTCAAGATGGCGGCCATACAAATTTCGTCGGTGTCTATCTCGGAAACTATAAAAGATGGAAGAGTAGTTTCTTGGAAAAGGATGATCAGGATCCGAAGGTCTACTTGATGAATAGAAAAAAAATTCAAGATGGCGGAATTTATTTTTTTCCATACAAAATATATGCAAGACTTTAATACAGTTCCTTTTCAGAATTTCTGATGGTTTCGTATAGAGGACGAAAATTCATTAGGAGAAAAAATATGGAGAGACCTGATAGTTGAGGATTTCGGAGACGGGTGAGGAGCACCGGCCAGGGTATCGAAGATAAGTGGGGAGTGTTCAAACAAAAGTCACTCGAAACCTCATCCCATTGGCAGGGAGCTGAAAAAATTTTCAAAATGGCGGATTCAAGATGGCGGCCATACAAATTTCGACGGTGCCTATCTCAGAGAGTATAAAAGATGGAAGATTGGTTTTTTAGAAAAAGATGATCAGTACTTGAAAGTCTACTTGATGAATAGAAAAAAAATCAAGATGGCGGAATTTATTTTTTTCATACAAATTATATGCAAGACTTTGATACGGTTTCTTTTCCAAATTTCTGACGGTTTCGTATAGAGGACAAAAATTTCTTCGGAGGAAAAATATGGAGGGACCTGATGATTGAGGATTTCGGAGACGGGTGAGGAGTACGGTCAGGGTATTGAAGAAAGATAAAGGGTGTTCAAACAAAAGTCACTCGAAATGCTATCCAATTGGCAGTGAGCTGATAAAAAATCAAAAATGGCGGATTCAAGATGGCGGCCATACAAATTTAGTCGGTATCAGAAAACACGCGGTTCGCTTTAGCGAGCCGCGCACCCACGCGCCCTACTAGTATTTTATATACTTTATATTTTGTATCACAAAGTAAATTACGATTAAAATTCCAACATTACAATTTAACTTAAAGATAACCGTTGTATAATTTTTTCTAATTGGGTTGATTTTAGAAACATTTCTTGAGGCAATAGTTAAGCCCTATTTTGTTGAAATTTTAAAATTAATTTACAAATCGGCTAAGAAATTTCTAAATAAATAAGTATATGCAAGGTATGTACATAATAAATAAGTACACCTTTTTTTAAAGTTGGGTAAACAGTAGTTTTGGCCAATCCTTGAAAATAATATAAATACCTAAATAAAAAGAGTTCTCGTAACTTTTATGATCTTAACGTAATTTTACATTGAGTTCATAAAAAAATACTATTGGCAAACCTTACAGAAAGAACATTTTCGTTGAATAATTAAGGTCAGCCATCAAAGTAACCTCTCGGGTTGGGGCCGCAATGTTTGGGTCAATTTGCGAAATAGCCCCGGGGGGGCACTAAGTAACCCAGACATCCAACATTCATTGCACTCGAAGTGGGTAAAGGCGTTTTGGGGAATATACTTAATTAAGTTGGATGATTTGTCTTCCTCATTTGTTTATTTTCAGGAGAAATTGATGAATTTAAGTTAATTTTACGAAATAAAAAACGACTTTTAAAAACATTAATCCACGCAGAAATAATCATGGGCATCAGACTATAGTCTTATAAAAAAGCTATAATTCAAGAAAAAATAAACTGATCTTTAAAACTACTGAATCGATTTTGATGAAATCTTTACAGTTCGGTAAGTCGAAGTAAATGTAAGCAAATAAAAAGAATGATCACAATCCGATTAATAGTTTCGGAGAAATACAAAAAACATACATTTATACACCTAAAAAATTTTGTATATTTCTTTGGAAGCCCTAATACATTTATGTGAATATTTTGCAGTTCCAATAATATTACATACCTCCTTACACATCTCCTTTACATATCTCCTTTTTTGAAGTCGGTTAAAAACCAGGATTAATATAAAATACTTTCTTTGAAGTAAAAAGTAAAACCAGTGAAAATCTAAAGTTTATAAAGAAGAACAATAATACTTATGTACTTTAACGTACTTTCTTACATACCGCACCTAAAAGTACGTTTAAATCCAACAAATGTAAATACGAATGTTCTAGTTCTGCGATTCTTGAAATAAACTTTCACATGAACAGATAAAACTATTTTCAGTCGGAACGCGGCTAAAAGCTTAAAACATCACGGAATTTTTTAGCCGAATGAAAATTTTAAAGCGGTTGAAATGTGAGAAATACTCGCTTATGGCTTTAATCGCTTTAAGCGAAACTGCTTTCGCGTTTCTTCTTTGCGTAGTTAGAAATGAAATGTCTATTTTTTTATCCAGTTTCATCTTATATTATTATACAGGATGTAGGTACTTGCAGTTATATCGCCTAATATATTTTAAAGAAAGTCTATAAATTATAGTTTTATTTGAGGTCTTAATATTCCCATTACATTTATCTGCTTTAACCTTTGAGCATATAACCAACTTTTTAACTACTACTAGGTCCGATTTCAACAACGTAATATAAGAACTATCCGAGCATTTGGATATTCTGACAGTTTTTGTGTTGAAAATCTGCCAAAATATCTTTAGGCTCGGATAAGACTTATATTTCCAAGTTAGCCCACTAACATCTTAGATTGCATCGTCACTTACCATAAGGTGAAATCGCAGTCAAGGACTATCTTGTCAACGAATTAAAAAAAAAAAACTTTTAACCGTTGGGCAACTGAGGCTTTCGCCTAATAAATTATTATCGTAGTATTGAGAGGCAACTAAAATAGGCATGGATATTAAAATATTTACGCGTAAAAGTTCCCCGGGCAATAAAACGCAGCACTCCGAACATTCCGCCGAGCGAAGTGCCGAACGCTGTTCGTTTGTCACGACGAATTACAGCGCGACGGCTCGTCGTAAAACTCACCACTGTTTTATACAATCTCTATAAATCTCACGTTTATACCCTTTCAATACATTTTGAGAAACGAAATATTTTATCGGATACTATCTTATTTAGATAGACATTTTATTTTTCCACGAAACAATTACAAAAATTCGCTTACCAAGTAAGTAAATCTAAAAATATAGGTGGCCATGGAAAAATAAGGCACCCCACTCAGCACTAAGCCACAGCAAGCTGCAGCGCTGGTCTTTAGGGGGAACCCAATTATCCACAGACGTGATTCCGTAACCTAATTAAATAATATTAAAAGCTGAAACTTATAATATGTAATTTAGTCCTATCTTTTATTTAACCATAATATAAATGTAAAAAATCTTTTTACAAAACTTGAAGAGTTACCTCGATTTCTGCAGCATCCCATCGTCAGATCCTGATGACAATAGGACCACCTGAGAAGTATATACCCTTTCAATCAAAAAAAGGATTTTCCAAATCGGTCCAACCGTCTTCGAGTAATCGAGGAAGATACATTAAAAAAAAAGTTTCCGACGAATTGAGAACCAACCTTTTCAATCCGTCGAATCAAATCAATCAAAAAAATTCTCCTTTTTTGGAAGTCGGTTAAAAACTGTACTACATGGTCCTAATACCGAATCCTTGAAATTATTATACAGGAAGCAAGGTTTAATTTTATAACAAACTAATAGTATTAATATGGATTTATAAAGGTGGTGGTAATATGACTAGCTAAACATTTTACTACGGTCTTCAAAATAACAAAAAAATCCTAAAATCTCCATAATAATACATTTTAAGCCACATTGGACCGTATTAAGCTGACCTAAATTCCACCGGCCTAACCATTGACCTTTGCAGGCCATTTAACAGTTTAGCTAGTAAGCCAGCCCTTATCAAATTGTGGGATTAAGCAAATTGAATCGGGAGATATATCATGGCGGCTAAGTAGATGTATATAATAATGGGGTAATTCCACTCACACGGATCAACTTCCTTGTGATATAGTTGATACTTGATTGGTTGATACTTTTTGGACTGATGTCAACATCAATGTTTGGAATCTATTTATTTATTGGATAGAATTTATTATCCGCAAACAGAAAAAATATATGTGGTCAATCATGCAGTTACATGCTAAGCACCGCTTACCTCCTCAACAAAGCAAAAAAGCCGAGTGCCCAAGCAAGCAGTGTCTGGGTGAAACGTGCGTCGAGAGTAGTAAAGTCTTGTGTGGTGGTAGCATTGCTTGCTTGGAAACTTGGCTTTCTTGCTTGGTTGGGGAGATAAGCGGTGCTTAACTTGTAACTGCATGATAGAACATGCAGATTTTTTCTGTTGGCGGATTATAGCAAAATAATTCTAACCTTTTCTTGCTAGTCTATTTATTTAATTTATTGGGTCTATTGTGTGTTTACTTAATTGCTTCAAACTCGCAAAATTCCGAAATGTAAGAGTAGTAAATACATTTGAGTTTGGATTTGAATATTATTGGAAGAGCATGCGCTGCCGCAAACTGAATTTTGATAAATTTGATAGAAAAACACCAGGTGCTTACTTTCCCGTCTGACATTCTTAGAAGAGCCAATTTCACCCAGAGGTTATCTTATGAAAAACAAAATAAGCTTGCCTTTACGCGGCACCTTGTTCCATATTATTTTCGCTGGATAACATTTTAGAGTGATATTATGTAAGTGTTTCTAAATTGCTTTTGTATTGAGAGCAACACCTGCTAAGTTCAAAGTGTTCATAAAATTTATATTTCAGGTCCTTACCTATTTTATGTAATGCGGCTTATATTTTAAGGACGGGTGGGAAAAGGGTTTCTTTGTTATATTGAGTGAGAAAATGAAAATATTTAAATTATTATCTGGGATGCGGTAATCACCTATGACCTACATTATCTTTTACAATATTTGAAGTTTGACGATCTAGTCTAAGATGATAGCGGACTAACTTTGAAGGGGTATGGCAGTGTAGATTCAACCCATACCCCTAATCTGTTTCTACACGCCATCGTGCCGGAACGCTTGATCGCTTGGCAGCAAGTCTTTGACGGTAGGGTGGTAACTAGCCACGGCCAAAGCGTCCCACCAGACGAAGATAATGAAGGCCTGTATTTTTTTTCGTTGTGAGAAAACCTGCTTGGCTGAAAGTTCTTCACAATGTTCTCAAAGGTGTTAGGAGTTAGCGTATAACCTAAACCCTTATTATTCGAGACCGGCGAAAGGTTGAGACGAATAACGAAAAATTTTCTCAGGTACAAAATTCATAATCGTACCAATTTTTCCAAATCATTTCTCAAATTGGATTGCCATAGATCGCAATAACAAATTAATTTCTCAGAATCCCACTAAGGCAATAACAAATTAATTTCTCGGTTTGGAAATTAATAAAGATGTTTATTGGGATTATCCGCTGTAGAATGATCGGGCATCCCTTAGTGAGATAATTAAATTCGAGTTATCTTCACAATATTATTATTGCGTTGCCAAATACCCCAGTAAAGTAAAAAAGGGTCCAATCTCGGAATTTCAGATAAGAAGCTATAGAAACTTGTTCCAGTTATCTTTTTGTTTTATTGATGACAAATTCACTATGACCTCACCTGGTGGTAAGTGGTAATGTGGTCTAAGATGGTAGAGGACTAACTAAGGAATATTATGACACTCTAAATTAAACACATTCCTCTTATCATTTTATACACACCATCGTAACTCAATAAATTACTTGGCGGCACATTTTTGAGCAAAATTTTACAAAGAAAGAGAGAAAAGAAGAGAAGAAGATTTTTTGAAGAAGAATTTTAGAAAGATATATTTTTTTAAGCTCTACTGCTCCGTACTCAGCTCTCTCCGTATTACGTGTAGTACATTTAGGTAGGTAGATGTAATGGTGTTATATAGTTAAATTGGTGTGCAGAAGCTCACTCTTCCGTAGTCAAAGAGGTGCTTGTCAAATATTCAAACAGGAAAAATATAAATGAAATATTTGGAACCACCACTCGTATCATATCTCGCGGCGCACAAATCATTTCGACGTTATTAAATCAAGGATACGTGAAACCGAGCATTCGGATATTACGCTGTCTTTTGTTTTGCGCTGTGAAACTGTGGTAGCTTAGAAGGGGTATACCCTGTTTTGCGCTGTGAAACTATGGTAGCTTAGAAGGGGTATACCCTGTTTTGCGTTGTGAAACTATGGTAACCTGGTGGTAACTTTCTAAGCCATTTTTAAGGTTCCCTACTTACCACAGTTTTTTGACAGAAAAAAAAATCATGGGGGTTCGAGCTATTGCTGAAGTCATTCGCTTTATCAATGTCTTAGGAGGTACAGATTTACATAACTTGATAAGCTCAAAGAACGGATTGACCGATTTCTATAGTGTTTTTGATTTGTTTGCCTTAATACAGGAGTGGTTAAAAGCAAAAAAAGAAAACAGTAAAAAAAAAACAAAAAAAAACAGCTGAAAAATCTAAAAAATCGTAATTTTAGGAATAACCCCTTCGGATTACTTCTTATAGATGGCGCAAGTGAAGGCGTGGGTAAAAGCTAGTAGTATAAATACATCCCACATTATTATCATACAAATATAATCTAAATAATATGATAAAGTATAACATTATATGAAAATATTAGATAAACCCTCTGATATAATTATTTCAGTGACTTGAGTGTAAGTTATCAAATGCAATACCTATAAAAATTTACATTATAATACTTTATTTACGTTACATATTATGTCAAATAAATATTTTTATTTTCATACTTTTATTAATATGTTTAACTATAGATACTTATTACTTACCTAATATCACTTTACACCTACGTAATATTTAAATCACAGCAAGTTAGCAACATAACTCCTTGGTAACGAGAATACAAAATGAAATATTCGCGTGTGCGCTTATCACGGGAGTCGCGGCTCACAAATCATTTCTGCGTTATTAAATCAAAAGATACAACGAAACATGGCTTTGAAGATACCGCTGTACTTGTTATTAGATAATAACCAGTATTTTACCATACTCTAAACAAGTAGGTACTCATCATCAAGATTCAAGAGCAACCCATCAACCTCTCCTTACTAAGCCCAGGTCTCTCAGAGAAGGGTATAAGCCATTTATATAGACCATATTCCATTGATGAGAACATTATGGTGAATCAGCCATGCAGGTTCCTCCAGGACATCTCTTCATTTGCCCTCACACACATTCTTGACAGTTCCTTCAACTTCATTGCAGGCCAGGCCGCAGTTTTGACCGTGGAAAATCTTTAGAGGACATTAGGAGAGACATACGTAAAATCTTTTGTCCTTGTGTTATATAATAATTTAATTCTCCCCATCCCACTTTCCTATTTGCAATACAATGTGAAGCCCTAAAGTTATAACGAAGGTAAAGCATAAATTACGCCGCGTGAACGTGTTAACTACCCTGTCGTCTGACGTTTGTATTATGTTAACAAAATTAATACCTAATTTAATATAATGTTCTTCACAAATATTATTCTTTTGTTTTGTTACAGCAATAGATAATTTTATTGAAAGTTTTTGTAGGTTTGTCCTTCAATCACGCCGCATTAGAGTTACGGATCGACTTGATTTTTTGAATGGGTACTTTTGAGGACCTTGATACAGGCTACATTTTATCCCGGAAAATCAAAGTTTTCACGGGATTTTTTTAATATATAGACTAGCGCTTGACTGCGATCTAACCTGATGGTAAGTGAACATGCAGCCTAAGAGGGTGCGCGCTTGCCTAGATTCTAGAAGATGCCTATTCACTCTTGATTTAAAGACACCCACATTATACTTAGTTTTTAAAACGACTTCATCTATGCGGAATAGATGAAATCGCGGGGGTTAGCTTCGTAAGCAAACACGGAATTAAACATTTAGTAAAGTAATAAAATAATATAATTCTCATAATTTCGCATAATGATCTCATCAAAGTTATAAACGCCACAATGGGGCGGAAATTTCGTTCAGCGCAATTCTTCAATTAACCCCGTCTACGCAATTTCACGCTTTTGTCAAGAGGCAATTGTGCCCGTTCGTAATTTCGTCGTGTAGAAACTTGTTTTCGCCTATTGTTAGATATTCTGTAGTCTGAATAATATTTTTGATGAACACCTATTTTGAATATTTACTTTTGAAATCTGTTATTTCCGTCTTAAGAAGATAATATTTCTTTATTTTAAACTTGTACCAAGTAACACTTTCGGGGTCTGATTTTGGGCTTGCATCTTTGAATATTCGGACTTATATTTTTTAAGCAATTAAATTTCACTTGCTTTAACGGTGAAGGAAAAAATTGAGAAGAAAGCTGCTTAAGGATTCTCCACCTCCAAGTTTCTTACTGGTTCTTCTCGGTTACACATTCATGAATTAGAAAATGAGGAAGGCCTGAGATCTCGCTCTATACGCTAAAGTTAATACGACGTGGGAGGTGACAAGCGACTTCCGCACCTGCCGACCGCAAAAATATTATGGAGAATTTGAATTGAAGTGTCACTCACAGGTACAGCGTGGAACCTTACACTTTAATACGATTATACCTAAATTCTATAGGAATTATTATTTATCAAAGGGAGTACTATTAATTTTATCATTCATAATTATTCTAATTTTGCAGCAGTTTAATTCATTAAGTTGACCATAGAGCTTACCACTAAGTAATAATAATTAATCATGCTCGTGAACGGGTGCCGCCAACGGGAATGGGTCTGCTTTGTGTCTACCCATGTTAACATGTGTTTGGTTGCGGTAGGTGTACATTTTTGAAACTTCTGTGTGGAAACATTGTGTGCATAGCCTAGTTCTTTTTAACAATTGTAAAAAAAAAAATTTTTTTTTTTTGAAAAGAGCAACTGCTGAGTTTCTTGCCGGCTCTTCTCAGCAGAATCTGCATTCCGAACCGGTGGTAGATTTTTGACGTTTCATAAGACCTACAAGTTGGCCTACATGAAATAAATAAATTTTGATTTTGATTTTTTTTTTATTTAATTATTGGTGCTAACTTACTACTAACGCGATACATAATTATAATTGAATTACATTGGAAAGTAAGTGGAAAGTTTTTGTATTTTTACAGATACCGACCTGGACCGATTTGCAAAATTCGTTTTTATTTGAAAGGGTTTACTTCTCAGGTAGCCCCATTGTCATCAGGTCAGAATCTGATGATGGGATCCTGCAAAGAGCGAGGGAACTCGTCAAATTTTATAGGCGCAATTGATATACTTTGTAGTGGCATTTGAAGTTGGTTTTGTAAAAAGAATTTATTCGTTTATATTATTAAATATCCCGCGGGATCTTTTTGATTTTCCGGGATAAAAAGTAGACTATGTGACTCTCTCAATCCTCAACTATACCCATGCAAAAAATCACGTCGATCCGTTGCTTTGTTGTCGCAAGATTGAAGGACAAACCAATAAAAAAACAAACATATTTTTGCATTTATAACTTTAGTAAGGATATATTTAGATTTGTTACACGCAAAAATCTAATTGAAATAAATCATAGCCCCGACGAGCGAGAACTAAGAAAAAAAAGTTGGAGACCGAAAGCGTCATTCGCACCTGGTGGCTACAAAAAATAATAAATCTCGCGTAATCCCAGTTAAAGGCATTTAGACTGTCAACTTTGGGGGAACACTTATCACAAGCTTAAGCTTGGGGTAATTATGCTTGTTTTTGTCATTAAACTAGCTGACTATCTCTGACTTCACTCGGGTGGAAATTCTGAAAACCATTTTTTAGGGAGGTCTAGTTTTAAAAAAAAACGTAGGTTTCTAACCGCGGTAATATACTTATCAAGAATGGCTTTTATCCATGACTTCGTCCACAGACAAAAGCCATGAGATGGGTTTTTAAAAATCATGCGGGAACCCTGTTTTTCCGGCATAAATCTAGTAGCCTATGTAGGTAAGTCTCCCTAGTCCTCAATTATACTCATGTAAAATAACAAGTCTATGCTCCATTGCTACTTTTTTTAATAAGAAATAGGCTTGAGATGGACAACAATTTATGATAGAACGCACTCATGAGGTCTAAGTTGGGGCGCGCTTACCTAGTAAATACCCATTCACTCTTGCCTTGAAGGTACTCATATTATTCGTGGCCGGAAAGATAGATACCGAAAGTGCATTCCGCACATAAGCGGTTCGTTTCAGAAACGTTAAACTAAAGTGTTTCGTGGGAGTAGGTTGGATTTCAACCACGTATGAGTGACAATTTGGGTATTTATAATTTTTGCACTGTCTCTGGTCTGGTCTGGTGGGAGGCTTTGGCCGTGGCTAGTTACAACCGTACCGTCAAAGACGTGCCGCCAAGCGATTTAGCGTTCCGGCACGATGGCGAGTAGAAACCGATTATGGGTATGGGTTGAACTACAGTGCCATACCTCTTTCAAGTCAGCCCGCTAACATCTTAGATTGCATCGTGACTTACCATCAGGTGAGGTCGCAGTCAAATACTATGTTGCCATTGGTTAAAAAAAGTTTACTCCGTTTTAGTCAGGTAAAACTCGTCAACAGAAAATATTGTTCGCAGAATCACATAATGTACATGAATCTGATATTGTCTGTATATTTGGCAAGAAACCTAATTAGGTAAAGGAAATTATTTTCCCCATATGGTTTTCTGAATGAAGAAATATAACACAATCATGTTTGCCCATAGCACGCTCATTAGATGCTCTATAACATAATAATGCTAGAGGGGATGCCTGTACAATCTTATTACTTCCTCATTACATAATACCCAGTTATAATCCATCACTGATTATAGTGATGAATTACTATATAAGAATGTTTTTTTTTCGATAGCATATTATTGTCTCACTAGATGATACCTGCAACTTAACGCCCGCGTGGATTAAGGTTTTTAATTCCCGCAGGAACTTTTTAAATTTCCAGGATAAAATGTAACCTATGTGTTAATCTAAATATATAAAAGGCAAAGGTGACTGACTGATTGACTGACTGACTGACTGACTGACTGACTGACTGACTGACTGACTGACTGACTGACTGACTGACTGACTGACTGACTGATCTATCAACGCACAGCTCTAACCACTGGACCGATCGAGCTGAAAATTAGCATACAGGTAGCTATTAAGACGTAGGCAACCGCTAAGAAAGAATTTTTGAAAATTTCAACCCCAAGAAGGTTAAATAGGGGGTGAAATTTTGTATGAAAGTCCGTCATTTTTCAAGTTATATCCATGAAACTTTGTATTTAGGCTTTCAAATAAAAATAAAGAAACACGTGTTTCACAGATTTTGAAAAATCCACCCCCAGAAGCATCAAATAGGGGATGAATGTTAGTATGAAGTAAAATAGGGGTTTAAAAAATCGAACCTAACGTGAGCGAAGCCGCGGGTTAAAGCTAGTTCTGGATATAAGTTATGTCTATAAGAAATTTCAAAGAAATCGGTTCATGCGTTGTGAAGGACAAACATCTATTCATCCATCCTTCGCATTTATATACTCGTATATGCTGTTGGGGTTCTGCCCAACTAAACTATGGGGATCAAGGAACCGTCGATTGTGAATGAATTGAAGAAGCAGACGAAGTCACGTGTTTCCGCTAGTTTAACAAGAATTTCAAGTCATGCTGAAATTGACCAATAATCCCCTCTTCTCTCCGAATAAAGGTAGATACAGCTTGTGTTAGGAGTGGATATGGCGGGTTGAGATTGAATCGTGGACCGGTCAGTTTTCAGTCCGCCTTTGGGCTACTGAGGTCACAATATTTTGTAATATTGGTTCTAAAAATAGTCTGTTTTCGTCTCCTTTTGTAACCGCTGCCGAAATCCTTCCCTGTTTATTAAATTCGGGCTATATTTATGTTTATGGCCCCAAATAATATAATTTCAGACCCTTATTTACTGAGCCGACCCTTTTGCTAGATGCGTTCATATTTTCTATGACCCTAAATGACATGAGGGAAATAACGCCGAAAATTATACATTTGCTGTAGGTAATATTTTCCATCTAGAATTTTCTTTCACCATTGTCGTTTCAACCCATTAGCGGTCCATTACTGGACACGAGTGTCCTCTCAGAAAGAGAACGGTAGGTCAATAGTAAGCCTCAATAGCCCACTGGTTACAGGTGTGGACTGAAAACTGAAAGGTCGCAGGTTCGAACCCCACCCGTTGCACTATTGTCGTACCCACTCAGGCATGCAAGTATCGATGTTTTCGTACATCCTTAAAGCAAGTGATATTTAATGCTAAAACGCAATTACCTCCAGAGAGTTAAAGGTCATAATCTTCAAAATATATGAAAGGAAAAGGCGACTGACTGATTGACTAACTTATTGACTAACTGACTGGCTGACCTATCAACGCACGGCTCAAACCACTGGACGGACATCTATTGGGTCGCAGGCATCAGCTAAGAAAGGATTTTTGAAAATTCCACCCCTAAGAGCGTAAAAATGGTGTTGAAGATTCTAACTTAACGTGAACATAGCCGCGGGCAACGCTAGTATTTCATAAAAATGAACGACTTGTTTTCTGGTTACATATATAAGTAAGGGATTCTTTGAATGAACAAAATTCCATTTTGAAAAACATCTCTGGTAGTCTGTCATACGGTAATAAACTCACCGAACAGTTACATAAAAATGCCTTAATATCTCAAAATATGAAATGAAAATATTCGAGGCACGTTAACTTCTCATAATAAAACCCACCAATCATGTCTACATTATTAAACCACAACATTCTTCGTTATATCAATAAAGAGAAGAAAATGTGCTTTTACTCTTTGAAAACCTCGACGTGTTTTATTATTCATACAAAATATGTGTTTATTAAGTAAGAACACGTAAATTTTTGCCACATTCCACTTTGTGTTCGTACGCAAAGTGATATATATATAGTGATATTCTCCATGGTGCGTGATATAGCGAACCAGCACGCACCATAAGAAGAAAATACGTAGGTATAATTATCATAATAAGATCACGCTAATAGTATAAAGACGAAAGTTTGTATGTATGTGTGGGTGGGTGTGGGTGTGTCACACACACACGCACACACACAAGCCACACACGTGCACACACACACGCATACGCACACACACACGCACACTCACTAGCACACGCACACGCACATTCACGACACGTCAAAATTAACAAATTCAAAGACAAAAAGGTGTGGGCGATTATTTGATTTTCCAATATGTTCGCATATGCGTAATATTTTGGGATTTAAGACTCGGCTTTGACTTTTAATTTGCAATCATCATGATTATCATGGGCAACCCATTAACGTCTCACTACTGAGCGCAGGTCTCCTCTCAGAAAAGGGTTATAGGCTATTTTTTTTAATTCTATGACAAGATAGTCTTTGATTGCGATCTCACCTGATGGTAAGTGACGATGCAGTCTAAGATGGTAGCGGGTTAACTTGGAAAGGGCATACCCGTAATCGGTTTCTACACGCCATCGTGCCGGAACGCTAAATCGCTTGGCGGCACGTCTTTCACGGTAGGGTGGTAACTAACCACGGCCAAAGCCTCCCACCAAACAAATATCCACCATAATTAGCAAAAGACCACTATAATAACACTTTACTATAGACAAGGTGGGTAAAACTGCTCGATTGAAATAGAAAGAAACACAAAATTCAAATATACGCTTGTTTATTTTTCATAAAGATGCTTTGAAAGGGAAAATCGGTTTGCCATTCAAATATTCTGAACTCGCACAGACTTGATGAAAATAAACAAAATTTTCAGGAGAAAATTTTTCCACTATTTCAAAACACGGATGAAATCACGGGCATCATTTAATTTAATTACACATACATATTGATAACGCTGTTTTTCAGCATTGATTGCTTTCAAAGGTTATTGTTAAATCTAACAGAGGTGTTCAACAAAACGTAAAGTGTTTGCAAATTGTCTTTTATCATGTTTACCCGGATTATTAAAATTCAATATAGAATAATAGCGTCCAAAGAATCTCCGAAAGGGGTATTAGAATATTTCATCGTATTAAGCTTTTGTCCGTAGCTTCGTAAACGTGAAATTGGTTTTTAGGGTTCCATAACCAATGTGTAACCAACGGGACCCTATTACTAAGCCTTCGCTGTCCGTCCGTCCGTCTGTCCGTTCATCCGTCCGTCCGTCCGTCCGTCTGTCTGTCAGCGGGCTGTACCTCATGATCCGTAATAGGTAGAGAGTCAAAATTTTCAGAGCATGTGTATTCCTGTTGCCGCTATAACAACAAATAATGAAAATAAAAATAAATTAAAACTAGAAAAGTGTTTTTTTTTTCGCCGTTTTTTGGTATGGACCCCTTTGACCGGTTATTTAAAAATTACGCAGGAACCATACGTTTTTCAGGATAAAAACTAGCTTAGATCTCACTCCAGATCCTCAACAGCTATACTCAAGAAAAAGTTACGTAGATTCCTTGCTCCGGTGCTGCGTGATTAAAGGACAAACCGACATACAAACAGATAAATTAACATACTTTTATATTTATAACATAGTATGAGAGTAAGTAGGTATGATAATAAATATTATTGTTAATTTCAAGGTGGTCTCAAGATACTAGATGGCGCTCTACGATCCACATATCTACAAGCAATGACACATGCCGCAACAAAGTAATTCTATCTAAATAATTGTTATCAAACTAGATGTCGTCACGCGAGGACCGAAATCAAAATATTGTTCTTCGTCACGCGATCTTGAATCACGCTAGCAGAGATTTCTCCCGGATTTGTATATAAACTATGTATGTACATTGTACATGTTTCAGGTTGCAACAATTGGACCATCTAGGTCCACGGATATAACACTAGCCCTGACGAAAATCTTTCTATTGCTATTCCCATACAACTGTTGCACTCAATCATTGGCAATTAATATAGAACAAATGAATGCTCCGAAGACTAAATTGAGAGTCAACGTAAAATTCTAAACCGTCCAATTGATACTTTCAGGTGCTATGATAGTGTGAACAGATCTTAATATTATTTGTGTTTTCTTGATACTGTAAACTAACCCTAATATATTTAGTTTATGTCAATTATTTCACTATGCTAGATTTAGTCTTTGGTTTCTCCATACAATAAATATTTCATCGGCTCTTGTGCTAAGAACATGCCTAAGCAAGTTGTCAACTCACCCAAGTGAAATAATTTATGCGTCACCTTTATAATAACTTTGTAAGACAGTATTACAAATTTTGGGGTAAATTAATTTTAAACTTTACGACACGAGTGTTTTAATAGAGTTTATAATTATCGTGTTAAATGACATCAAAAGTATTTTGTAAAACACAATAGCTTGCTCAATAGCCCTACGGAGCTGTTGAGGCTTAAGTAATACTTAATCCTCGTAAGAAAGACACTAAAAATCTTTAAAAAACATACCTACTTAATATAAATCACCGTGAATATAAAACATTAGTAACTCATACATAGTAATTCATTTATTGAGAAAAATTAAAACTAACCTACTGTGGAAAGACTACTGCGAAAAAAAACACAAAAAAAATTGAAGTTACCGTGCCGACGAAAAAAGTGTGTCAAAAAGGTCGTGACCCCAACGAAGTTCTTTTACTTTCACGTATTTTCAGCTTCAGTTCGACATTGTGAGAAAAATGACATTTTTCCACGTTGTCAAGTGTTTGACTTCTTACTTATGTCGCAATTAAACTTCGAGATTCGGATTTTTTTAACATACGGCTCAGCACTTTTTACCTTAGACCTTTTTGCGTTAGATTACAATCTCGGTGATTTACCGGTATTAGGAGTATAATGCGTAGCAAGGGATATGGACAACAATAATCATTGTCCCTTTGCGTCACCACCATGAAATGAAATAAAATGGAATAGGATGAAATTAATATACTTTATTAAACACACACACATTGGCCCTGGCTAGTTACCACCCACTACCACCACAACCATCACCACCCTACCGTCAGCGACGTGCCGCCAAGCGATTTAGTGTTCCGGCACGATGGCGTGTAGAAACCGACTAGGGGTATGGGTTTAGTGTACACTGCCATACCTCTTCCAATTTAGCCCGCTACCATCTTAGACTGCATCGTCACTTATCATCAGGTGAGATCGCAGTCATGGGCTAACTTGTCATCGAATAAAAAAAAATTTTATCACACATATTATCTTCTATCTAAATATGTAAAAAGAAAGGGTGATTGAGTGACTGCCTGATTGAGTGACTGACTTACTGACTGACTGATCTATCAACGCACAGCTCAAATCACTAAACGGATCTCCCCCCGATTCAGAGCCTTCCGATAACTTATTTGTCGATCAATTCGGTTCGTTAACATATATTTCGCTCGCTCTGAATCCACACGACAAAAAGAGATGGATATCTAACCGTATCGACACGGTATATTATCGAACAGGTCTGAATCGCCCTGCAGGCTGAAGTTTGGCATACAGCTATTATGACATAGGCGTCGGCAAAAGCATACATTTGACTATGCATCGGCCTCTTTCATTCGCTGACATAATAATGCATAGACATAGATTATCAAAATCATAACCCTTTCTTTCAGCAAGGTCGCAGACGGGTCGAAAACAAATTCTACGCAGCGTTTCGGGTAAAAAAAGGAAATTTCGATTTCAGGAACACCTGGTCAATATTGTCGATTTTATTAAAATACGTCAGATTCCCTAATTTCCGGGGGTTAGAACCTTTTGGCAAATGTGACCGACCTTTCGAGCTCTCCATGCCATTTGGAAAATAAGGTTGGATTATTTCAGAATATTGATGCGGGATTAGTCGCCGCACACAAAATCGACGGTCCAGATTTCTGCATTCTGCGTTCTCTATACTTATTTATTGGGTAAAGTATTGTTGGATAATTTGCTATTTTGATTTGTAACTATAATTACCTCGTTGGTATAGTCGTTAAGAATTTAAGTTGTAAAAAAAGTAATATATCACAATTTACCTGTAATTAGTTTACCATTCCTATCCTACTTCCTATTTATTTATATTATAAACGCGAAAGTTTGTAAGTATGGCTGGATGGATGGATGGATGTTTGTTACTCAATCACGCCGCAAGGACTGAACCGATTTGGCTGAAATTTGGCACAGAGATAGATTATAGTCTAGAATAACACATAGGCTACCTTTTATCCCGGAAAATAAGAGAGTTCCTGCGGGAAATAAAAAATCCTTAATCCATACGAACGAAGTCGCGGGCATCAACTTGTTTTATATAGATTTTAGTGCTTTGTATAAATTATTAAGCTGTTGGTAAACCAAATGAATAAATTAATAAGTAAAAAAAAGGTTATTGATTCCCAGGTAGGGCCAAAAAAAATATTGGGTTTTTCTCCCAACTCGGGTCTCCCACCGAGAATAATAAGCTGATGAGACCATACTTCAGGAAAAACATGTACGCATAGTATACTCTGCTACCCGTGCGAAGCCGGAGCAGGTCGCAAGTATTTTATTATACAATGTGTTGATAATATTGACTTGATGATCAATCATCATCAGATCACACGTCCTCTGGACATAGGTCCGTTGTTAACTTGCACAAGTCGCGCTCTGGTGTCGGAATGTTGATATTTCTGTAAAATTAAATCCTAAACTCTAACTAAGTAATAAGTAACTCTAAATAAACTTTAACCACTATGTTTATTTTTAATTATTATGAAACATTTAAACCAACAAAATCCTAACAAAGTTAATTACTTTGTAACGCGAAGAACGCAAAGCGTTGGCGAAATCAAGTTGGACATAGAAGAGCTCTCTTTATGAATTTCAAAGCTTAATTAACAATTTTCCCATCGCAATTTAGATTTTAGTTAGTTATCTAATAATATGTAGGTAGGTATATACTACGAATAAATAAGATTGAAATGTCTGTTTATGATTTAGAAATAACTGCCTCTTATTAGCCTTTCATGGCATTCCGAACCAGTGGTAGATTCATTGACGATTCAAAAGTGCTTGTAAAAGTTTATTTGAATAAAAAATATTTCTATTTCTATTTCTATTTCTATTTCATGATCAATGTCATGCCTAAGTATGTCATGCTCTCTTTAAACATTTCTGTGGTGGTGTTTTGTGGTGCCGGTTGTTACGTTCCCTCAAATATGGTTGAGCGAAGTAACGGCTGGATCATGCGTCATGCTCGTGAACGGGTTCCACCAGCGGGAATGGGTCTGCTTTTTGTCTGACCGTCTTAACATGTATTGGATTGTATGTAGGTATGCATTTCTGAAACTTCATTGTGGAAACACTGTATACATAGCATAGTTTTGTCGCCTACTGTAAAATTTTTTTTTTTTTTTTGTAAAGAGCAACCGCCGAGTTTATTGCTGGCTCTTCTCAGCAGGAAGGGCATTCCGAACCAGTGGTAGATTTATCGACGATTCAAAAAGCACTTGTAAAAGTTTATTTGAATAAAAAATATTTCTATTGATGAAGAAGATGATGTGATGAATAGAAATTCGTCATCATCATCAGAAATCCATCATCAGCTCCCTACTGAACGCAGGTCTCTTCTCAGGGAAGGGTTTTAAGTATAAGGTCATATGTTTTTTCAACAGGATTCCGCGTTTTTTTAATCCGAAATAGGCTGGCGCTTGACAACAATCAGTACTGGATAGCACTGATGAGGTCTAGTTGGAACGCGCTTGCCTAGAAGATGCCTATTCACTCTTGCCTTGAAGGTACTCAAATTATAGGTATTTTTATTTATTTATTTATTTATTATTTATTAATTAGTACGGAAACCTCCAATTATAGGTATAGCAGGAAACACAGATGCTGGAAGAGTGTTCCACCATGTTCTTATCAGAAACGTTGAATTAAAGCGTTTCGTTCGAGTAGGTTGGATTTCTAACCATCACATAAGAATGTCAACGCTCTCGACTTCTCGTACCATAAAAAGTCTAAAAGACAGTTAAAAATAAATGTATTTCCTCTTTTTACTGATTTAATATAATTTTAATAGTTAATTATCTGGCTCACTCTAAATTTTAAAATAAATTCTCGACATTACAAGTCAAGAAATTCCATTCCACATTCAGCATTCCATTAAATTCAATCCCTAAAATGAGCAAACTGGAGTTTTAACATTCTCAAAGGAATATTTTAATATAACGGAATAACTTAAAAATAAATAGCGTAGAAGTATTCCACTAGAATTCTTTATTTAAACTCCATTAAATTAAAATCTGAAGAGGCAAAAAAGGGAATTTAAGTCGTAATTGCTATTATAATATGAATATGTAAGATTTTCAGGAAATCAATTCCACGGAATAACCATTTTAGGCTGGAATCTTCACTTACCATCAGGTGAGATCGCAGTCAATCGCTAGTCTATATATTAAAAAAAAACATTGAAAAAATTACAGATTAAAAATTATATTTTAAAAAACACGTCAAAATCGCAGGCTACTGTTAGTTTCAAACAGAAAAGTTAAATAAACGGTACTCATTTAACTTCATGTAGGTACCTAGTCCTATACAGCTGCCTCGTGTTACTCTCTCTAAACTTTTCAAACAAACTATTATTTTAGGCTCACATCGCGAACACTCGTAACCTAAAGCCATGTACGGACTATGTGTACCAGTAAACAAGTAGTTTAGCCAGTTAAACAAGCGTACAAATCGATACGTGTACTATATTTTGGACTGCCGTGAGTTTCAGCCACAAATGTACGCAATCGCGAGTTGAACCAATCCACCAGCTATATCGTATTCAGTATTCATCATAATTATCTAAATATATAAAAGGCAAAGGTGACTGACTGACTGACTGACTGACTGACTGATCTATCAACGCACAGCTCTAACCACTAGACCGATCGAGCTGAAATTTGGCATACAGGTAGCTGTTAGGACGTAGGCATCCGCTAAGAAAGGATTTTGGAAAATTTCAACCCCAAGAGGGTTAAATCGGGGGTTAAAAAATCGAACCTAACGTGAGCGAAGCCGCGGGTTAAAGCTAGTCAATTAATAAATATATCCCACAACGTGGGCATCTTACGACGATGCAGTCTAAAATGGTAGCGGGCTAACTTGGAAGGGGTATGGCAGTGTACATTCAACCTATCCCCCTAATCGGTGGTAACTAATCAGGCCAAAGCGTCCCACCAGACCAGATCAGAGACAATTCAGAAATTATAAATTCCCAAATTACCCCCACCCGGAATCGAATCTGAGACCTCCCAGTTATAAGACCACAGCGTTCACCATTACGCCAGGAAGGTCGTCAAAATAATGTACGTCGGTTACCTACCTTAGTTCTTTGGTGAATCCATATTTCATGTTTCTTTATTTTGCATTCACATGTAACAGGAACATATACACATACATATACACATGAGAAGGGTATGTAAGGGTATGGCAAACAAATAAAGGTATGGTAATAGTATGTTTATGGGTGAATAGCTTCATTCCGTATTCGCCCGCCATTAATTAATAGCGTCGATGGGCGTAAGGGGTATATATTTTGTTTTGCTATCATAATATGCATCAAAATGTACAAACTGCGATAGTTCGCCACGAACGTGCTTCACGCGGCAAGAGATTAGTGAGAAAAGAAGTGTGTGTGTGTGTGTGTGTGTGTGTGTGTGTGTTCCAGGATACGCATTCCAAATACATGACCCTATAGACCCTAGAACGCGTAGTCCGTAGATGGATTTAGAACCGCCGCCCGTACAGCATAATGATTCAATACTAACTCAACTCAAAGTAAATAATTGAAATGGTATAAACAGTGTAAATACGATGTGGCGACGGTTCGCGGCGGACGGGTGTTAATTTAAAGGTTTAGTGTACTTACAACTAACGTTTACTTACAACTTTACAGAACTTTACAGAATTAAATTTCGATTTAAATGGCTAAAATCTTGCCGCTTAAGTGCTCTACATTTGCAAATTAGTGTATAGGTACAAAACCGCATGATATATACCTAGCTCCGAAACGCAGTGGTTTTAGCGATTTTTGCAAAAAAAAATGTCCTGATGCTATACTATAATAACGTCCTTATAATTGCTCTCCTATTGTTGATCGGTAGGTACTCCTTTATTAGTATGGAAATTAACAACCGTTCTGGCGTACTATGAGATCTCAGAACAATACACATTCGAATCACAAATTCGATTTTCAAATGGTCGTCATTTATGTCAATTTCAGCAATATATAGGTACAGATTTTTTTTTAAAGAATATTAGCCAAGTGATTTATATTCTCCTCTCCCCTCCAAATAAGCGCAAAGTTTGTGTTAGAAGTCGGTACGACAATAGTGGCAATGGGTGGGGTTCGAACTTCCGACCTTTCAGTTTTCAGTCAGCACCTGCTAGGCTATTGAGGCATTTTTCTTCACGTGATTCGAATGCTTAAGAAAGGTTAGTTGCATTTTTTAATATTTTTAGCGAGAAAACGTGCAGGTGGGTCACTTTATGTTAAGTGATTACCACCGCCCATGAACATTTGTAGCACCTGAGGCACCACCAATGCGTTGCCGGCTTTTCAGGAATTTGTTGGTCCGCCCCTTGAATAACCCATGTTGTAATTTAGTGGGAACACCGTCGCAGGAAGTTGGTTCCACAGTTTTAAATTTTATTAACCTCTAGTTAAATCTGAAAAATTAGGCACCCCTGTCATTGCGGCCGCTGTTACAACGTACGGGGAAAAGTACGTGTATACGAGCTTAAAAAGGGTTGCCGTGCAAAACCTTTTAAAGGAAGTAGGTCAGCTTCCACTATGACATAGGAATGGGGCTGTATTCAGCATTATCTCCGTAATGCGTGATATGCCATGCTTTAATGGGTAGCCTATAATACATTATAAGAAGATGAGGGATATACGAGTACTTTTACTAGACTTTAGTGCTTACTTCATTATCGCTGAGTAGGTACTTAACGTTTAACAGAGGAATAAATTGGATATTCTGATTATTTTGTATAAAAAATTTTCAAAGTCAGTCATTCTTTAGTAAAACTAGTGATTTATACTCATACTCAAAAAAACTAAATGATGCCCGCGACTTCGTCCGCGTGGATTAAGATTTTTCAATTCCCGCGGGAACTCTTTAATTTTTTAATTTTAATTTTTTCGAGATTAAATGCAGCCTATGTGTTATTCCTAGGTATGAGCTATCCCCATTCAAAATTTCAGCAAAATGAGTATATTCGTTGTGGCGTGAAGGAGTAACAAACGCACACACACACAAACTTTCGCCTTAATAATATTAGTTTCTTGCCGGTTCTTCTCAGCAGAATCTGCATTCCGAACCGGTGGTAGATTTATGACTTGTCATAAGAGCTACAAGGTAGCCTACATGAAATAAATAAATTTTGAATTTGAATTAGTGTGGTGTGTTATGATGGCTATTGCTCGATGCGAAAATATACCTGCAAAAATATATTCGTGAATATCGAACACGCCCGAAGTGACAGTGCTGTGCATACATCAGCAACGATACTGTTAGCATAAAATACAAAAGCTTTTAAAGTAGGAGCTCTGTTAGCGTTTCACGTTGAACAAAGAAGGTGTCGATCAATTGGTTTTAAAAAATAATGGCAATTTAAACACACGTTTTCACATTTATAGACCGTGCGAGAAAGTGTCTTTATAACTGCAAATACAATGCAATGAGGTGTGACTGTGAAATATCTCTCGGAGACAAGACATAGTCTTTTGATGCGACACTATTGCATAAAGTAACATTCTCACACGCAGATAAGCTTCTTGGCGATAAGGCCGCCATTTGTGCTCATTTTTTTTATTCATTGACAAGATAGCCCTTGACTGCGATCTCACCTGATGGTAAGTGACGATGCAGTCTAAGATGGTAGCGGGCTAACTTGGAAGGGATATAGCAGTGTAAATTCGATCCATACCCCTTATCGGTTTCTACACGCCATCGTGCCGGAACGCTAAATCGCTTGGCGGAACGTCTATGATGGTAGGGTGGTAACTAGCCACGGCCAAAGTCTCCCACCAGACCAGACCAGAGACAATTTAGAAATTATAAATTGCTAAATTGTCCCCGCCCGGAATCGAACCCGAGACCTCCCAATTATAAGACCACAGCGCTCACCACTGCTCCAGGGAGGTCGTCAAAACTTGTCTGTGTATTCATTTCATTTTCATTTCATAAAGAACTACTTTTTTACTCAATGATAAGATAGTTCTTGACTGCTAGCTCAGCTGATGGTAAGTAACGATGTAGTTTAAGAGCTTATAGTATGCCAGCTGGAATCCAAATTTTGCCCCCGCCTCACTACCCAGCGTGCAGCCGCCCGCACCGCGTAGTTGCAGCTATCTCACTCGCACGAGTTCATCACGCGGCAGGGGTCACGCGCCGTACGATAGGGTATATGATACATTTTAACGAACCTCTAGTACATAGGTATGGAAATAAAATGAAACTAATATTATTATTATATATTATTAATAACTAAGACTTAGAATTAGACTTAGACTAAGTATAAGTCTAACACTAAGACTAAGTTTAAGTCAAAGACTAAGTCTAAGCAAAGACTAAGACTAGGTCTAAGTCTAAGTCTTTCACTAAGACTATGACTTAGTCTTAGACTTAGTCTTAGACTTAGTCTTAGACTTAGTCTTAGACTTAGGCTTAGACTGAGTCTTAGACTTAGATTTACAATTAAACTTAGACTTAGAATTAGACTTAGATTTAGTCTAAGTTTAAATCTAAGTCTAAGTCTCACACTAAGGCTAAGTCTAAGTCTTAGTGTTAGACATAGATAAATACTTAGTCTAAGACTTAGTCTTAGACCATAGTCTTAGACTCAGTCCTAGACTCAGTCTTAGACTCAGTCTTAGACTCAGTCTTAGACTCAGTCTTAGACTCAGTCTTAGACTCAGTCTTAGACTCAGTCTTAGACTCAGTCTTAGACTCAGTCTTAGACTCAGTCTTAGACTCAGTCTTAGACTCAGTCAGACTCAGTCTTAGACTCAGTCTTAGACTCATAGACTCAGTCTTAGACTCAGTCTTAGACTCAGTCTTAGACTCAGTCTTAGACTCAGTCTTAGACTCAGTCTTAGACTCAGTCTTAGACTCAGTCTTAGACTCAGTCTTAGACTCAGTCTTAGACTCAGTCTTAGACTCAGTCTTAGACTCAGTCTTAGACTCAGTCTAAGACTCAGTCTTAGACTCAGTCTTAGGCTCAGTCTTAGACTCAGTCTTAGACTCAGTCTTAGACTCAGTCTTAGACTCAGTCTTAGACTTAGACTTAGTCTTAGACTTAGGAAGCCTAAGGAAGACCTTTAGGAAGCTATGTATTTGCATTCTGTAACAAAATAGGCTATAACTAGTCTTTTGTTTATACTACTAAAATAATGTGACCGTGGCTACTAACTGGGAAAACTACCTTAATATTTAGTGATGGTAGGTGTATGAAACTATGTACCTATTCCACAGCAAGAGCCAAAAAAGTTATTATTGTAGTAATCAATTCATGTTTTTAGCATTTTCTATTCTCCTATTCCGTCTTATTTTTCTTATTCCGCTTATTTCCCATTTCATTACACTTATAATTTCTTAGATAATATACGTATTCTGGTAGGTATGCGTGAGAACAAGCGACGCGGGTTCCCCGTTCGAATGCCGGAGCGTGAATGAATTCATGCGGTGGACACGAGTCGCCCGTCGGCCCACACGCAATATTTTTCAGAATTTCATTTCTAATAACGAAAAAATTATTTAATTTTAAATAGTACATATAGGACACTTATTGTACTAAGTTGAGTATATATTTTAAGTTTTATTAGTATAGGTAAAGTATTCATTGACTACTGCGATTTATTTGTAAAATTCAGAGGGAAATTTGTGAATTTTTTCTATCGAGAAAATTTTTAGCAATCGTGTTTTCACAACATACAAAATTCAGTCTATATCGTCAACTTTACTATATATTTCTTTCAATATTATTGATTCAATATTTTTATTGATAAGGACGATCAAACGTGGCACGCTGGCATACTGTAGGCTCTTAAGGTAGTAGCGGGCTAACTTGCAATTAAGACAAGGTAAGGTTTTAATTAAAGTTGCCATATACCGCAACGGAGAAACGGATTGACGTGATTTTTAGTACATTTTTTGCACCGATATTAAGACCTTAAGGTTGACATAGGCTAAATAGGCCCTTCAAAAATCTTACTTCAAGTCGCGGACAAAAGCTAGTAATAAACTTTAATAATACAATTTGAACAAAAATTCTTGAAAGGACGAAGAAAATGAACTCAATTTAGTGGAAATATTCTCATAAAATATCTGTATTAAAATTACCGAAATGCTTCGTAGCGATTGTCGCCTGAAGAAATTAATTTATCAAATGGAGTAGCAATGAAGTAGCGAAAATTGTTTCCTGGAATTCCACGGAATCCTCGCTTGGCAATTCACTTATTCAGTGTTATTTCGCTCAGATCTCTATACCGAGGGATTAGTTGCGTAACACATTCAAATAACGTCTGGAATTTTCGGCAACACATTGTACAGAAATTAGGTACCTATCCAAGTGCGTGCTTTACATAACTTTACATAATCATTATATTAATATTATAGCCTAGCTGTGGTTAGAACTGCGGTATTCTACTCCAAGGGTTGTGGGTTTGACCCCGACCTGAGGAGTCCGACCTCTGACTTTTCGGAGTTATCTGCAGTTTAGCCAATTACTTGGCACATACGTACTTCAACGGGGAAACCTACACGCCTGAAATTCCTCCACAATATTCTCAAAGATGTGTTAAGTCTGCTGATTCAACAAGTTGGTACATCACACACTTTGTGAAAATCAAAAATTTGCTGTGTTTTCACCTCTCTAGCGTAATCGTTATGCTAGAGAGGTTCTGGTAAAAACCTATTCCAAACGGTCGAGGAAAAACCCACAACCTGTCGGCTACACATTTTGCTATCACCATCTTACAGTTTTAATAAAAATATCTAACTAGTTGATCTATGATTAAGCTACTAGAGCAACTATATGATTAAGCTACTAGAGCTACAACCCAAGCTTTCTTCATTCAATGTTTTTTTATTATAATAAGATTTTTCAATAGGTTTTAGTTTCAAGGTTTTAGTTGAATAAAACTTTTATATTAACTGAGTATTATCCGAAAATTATAACAAATTTATGTATTTCTCTAGAAAGTTCGATAACATTCAACCCAGTAAACATTGGTCTTAATAATTTTATTTGTATTTTATAACAGAAAAAACGGAAAAATATTTTGTTGTTTACCTACTTTCCGGAAAATGTTATTGAGCAAGAAAACAAAGCAATTTATCGTTGTTGACATAATACTTAAACCAAATTCACTTTGCCGGAACACTCAAATGTTAATCAAAGTTTAGTAACCATACAGTTAGGAAAGATAAACAAAAGCGGAATTTCAGTGACAAGTAACAGTGAGCACAAGTCACGTCAAAATTTGAGTACATTTAGGCAAGTACAATTATTGATATATTACGACTTTCCACTTACATAGCAAATGATTATTTGATCCCTTTCGTGATCTCTTTTCTATGAGAGAAGGAATAATCAGGAGCTATAAATATTGTTATAAAATTTTGATTGATTTTATTGATATAAAAATATTGTTAAATAGGTATGTTTTATTCAGAACTGGACTGGGATCTTTTGCCGCTTGAATCTAGGGGCTTCCTTGATGCCGTCTATCCCACCATACTCCTACCATGCCATACTTCTTGCCCAGTACCAATTCAGCTAAGCAACTTATTGAGTTAGGTCGGTAACGTGGTTCCTACATGTATCCTCACTTCTGATTTGATGATTTAGAAAAACTCGTAGAATAACGAGTTCCACGTATGTCGGGCACTAGACTACAAAACAATGCAAATATAATAGCAGTGAGTGCAATGAGTTTCCCAACTGTATGATAGCTAAACTACGATATTGATACGAATAAAACATCTGTTCCAAATAATTAGAAACGTGGCAGCGTACCGATTTTACGCGTCGCCAGTTTTTAATTAAAAGTACGTAAAGCTCGACTCGCGGCTGACTTCGTGATCCCTTTTAGATAGTGTTTGCGTTTGATTCAGAGTAGGTAAATAGCGCACTGGAAATAGGGTTTTATAATTTAACTAGCTTTTGCCCGCGGCTTCGCTCACATTAAGTATGATTTTTCAAAGCCCTATCTTAACCGATTAGGGGTTGAATTTTCAAAAATACTTTCATAGCGGATACCTATATATTTTATTACAGAGTTCCTATAGACACCTTCTGGCTGCATTATAGACCCTGGTTGTAATCTAGGACCAACATCTTAGACCAGAGCACTTATCAAGTCAGTTCCATCATTAACCATACATAGATACATACATACATACATAATACATACATACATACAAACATTGCAAGTTAAATAAAACTTGAAACCTTTTAATAATGGCTCAATGCAAAATAAAAGCGTATAGATTACTCATTTATTAAATAAAAAAATAACTTCACCTGGTACCTTTTCAAGTAATCTGTTACACAAAGATGTACAGTAAAAAGCAAACATGTTAAAACTAACTTGCCTGCGAGAACATTTCATTAAGCTTAGAAATTTAAATTTAATCCGGCAAAGAGGATTCTGCACTCAACTTAAATGTAGCTAAATTAAATGTTACCTGCACACTTTAAATATTTGATAGTATAAGTGTAATTGTAGCAACGACACGACCGGCAATACCCCCAAAAGGCGCCAAATATGCAAAAGACGCAAAAGCCGTAAGAAGCGTTGAAGTATCAAAGCCGTAACAGCCATAAGAGGCATTGGAGGAACAAAATCCGTAAGAAGCTGCAGAGCTGCAAAAGACACAAAAGGCATCGAAGCCGTAAGATACAGTGTAAGTGCAGCCTTCACCTGCAACTTTATTATAGTACGTTAAGCTCATGAAATTACGGGCGCTTTACTTGTGGTTACATCGTGTAAATGCACATTGAGTAAGTGTGCGTTCCTTTCAGGAGCCTACGTGGGAGCAGTCAGGCGCGATCAAGCTCTCGCTCACACATATACAAATACGACACACACACAACCATGAGCCACGAGCCCTCGTGAAATGAAAGAACTATATTGTAAAATGAACCTTGTAATTCTTGCGGCATTTACGGCTTCTACAAATCTCGCCAGTCTTACGGTCGTGTGTGAATGCCTTAAATGTTACCTGTATCCTTCCTGTATCCAAACTGCAATGTAAACGGTTAACTTGGAATTTTTGATTAACTCGCAGAACTGTTTGTTTCTGTTACAAATATTTGTACGAACAGATTTGCAAGGTATTTCTAGGGGCAACGAAGTAATTTAGGAGAGATAATTAATTTTTTATTCAACTATTTTTACTTTTGCACATAATTTGTATTACGAAGAATAATTTTACAAAAGAAAAAGATTTTAGCAATCGATTAATTGGTTGATATTATTGATCTTTAAACCTATCTAGATTGAATTTGTTGCCGAAACACTCAAAAAAAAAGACATTCATGATCTTTATTTCTCTTTCAACAATTGGGATGAAGCCTATACATATATTTAAAATAAATAATTTCTTACTGATTATTTATTGTATTATCTTCCAAAGTAAGTAAAACACGCGTCCACTGTTAGTTTTACGAAACAATAACCATTTTAAATTATCGATTAAACTCCAAAGAGTGCATCAAATGTTTATGACGTCACATTTCCCTATTTCATACAAGCTTCCATACTATGCGCGCGTTTTGACGTTACATAAAGGTTGCTAATTTGCAACAATAATTGCTGTAACGAACATCCCTATTGGTGATAACAATTGGTGGTTTTTAAACCCCAAAATTGGAGTTTCAGTCCACTAGTTACACCGTTGAGATTTCTGGGTTGGGTGTATAGACCATGTAATTAAGGTACGGAACACTAATTAAATGACAAAACTAAATTAGTTGCAATTTACCCAAAACTTTGACACGCAATCTAAATTAAAGTTCCCCCAAGCTGCCCTCTTTGCCCCGTTATGACCTGTCCTAAAAAGCCCCAAATTCATTCTACTGCTACGTACGGCTTAATAAACAAAGTTGATTAACTACTTAGAAGTTATTAAATTATTAATTTTGGGATTAGAAGTTTTGAGATTCAGGTGATTTCGCAAACAATAAAGGTCAAAGTATATAATTATATACAGGTGTAGGTTCAGGGTTAACACTAAACTCTACAAAATGTTGATACTGAATAAATCAATCGCTGAAACGAGATTTTAAGCCTCAATAACCCCACGACTAAAGGTGCGGACTTAAAACTGAAAGATCAACGGTTCGATTCCCATCCGTTGCACTATTGCTGTACCCAATTTTAATGTAAGATTTCTGCTTTATTGCGAGGGGAGAGTAGAATTTGGGTCAAGTTCAACTTGGCTGATATTCTTTAAAAAAAATGGTTATTTTACGTATAACTAAATGTGGACGTATGATTCACTTATACTGGAATTACCAAATTACCAAAACCGGTTTGAATTTTAACCCAACTGCCAAAAGTTTCGCCATTTATGAACTCGCCGTTCGCCATGCCATGTTGTTAATAGTTACCAGTATTGTCGTACCCTAATAAATTTTATAAGAAAAAGTCACTACTTAATATTATCGTTATTTCCGGCATATTTATGAATCTGCAAAAGATGCATTTTACAGGGGAGCATTTTGAAAGCATGAAAAATTTGTTTTACTTATTATTTGGACGACCAATAAAATAACATGTATAAACCGGACTTAAACATAGATAAAATTAAGGGTCTGGGCCACAAGCAATTTCACTTCACATTAAAATTTAAAAATAAAACAATTTTTTTTAAAAGCTTACATTTTCAGTTTTAGGGCAAAAAAAATTACGAATCAACGTAATTAATTTTTAATCGATTTCCGAAAAGGAGGAGGTTATCAATTCGGCCAGTATTTTTTTTAATTAAGAATCTCCGAAAAATTTTTTGGCAATTCTTAAGTTATATGATGATATAATCTTACACTAAAACTTCAAAATCCGTTCATTATTGTGCTTCTTATAAAACACCAAGTTGGGCGTTTAGTGTTAAACTTTTAATGAATTGGGCTCGGAATTAAAATAGTCGACAAGTTAAAATACTCAAGCTTTTGACGTTCGAACCGTAATTGTTCACCATCAGAGCGGAACAAAGAATTTAACGTTAAAGTTTTAATGACTTCCGAGTAACACCAGAACATAATCCTTTTTTAATCAATACTTCCTACATTATAAATGCGGTAGCGAAGCGTCAAAATGGATGTCAAACACATAGCTGTGTCAATCGATCATTTGATAAATCTCTCAATCGCGATCAAGGTGATCGAATTATAACGACTCATTCAAATCTCTCGATAATCGATCATTAATTTGTAAAATCATTACCAAATTCATGCAAATTGCAAAATAAGAAGCATAATTATAAAAACAACACAAACAATATTTAGGTACCTATAATAAAATAAAGCAACCATTACACATACCTATAAGCCTATGTATGCGATCGAAAGAGACAAACATATTTCTAGATTAGGTTAGTTTGTGCCAGCGCTGAAGTTAGAAGCGCAAGCGGGTTAAAAAATAATCTTTTTGAGATTCGTGACTCAATCAATTGTGTACGGGTTGCAATCGAATTACAAGCGATTCAATCAGTCGTAATCAACACATTTCTAGTACAGACTTGCGGTAAATATGCGAAGTTTAACCTGGGACCCCTTTTAAACCCCTAAGCCATTTAGGCTCTTAAATAATGCACATATACCTCACTCAGCAGCTCCGCCACGTCTTCACATAATATCCAATCTTGGCGCGTATTATTTGCACGAACAAACTACTTCTGTTACGCGAAGCGCCTTTGTTACGGAAACTCCATGCATGTGGGATCAGTATTATTGCACTAGCACGTACTGGAACCGGGGCTGTCTGTATTCCTTTCGACATACGTGTCTCCAATTTTAATAAAGAAGGATATAACTAAAGCGATCTTATTGGAAAACCTAAAATCTGACATTATTACAATTACCAACACAACACCCGGTGCAACGGTCGCCAATCTAACACCTTGGCGGCCCAACGCCATCGTTCTTTTAGTTACGTGCCCTACGCATTTCTACTTCATCTTTCTCGGTAACTCTGGTTCGATTTTGTCATCCTTGATTGTACCCTGCAGGGATACTCCGATCTATTGTGGAGCAATCCCCAACAGTTTTTAGCTTAGAAGGGAGAGTGAGAGGGAAATATAATATAAAAAAAAAAAATATTTGAATCGAATTCGCGGACAAGCAAGCGTAGTGTGGGGCGCCCTCCAGCAAAATAGACCGACGACATAAAGAGAGTGACGGGAAGTGGCTGGCTGAGAAGAGCTGGGGACCGCGTGTGGTGGCACTGTTTGGGAAAGATCTATGTTCAGGATTGTACGTCCGCAGGCTGAAATGATGAATGATGATGATGAGAATCGAATTTGGGACTCTTTTCTTTACAAGATCGCAACAAGTAAAAATTATTGGCTCAAGTAGAAAATAATAATATGTTTGGCAACCCTGTACTAGTTTGCTAAACTTAAACCCCTGAAGTTGGTAAGTTTCATATAGTAGAAGTGTTATGACAGAAGTTTTAGTTTGTCTGTGTCTGTAAATATCTTCATACCATTTCTTGATTGGAAAAATAGTTTTGTTGTTTTCCAAATCGGCTGTAGACAAAACTACTCGTATAAGGACGGTATCAGTATGCTCTTTATGTTATTCCTTCACACTTTGTCTACGAATGAGGCAACTACGCGTGTATTGAGTTTGAACTCTTCCAAGAGCTCAAAATCTCGGGGCAGAGAGGATTGTCAATATTCGGCTAAGTTTTCCGTAGATTCTTATCAGAACAGGACGCTATTCTCGCTGCCACCTACCTCACTTCCATAACGAGTATACATATTATCTATCTTAAATTACTCGTATAAAAGGAAAAGGTGACCAGACTGACTAGCTGACTGATCTATCAACGTACAGTTCAAACTACTGGACGGATCTGCCTGAAATTTGGCATCCAGATAGCTATTATGACGTAGACATCCGCTAAGAAAGGATTTTTGAAAATTCAACCCTTGAGGATGTAAAATAGAGGTTTGAAAAATTGAACTTAACTTGAGCGAAGCCGTGGGCAAAAGCCAGTTACTCATAAAATAGTTGACCTTCTAAGAATCACGACCGACGGTAATCAGAACGGCTCTGGCATTGCCCTTGTTGTATTAAAATCAAAATAATTATTTATTTTTATTTATGTAGGTTTCAAGTAATTATACAAAGTCCAGTATTCTTATTCTTCTTCTCAAACTGTCTCTTTTGATAGAGTGGTCGTGGCTGCTCTGCCTGGATAATATGACGTCAGTTGTCGACAATCTCCTTGGTTTCTTCTGTGGATTCTTATCTATACATATAAAAAAAACTTGTCCATAAACATACCACTAAAAAACGAAAATCTGAATTTTCGCCTAGCGAGCACAAAGTTCTTTTAATACGATCGTGACATTTGCCCTATTTTCCCTTATTACGATCCCTTCTAAAGTTATAGGCACGTCTGTGAGAATCACAAAGAATCTATCGTAACTACTAGATGTTCAGCTATGTCTACTTCTTGTAATATATGTTGTCTTGTTATTCCTTATGAAACATACCATTCCATATGAAACATGAAAAATAAAAATAAAATGTTTTGATGTTGAAGCGATTCTCAACTCTGTTTATACTCCCTTTTTTAACCGACTTCCAAAAAGGAGGAGGTTATCAATTCAGCCGGTATCTTTTTATTTTCTATGTATGCCCACCGATTTCTCCGGGATTTTTGGACCGATTCGCCTGATTTTTTTTAATCGATAGAAGAAGCTTGCGAAATCGTGTATCGGTTTCATCGTTTCTTTTTAAGCCCGCCCAACTTTAACAAACGTGTATAAACTAAAATTGCTTTTATGCTTTGTAGTGGCGTAAGAAGTCGGTTTTTTGAAAAGAATTTTTTTATATGTGACAGTTTCATTATTTTAGGTTATCTAAAATACATACGTTTTTACTACTCTTTTAATCTCATATTTTCAAAAAAATTTCATTTTCAAGATACTTAGTAGTAGGATATTATATTATCTCATTATGATAATAATTAAATCAAATGATGATGATGCAGAATCTATCTCTAAACGATGTCTAATTGGCTAAGTAGGTAAGAATTAAAAAAAAAATAAGTACCTATTAGTTACACTTGAGTTAATAACTGTTTTATTAAATTCTTACGGCATCGTTTAAAAACAAACATGTTAACAGCTAAGCCACGAAGTATGTACTACTTTCGTACTGTAAATATTGTGTTAACCACAACCCAAAAGTTAGGAGTTAATTTTAGCTTTGCGTGTGTTCATAAAAGGTAAATTGCTTTTTCTCTTACACTTAGTTATTCTTAAGTGTTCTCATGTACCGAGAAGGGTAAACTTGCCTACTCCTACGGCAGAATTATTAAACTAAGAAATCATTTTTAGGGTTCCGTAGCCAAATGGCATAAAACGGAACCCTTATGGATTCGTCATGTCTGTCTGTCTGCCCGTTCGTATGTCACAGACACTTTTTTCCGAAACTATAAGAACTATACTGTTGAAGCTTGGTAAGTAAATGTACTCTGTGAACCGCATTAAGATTTTTACACAAAAATAGAGAAAAAGTATATATTTTGGGGTTCCCCATACTTAGAACTGATAGTCAAAATTTTTTTTACATCAAACTCATACGTGTGGGGTATGTATGGATAGGTCTTTAAAAATGATATTGAGGTTTTTAATAATTATCATTTTTTTCTAAACTCAATAGTTTGCGCGAGAGTCACTTCCAAAATGGTAAAATGTGTGTCGTTGCCCTCTCCCAGTAACTTCTAAAAGAAAAGAATGATAAAACTAAAAAAAATATATGATGTACATTACCATGCAAACTTCCACCGAAAATTGGTTTGAACGAGATCTAGTAAGTAGTTTTTTTTTAATACGGAACCCTTCATGGGCGAGTCCGACTCGCACTTGGCCGCTTTTTTTCTTTAACGAATCAGATGGTATTTTTTTACCTGATCTCTACCTATGTTGTAGTTATCAAAACTTATTAATTAATTAGGTATTCAAGTCTCATAATGTTTTGTCGAGAGTTCATAATCATGAGATCACAGTAAAGCACAAAAATTACTATACTTTTACGGATTCTACTAATGAAAGTACGGTATTATTTTTCCATTTTCTCTGAAACCCGCCAGAGCAATTCCGGGTTTCCTGGGGCTCAATTTATTTTTAATTTCGTGGCAAAAGTTTTGATAAAACACTTGCTCGTATAGTGTTTTAGACTTGAAATCGTATTTTTGTGTTGTATGGAGGCTATTAAGTATAAAATTCTATATAAATCATACAAATATTATAAATGCGAAAGTTTGTATGGGTGCATGGATGGATGGATGTTTGTTACTTAATCACGCCGCAACGACTGATCCAATTTGCCTGTGGTACAGACATAGATTATGGTATGGTAAAAAATAAAGAATTCGCGCAGAAATTAAAAACCATAATCTACGCAGATGAAGTCGCGGGTATTATCTAGTTAATTATAATTACAAAGTTAGTCTTCTTCTTTTAGAACGTCTTGCACCAATCTCTTTAATAATGTTTAGTTTTTTATAATGCTATCACTTTTTAGCAAGTTTAGTTCAGAGTTAACAGGAAAGGGACATATATGGTGATTAAATATATTTAGCAGATTGGTGCAAGTGGACCTAAGTGTTATTAAATATTTCTGAAAAATCTAATTAATATAATGCTACTCGTAGATCCTTTCTTAGTCATTCCTTTCAGAGACCACTGATGACCGGAGGCCTCCTAGTGAGTAGTTACTTCCGCCAACTTAGGTAAAAGTTTGGCCATTCAGCGGGGTAACGTTACCAGCGTACTGGGTACACTGGGTACATTTCCTTGTTCTAATGGATGATATTTTTTGAAAATATTGTTAAGTAGGTAAATAAAAGTGGACGAAAGTATGTTTCAAAGTACTCATGCAAAACCTAATATGTAAATGAAATATAACCATTTAAATCAAGAGCTATTTATAAAGTCATCCCAACAAAAATGTTCATGGTTCTGCTAACAATAAATGACAGCCATCGCTTGAAACCATTCAGGCTGTTCGATGCTTTTAAGAAGTTCACACATCAATGAATCGATGCCTTTTTGCTAGTTTGCAACGACCAGTCCATAGTCAGTTTACATAAGTTAATGAAAATAGCGCATTTTTCTTTTATATTTCCACTGGTGCAAGTGTATAAGGACCTCTACATGACAATTAGAACTTAGGTACGGACAAAAGTGGTCTCACAATAGACCTTCCCCCCTAAGCCATTATACCGCGATGCGTTGGATGAATAAAAGATATGCCCCATGTACGGTATTGTTAGAATACAATATCGCAGTGTATACCAACACTACACCACCGTACAAGATAATGGAAAGCAAACACTACGGAGACGTGTAGTAGGTTCCAAGTGGCGACATTGTTGAGGAGGGAAAATCATTTGTATGCCATTTGGATACTATTAGGACGATAATGGTATCACAGTCGTTTTTATACCCAGCTATGGCTTAAAAAGGGAACTGTAATGTATTCATGAGTCTATGTAGTATGTAGGTATATTTGTAGGTATGGTATGTGTAGTTATAACGTCTATGTATATAGTTGTTCCGATTTTGATAAATACGGCATTTTTGTTGCAAAATAACATTGATTTTATGAATCAGCAATATTGTCACGTTCACAGTTTAAAAAAAAAGAACCTGATTCATGACAAACTATAAGAGGAAGGTTAAAAAAAGGTTAAAAGGTTAAAGATTTATTATAAAGTCTCCGATAACCATGTCGGAGGATTATCAGCGTAACATACATTAAAAAAAAAGTCACGTCGATAAAATTAGCAGTAGATAGTTATCCCCACTTAATTAATACGTTATTTACTAGTTTAAAAGCCTAGAGTTTATTTGTATATATATTATCATTACAAGTCTGTGCAAATCATTTCTTCTCCTGACGCACAATAAGAAAAGACGCAAGTTATCTGGAACCCCGGGATAACGCAGCACAGAGAAAGATTATAGTCTACCACACTGCGAAAGTACTTCGAAAGTTCGAAACAACTTTGTAAAAGCTTTGAATTAAAAATTATTCTATTCTATTCATTCTACTGTCCCATTAGTACTACAGTGCAACAATCATTTTCTTAAGCTGAAATCTATAGACCCCACTCCTCCTCTGCTCAGACTTAAGATAGAGATAAAACGGGACAGATTTATGTCGGATCATATTTGTGTCTCGTTTTAACTCTTATCTTGAGTCCATGATAAGTCAGAGCACATTCTATAGATCCTAAGCTATAATCCTAGCGTAAGTCCTTAAGAAAAAGCCAGATTAAGTGTCATTTCTTATCGAGTAAGGTTTAACCGACAAATTATTTTGTGACAGATTTTAAATACAAAAACTGTTAGAACGTTTTAACTCCTAGATTAAAAACGTTACTCGGCGATAGTGAAATTTGATTTGGCGATGGCAGTGCGATTCTGTAGCGGGTAACTGTTACCATAGTATTTTGTACCTATAAGAAAAAGATATCTTAAGAGTTAAAAAAAAAAAATAGGCTGCAAATATTTTTAACCAGTCACAGAATATATTTTTAAAATAATTAATTAAAGTATGGCTACTGTCAATACATAGGTATTGATTCCACTATCAAGGTCTAAATAAAGTTAAGATAAGATGAATAACAGAAAACTTGTTAAGTATTCACAAATAGGTACTTAACTGTGATTTAGAATGAAAAGATTAACTATTTTTCATAGTAGATTTCATTTTACGGCGTTTATTCAAAAAGGTAAAAAATGTTTTCAAATGCCTTCTTTTTCGCTCTCAAATTGATTTTGGCTAAACTTTCAAAGGAAAAGATAACAACTTTCTCGTGCTCCTTTGCAGTCAGTTTTGTAACAATCCAAGGAAAAGCAGACAATAAGTCACTAATAAAGCAATTATTTCAAGTTTCACACAATGGCTATTGAGAGATCTTTTTCTTTCAAAAACTTCAAGATCTTAATTTCCTTTCATTACAGATATTGAAATACGATATTGAAATAAAAAAGCTCATCAATCTGCAGTTTAAGAAAAAAAGTCACCTAATTAAATTTTTTTTAAAGCTTCGCTGGATAAAAACATCGCAAAACGACGGCTCCATCAAAGGGTTAATGCGTGCAATTTAATTAAAAAACCATTCAGTAAAATCTTAAAAGCGTAAAACATAAATACCTTTGAAGTAACATTTGGTCTCACTTAACCACTTGGATCGTAACAACATCTCGTAGGCGTCACATTAAAACAATTCTGTAGCTATACTTTTTAACACAAAGTATTATCAAGTCACTTAACACATAAAATTACACAACTCACGAAATGATCGTAAAAATGTCCATAGATCTTTATGAAACGAAATTTTTTTAAATGTGAATTTCTCTTTATTATAAGTTCCACACGACCGCTCTCGTCTGCGATCAGACGGCAACTGAAGTCTGAAATGTGATACGTTTATACGAACCTAATTTCACGGGGCGGGAATTGGTGACTCGATTGCAGACTTCAAAGTTGATATGTTTAATGGAGGGTAGATGGCGCTGTTTTGGAAGGCTCACAATTTTAGGAAATAGGTTAGGAGGTTAGCGCCTATCATTTTTACTTTGAACATAAGTGATACTTATGCTATACATGTTATGTTTAGTATGGTGCTGAAGAAGCTTAGTAAAAAAGGGGTGTAGAGGTGAATTTCCTTTTGTTTACTCTAAAAATAATATTACTTCCATGCATAGATATTTTTAGTGATATAGGTGAGCGTCACAATGCATTGGCTAAAAGAATGTCTATTAAAAATTTTAGATTAGAGAGACAGGTAGAGCTTTGTTAATCCTTAACTAATTGATGTAATTGTTTATTAGTTTGTCCTTCAATCACGCAGCAACAGAGCAATTTGATGTGATTTGTCCCGTGGGTTTAGTTGAGAATATGGAAAGTGACAAGCAAATGATTCGCGGGGGATTTTTAAAAATATATTTCCACTTCCAGACAAAGTCACAGGCAAAAGCTAGTAATAAAATATATATACATATGTATGAAACTTGTTCCTTAAACTATTTTTATTTAATGTTATTATATCTGTAGCAACGTGGCTGGAATCGTAGCGGCTATTTATATTGCAGCTACGAAGCAGTTAGCGTACACGTTATCGTAGCTTTATACTCGTAGCAAATAACGTAGACCGTATCGAACTCCACTTTTATAGATATTTTTCTTCGCAAAATAAAAATAATTTTCTGTTATATAAGTAGGTACACGTACAGGTTTCTGATATCAATGATTTTAGCCAAGGGGCTTAGTTAAATCGATAGTTAATTCAAAGGCAGGCACGCACACTTACACAGTGTGCATGTACACGATGTAACCACAAGTAAAGCTCACGCGCCAGAACTATAATATGTTACAATAAATAATTCTGAATCAGAAGTCTAGAATTTAGAAAGCCAATCTTCTTTAAACAAATGCCGTCAAATAGTTAAATTAAAAAAATAAAACGGCAAGTATACGGACGTGTCTAATTTACTTTTTCCACCTTTTTACTTCCGTGATTTAAAATACTTTTCTATTTAATATATTTTTTTACCTTTTGTTGTCAAAACGATCCTATTTAAATGTAAATTTCGTTGCGTTCGGTTTAATATTAGTATCGTATTACCAAAATGAAATATTTTTTGAGAAAACAAATTGGCTCAAGACGGATTATATTTGATAGGATTAAAGAGGATTGAATGTCTTGGAATAAAATCTGTGGGTACCTTTTTTAAATTGTGGTTCTCACCTTTTTTGTGAGGAATTCCTCAATTTCGAGGGATTGAAGTTTTTATTGATTTTATGCAACTTCAGCCAAGCCAAACGGAAGAGCTATGATTTTAGTAGTCTCTGTATGTGTGTATGTATTTACGAATGTTACAACGTAACGAATAATTTATTGTGCCGACTTTGACGAATGAGGACGTGCCGATCGATTCGTTATTATAGTCCGGGTGACATAGGCTACACGAACAAAATCGTTATGACAAATGGTACATTAAATTTTCCGTAGGTTGGTTACAGTTTATAAACTACACACAATCGTTAAAACTACCGTTCTAGCACAGAACTTTGAGAACTCGGACTAAAGGCTTTATTTATTTATTTATTTATTTATTTATTTATTTGGACAACCAAAATTGTTACATTTCTTAAAGTACTTAAAAAATTACACAGAAACATAATTAAAATGCACAACTATTGACGTATATAACATAATATAAATGCACAACTATTGATAGTTCAACGTTTATAAAACGAACCGCTAAGGTGTGGAACGCACTTCCGGCGTTTGTGTTTCCGGCCACATATAATTTGAGTACCTTTAAACCAAGACTGAAAAGGCATTTTATGGGCAAGCGCGCCTAGCCAACCTAGCCCTCATCAATGTTTTCAGTCATTGTTCGTCTTGTATCCCTTCTAAATCTTTAACCTAGAATGTGTCTCTGTATGCCTCATAACATATTTTAGATAACATTGATCGACGCGACGGCTTAATCTACGTGTAATCTATTCAGCGGCACACGGCGACATGAATATGTTAATATCGATGTTACAATTTGTTCATGTTCACATAACGGACTTATTTTACATAACAAAGCGATTGAAATTCATTTTTTACAATATTTTTACACGACAAAGTCTTATCATACTTTCATATTTTTTTTAATATGAACTATCTTTTTTTAACTAGGTATTGATATCAGCATGTGGATTCTCTAAAAATTATTGCTGCAGTGTCACGATCGCAATGCCCTCTGATTGGCTGGTAGCCTCCCGTTATTGGTTAAAATACATTGATGCAGCAAGAACGCCATAAATTCAGTCAATCAGAGGTAATTGCGATCGTTACACTGATGCAATCATTTTTAGAGAATCGACATGCTGAAATCTCTTTTGAACGGAAATAAAATCTGCTTTTTGGACCGGTTTAAAAGCCACAAATTTGGCTACAATTAATAAATATAATAAACAACTAGTTGATGCCCGCAACTTCGTTCGCGTGGATTAATGTATTTTAAATTCCGCGGAAACTCTCTTATTTTCCGGGATAAAAAGTAGCCTTTGTATTATCCCAGACTATAATCTACCTCTGTGCCTTTCAGCTAAATCGGTTCAGTCGTTGCGGCGTGATTGAGTAACAAACATATCCATCCATCAATACATCCAAACTTTTGCATTTATAATATCAATAGACTTTGAATTTTAAAACTATATCTTACTGAAATGGAATCGATGATTTTTAGTTTAATTTTATTTATTATGTAATTAAGTGTTGAAGCCCAATTTTGTATTAACAAAACTTGTTTAAAAAAAAAAAACAAAGACAAAGGTCTAAAATAAAACAATGAAATTTCATTATAAAGGAAACAATACAAGCTACCTCCCGAACTGTAATGCTTTTAGTTGAACGTAAACAAAAGAGATTCAACGGCACGCAAATTAACGGAAATTTTTGTAAAGATACAACTGTCTGAATGAAATCAGTTGAGAGCAGGGAGTACGTCAGGGTATTTTAATAAAGTTACTGGGAGATTGTAATAAAGTACTATCCGAGTATGTTTGCATGTCAGGGTGCATTTGAAGTGTCAACAAGTTATTATTAAAAAAATTAAAAAACACGACTGCCCAGCCAAAAAACTAACTAAAAAGTTAAATACCACAGTCATGATCTTTGGAATATTATTCATATTTTTAAATCATATTTTTTTTGTGTATCACTGGATATTGAACTACAGTGTTATATATTTTTGCAATCTACTCATCATTTTCTAGATGATGATTATATTATGCTTAATCTTATTTTCTAATTTTTTTTTTCAACTTTAGCCTTTAATGCGATACCATGGTGATCAATTTATTTTTTTATTTTACTAGCCTATGTCACCCGGAATAAGAAAGAATAGGGATTGAACCTTCAACCTTTCAGTTTTCATTCAAAGGTGCACCTTTAACCGTTGGGCTACTGAGGCTATGACTATTGCAGATGGACCATTACAACATTCTTAGATTACAACTAATGTTTAAGACCGAGAAATTCATTTATGGGCGGCGGTAATCACTTAACATCAGGTGACTCACCTGCACGCTTGAATTCGCTATTCATATAAAAAACATACTTATGGTAGTAAGAAATGCTACCATTATGAAGAAGCCATACAAAAACGACAAGACAAAAAAGTTTCACAGCAAAAAGGTCATAGTTTGGTCCTACTTTGATAATAATCTCTCTTATAATAATAATCCATCAATCTAGGAACCTATTTTCACACAATATCCGAAGGCTGTCGTGTTTTGAAGCGGGCTGAAAAATGTTTCCTCCCAAATAATCTTGGATCAGCGAGTTTCCAGCGCCGTAAATCAAAGTTCAACAATAAGATAGAAGTCTCCCTTTGGGATGGAGCGGAGCTGTCGCGGAATTTACGAGATGTTAAGCCTTGGTGCAAGTTACAAGACATTGAAGAAAAGGACGGCAGAGAATCAGATGGGAAGATGAGATAGTAAGGACAGCAGGTAAAATTTGGACTAGGAAGGCAAGAGACAGATTTGTGTGGAAAGGGTTAGAGGAAGCCTTTGCCAGAGGGCAGACAGATGCAAATCAGGCGGGATCTGATATTGTTCTTTAAAATAAATAAATAAATGAATAAAAAAATGAATATTGTTACTCAGTATTTTATGTAAATTGTGTATTGTAAACAAAAAAAAAAAGGAAAATTTTTTAAATGCATTTTGCTGTAATTTATATTGTATGTGTCTGTAATAAAAGGCTATAAATAAATAATAAGCCTTGGTGCAAGTTAGAAGACATTCAAAGAAATATCTGTTGGTTCCCTATGTGAATAATTCTTTCGTTCCGTAGAAATGAAGATGCAGCCTAAGATGGAGCGTGCTTGGCTAGAGTAAGCGTGCTGCATCTTAGGCTGCGCCTTCAATTACCATCATGTGTGATCGAAGCCAAGCACTAGTCTATATTATATTTTAAAAAACAAGATTCTTGGATTAGAAATGTTCTTGATAGGTCAAAATGAACCATCACCATTATCATAGACGGCTCTTTACTGAGCATATATTTTTTCTCAGAGATGGGTAATGGCTCAGTTATATAAGGAGAGTTTTTTCACAAGATTTGAGCATTGCTGAACTGCTTTAGTTTTTGCAATTTATGAGGGTGCGTGCTTGCTGGGGCGCGCAAGTGTGCGTGCCTTTCACGAACCAAGGCGGGAGCGATCAAGCTCTCGCTCATACTTATTATACGACACACACACACAACCAAGAGCCACGCGCCTTCGTGATAGTGCTGTTGATACTGCTGATGTGTGATATGTGATTGCTTATACCACAGCTTAAACCCACGTTACTTTGAAAAGGAGAATGCCCGAGATCGAACTCGCGACCCCCCGATTAGGAGAGGTCGCAGTCCTAACCACTTAGTTATCACTGTTCTTTCGCCTGCAAAAACAAATATTAAGCATTATTACATTTTCTTATAAGTTACCAATTTTTATTTGTTAGGAATACTTAATTCTCAACAGAATCTTAAAATCTCTACATTCAGTAAATTGTACCATACTAACACCATCTTTAAAAGTAACAAAGCAATGCAAAATAATAAATTCAGTGGCTCTGAAAATGGACATGAGGTAAAATGCAAAGTAAAGAACTATTATGAGCATAGAAAGTGTATAGAGGTTTTGGACAGGTGCTGTTTGGATTGGCTGACAGCGATGAGAAAACCAGTATAGACTGGTTTTATTGCAGAAAATATGGAATTTATTTTCAACTGAAATGGCTCACCAGTATTCTGCGTAAATTCTGTTGCAAAATTCCAATGTTGAATTTATGCTACGACTAAGGATATAGATAGATAACACTCCAGGACCAAGTAAATAGCGCTTGCCAAGAGAAGTAGACGGAATAAATATTTTGAATTTCAAATAAACCAACAGAAATATTAATATTATCATTTACAATGACAGAGGTCATCTTAAAAATAATATAATAAATAATTTTTAACACTTCAGAATTGTATTTTAGTAAGAATCACATCACACTAATATTATATCACATCACATCACACTAATATTATAAAGCCGAAAGTTTGTATGTGTGTGTGTGTGTGTGTGTGTGTGTGTGTATGTTTGTTACTCTTTCACGCAAAAACTACTGGACCGATTTGGCTGAAATTTAAAATGGAGATAGATTATACCCAGGATTAAAACATAGGCTACTTTTTATCCCGGAAAATTACAGAGTTCCCGCGGGAATCAAAAAACCTTTATCCACGCGTACGAAGTCGCGGGTATCGTCTAGTGATGTTATATAGACCACGTTACGTTACTTAGAGCTACGTGAATTTAGAGTTAGAGTCTGTTTTCCTTGAGTCTAAATCTGTCGTATAGTTTTAGTGTAACTGGCTCCAGGACCGTAAGAGGATTGACAGATAACACTCGGAGATTAAGGAAGTAGCGTTGGCTTCTTTATAATTAACTCCGCCACTAGCGAAAGCTCCGTCTGTTTTCCTTGAGTCTGAGTCTATGTCATCATATAATTTTACACTCCAGTGTCTGTTTAAAGTTGGGTCATGAATTTTGGGGAGAGGCTTTGTTTTTAACGAAGTTTTCCCTGTAATGGTCGACATTTATGCTGATACTGGCAAATGCTTTTGACTTGTTGATCTGTGTAATTTTATTGAGGCGTTTTCGAGATAAAACCTGGCATAAAACTCGTCTGAAAACTATTATTAACGTAGTAATTTATTTGAAAAGTTTTATGATTTACTTGTTGATGCCCGCAACTTCGTTCGCGTGGACTGAGGTTTTTTAATTCCCGCGGAAACTCTCATTTTCCGGGATAAAAAGTAGCCTATATGTTATTCCAGACTATGGTCTACTTCTGTGACAAATTTTAGCAGAATCGGTTCAGTCGTTGCGACGTGATTGAGTAAAAAACATCCAAACATCCACACTTTCACATTTATAATATTAAGTAGGGTTTTAAATTTTTCTTTTTTGGTTCTTAGATATTATATTTTAGGGGTGCTGTTTTATGGTGGGTTTAAACTTTAGGTCTTCTTGGAGTTGGGGCAACAAAAAAATATATTTTGTGAGTTTTTAACGAGAATTTTTGTATATTAGTTATTTTTAGCCCGACCGAAGAATCGAGCCTAGAACCTTGTCATTCGTACTTGAATATGCATGCATGGTTGTCGCTTAGTATGAATTCGTTTCCTACTTAGGGACTTCCACACACCAGCGTTTTGCACCTCTTGTATACAGCGCTTCGTTGGTCCACTTATTTTTGGGGTTAATGACCTTTTTCTGGCGATCAATATTATTCATATAATGCACTAACAAGACAACATTCTTAGCGGTTCAATGCCTCACAAAACCTCATCAACACTTAAACATGCTATCTGTTAATCATCCATATCACTACTTATGCGTTGTTTCACACCGCAAACACTAGAATCTTCTATCTACCCTCAAACTTAACACCTATCTTTGTCAATAGAAAAACAACTCTGAACACTAAACCGTAAAACTCAATTTTCCTTACAGCTATCGCAATACGTGTTACACATAGCATGAACACTATATCAACTGGCGATTATCAAACTTAGCACGGAGTAACAAAGTCCATTTTCATTCGTTCATATTCATGTGTTGCTCAGTCTAATTGGCATTTTGCTATTAAGAAGTGATCCGCAAACCATTAACCTGAATTTTGCGTTTGTATTTTCGTGCAAGTCTATTTTCGGGCTCAACGCCTATCAATTAGTGAACTGCGCTAAACCTCCCTAGCTCAATGCACTTGGCAGCTGCCAGGTTCAATAACGGGCTTCAAGAATTGAATATGGAGATTTGGCAATCAAACATTTTTATCTTGCTAAAAGTTTGCTTACAAAAATGTCTGATAAAATAATTTTATTTTTTCACGACAAAAGTTTTTTTTTCACAAATACAGACAAGTACAGTGAAAGTTTTTTCACTCTACCTATATCTGTAGATACGCGATCTTAATCACCTCTGATTGACAATGTCCATAATTCGTTATTTTTAGCCCCCGACACAAAAAACGACGGGTGTTATAAGTTTGACGTGTCTCTCTCTCTCTCTCTGTGTGTGCGTATGTGTGTGTGTGTGTCTGTCTGTCTGTCTGTCTGTCTGTGGCTCTCAAACGGATGAACCGATTTTGATTTTTTTTGTTTGAAAGGTCCAAAAAATCGGTCCAAGATTGCCGCCGCCACAAAATGGCGGATAACATATTTTTTTTTTAATTTCACATGACCGAGGTGTTTTCAATTAACACTTGTATTGTACAGTAAGTACAGACATTACAATTGTATTAAACTTACTTAGGCTCTCCTGTAAAAACCTGTATTTTAGGTTTGGGTCCCCTTTTGTATGAAAGCAGCAACATTCAATGAAAAATTTAGTTGTATATATTTAATATATAAATCTCATGGCTTTCAAAAAAGGCTATGATTTGTCCTGATGTAAAGGCAAAGAGGAATTTAGAGTTAATAAAATATTTCAAATTAAAATATAAATCCAGTAAATGTAACTAGTTTTATATCCTATCAGTCGGTGAGCGGTTTGTGGCGCCGCTGATAAATTGCATTTCAGGATTTACCGCCCACCGCTCACCTTGTGACATTTATGCCCTAATCACACCTCCGCTGCGAAACCTTTATAGCGGAACCGCAGTAATTTCGCCATCTCCTGTCCGTATGTAGAGAAGCGGAACACTAGCAAAACTACCTGTTCTAACGCATAGATTTGACTATAATTCTATCTCTTTCTGCGCCCGGTTTCGTCAAACTGCTCCGACGTCAGCCACACTGCCGCGCTTTTTGTTGCGGTGCCGCGTTGATTTCGCTCGTGTTTGTGGAAGTGGACAAAAATAAAAAGCGAAACTACATAGTGGATATCGATTTCACAGAAAAGTTAATTCAAGAGGTCAGAAATATACCTTTTCTCTATTTATTAAGTCATCCAGACTATAAAAATAATATAATTTTTTTTTTTAATATTATTTTTAATTAATTTTTGCCTTAACTCAACTGACTCGCATGACGTTCCGACGCCTTGTTCCGCTACTCAAACTACACTTGATCGCAGCGGAATTCATTCAGCGGTTTCGCTACTCGTATTTCGCAGCGGAGGTGTGATTAGGGCGTTAGATCAGCTGCTAGCGCTATGAAATGGTTCCGTATTGACTTATTGTAATTTTTTTTAGGGTTCCGTACACAATCCGTTCGCCCGTTCGCCTATCAATTTTTAATAACGTTTTCATTTTTTTAATAATGTTTATGTACTACCCATCCACATCAAGTTGGCCGTCGTCATTACAAAATGACGTACCGTTGACAAGCTAAGACAACTAACTAGCTATGGCCAAAACCAGATGTAGGACTAACATGAAAAAATGTTGTCTACACATTTACTCGTAATTTCTATGTAAATCTCTATAGAGATTCACTAGTAAATTGTAGAAAAAATCTTCTCGTGGTCTGGAAAAAATCTTGGCCCTACTGTCCAGAGACAATTCAGAAATTACAAATTTCCAAATGGCCCCCACCGCGAATCGAACCCGAGACCTCCCAGTTATAAGACCACGGCGCTCACCAGGGTCGTCAATTATAATACTTATTTTAAAATGTTTAGAACTCGAATTCATTTTGCTTTAGGTACCTTTAGGCTTTAGGCTTAGCTTCACTGTGGAAGCACTGTATACTTAGCTTAGTTTTGTTACTTATTGTAAAATTAGTTTATTTTATTTTTTGAAAAGAGCAACTGCTGAGTTTCTTGCCGGTTCTTCTCAGCAGAATCTGCATTCCGAACCGGTGGTAGATTTATGACGTGTCATAAGTGCTACAAGGTAGCCTGCATGAAATAAATAAATTTTGAATTTGAATATAACGGGGAGTGTTCTGAAGAGCTATTTGATCTTATTCCATCCTCTAACTTCTACAACCGCACCGCACGCCACCGAACGCAATTTCACCCTCACCACCTGGGTGCCATCCGTACGTGAGTACTTCGACCATCCGTTGCTCCAGATCTTTTTTGCACGTACTATCAAATTGTGGAACCATCTCCCTTCGACAGTGTTCCCACTTAATTACAATATGAGGTTATTCAAGGGGCGGACCATAAATTCCTGGAAAGCCGGCAAAGCATTGAAGGTGCCTCTGTTACTACACGTGTTCATGGACGGTGGTAATCACTTAACATTAGGTGATCTGGCTGCACGTTTGCCCGCTATGCATATAAAAAAAATACCTTGTTTACAGCCAAGTGTTATCGAGTTAAAGCGCAAGCTTTTCAGCTATAAAACAAGGGGTATATAATTCAAAATGGCGGATGCATACAGCGTCCGACTCTATTTATCAGTGAGCTAATCTAACTGATTGCTCGCAGTAAATCTCGAAACGTGATTCATCTCGACGTTTTAAAGGCAGGCGTACACCGAAATGTAATAGAATTCCCTATAGTTAGTCAGCTACTTTTAATGGATTGAAATTGAATTGTAGTAGGTATATATATTTGTCACAATTTATAGTACAGAGATACCTTAAAAATGTAAATTAAATATAAGATATATTTCGGAGAGTGTGCCCAAGAACTATTCAATTGAGTCCCTCTATCACCATTCTACCACCGAACCGCAAGGCATCGTACGAATCTGCACCGCTACGTGGTCGAAATTCTACGATCTCGCACCAAGCGCTTTGCTTCCTCGTTCCTAATACGCACCGCAAAAATTTGGAATGCCCTTCCGGCTTCCGTTTTTCCAACTGACTATAATGTGGGTGTCTTTAAATCAAGAGTGAATAGGCATCTTCTAGACAAGCGCGCACCATCTTAGGCTGCATCTTCACTTACCATCAGGTGAGATCACAGTCAAGCGCTATTCTACATATTTAAAACAAAAGTATAGAACTAGCCTTTGCCTGCGACTTCGTTCACGTGGAATTTGGTAGAGTTAGAGATAAAAGGTAGCCTACGTTACTCTTCTTAACTATACGTATTTCCTTGCAAAACATACGTCGATCAGTTTTTCAGTTGCTGCGTGATTGAAGGACAAACCAACAAACAAACACTTTCGCATTTATAATATTACTAAGGAGTACTAGTTGATACTCACGATTGTTTCCATCACTTGGATTTAGATTTACACCTTCGCTTCAATAAATCTAAAACTCGTTATTGTATTCTAAATAATATTGCTGAATATACTTGGTACCTATATCATCGTAATTAAATGCTAAAATTGTATTCTCCACTAAATAATATTATTGAATATACTCGCACCTATATGATCATAATTAAATGCTAAAATTGGCCTTATATTCAATTCATCGAAACTGTGTACGATGAAGTCTGGAATATTCGACTGAACTCGTTTCCATAATATCAGTGTCATCCACACTACCCAGTATTCCTGTAGTTTATCACATCCAGTCGTGTTCATTAATCTGAGGGCCAACGAACGTAGAGTACAACAGATCCTGTATAAAATATTAAATTTAAAATCCGACTGCGTAAACAATAACCTCCTACTTATTGGAAGTCGGCTAAAAACGAAACTGAATATGATTGCTAAAATCGTCTTATAATCCTAACTAAAAAGTGTAAAATAAAATATTAATTTTAAATAATCGAAAACCCGAATGCGTAAACAAAAACTGTAAGGGGAAAAAACAAGTCCAGTAATCTAGAATTCTGCTATAATACAATATTGACTTAACAGTTGGGACCAGGTCGGGACCCATTATTGGGAAGATTTGAACCAATCTAGATTTTCAATGGTTCATTGACTTTCATTTTTTTCTTTTGCACTATGGCATCTGGTGGTCGCTATATGAATTTTGATTATTGTCATGTCTTTAGTGACACTCCCAAGATTAACGCAAATCGATTGACGTAAGAATCATCAAAATCGGCCCTCGCGTTTGGTCTCCAGAGTGCCACAAACATACATACGTACATATATGCATTACCCTTTTTTACGAAGCGCAGAGGGTAATAAAATGTATAAAAATTGAATTTATAAGCATACTTTATTGCAAGGATATTTATGTCCATAAATAAAGGTTCATATTATTATTACATTTCTATGTGTACACTATATATTCATTTTTATTGTTGATGAATCCACTAAATTAAGTGCTAGCTTTTGTATCCCAGACGCCAAAGTCAACAATTCTTCATATCTTCTTTTAAATATAATTATAAAAGGCAAAGGTGACTGAATGACTGATCTATCAACGCACAGCTCAAACCCGCGCTGGACGCATCGGGCTGAAATTTGGCATACAGATAGCTATTATGATGAATGCATCCACTAAGAAAGGATTTTTGAAAATTCAGCCCCTAAGGGGATAAAATAGGGGTTGGAAGGATCGAAATTAACGTGAGCGAAGCCGTGGGATAAAACTAGTTAAGTATAAAATAAAGAAAAACACTTATTTAATATTCAAGTGACGTTTCATAAAATACAGTTACGAAGCTACAAATTCATTAAAAATAACCCAAACAAATCCTGTCACGTTTCGGCGAGCAGTTGTTTTATCCACAGATAAATTGCGCTTCGGGATTCGTTGCAACCAGGGTAGCTAAATATAATTTACCACCTCTACTAAACCAACCCCTTTAACAACAACTTGAATACCTAACAATTATTAAAGTTTTATTAAGTTAATAAACGAAAAAGTTCTTTTCACAAAAACGACTTAAAACGCCACTACAAAGTATGTCAATTGAGCCTATATAATATGAAGAGTTCCCTCAATTTCTCAAGGATTCCTTCGACCTGATGACAATGAGACCACCAGGGAAGTATACCCTTTCAAACAAAAAAAGAATTTTCCAAAACGGTCCAGGCGTCTTCAAGTAATCGGGAAATATACATAAAACATACATTCCGACGAATCGGGAACCTCTTCCTTTTTTGGAATTTGGTTGAATAGTTATGGGTGGTTAAACATAAAAAAAAATCATTTTTTCGTTGGTTTAAAAGCAAACTAGAACTGATAGTTGTTTATTTATTTGGCAATCCAAACAAATTACAATAATTATTTAACCAAAAGTTTTAATTAAATTACATTTCAATCTTACTGTAATCCTACAGGGTCGCACAGCATGACTAAGATTTTGAAATCAGGCTCGCGAAGTATTCATATTCATAATCTACAAAATTTCTGAACTATTTAGATGTTATTCTATTTATGGTCTACCAGGTATTCTTTATCTTTTGCCCAACAGAAGTAGGTAAAAATATTTTTTAATTAAAAAAATATTATTATGTTTTTCATAAAACGGTAAAGAAAACTAGAGAGTAAGTACAGTTTCATTTAAATACAGCCGCTGCTAGAAAGCTACAAATTCATTAAAAGTAATCCGCGTAAATCCTATCACGTTTCGACGAGCTGTTGTTTTTAGTGCAAAGATAAATTGCGCTTTGAAATTTATTGCAACCCAGCAGCTTAGATAACCTCGTGGTTAAATACATTTATTTACCCATTCTACTAGTTTTCAATCTTTTTACAGTTTGTTTATGTTACAGTTACAGCTTTGTAGAGTCAAAGTCATCGTAGAGTCATGATTTTTTAAGAAACTATTTTTATCTTTTTAATTATATCTTTTTTGAGAATGTTAAATATTCAAGGATTCATTCCATTAAAAATACAGCTACAGCTCGGAAAGAAACAAATACATTAAAAGTTACATTTTATGCAAATCCTATCACGTTTCGTGAACAGTGGGTTTACAGTGCACAGCTAAATTGCGCTTCGAAATTTATTGCGACCATTTAAAAAAGCTTGTGGTTAAATATAATTGTTAACTACTTTTTCTAGTTAAGGATAGTTTCAAAAATACCTTAAATTACTTACAGGTACCATCTGTAGAGCCCGTAGAGCCAAACTAGGAGTGACTTATTAATTCTAATTAGAAGAGTAAGTTTTATGTCTTATGAACGACAGGCAAAAAATACATTTTTTGTTGAAATCAATGGTACTATTCAAATATCCTGTACAGAATACATAGTATATAGAATAGGTTGTGGTAGGTGTGCATTTTTGAAACTTCTTTGTGGAAACACTGTGTGCAATAGCATAGTTTTGTTAACCATTGTAAAAAAAAATTTTTTTTGAAAAGAGCAACTGCTGAGTTTCTTGCCGGCTCTTCTCAGCAGAATCTGCATTCCGAACCGGTGGTAGATTTATGACGTGTCATAAGAGCTACAAGTTGGCCTACATGAAATAAATAAATTTTGATTTTGATTTTGATTTAGAATAGAATATTTTTGTATTTAAATAAACTTTTACAAAGTGCTTTCGAATCGTCAAATGAATCTACCGGTTCGGTATTGTACCCGATGCTGGGAAGCTATTAATTCATTAAAAGTAAACCCGCATTTATCTTGTCATGTTTTAGCACGCGTTTATTTATCAGTGCATAGATAAATTGCGCTTCGGAATTATTTTCGTTTTGACGAGCTCGCGCCTATGTAAATTTCCTAAAAAGCACATCATCATTTGAACGGGTTAAAATAATGATCCTCAGCGATGATATCTGTGCTCAATTCCTGCACTCAGGAATCACTTTCAAAATAACTTTCTAAACGATCAAAGACCTTTAGCAGCAGATTCTTCACCATAATAAATAAAACCGCTTTATTTTATTTTATGATGACTTCTACTTTCTCCACTCTTATAATATCATATTTTTATATTAATGACACGTATTTATTTACCATAAATGCTATGTATTAGCCTTTTTTTCTATTATTATTATATTAGGAGCTGCAAGGTAGCTGTAAGTACCCGTGCGTATCTCAGTCAAACTAGGACCGGCAGAATACCACCCATAAGATTTTCTTAAAAGCCTGTAGCAATATGCTGACGGTACCTTTTTACTTCTGTAATATTTAGATGCAAAAACCAATTTTGAAGTAAACTAAAGATTTTAGACTTGATTCGTGGTTTACTGACATAATTGTTATTAATTATCACGAGTACGTACCACGGTAATTATTTTAGTTGGGATTGTCGATATTTCGATCCAATTGCATGGACCGTGGTCACGACGAGACTCGTCAATTGGATCGAAATATCGACAATCCCAACTATAATAATTACCGTGGTACGTACTCGTGATATTTAATAACAATTCTGAAGTAGTTTATTTATCTCCTTTTGTTTTCTTGCGCCTTGTGTTACGAGTATAGAAATAAATAAACTATTTTCTTTCTTTCTATGAGATATACGACGCAGACAAAGACTAGAGGCTATTATGAGTTTAAGCCGCGTAAAAGACACGGAATTCACCCCAGCGTATAATGACTGTGGAGTAAATACCCAAAACAAAGAGGATGACGTCTTAAGCACTATCAGTGTAAGCCATCACGTCCGCGGAACAAAGCTCGCGATCCAATTAAAAGTAACAATTACGCTTCACATTTATTTGAATTAACTTGTTTGCTTAACTGTGTGGAATTCACTGAACAAAAACCTTTTAAAAAACAACGTATACAAGCAAATGGTAACTTCGATGTTTAGCACATTAGTGATACCTGATTTGCTCTTTTAAATCGCCTTAGGGGAATTTTCCTTTGAAAATAATGTAAATCTAACGGGGAAATAAAACGAAATTAAAAACTTTTGCGAGCTTCAATTTTAAAATAAATTTAAAGTAAAAATACTTTTTTAAAACAAGCTTTTATTTAAATGCGCTAAAAAGAATAACGTCACTTTATTTTTCGAGTTATTCTCAGCAAGCCCTTTCATTTGACACCCAAATTGTAGGAATGCATTAAAAATAACTAGTCCGCCATCTTGGTTGTTCCGCCATGTTGGATTTAGCACGACGTCACACAACTAACCATGCATTGTCATCCAAACTAAACGTGTATACAAAATTTCAGCTCAATCGGTTGAAGATATCTGCTACAAAATTGAGTTACAAGATTCCACCCGAACAAACATAGTTACATACATTGCAAGCTTTTAATAAAAAGCCCCTGCCACAATGGTGAGTATATTTTGTATGAACGAATGATTCCTCGTTTGATTCCCAGCAGGGCATTTGTAGGCATTACCGGCAAAATATCTCACCAACAACACTGCGTAGATTTACCTACGCACAATTAACTATAACTAAAAAAGTTACACTTATCTTATCTGTTGATTAAATAAACGGTAAAAATTTCAATACCATGTCATTTAAGAGCTCTACGGAATTAAACGTATACCTATTGTTTTAACAAAATTTTTTTTAATAAGCGGAAAGCTTGGAGTGGGTATAATAATAGTGCGACGAGTAGGGTTTGCACCTGTGACCTCTTCTCTTAGTTTTCAGTCCAAATCTTTAACCGGCTATTGAGGCTTCAATATTATAATGGACATGAATTCAAATATGGACGTAAGGCTTCAGATTTAGTGCTCGTAAAATGGGAATAATTTAATACGGAAAACGGTTGGCGTTATTCTTCTAAAAACCCAGTTCAATTGGACACTTTGATTTAAAATCGCAGCAAAGTTGCTCTTGACAATGTAAAAAGACCAATTGGAAATGTTACGAACAGTACTCGAGTCCACTGTTTTCAATGTATAAAAGTTTTAATTAACGCTACGGATTTGTGGTACGATTCGCTTCATGGATGGTTTAAAACTTGTTCGGAAATCGGACTACAGCTTATACAGGGTGGTTACCTTTTTAAGAAATGTTCCAAAAACTGAATTTTTCTTCCAATTTATCGACTGATAGAAGATGTAAAAATGAATTTTATAATTTCAAACATTTTTTTAATTTGACATGATTTTTCATAAAATAATATAGCATCCCATATTATTCATACGATGTGATAAATGACCTTCATTTAAAATGAAAAAAAGGAAACATGTATTGGTTTACATGATGATGAAAGAATTCTTGAAATCATAAATTTTTTTACTTACTATTCTCAGAACATCTACACAGTATTTTATTTATTTATTTAAAGTTCATGCTTCATCTTCCTACATACTATTGATTAAAAATTTATCAATTTTTAAATTAATTAAAAAAAACTTAGATTTTTTTTATTAGATGACAAGATTAGATGCAAGATATATATGTATGAATAGTGGAAAAAATAACAAACTTGAGAAAAAAATTTGAAAATTAATTTTATGCTTTTTTCTAACGCAGTAACACTTGCTTCGATCAATTATTTATTTTTCAATTCTTCTATCCGGTAAACATGTTTACTGTTTTTATAGTGGAGAAGAGTAAACAAAGCAAAATTAATACCCTCGACATTAATCGCAAAACTTTTAAAATTTTTACGAATCCATAAAATTGAATGCCTTAATTTAAAATGGCCATAAAATTGTACTTTCCAATTCTGCGGCAAAAATAACAATTGCGACCGTAATCAAGTCTCCGAGATAACGAATAAAAGTTTTAATTAACGATGGGAAAAATAGTTTAGTTTCGCTCGCCCATTTAAATTACTATCGATTTAATCTGGGAATTAATTGTAGAGTGGATAGGTACGCTGTGTTAATTGTGTACGTTATTTGTAACTGAGTTAAAAAAAAAGGGAGTTTTCTTTCTTTGTGTGTAAATTATTATTGAATGTCTTCACCGATTGTAGATACTCGTATTTTTTAGGGTTCTGTACCCGAAGAGTAACCATCGGGTAACCACCAACCTCCTCAACCTAACAAAATCAATATCACTGATATTATTTCCAATTTTCCACAGTCGGGTTACATTTTGTAAAATATTTTCTTGTTTAAAAACGATTACTTTGTCATACAGTTTATCCAACAACTAGGTACCTAAACTTTTAAAACATCAAAATTCGTAGGGAGGCCACATACGATCAAGTTTGCATGATGCTTAGGGATTCGATAAAAGGATTGATATCTGAGTAGTATCGACAGTATTGGTTCGATACCTAGGGAAGCTCTCGAAAGCTGTACCACTATATTGAGAGAGATAACGCTATACATCAGATAGAGATAGAATAGTATATAGACTATAGTCTTCTGTCTGACGTGCGAAATCGAGTATCGAGTAATTGCGAAAGTACCGCAAGTAAACAGATTATAGTCTTTATTATTCTCTTTCTGATGTATAGCGATTTCTCTCTCGATGGAGTGGTACAACTTTCCGGAGCGTTCTTAGATATAGAACTACAAGTATCGATACTAATCAGATATCGATTCTTTTTTCGATTCCCTAAGCTTCATGCAAACTTGGTGGCAAACTTGATCGTATGTGGCCTTCCTAACGTTATTTGGGAAATTGGCATATAGCCATTGGTTTCTTACAATTCACGAGGGCGCGTGAACTTTATTTGTGGTTACTTCATGTACATGTACGTTGCGTAAGTGTGCGTGCCTGTCAGGACCATAAGTGGGATCGGTCAGCCATGAGCAAGCTCTCGCTCCCACTGATATAGATACGACACACATACAACCATGAGCCACGCACCCTCGTGAATTGCAAGGACTATAACTAATCAATTTGAATGGATGATTTGTGTTACTATTTGACACGTTTTTGACATCTTACAGAAAGCTCCGCCCTGAATTGCTTGCTGAATTTGTTTACTGAAGAAGAACAAGCTTTGTGCCATATCTTAAGCCGTAAGCTTTACTAATTGTTACAGGCGTCGATGCCAAAAACAGGACAGTGCGAAATGCAAACACAAAATTGAGGTTAATGGCCTGTGGATCACGTCTTAATAGCAAAACGTCAATTAGCATCAGTAATGCATCATTGCTTACATGTGAAAACAAACTTTATCTTCAAATTCCTAACGAGTATAATTGCTTGATACTCGAGCGTTTTGCACAAAATGTCACATCAATTCAAAAGTTGTTAATGAAAAATAAACTTTTGTTACACGCGTTAAGGTTTAGAATTGTTTGGATTGGTAAGGGGGTAAATTAGTAAAGTGCTACAGCGTAGAGATGTAGCGTTTGTAGCAGTTGAACAATGTATAACTTGTATGGAGGTGTATGGATACAGTAGATAGCTGGCTTAAGTGCTGTTACGAGTGTGAAGTGCTATTGTTAAAGGATGTTACACGTGACTTGATATTTAATATGTTATTATTTAGGTACAAAACAGTAGAATACATTTGTCTGATCTTTACTTTTATACATAATATAACAGTTACATTGTCTTTTCTCGGTGATAGAGTTACAAGTCCTTCTTCAATAATGTACTAAATGTGATAGCTGTCTGACATCAAAAATATCCGTGAAAAATAAGTTCTCACTCGAGAAACTTATTAAACGAACTCTTGCCTGTTTTCAGTGAGTAACCCAATAATTATACGTCTTATGATGCAGCAGTATACTTATTTATTTGTAAAAACACAATACAAATTACAATTTTTGGCACTTTTTTCATATAAGAATGTCTATGCTTAACTTGTCTTATATGCCCGTCTCAGTCCCATTTAACTTAACTGTAAAATTTAGTTTAAGGATATTATTATATTTCATCTTCCCGAGAAGTCTAACATATTATGTACATTATAATTAAAACCGTTCAAATTCAGAATCAGAGAGTTTTTTCTTTATTTGATGACAAGATAGTCCTTGACTGCGATCTCACCTGATGGTAAGTGACGATGCAGTCTAAGATGGTAGCGGGCTAACATAGAAAAATTCTATTTCTATTAATAAATTCCTAAATTGCCCCCGCCCGAAATCGAACCCGAGACCTCCCAGATATAAGACCACAGCACAAAGTTATTAAATAAACAACTTACAGTTTCAAAACTGCAACATTTGCAGTAGATAAAGCCCTTCTCAAAATTATAGCGAAACTTTTTCTTTTACATCATCTAAACGACTATGTATAACGTCCAAACTGCTGTAATTTAGTTAAGCCTAGCTACACAGAATAGCCTCAGGCAATGAAAATTCCCACCAAACTTATGGTTTGCATACCGATTTTATTAAAAACTTTTGATATATATTTTTTATTAATTAATCAGAATGCAAACTTGTTTTCTTGCAGACGTGCATGTTTGCGCCTGATGTGCGACATTCTTTATTCCCGTTAAAGCAAGTGATTTTTAAGGTTTAATAATGGGGAATATTTACGGCTGCCCCATTTCAAAACCTAGTAAGTGTGATTGGCAAAACTTTAAAGGAGACCAAAACACATATTTGTGGTAGTCCTTCTGAACTCTGAACTCTTCAGTATCTGTTGGTAAATTAATGTTTCATAAATAAACTACTTTGAAAGCTTTTATTGGTTATATTTATTACTTCGCTAAGCCATCTATAAAACATGTTTTTTTGGCCACTGTAAAATTTTGTCAATCACACTTACTAGGTTTTGAAATTGGGCAGCCGTTTAAATACACATAACGTGAAAATTTCAAGTATCTACCTATTCGGTTGATGAGATTCAGCCCGCTGACAGATGGACGGACAGACGGACGGACGAACGGACAGCGCAGGCTTAATAACAATAGCGTTGGCCGTTACTTACTTTGCATAATTGTGTTTATTTTGAACTGTTTATTGGGATATGCTAAATTCACCCTCACCACCTGGGTGCCTGGAGCACTTCGACCATCCGATGTGCCAGATCTTTTTTTCCACTTACTTTAAAACTGTGGAACCAACTTCCTGTTCTGTCGGTGTTCCCACTAAATTACAACATGGGGTTATTCAAGGGGCGGACCAAGAAATTCCTAAACGCATTGGCGATGCTTTAGGTGTTACAAATGTTCATGGGTGGCGGTAATCACTTAACATCAGGTGACCCACCTGCACGTTTGCTCGCTAAAAATAAAAAAAAAATGAAAAACGGGCAGTAAACAGCTAAAGGGCTGAAAAACTGATCTTTTAATATGTACTACGAACATGAAAGCACCCGAAGTGCAGTCGGATTTCATGGCAAAGTTTTAAGCCGCAACTCGGCTTTAATACAGATGACACGGAAATTATGTGGAGGCCACGGTGTAAGCCGCCGGAGCGCCGACACTCGCCCACACATTACGTGTGGAGCGTGATATTTTCTTATTTTGGTGGATTTCACGCTCTTTCAGCGGCTTTAGAAAGTTTTGCGGGGAATATGCCATAGTCGCCGATGGCTGGGTAGTTTTAAGCTCCGAAGAATAGAATAGAATAGAAATATTTTTCATTCAAATAAACTTTTACAAGCGCTTTTGAATCGTCAATGAATCTACCACTGGTTCGGAATACCTTTCCTGCCGAGAAGAGCCAGCAATAAACTCGGCGGTTGGTCTTTTAAAAAAATAATTTACAATAGGTAATGAAACTATGCTATGTATACAGTGCTTCCACGATGAAGTTTCCTAAGTTCAATTGCATGTTAAGACGAGTAGACAGAAAGCAGACCCATTCCCGTTGGTGGCACCCGTTCACGAGCATGACGCATGATCCAGCCGTTGCTTCGCTCAACCATATTTGAGGGAACGTAACAACGCGCACCACGAAGAAATTAATTATTTAGCCGACTTCCAAAAAGGAGGAGGTTAATCTCTCCTGTCATCGATTAAACTTTTTTTAACCGATGACAGGAGAGATGAGAGGAGAGTCTTTCACTGTTACCTCACTGATGTTAAGTCTAAGATGATAGTGGGCTAACCTGAAAGGGGCAGTAGAAAATAAACCCATGCTACGTCCATGTGGCAGTATGGTACCAAGACCAGAAACAATTCAGAAGATAATAATTGTTAAGCTTGTGCACTATGGCTTCTTGTGGTGCCCTAGGAATTTATTATGCATCTTTCTTAGACACATCATCACTTTCCATCAGGTGTGGTCAAGCGTGTGCCTATAATGTACTTACATAACGCTGTGATTACAATGGAGTAAAGTAGCCCTTTTGCAACTTGATACCTGCTTTGACGTGCCCTGTCGTGCCCTATACTTAAGCTACATATTGAACACTGAAAGTAGAGCTAAAAACAAAGAAAAATGTTTGGTCTCCTTTGGGAGGCAAATTTTGAAATATCATACCAGTCGAAGTGCGCTGGGAGGTACAGTTGAATTCTGAATATCCACAGGGAATCGCCCATAGCATTGGTTTGAAGGAAAACAACCTTTTAGATCCCGAGTACCTACTATATATCTGATTGAAAATCGAATTGAATCCATAGTTTATAGGGTTCCCTACCCGAAGAGTAACCAACGGGACCCCATTACTAAGCTTCCACCGTCCGACCGTCCATCCATCCGTCAGTCTGTCAGCGAGCTGTATCTCATGATCCGTAATAGGTAGGAACTAGGAAGTTGAAATTTTCAGAGAGTGTGTATTTCTGCAACCGCTATAACTTAGCTCCCCTGCTAGAAACGTGTTTTTTTTTCGGCTTTTTTGCTCACAAAACAAGCGAAAAAATTGTGCCTAACGACAAAGAGTATAACAAAGTACCTACTTCATTGACAAATGATATGACAAATTACGACAAATATCTGCCATTACGCGCTTCATTCACCGCACGCTTGTAACATATCCACCTCTTTTTATACATATACGAGCTATGGCTCGTAGGTTAGTTATTATAACTATTGATTATTCTTCTTAATCAATCTATAGAATCTATTAGACGAGGGGAGCCTCTGGATACAGGCGTCGCAAGACCGAGTCCTGTGAAAATTCATGCAAGAGATCTTTGTTCAGCAGTGGACGGTTGATATAGAAGGAAGAATTGCAAAAATTAAATTTGAAACATGGTACACACGTAATTTCTTGGGGAATAACTTTTTCATCTGTTTCCGAGCTTAAGTTTCAAAAAGTTCCGCGTACGTGAATACTGAGCAGGCTTGTAGGTAAAAGGTTGAAGGCTTTTTTTATCTTTTACATACCTCAAGAGGCCCAAGAGGAGTAATTCATATAACATTTCACCTTTTTGTGCAAAAGAAAACTTGTCTTAAATTTTATCTCATAAGTTAAACTGGAAATTCCTTGCAAAGGAAAACTCATGGAAACTTTGGATAAATTGGGTCTTACGCTTAGTTAGTTTAGTTCAAAATCTTTAGGAATAGGTATGTATCATAAACGTAAAAGGGTGATTGTTTGTTGGTTTGTGTTTCAATCAAGCAGCGACGAAATAGGTAACAGATCGACGTGATTTTTTGTATGGAAGTGAAGAACTTTGACAGTGATATAGGCAAACTTTTATCCCGGAAAAAAACGGGTTTCCGTTGGATTTTTAAAAAGCTAACTCTACGTGGCTGAATTTACCGTCAAAAGCTAGTTCAAAATAATTTAAACCGTGTGGTCTTTTGGCTGACTAGTTAAGACTACCATGATCGGTTCAAGAAACAGATTCTGCTGAGAAACACCAAAAAAAAACTCAAAAGAGTCAGTTAAAATTTATAACTTTGTCATTATAACATACTCAATAAATTATTACCCTATCTTGTGGACAGCTGAAAGCAAAGCCGCTTACTTCCATGCAACTTTGTTATTAAAAAATTCATTATGTGTGTAATTAATAACCGTGACTGAATTAATGTGTTGTTCTTTCAGATTCAATTTATTATTCACTAGATGATGCCCGCGACTTCTTCCGCGTGGATTAAGGTTTATCGATTCCCGCGGGAACTCTCTAAATTTCCGTAATAAAATGTAGCCTATGTGTTAATCCTGGGTATGAGCTATCTCCATTCTTTTCAGCAAAATCAACTCATCAATTGTGGCGTGAAGGAGTAACAAATATATACACACACACAAACAAACTTTCGCCTTTATAATATTAGTGTGATATGATGTGATAGGTAATATCATATGTAATGATGGTATAATTGGGATTATTAAAGAAAAGAAAGAAAGAAAGAAAGACAGAAAGAAACGTTTATTTTATGAATTGTGCCACACATCACCCAATAGGAATTATAAATTATTATTTATCTATATTATTAAATATAGATTTCAAAATAAAGAAAAATATACGTATGTCGTCATGTTGTTATGTCGTTAGTTTTAAGTGTGATAACCACTTTAAAATATCGATTTAGTTACAAAAAGTGCGATAAAATGCGTGCATTTAGATGCTTGAGAAGTTGCTGGTAATATGCCTGTTATATATTGTAGCAAATACATAGCAAATACAAACTCACGAAGCGCGTAAAACGAGTGTCATGTGCAAATTTTCTTTTCATAAAATCATACACTTGAAACTCTATGTACCTAAAGCATTCTACTCACGACACTGCGGCAGGGCCGATTTAGGGTGACAAAGTGGGGAGGATCCTAGATTGCCTTCTAAACATGTCGTGTGTAGAGTCATTCTAGGTCGGATCCTAGATCGGAGGCGATCGGAGGCGATAGGATCGGAGGCGACCTAGTTTACCTGAATAACCCAATGGTTAAAGGTGCGGACTAAAAACTGAAAGGTCGCAGGTTCGAGCCTCACCCATTGCACTATTGTCGTACCCACTCCTAGTACAAGCTTTTCGCTTATTTGGAGGGGAGAGGAGAATATATCAATATATGTCAAGAATATATATCAATATATGTCAAGTTCAGCTTGGCTAATATTCTTTTTAAAAAAAAGAAAGGAAGTAAAAGTTTTTCTTCACACGCCCGTACACGCACTGAGCGGCAGACCCATAATGTGTAGGGAGCACCCTAGATTGTTCCAATCTAGCTGCCTCCTAAATCGGCCCTGCCACAATGTCGCGAGTATAAAGCTTTATACTGCAAATTATATCTCATAGTACGGTCAAAGAGCAAATAATTTAATATTCATCCTCAGCCTACAAAGGATGTAATATCGTAACAATAAAGCCCCACTTTTTTGGCGCGAAAATTGAATACAACGAGTCTTCACAAGGGGCAGAGAGAAGAGCGGACAAAGGCGGGCGCTCTTCAGAACGCCCCCTTTGTTATTTACGTTCTTTATTTGGTAAGAAAGTGACACGCACTTGTTTGGCACGCTTGATTTTATGTCGGAATATAAGATTTTTTTCTCCTTTGAAGTAAATTAAAAGGCCTTTAGATTAATTTTAGGGTTCCAAAAAACCGGAACCCTTATAGGCTCACTACATTAACCGTCTGTTTGTCAGTATTTCAAGACCTTTTTTTCGAAAACGGCTTAAGATACTAAGTCGAGATTTATACTGAATATAAAATTCAATAATCTCTTGAGGATCAGAAAATTTCAAGCTTCTAGTTTAACTCAGTTAAAAGTTACAGCTTTTAAAGCGCGGCTGTCTCATTATCAAAACACATTAACGAACATCTTTCCAAAAATCGTTTTCATACTGCGAAACCGGAGCAGCAAAATCATTACAACCGGCTTATGCGAACATGTCCGCAAGTCTATACAGTTTCAGCGTTATACTCATAACGTCCATTCATCTATTTATCTCAACCCGTCATCCGCCCACTCCAGTAGGAGTAACATGCACGCCTCGAGAAAACTTTGTCTACACGTTTACTTATAATCTCTATGTGAATCTCTATAGAGATACACGAGTAAACGTGTAGACAACATTATCTCGTGGTGCGTATGTTAGCCCTACAGAGCTCCTCTCAAATGAGAAAAAAAGAAAAAAGAAGAGTTAAAGCCATAGTCCACACGTTTGCCAAGTGCGGATTGACTGACAAACCTTTTTTTTTTTTAAAAGAATATTAGCCGAGCTGAACTTGACTTATATTCTCCTTTCCCTCCAAATAAGTGAAAAGCTTGTGCTAGGAGTGGGTACGACTATAGTACAACGGGTAGGGCTCGAACCTGCGAAGTTTTCAGTTCTCACCTTTAACTTTTGGGCTATTGAGGCTTTGAGACCTACTGGTCTCAAACTCCATACTTGGAGAACTACCAAACATGAAAAAGTCGCGAGTAAGAGCTAGTATGTAGAAGTTTTACGCCATCAGAGGCTATAAGGAAGCAGATACATCATTATGACAACAGCTGCACACCGCATGGCAATGCAGGACCTCACATTCAATGCGCGCGTACGAGTGTCAGATTTGTTTAAAAAAGCTGCCACAATCGCTTAGCAGCTACTTCAGGTTTTAAAAATATAACTCGGTTCAAAATAACGTTATTAACTCCTGCCAATCAAAATTGAAACCTATCGCCCTCTAAGGACATTTCAAAATGGATTGCAGCAATTCTGGGCTTTTCCGAGGATATTGTGAGCATACAATTATGAACTTTATTGCATACGACATACGATCTGGTCGTTTGCACTGACAACCGTGAAGATGATACAATTTTACTGCTCAGGAAGCAAAATTCAATCTTTTCCAATTAAGCTTAGAATTTATTTTAGATTGAATCTAGCGTTAAGGTGTTCTGAGATTCAGGCCGATGTACCCGGCTCACTAATTACGTAGTATACATTAAATCTTCAGGCGTCCTAGCCATCTTACAAACGTCTCATCTCTTTCTACGATCGCTCACGCCAAAGCAGGGATTCCCAAAGTTTTTTATGACCCTTCTGAAAGGAGAGGACGTGCGATAAGTCGCGGGCATCATCTAGTATTATAATAATCGGGACCAATGGTTTAATGTGTTCTCTGAGGCACAAAGGAGACGAAAAGGCCAAATTCAAACTTCCAAAATCGGTCACCCATCCAGCTACTGACTTGGGTCAACATTGCTTACCTAGCGCAATAGTCTGCTATGGGTATACCCTGGGTGTACCAGACTACAACGCAACAAGACACCATGTTTCTTAAATGTCTTCTGTAACTGAGATCTCAATTGACAGACAAATTAAAAAATTTCCTCAAAGAAAGGTCCGCTCGAAGTCTTAATTTCTTAATTACAGTGAAATAAGTGGATAACTCAAGTGCCTCTTACTTTCTGTAATTATATCCACCTCACTCAAAATATCAAACACTTATTTAATACCCGAAATAAAGACGCAATTTCTTTGAACCTGAACATTAAAGCCTGAAACACGCACAACGCGTGACGAGAGAACTAAAAGTACTTACATATTTAAAAGTATATCTCAATGGGCTCGTGGCAATTTTTCGGATACTGATCGTGAAGTTCTGGGTTCGAGTCCGTATTGGACCAAAAAGTTATGGTTCAAAACGCGAGCCTTATGTATGGAAGATTCTTTAGAGGAACGATAGGTACTAGAAACTTGACATAATTATCTAATCCTCGGATAGTAAATGTCCAACCAAAATTTAAGAAGAAAGCATACTTATGGAATCCATACTGCGAAAACTATATTTTGAAAATGATGCAGTGAGTTAATAATAACTAATGCAGTTTATACATAATAATCTACCTGCTCCGACGCGAACAGAACGATTCGTTGGACACATAGCTATCGCGCCGCAATACCGCCACGCGTTTTGTTTGTATCCACCTCACTCATTTTATATACAACCATACTACTTATTTAAGACAAGAAGGGATCTAATCATAAGGGTGTAAATGTAAAGTGATTAATTTGCGCCACCACGTCTTCAAAAGGGATTTATAATTAAAAGGAACATAATATTAATAAGTATACCTAATTAATAATAAAATGTATATTTTATTTTCATGTTCAATTAACATTAATACCCTGGGTAAGTACCTACCCTGGGTGATGTTAATTACTCCACTTGGTGTCTGAAGAATAGAGTAACGGATTGACTTGATATTGAAAAGCAAGGTATATAGTAGGGTACTATCTCGGAAAAAAGGGTTCCTACGGAATGTTTTAAGTCTAACTCGGGCCAAAGCTATACTTTAACTTCATCATCATCATCATCAGTCCACATGCATCCACTGTTGGACATAGGCCTCTTTTAAGTAGCGCCAACGTTGCCTATCCTAGGCCTTTCGCATCCAATCGATGCCTGGGTATGTCATGCTCACTTAAACATTTCTGTGGTGGTGTCGTGTGGTGCGGGTTGTTACGTTCCCTCAAATATGGTTGAGCGAAGCAATGGCTGGATCATGCGTCATGCTCGTGAACGGGTGCCGCCAACGGGAATGGGTCTGCTTTGTGTCTACCCATGTTAACATGTGTTAGGTTGCGGTAGGTGTGCATTTTTGAAACTTCTGTGTGGAAACATTGTGTGCATAGCCTAGTTTTTTTAACAATTGTAAAAAATAGTTATTTGTTCAACAAGATAGCAAAGTTCATTTTTGTTGCGAGTGCCTAGTTTGAATCCCGAGCGAACGAAGGATTCTAATATAGAATCACGAGCGTAGCGAGTGATTCTAAGTTAGAATCCTGAGAGTAGTGAGGGATTCAAAGGCACAAGAAGCAAAAACTTTGCTATCGTGTGATACATACAATTTTTCACCTCAATAGCGAAAAAGTACAAGATGTAAGAGAAATATTTATTAAAACATAAAGGATATTTTAAAATTTTAAAAATTAGGTTTATTTATTTAAAAACTTTTCAATATCATGAGCGGTGAAAACTTTAGATTTTTTGGATTTGTGCCCCTCCGACTGTCTTTTCAAAAATACAATAAGTTTAGGATAAGTTTCAATGTGAACGTCGCATTTCGATTTGATTGTAGCTTTTAACATGGAGTAAATACTCCATAATGTAGATGGTTACCTTGTTTTAGACAATTCCATAAAATATGATAAAATCACAGTCTCTGAATAGGACTTCACATCCTTAGAAAGTCTCCAATCATTAAATAATTCATAGGCTTTCAAGTATTTTTCACGAGACTATTCCGGAAGAAAGTTTAATTCGCGTTAGACACTAATTCTTTTAATTCTGAATTATAAGTAGATTCACTCATTTTGTTATTTTAAAATTCTTACAACAAATAACTACGGAATATAATAAGTCGACCAACAAAATTTATTTTTTGGCATCAAAACCTAGCTTCTAATTTAATAACTCAGCAACGGGAAAATGATGAAGCTTCTAATATACTAACTCGGCTTCTTCACAATGGCCACAAAATATTCCAAAGAAAGCATCAAATAAAGAGCCACTATTTTTATTATTGTCCACTGCCACTGCCACTGCACGATTTGGTGCGAGTGAGATGGATACGACTGGCCATTTGCACAATTTCGTTGGTGCGAGTGAGACGGATGCGACTGGCAATTTGCACGATCTCGTTGGTTATGGCTATTTGCACCAATCAGAGAGCGCCATTCAAAACATGCATTTGTTTTTTTTGTTGTTCTGTTGTTAGTGTGTTAATATTGCAATTATTTTTGTATATTGTTTTCTTTAAACTAAAGTTAGGTTAGGTTAGGGTTATACATGAATATTCAGGTGCCCGGCCGAAGGCCGGGCACTTAGGTTCTGTTGGGATCGTAAACCTACCTAAAACTAAAAAAAAGTTGAAAAAATTTTGATTTTTTTTTTTCAAAAATGTTATAATGTTATGTGTAGGTATTTATCTTGAGTTAAATTTAAAAACAATAATTTTTTTAATTTCATTTTATCAAAAAAAAAACGTTTTTTTATTTAGTTTGAAACATTTTTTTATTTCGTTTTTCTCACAAAAAAAAAAAAATTAAAAATGTGGTTGAAGATTTGGTGTATTATTTGATGCTAATATTTAAGTATTTTAGGAGTTCACGGTTTGAAGCTAAGTTATAAATATAGATGCTAAAATTATATTTTTTAGAGGCTCACTAGTTGAAGCTGACTTAGTAATTTAGAAGCCAATAATGGTATTAAATTGAAGCTCGTTTAATTACATGCCAATAACTACTAATAAATTAGTACCTAATTAAGATATAGAATAGAGTTAATTATTTTTTTTTTTTGCCGCCATTTTATATTACTCTTTTGTCTGCGTTCGGAATTGTGTCATTCATAAAATAAAATATATTAATTAATTAATTTTAATTCTCTTTTATGTTTCATGTGTGTTACAGAATTATAAAGTCTAAAACACATTTACGAAAAGTAAATAGTTTAAATAATAAAATAGAGAGTTAAAAAATTTTGTCGAAACAAAATGTATGGGGTATGCAATATTATATACAAAATTTCTGAACGTTTCTTGAGACGGTGAGTTGAAGAAACGCCAATCCAATGCGTTCTATATTCAAAACACTTTTTCTCACTGAGTGAGCAAAAACGACTTTTGCTCACTGGTTTTGGGCAGCAAAGGCGCCCTTTTTGAGCTAGAGAGGTGAAAAAATTTTTTTTTTTGAAAAGAGCAACTGCTGAGTTTCTTGCCGGCTCTTCTCAGCAGAATCTGCATTCCGAACCGGTGGTAGATTTATGATGTTTCATAAGAGCTACAAGTTGGCCTACATGAAAATATAAATAAATTTTGATTTTGATTTGATTTTTTTGATTCGATGCCTGCCACTTTCCGGATGTCATCGCTCCATCTATACTACATACATACTTTAACTTACTATCTACTTAGCCAGCGGGTAAGTAAACCCCTACTGTTAATAATACTCTACAGAGAATAAAATAATGTGGTCATAAAATAAAAATTCTATTCGTATGAGTGTTGTGAACAAAGAATTAATCTTGCACTTCTCGGCTTAGCGGCTTTGGCTTCAGCTTAGTGACATAATTTACGTGTCATCCGTAATAAAGCCGCGCTCCGCTCGGCTCGGCTGGCTTAAAATGCTTAAAACTTCGTCGGAAATTTTTCGGAGGCATGTCACACTTTGCGAATGTTTGAGGGGTGCTCAAATTCGGTTAAAATAATCTAAATATATAAAAGGCAAAGGTGACTGATTGACTGACTGACTGACTGACTGACTGATCTATCAACGCACAGCCCTAACCACTGGACGGATCGGGCTGAAATTTGGCATCCAGACAGGTATTATGACGTAGGCATCCGCTAAGAAAGGATTTTTGAAAATTCAACCCCTAAGGGGGTAAAATAGGGGTTTAAAAAATCGAATTTAACGTGAGCGAAGCCGCGAGCAAAAGCTAGTTATAATATATAATAGGTATATCACATCAAACTAATATTATAAAGGCGAAAGTTTGTGTGTGTGTGTGTGTGTGTGTGTGTGTGTGTGTGTGTGTGTGTGTGTGAGAGAGAGTGTTCGTGTGTGTGTATTTATTAGTCCTTCACGCCACAACAAAGAGAACCAATGTTTTGAATGGAGATAAATACATAGCTCATACCCAGACTTAACAAATAGGCTACATTTCGCCGTCCCTGTTGAATTAAATGGTAACGCCATAATGCACTCTATTACTATTTTTTTTTCAGGGCCGGCGAGTTCATCCTTTAAAATTCAAAAGTTTCCGCAGGAATCAAAAAACTCTTAATCCACGCGTATCTGTTCATCTAGATTTTAGCTATTGATGGAAATGTGGGAATTGGTAGGTACTGAATCCACCAGTGGTAAGCGTCTACAGCTCGTTATTGTCATTTGAAGGTTGTCATTTGGTTTAGAACCTATCTTTCTATTTACCCCACATGTACTTTAAGCTACCACATAAGATAAGGTAAGGTAGGAATAAATAAATTACAAAATAATAGTAAGTAATAAAAATTCTTTTCAAAAAACCGACTTCAAACGCCACTACAAAGTATAAAAATAATTTTATTTTGTACACGTTTGTTTTAGGGGGAAAGTACCTCTGCAGCATTAGGTTTGAGGAGTTGAAGGTAAAAAAAATTGTGGGACCATTTCGCGAGCTTCCTCTATCGATTAAAAAAAAAATGGCGTGAATCGGTCCAGAAACCCCAGAGTAATCGGTGGACATACATAGAAAAAAAAAAGATACGGTCCGAATTGATAACCTCCTCCTTTTTTTGGAAGTTGGTTAAAAATTATTATTATTTTTTTATTTCAAATCTTTCAGTAAATAATATTCCTAGTACTACCATCTAGTAACAATTTCAGAAATTGCTTGCTGTTAGAAACTGTCTCGGTTGAAACTGAAACCGAACCCAATTGTTTCCGACATAATTTTAGCTTTTTCTAAGAGATGGCGTTGTAATAAAAATTTATCTTAAGTTATCTTATTGAATGTTAACAAAATTATTATTTGAAGTAATTAATTAATTTTAATTAAACTAGTAATAATATATTTAACGGAGAAATCCACTGCAATCGCTTTTTAAATTGACGTTTTGAAAGATTTTCCATAAAAGGTATTTAATCCTTGGATAAGTGTTACTGGTTACCTACTACCAATAATGAAATTATTATAATTATAGACCCTTACAATAATTCCAAGCATTTCTCTTAAAACAATCCTGAAACAACAGCTGATATCTGTTAAAATAACTATTTGTACCTAGGTAGGATCTTAATTACCATTTCACGGTTCCAACGAATCGATCTTGATGTTTGCCGCAGAATAATAATTAATTAGGTACTTAGTTGTAATCCTGATAAAGTTTCGAGCATCAACTATATTCTCCTAAGGTGTATCTACATAATCGAATAAATTCCAAGTAACAAATAATTATTAATAATGATAATTTAATCCAAAAGTTCGGCTTAAACAGCAATTAAAATTCTGGTTATAATGGGCCACGATAGGGCCGATAACCCCATTGTACGGGCATAAATTACACAACTTTAATAATCGAGTATTTTACTGGCGCCAATCTTGCGCTACGGACGACCAGTCGAGTAATTAGCGATTGTTATGGTTTTGTCACAGTGTAGTTTACAAGGATACTACGAACTTATAAAATTAATGTACATTATACAGGACACAGTAATGAAGTCCCGCAAGGGGTATTACGGGCATTATTGTTTTGGCCTTAGTTGTGAAGGGCCTGCTTCATCATCGACATTAAACTTTAAACGACGAATTTTGACTTTTTGAAAGATATTGTACCTAGTGACATCCTATCAGAATGTCTTTAATCGTCGGTCAAAGTTTACCTGGCGATGCCGTAAAACTACCTAAGTATAATCTGTATATATAAACATGTTATATATAAACTAACTAAGTATAATCTGTACTTAGGTCATGGACCTATATTTCTTAATAGGTTCATGACGTAGGCACAATAAAACTGTAACGGGACGAATTCTATACATTAAATGTATTTTGAAAACTTTTATCGGCGGGTGCTTTATTATTGATACTGAGCCCAAGATGGGAGATCCGATGATGCAGGAGAAAACTGCTGAAATAAAAAAAAAAATCTATGTTTTATATTAATAAATAGCAGCCTCTGTAAGCCCGTCTAGTTAATAGTAGTTCGTAATCAAAATAACAATAAAATAAAATAAACTATGTTTTATATTAATAAATAGCAGCCTCTGTATATTCACTAGCTATGCGCAACGTTCACAGACAAATTCCCTGAATGGTAGCACTTTGCTCGGACTATAGTGATTTATGGCAGAAACTGGCCATTTGGCTATTGTTCCCAACAATTATTTGGACAACATTTGGTCGCTTGTGACGTATCTTGGACCAAACATTGTCATTACGTTGGGAATTGGTACAACGGATTCATTAGACGATTGGATTCTTGCGCATCAGGCGATTCTGTCAATCGTGATAGTAAACGACTGATAGAGCAGAATGAGGTCCAGATATTGGTCTTTCACCGCACCGTGCAATTATATCAAAACCTATCTCTATAGTATCTTACCTATCTTAAAAATTTTTTTAAAGACGAAACCTTTTTCATTCTTTTCGAGATAAAAATATGATGGGTTGTGTTACGCATGAAAATCGATATCTCCGTGATTATTAAACCGATATGAGTGAATCTTTTTCTAATCGGCACAAAAACTGCGTGTTGCTCCCATACAAATTTCGGGGTTCCAACACTTCAATCCTGATGCTGCAAGGGTTCTGCCCTCCCAAACTGGGGGGATTTAGGAAATGTCGATTATGAATAGTAATTGTGGGTACCAAGTAAAGACTACATCGTTGAATTCCCGGATCTAACTCCTCAATCCTGATACTGTAGGGGTTCTGACCACCGAAACTTTGGGGATTTAGGAACTGTCGATTGTGAATTGAAGAAGCGGACGAAGTCGCGGACGTCCACTAGTCAATAATGTAATTTATTGTATCATCTTTCTACAATGTTTTTTGTACATGAACATTTTCATTTCATTTCATTTCCGTCTCATAGAGTAAAATTCTGATCGGATGGCTGGTGGTTACTTTGGCCAATATAATATAACTTTGGCCATTCAGTGGGGTAAGGCATGCCAGCGTTCTGGGTATATTTGCTCGTTCCAGTGGGATAGATGATGTTTCATATAAGTTTTACTTTACTCATCTTAAATATCCTTACTAATCCTTACTAATATATAAATGCGAAAGTATGTTTGTTTGTTGGTTTGTCTTTCAATCATGCCGCAAAAAAGCAACGGATCGACGTGATTTTTTTCACGGGTGTATTTCAGGACTGTTAGAGTGACATAGGCCACTTTTTATCAAAGAGTTGCCGCGGGATTTTAAAAACTAATTCCACGTGAACGAAGCCGCGGGCATCAACTAGTCCTGAAATAAATAAAATGGTGTCTGTAGGATCCCTTTTGTATAGTGTGCCTTAGGGCTTAGAACGCAAGCTGTCGCTCGGAGGCAATATGTGACGGTCAGATGGCATCAGATAGTGCTATTTTATTGCGAACGGTCAACGCTGAGATATCAAATCTGAGCTCGGAATTTCGTTCAGATTAGATAGCGTTTTAGTACCCATTGTCTGCATTTGTTTTGATTTATTTTAGAGTATCATAAACGTCCACTGCTTTTACTGTGACATGTGCTTTATTCAGACCAATGTTTTTTTTTGTGACGAACTCCCTATTAACGCAGTGGTGAGCGCTGTGGTCTTATAACTGGGAGGTATCGTGTTTGATTCCCGGCGGAGGCAATTTGGGAATTTATAATATCTGAATTATCTCTGGTCTGGTCTAGTGGGGAGCTTTGGCCGTGGCTATAGTTACCATCCTACCGTCAAAGACGTGCCGCCAAGCAATTTAGGGTGCCGGTAGGACGGCGTATAGAAACCGATTAGGGGTATGGGTTTAATCTGCACTGCCATATCCCTTCCAAGTTAGCCTGCAACCATCTTAGACTGCATCTTCACTTACCATCAGGTGAGATCGCAGTCAAGGACTATCTTGTCAACATATAAAAAAAAGACTATAAACGTAATACCGTAAAGGAAGAATAGATAGATAGACACACTAACGAATGAATAGTAGATAAAATATTAGTATGCATAATTACGAAGCCGGTTTAGGTCAGTTAGCTTTCTACAAATAAATCAATGAAACTAATTTAGTATTGCTAACTTTAGTCTAAATTCCCTTCACGAGGGAATAACAAACACACACTGATTTACTATGCGACCGGTACACCGTGTCAACTGAGATTTAGATCGCTTCCAGGCAAGTGCTGTGATTCCTAAACGCCCTTCAACGCTGAGACAGCGATGTAAACATATTTTATGTAAATTCTAGCAGCAACTAGTCGCGTCTCACTAGATGCGACTAGCTGCACGAACAGTGTGTTTGTGTCGAGTGTTGCGGTTGAGTTTTGCGTTCGTGTGTCTAATGCTACAGCTCATGTGCGTTAATGTAAGTGTTAACGGCTGCGCTCAAATGGATTAGCGCTTAGCGTCTAACGTCATTAGTAATATTACAACACATTTAACGCAGTAAAATATTGCCCCATCTGCGTAATGCCTTTATTATCGTGTTAATTTACGCGTAACCATCTTAGACTGCATCGTCACTTACTATCAGATGAGATCGCAGTCATCGAATAAAAAATACAGTATTATTATAGTTGACTGCGAGCTCAACGACGAGCGTAGTTTTAGAGAATAGGGCGGCACGTGTATGAGATAGGGTGAGGTCATATAACGCGTCAGCGGAATTTAATGTTTTAGATATTTGTCAGTGGCATCGATTGCTAATATATCTTCTATTGTGTGTTAGAGTGGCTGGAATTCGTGCAATTTATAGCGAAATAGAGATAGATTTATAGCAAACTTTGTATTTACCCGCAACTTCATTTACGTTTTAAGGTTTTTCAATTAAATGCTTGATATCTCAGGATCACCCTAATATTATAAAGGGGAAAGTTTGTATGTTACTCCTTCAGGCCGCAACGAATAAATCGATTTTCCTGAAATTTGGAAGAAAGGTAGCTCATACCCAGGATCAACACTATATTTTATTTCGGAGACGATGCCCGCGACTTCGTCCGCGTTTTTTTAATTTCCGCGGGAACTCTTTAATTTTTCGGTATAAAATGTAGCTTATATGTTAATCCTGAGTATGAGCTATCTCCATTCCAAATCAAATTTCAGCCAAATCAATTCTTTAATTGAAGATTTAATATTATTATTAGCAAGGCGAAAGTTTGTGTGTGTGTGATTAGTGTGATACAGTGTGATGTGATGACCGTCTGCGTGATCTAAATGTACCTAATTTATTTCTGTGCCTGTCAAAATGTATTCAGCGCTTATTAAATAATCCTAACATAGGCTAGCAAGCCACCAAAGTAAACGACGAGCACATAACTTACAAGTCGCCCTGCATAGCTAGCATGGGCGGGAGAAATTTTATCCCCGGGGAAAGGATAAAATGTTTATCCCCTCGCTCAGTTTTATCCACCTATCGAGCATGAGCAAGACGGAGGAAATAATATCCACAGTGGATATACTTTTCCTTTCCCCTGTCGCCATGCTTTATGCTTTAGTATAGAGAGAAGATAATTTTATCCCTTGTCAGTAGATAAAATCGGGGGATAAAACTTTTATCCTCTCCCCATGCTAACCCTGCTGGACCGCGGGGGCGTTTCACTCATAATTTCGGTCAACATAAACAAACCTCGTAAATGAGACCTCCCCTGCGATTTTCCCGCGTTCGCCGCGATCAAATTACACCTTATTCATTTCATACTTTATTAGTTAGACTAGCTGATTCCCGCGCCTTCGTCCGCGTGGAAAAAGTTTACTTTTTTTTACTAAAGTGACTTTTTTTAATCCGAAATAGGCTTGCGCTTGACAATCAATACTGGATAACACTAATGAGGTCTTGTTTGGAGCGCGCTTGCCTAGAAGATGCCTTTTCACTTTTGCCTTGAAGCTACTCAAATTATAAGTGGCAGGAAACACGGAAGAGTGTTCCACGCCTTAGCGGTTCTTATCAGAAACTTGCTACTGTCCGCGAGAAGTTATGTCCTCTATCTCCGATAATATTTTGTAGATCTTCACCAAAATTGAAAAAAATACTTCTTATAGTACACAATTTATAATAAAGAAAAAATTATTTGTCAAAATCAGTTTAGCTTTGACGAAGTTATAGAGCAAAATCAACAAAAACTTTCATCCCCTATTTCGGATAAACCCTATTGTTTATCAGGATAAAAAGTACTCTATATATAGACCCGAAGTATCAGCTACCATTGTACCAAATTTTACTTAAATCCGTTCAGTAGTTTTCGCGTGATGCGAGCACAGACAGAAAGACAGACAGACAAAAAATTCTTTTTGGGCTCAATCAGTATCGATAATAAAGCATTCTCCGAGTAAAATTTTCAAAATATATTTAATGTACAGAATTCGCCCCGTTACAGTTTTATTATAAGAATAAATATAGATGTTGGCCACAGAAAGCGTGTTATTATGATTTTCCTGTGCACATTTTTATGAATTCTTAAGCTTACCGTAATCAAACTTTTGGGATCTTTAGGGATTCTCTTTAAGTTTATTTTTGTTTCCTCCTCATGGATATGGAAAGGTCCTAATATCCTGTTACTATAGTTTTGCCCGCGACTTTGTCCGCATGGAGAGTTTTCAAAAATTCAGCGGGAACAGAGTATTTTTACGTGATAAAAGGTAGGTGGTAAAGATAAAAGCATCGCTGTCGTTTCAACGTATAGATAAATTCCCAGCTGGACATAGATCTCTAGCAGGGATCGCCACAGAATACTATCTATCTTTGCATCCGGTAAAATCGGGTCATCCGTTCGGCTGCTAGGATGCCACAGACAGACACACGCACACAGACACGTCAAACTTATAACACCCCGTCGTTTTTGCATCGAGAGGAAACAGGTTTCAGCTAATGAGGCTTCAAATATAACATTTTTAAGAAGGAAAAGTTTACTTGAAACAGGTAAACGGATAAGCGAAATTAGTCCATTGACCTCGGTATTGCAAAGTTCGGTTCGCATAAACCATCAGGATATTTCGTCGCCGCACACCAGTAAGCGTACCCGAGGGATAGTCGATAAAAAATTACGATGCTACGTGGTCTCTTACACGTTCGATGTCCCTTGTTGGTGGAAAAGAGGAACTTTTCTCTTCAGATTACAATTTCATCTAAATATATATGTATAACTAGTGGACCGCCCCGGCTTCGCCCGTGGTACATATATAGCCTATAGCACTCAGGGATTACGTACATTTCTAACGGTGAAAGAATTTTTGTAATCGGTCCAGTAGTTCCTGAGATTAGCGCGTTCAAACTAACAAACTCTTCAGCTTTATTATATTAGTATAGATACGAGTATAAACGTAAAAATTCATTTTACAAAACCAACTTCAAACGATATCAATTGTGCCTATAAAAGAAGAGTTCCTTCAATTTCTCCAGGATCCAATCAGAATCAGGTGGTCCCATAGTCATCAGATCCTGACCTGAACTAAATCCACGCGAACGAAGTCGCAGGTATCAGCTAGTATAGAAATAACACTTTAAGCGTTGGCCCCCAGAGCACTCGTGGAGTTTTATTTAACTCGCGACAAGAATAGGTGAATGTGTAATAAACCTTCAGAAGTCCGCTGGAGAATTCAATCGACGCATTCTGGTCTTTTTTCACAGCGCATCCCGGCGTAAAGCCAATTTGTAAAAAAACGGGCGGAATTTTGAATGGCACGGTCGATGGTGCTTGTGGCATCGCCGCACGAATTTGAAGATTTCGTTTTCAATTAATAAACGAAGAGGATTACGGAGTGTATTTTGATTGGAATAAAACCGGTTTAGAATTTGGTATTTGGGTTAACGTAGACTACCACGATGGCGAGTAAAAATCGATTAGGGGTATAGGTTGAATATACACTGCCTTCCAAGTTAGCCCGCTATCATCTTAAGCCTGCATCGTCACTTACCATCAAATGAGATCGCAGTCAAGAACTATCTTGTCATCGAATAAAAAAAACACTTTTAGGCTGAAACCAAATGTTAAAAAGCCATTCATCATAGATTAATCACCTAGATTAACCACCATTTAACCAAACGGGTAAAATTATTTTTATAAGATTTTTTACAATGCCGTATTTAAATTGTCTCTGGTCTGGTCTGGTGGGAGGCTTTGGCCGTGGCTTAGTTTTCACCCTACTCTCAAAGACGTGCCACCAAGTGATTTAGCGTTCCGACACGATGGCGTGTAGAAACCTTCGATCACGGAAAAATATTTTTTCTTCTGTGATCGAAGGTAGAAACCGATTAGGGGTATGGGTTGAATCTGCACTGCCAACCCCTTCCAAGTTAGCCTACAACACCATCTTGGACTGCATCACCACTTACCATCAGGTGATACATGTCATGGACTATCTTGACATCGATTAAAAAAACAAATTACATCTCGCAAGTTAGTGCGCCTTTATACCATTGATGATGATGAATCCGGCCTCGTAGACAAGTTCCACGGAGATTGGGCATTTACGCGGGAGATATTATAGTTCAGTAATATGCACAGGTACACCCTCTATTTCTTCAGTAGTCTTCTACTCCAGTGGGACGGAAATCCGAAACGACCGGTTTATCCACTCTCAGTCACGGGGATGACATACTCGTACTTCCAATTTTCTTAACTCCAGGCAAGTAACTCTTCATTGGATTTCAAGTAACTCACAGAAAAGCCTAGTACACGAACTTGGGACCTCATCAACTGCAGGTGTACATGCTAATCACAAGACCAACGAGGCAGTTACATCAATTACAAGCAGCCTGACGCAAAATCGCGCCTTCCGTATTCGCGCGTTCTGTATTCCAACTTTAGCAATTACGTTAGTCAGGATTAAAGTTCAGTCAGGAACTTGCAAAAGAGGATGGACGGCTAGACACTGCATCTGCGAGAGCATACGGCCTCTTTCTGCATCTGCAGTCCTAGTAATTACGACATGAGGAGCAGTGATAGCCTAGTGTGCGGGTCCTATTCCGCGGGTCGCGGGTTCGATTCCCGGCACGCACCTCTAACTTATCTGCGTTTGTGCAATTAATCACATGCCTCAAAAACATCGTGAGGAAATCTGCACGCCTGATGTTTTCAAATCGCTCATTTGCGACAAGAGTGACATAATTCAAAATCGACGATAAGAGAATTCTCTCGTTAGAGAGTAACGTTTTGTGGATGCTGCGGTCTCGAAACAACACGTCGGCCAACAAAGCAACAGAGCATTAAGTCACAATCTCTCTCGCTCTTATTTTTTTGTGCTTAGTGTAACATTGTTTTATAGCAAAAAGTATAAATGTTCGATACTAAAATTGGTGAATTTTGAGTTATGTCAGTCTTGTCGCAAATGAGCGAAATGTGTGTGAAGTCTGCCGATTCGCATTTGTCTCGCGTGATATTCTATGGCCTATAACCCATCTCTGAGAAGAGACCTGATGATGAGATCTTCTGATGGGATGCTGATAATGATGACTCCAAGTAATTCGATGTATGGAAAAAAATCCCTTTTTTGGCTTCCGTTGACTAACCAACTTGCTCTGAATCAAGATTGTCTAAGTATATCTTGTAGGTAAACGAGTTTCATCGTATTCTACTCGTACATGTTCATATTGGGTATCATTAGTAGTACAAGGAATTTCCTAGTAGTGTTGTTGCTGTAGTTTTAGAAATAGGAGGTCGCGGGTTCATTTTCCGGTGGAAAAACTAAAAAAAATATATATTAATCTTCTTAATAGTTGATTCTGGTCTACCAACTAACGATTTTGTGAGCGATGGAATAAAATGAAAATGTGTGGTTGGAAGCAAACACGTCAAGTAGGTATAGATTTAGATAAAAATTCAGGGAGTATAGTAAGTATAATGTTATAACTACTCCTTCCAAGTTAGCCGGTTATGGTAACGAGCTAATTTGGAAAGAGGCATGGTTAGACTGCTTTTTCATTTACCATCAGGGGAAATTGCAGTCAAGGGCTATCTTGTAATCGAATAAAAAAGTTCTTTAGTAAAAATTCTAATAATATAAAAATAACATGAACATTTCAACATAGATTTGCATTCTCTAAAACAAAGAGAGTAGACAGCACTCATAGCGCATCGGAAGCTCACACTGGATGGATTTGTAATGCAAATGAAAGGCTTTATGCAAACGTGGCTGGATGGAATAATACTAAATAATCCTAAATGCAGTTTTAGCTACAAATCTTTTGTTAGGCACTGAAAGCTTTCTGAATGGCGCAGGAAAGGTATTATAAGCAGTTTCCTTAGAAAGTTATTCCTATTAAACCCCTGGAAAATGGACCCTGTAGGTTCTGCCGCAAGAAATCTTTACTAATAATATTACATTATTTACTATTACAAATGCAAAAGTGTGTTTGACGACGTAACTTTTGCATAAGTATAGTTGAGAATCTGGAGAGTGACTTTAGAAAAAACAGAACAATATAAAGGTAAAAATTGTTTTTACAAAACCGACTTCAAAGGCAACTACAAAGTATATCAATTGTGCCTATAAAATTTGAAGAGTTCGCTCGATTCGCTCGATCCTGTCCTGATGATAATGAAACCACCTGGAAAGTATACCATTTCAAACAAAAAAAGAACTTTCCAAATCGTTGTAGGCGTCTTCGAGTAATCAGGGAACATACCTACATAAAAAATAAAGATTTAACTTTATTCAGAAGAACCTCCTTTTTTTGAAGTTCATAATCCTAATTTACCGCGGACAAGACAGTTATTATAAATTGAATTAGGAGCATGCCTGATTTGTTATTGAACTTTTTCACAAAGGATAATCCTAACTTGGCAATGTACTTAGCTCAATTAATTAAGATTACGTCAACCGCCAACATAAATTAAACACGATTATTATCATAACGTCGGGTCCCTTCCGTGGGGAATTGACCCATGAATGTCAAAGGGAGACGTGAAAAGTTGGAAAGGCTACCGCATACGGGGCGGTTCGTTTTGGTTTTCAACTGCCGAAAAAAAGAGTATCGTCGCGCATATTTTTTATTTTATTTTATATATGACCCTGCGTATATTTTTTATTTTATTTTATGTATGACTTTTCACAGGGTCGTCCGGTTTTGATGATTCTTTTTTTAATCTACCTGGAAGTTGATTTTCCCGACTCTATCACGCACATTAGTTTAGGAGCTTAGTTAGTAAAACTAAAAAAAGATTTATAGTTTATTTTTCGCTTTTTAGTTGATACTATCGTCGCTTTAATTTTTTATTTAAAGTATGAAAATATATGAAATCACATTAATATTATAAAAGCGAAAGTTTGTGTGTGTATGTTTGCTACTCCTTCACACCACAACGAATGAACCGATTTAATTGAGAAATGGAGATAGTTCATACCACGTAGGCTACATTTTATCCCGGAAAATTAAAGGATTCCCGCTGAAATAAAAAACCGTTATCCACGCGGACCAAGTCGCAGGCATCATCTAGTACAGGTAACATAACACTCAATGAAGCTCCCAATGCTGACAGTTTTTGACATATTTTGTGATATTTTATTGTACACAATCTCTAAACTAAATTGACAAGTCTTAAGTGGACTGCTGGAGTGGCGACCCCTTACCGAGAAGCGTAGTGTTGGCAAACCCCCCCACTAGGTGGACCGAACACATCAAACGAGCCGCAGGGAGCCGTCGGATTCAGACGGCGCAAGACCGAGGCCAGTGGAGGTCCATGCAAGATACTTATGTCCAGCTATGGACGTATATCGGTAGGTAAAGAAGAAGAAAAATAGTTTAGCTTAAAGATAGTGACCAAACGAATAAGCACATCTTCTAATTTCTAGTTTGATTAGCTTAGTAGGTATTTATATTCTGCGTCGTGTATCGCCGCCCTTAAATATTATACTTTAAGAAAATTACAAGCTAATTCGAGACAGAGATTTTACGTAATGGCTTTATCTCGGTTCCTAACTTTTAACTAATTAAAAACTGTATTTCGAATGAAATATCAACAAACTGATTATGTAGGCACTAGCTGGGTGATAGATATTGTGATAAATTATAGTCTCTAGAGAATGTAGAAAATTATTATTTTAATTGAATAATTCTCTTCTCTTTATCATATCACACTAATAATAATATTGTAAAGGCGAAAACTTGTATGTGTGTGTGTGTGTGTGTGTGCGCGCGTGTGTGCGTGTGTGCGTATGTTTGTGCGTGTCTGTATGTAGTGCGTGCGTGTGCGTTTGTGTGTGTATGTGTGTGTGTGTGTGTTTTATTACTCCTTCACGCCACGGACGAATAATCCGATTTGGCTGGGAATGGAGATCCGATTTTTGGGATTCCGTATCCAAAAATACGTAAGAGTGGCACTCTTTGTGTACGGAACCCCAAAAATACCACAAGATCCAAGCACATTTCATGTTTCATTTAAAATATGCTTTAATTTCCCGAACGTAGCATAAAAATACCGAAAAAAAAAAGTTTATTCTTTTTTCAATTAAGTCGACCATTTCCATCGATTCCCAATTGGTTTCGCCTGAAAATGCTTTCGTTTCGGTCCCGCATCCCATATCCGATTACCATATCCCCCTCCCTCTTTTCCCAGGTACGAAGGAGTGGGACAGGGTGTTGCCAATTTGATAAATTATTCATACAACCGATCGTGATAGGCCGTTAATTAATCTTATATTCATTGAGAACGCTTAGCTTCACATTCCAATTTTGTTTCATCGATTAGGTGCGTAAAGATTCTCGTATTAACTGGCAAAAGCACGCTTTGTACTAATACAAAGCGTGCTTTTTTACAATGACGCTTTAAGCACAACCTACACCGTGGATTTAATTCGCTTTCACGTAGTTTAGCGTGAAACCAACTATTCGGGCTAAGTGCTAGTAACTATGCAATAATCTAATTACCTATAATAAAGCGAAAAGGTGACTGCCTGACTGATCAATGAACAACTCAAATCACTGGACGGACCGGACTGAAATTTTGGCATATAGATAGCTATTATAACGTAGGCGTCCGCTAAGAAAGGATTTTTGGAAATTCAACCCTTAAGGGGGTAAAATAGGGGCTTAAAAAATCGAGTTAACGTGAGCGAAGCCGGAGGAAAACGCTAGTATTAATATGTAGGTTCAAATTGCAAACTAGAAGACGTAGTGACGGGCTTACCTTAGAAATGATATTTTAAAGAATATTAGTTTTGTTATTGCTTTATGCTTTTCAGTTATACGCTTTTTCTATTTCACAGTTTTACAGCTTTTCATATATCCTTATGTCACTTCTATTCTTCGCTTCTATTCATTCATTCTCTGAACAGGAAGACATACTTGCCTACCTACAGATGGATTGATATTGGTAACGAAAAACTTTACTAGTGTTCTTTGTTTTATTACGGAACCCTAAATGGTATATATTTTACTATGGTCACTTAATAACTATGCAAAAATGTATCATCGCCAGGCCTTCACAGATTTAATCCTTTTTCAATTCCTACAATATTCGGTAAACCATTACAGCCGAAGTCGCCATCCATCATATCTTGGGATTAAAGCGGATAAAACGACAGAAAGAATATCATCGGTGACCATTGATAAGGAAAATCCCAAGATACACAACAAATTAAAAAATGTTAACTAATTAAAACTAAGTTGTTTGTTCTAAAATTGATATCAAACTTTTCACTATGCCCCAGTTTTTTGAGTTCTTTACGGAAAAAGATGATCGGAAAAAGATGATTAGAATAAGATTAGTTGTTCTAATTAACGCCACTATTCTATAAACGGACATCTTATTTTTAGTAAGTTTTAGCGTCTAATTTATACTCATCATAACATCACTGAGCACGAAGCTCTTATCTATGGTTTAATGATGAGAACAAATTACTTATCATTACATTCCTAATAATATTTAATAGAATAATTTCAATTAAATATACTTATAATTACGGCTATTTCCTCTTTATCTTAACTTTACCGAAGAAAAATTAATTGAAATAGGGCTATTCACCTTTACTGCTCTTAATTTACTTGCTTGACTTGCTTGATGAAATCGATGTAACAATATTATTTTTCTTAAAATTTTTGTAATATTTTTAGGATTCTCATGTCTAAGCAGCTGTGTATCCTTGTTTTGTATATCGTTGATAGGGAAACTTCGTGTCGTGAGTGCGGAAACGTTTCGATTGACGCAAGTTATGATAAATGACGTTTTATTGCGTCGAGAGGGCTCATCCATCATTATTAGGTAGGTATTAGTAGTAATTGATAGACATCGTGCCTTTAGAAATATACGCTTTTTAACCGACTTCCAAAAAAAGGAGGAGGTTCTCAATTCATCGGAATAATATGTGTAGTATAAGGCCGTAAAGAAAAACAATTTTTACTACAAGTGTTTATTAAGAAACAAAATAAGCATACTATAGGGGGACTTGAAAGGAAACAGGCTATTATCACTCACAAAGACTATATTAAAATGGTATTACAAACATAGGCACAGGGAACAACAAAACCCTAGACTTATGCTACGACCTAAAGAGATCGCGGTAGCGATAGGTACGCGGCCCGAAGGAGCGTGTAGCGTCTAGTCTCAATGGAGTCCCGCCGACGATTGCGGGGCGCCCCTGGCAGCAAGGCAATAGAGCGTTGGGAGACGGGCGCGAGCGCAGCGCCCTCAAGCGGCGAGCGGCGGCACATATATGTAACGCGCTATATCCTCCCCCTACAAGTCACAAAGACGACCCGTATGTGACTTGGATAAAAAAAAAAGGTTTACGCGCCCCAGAGGAGCTTTTTCCGAGGAGCTGGCTTGCCTCCAGGTTTCTTACGCGGTCTTCCCCTTTTCCTACATTCTATCACCGTACCCTGACTCTCGTATAGCGTCAGGAGGCTAACGTGATACTTCCCTTTCAAATTGTCATTTTTGTCCGCCACTTCGTAGGTGGGGGCAGAGACAACCCTATTAACGCGATAGGGACCCTCCCTTCGAGGTGCAAATTTACTAGTAAAGCCTTTTCCTGACTGGCTTGGACGATTGCTCTCCACGAGTACGAGGTCTCCTTCCTCGTAAGCACGTCCACTACGTCGGCTTTTATTAGCGAAATCCTTCCGGATCATTTCCTTCCTGGCGGGCGGTACTCGATACGGCGGCGTAGAAATGAGAGTTGATTCGCCGGTATCGGTTCGGTGAACCGCAGAAGGAGTAGGGCCTCCCCCTGGCTTGAAAATGTCTTCATTAGTGTTGATCAGTGCAGACAACTTTCCTCTGTCGACGTGAGATACGAGAGCACCTTCATACTCGCGGAGGCCAATCGTGGAACTAACTATAGCACGATCCTCACGCTCATACCGAAGGTCATACTCGGATTCTACCCCTGTAGCACGCAAAGAGAAGCGATTCCTACTAAAATCTAGAGACAAACCAGCGTCCTTGACAAAATTCATCCCTAACAACGATTCGGTAGCACCGGGTAAAACCATAAAAAGCGTCTCAATCTCCACGCCCTGCACTCTTAAATTTACTAAAGCAGTTTCTACAGTCTCTATACGCTTAGTTCCATCCGCAAATTTCAATTCAGTCTCTAAGGATTGAAAGACTTGTCCGTTAGTACGCAAATGCTTGGTTAAACTAACACTCGCAACAGATTGCTTTGCACCGGTATCTATTAACGCTGTACCTACGGCACCAAACACTTCCACGTGTAAAATCGGTCTCACTCGCGGATTTAAGCGACCCACGTTATCAACCGTCACTGACTGGAAAGCTGAACTGGATGATTCGGTTAGCGGCGCCGTACGTCCCTCCTTGCAGACTGAACAGCTGGATCTGATCACTCCTGGTGCTCCACAGCCAAAACACGTGATTGCGGCTTTGACGGGCTTGGACTCGGCCTCGTCAAGCGTTCTAGTTTCTTCCTTTTTCTTTAAACGGAGGCAATCATCTTTACTGTGACCAAAAGACTTGCAGTAACCACACTTTTCACGCGACCGTTTGGGAAGAATCGGTGATGACGAAGGCGACGATGATGAAGAACCCTTCGATGTCACCTCGTGAGCCGACTCTTTAGCTGCTGGTACCACACGACGCCCCTCATCATAAAGGTCTTCAATGCGTCGCGCTTCACGAAGAAGTTCCATGAAGTTAGTGAAGGAGCTCCGTGCTACTTTTTCACGAATACGCCGGTGTAGTAATCCATACACCATATCAAGCTGTACAACTTCACTCAAAGAATCCGAAGGCAACTGCGCGAGAAGAGCGCGCGCTTTGCAAACAAAAACATCTGTTGACTCTTCTCGTTGCTCTTGTTTAAATAATTCACGATATACACGGTGAGGTGGAAGACGAGGGCCAAATGTTTGTTTAAGCAGCTCAACCGCTTCATTCCACGTGCTCACAGACTGCTTCACGCCCTTCCACCAAGTAGCGGCGATCCCGGTTAGAAGCATTGATAGCCCGCGTACTGCATTTGCCTCATCAACACAAACACAATCTTTGTATGTTTCTACCGCGTCCAAAAATGCTAGCACGTCGCTCTGTTTAGCGCCATCAAAGCGTGCTGTACATTTCGTGAAGTTTCCTAACGAAGTCGTCGGTGCGGGTGAAGGAGAAACGCCCATACTCTGAGCGCGCATCACTTGCTGTAGAATGAGCTGAAGTTGTTGATCGGTCATCATGATGGGGGTAGACGTCGCACTTCCATCGGCAGAGATAGGCACGGCAGCAGCAGCGTGCGGCGTACCATCCGTAGACACGCCAGCGGCAGCGTGCAGCGTACCGCCAGCCTGCGGCGTGCCAGCGCCAACGACAGACTCATCAGCGGCGGCGACAGACTCCTCAGAAACGGATCGTACGAGCCCCGCCCTCGCGGCGTCATAAAGTCCCACATGGCTACGTGTTCGCGGCATTGTGAATACCACGTCTAAAACACCGAAACCTAATCGAAACAACCACTCAACAGTGTGGAGGAGCCTTTACCCCAAGTTCGTAATAAAAGTCTTTGTAAGTTTATAAAAGTTGTAAAAGTTCCCTTAACAAAGTTTTGATAAATTTGTAAAAAGTCCCTTTAACAAAGTCCTCATTTAAAACACAAATATCGATATCACAAAAGTTCAAACACTTTAGCCGACTGCAGAGTTCAAAAGAATGTTCAAAAACTTACCGCGGGAACACACAATACCTACTGTGTGAGTATACCTACGTAGGTATATATTTGTAGTTACAAACCACGGCACTTGTTAGTCCGAATAACACTATAGTACATCACTTATTTCACTGCGAGTTCGTGCTTCAAGTTGGGCGGCCACTTATAGGGGGACTTGAAAGGAAACAGGCTATTATCACTCACAAAGACTATATTAAAATGGTATTACAAACATAGGCACAGGGAACAACAAAACCCTAGACTTATGCTACGACCTAAAGAGATCGCGGTAGCGATAGGTACGCGGCCCGAAGGAGCGTGTAGCGTCTAGTCTCAATGGAGTCCCGCCGACGATTGCGGGGCGCCCCTGGCAGCAAGGCAATAGAGCGTTGGGAGACGGGCGCGAGCGCAGCGCCCTCAAGCGGCGAGCGGCGGCACATATATGTAACGCGCTATAATACACAGAATCTAGAAATATTGCCTTTTCGAAAGTGTTTAAAAATACGTTTTATGCAATAACTATAAGTTTTGCCCACGACTTCATACGAAAAATATTTGTCTCAGTGGTTATATACGTATTAATAGCGGATGTGAATAGCAGGACACCTCATTTAAATACATGTAACGGCCAAAGGCCACTACGTCTTGATGCGTGTGCTCTAGGACTATATCCATGCAAAAACAAGTCGATATATTTTATTTAGTTACTGCGTGACAAAAGGACGAACCAATAAGGCTATGTTCACATGTAACGCGCGTTAACGCGCGTCAACGCGCGATCAAATTTGAAGAGAGTTCAGATGATGTGCGCTAATGCGCGTTGCGAGAGTACTCGTCAGTCTAGTTCGGTAGAACGTAGAAAATGGACGTGGAAGAGGCTATTATTTTGTGGTTATATTATAAAGAAAAATATAGAAAAAGAAAACGTATACATTGGGTTCATCCAATTTTGAAAATTCCGAACCTATATTCCAAATTGCTGGCCTTTTTTCTACTTCATCGATTAGTAAGTCGATGTCAATATCTTCAATTTCACTCATTTTAAATGCGAAAACAAAATATAATTACGAAAATTGACAAAATTACATGCGATCGCGATGAAAGCGCGCGCTCAACTGAACAGCAAACGGACATTACATTAATATCAAAGCGCGAGTCAACGCGCGATTGTCTGCGTCTAGAAACTTTTTCTCTGAGCGCCGCGTTGACGCTCGCTGACGCGCGTTAACGCGCGCGCATGTGAACGGTTGCTAGGTATATATTAGGATGTCTAAGCGCGCGATTTGAAAACGCGCGTCGCAATTCAGCCATCTGAACATAGCCTAAACGAAAACGCTTTCGCATATACAATTTAAAAAAATATAGTATGGCTATGTTCAGATGGCTGAATTGCGACGCGCGTTTTCAAATCGCGCGCTTAGACATCCTAATATATACCTAGCAACCGTTCACATGCGCGCGCGTTAACGCGCGTCAGCGAGCGTCAACGCGGCGCTCAGAGAAAAAGTTTCTAGACGCAGACGATCGCGCGTTGACTCGCGTTTTGATATTAATGTAATGTCCGTTTGCTGTTCAGTTGAGCGCGCGCTTTCATCGCGATCGCATGTAATTTTGTTAATTTTAGTAATTATATTTTGTTTTCGCATTTAAAATGAGTGAAATTGAAGATATTGACATCGACTTACTAATCAATGAAGTAGAAAAAAGGCCAGCAATTTGGAATATAGGTTCGGAATCCTATAAAAACAAAATTTTGAAACGTACGTTTCGTTTTCTTTTTCTATATTTTTCTTTATAATATAACCACAAAATAATAGCCTCTTCCACGTCCATTTTCTACGTTCTACCGAACTAGACTGACGAGTACTCTCGCAACGCGCATTAGCGCTCATCATCTGAACTCTCTTCAAATTTGATCGCGCGTTGACGCGCGTGAACGCGCGTTACATGTGAACATAGCCTAATACTATGATGTGCGATTAACAAATAAACCTACATCCCTACTCGTAAATCTAAGGCTATGTTCAGATGGCTAAATTGCGACGCGCGTTTTCAAATCGCGCGCTTAGACATCCTAATATATACCTAGCAACCGTTCACATGCGCGCGCGTTAACGCGCGTCAGCGAGCGTCAACGCGGCGCTCAGAGAAAAAGTTTCTAGACGCAGACAATCGCGCGTTGACTCGCGCTTTGATATTAATGTAATGTCCGTTTGCTGTTCAGTTGAGCGCGCACTTTCATCGCGATCGCATGTAATTTTGTTAATTTTCGTAATTATATTTTGTTTTCGCATTTAAAATGAGTGAAATTGAAGATATTGACATCGACTTACTAATCGATGAAGTAGAAAAAAGGCCAGCAATTTGGAATATAGGTACCGAACTAGACTGACGAGTACTCTCGCAACGCGCATTAGCGCTCATCATCTGAACTCTCTTCAAATTTGATCGCGCGTTGACGCGCGTTAACGCGCGTCAACGCGCGATCAAATTTGAAGAGTGTTCAGATGATGAGCGCTAATGCGCGTTGCGAGAGTACTCGTCAGTCTAGTTTGGTAGAACGTAGAAAATGGACGTGGAAAAGGCTATTATTTTGTGGTTATATTATAAAGAAAAACATAAAAAAAGAAAACGTACACATTGGGTTCATCCAATTTTGAAAAATAGACCCAGTTTGTTTGCGACACTATATCCGAATCTAAGAGACCATGAATCTAAATTCTTTAATTACTTTAGAATGTCTACAAAGTCATTCGACAATTTGCTTCAACTCAAAATATAATTACGAAAATTAACAAAATTACATGCGATCGCGATGAAAGCGCGCGCTCAACTGAACAGCAAACGGACATTACATTAATATCAAAGCGCGAGTCAACGCGCGATTGTCTGCGTCTAGAAACTTTTTCTCTCAGCGCCGCGTTGACGCTCGCTGACGCGCGTTAACGCGCGCGCATGTGAACGGTTGCTAGGTATATATTAGGATGTCTAAGCGCGCGATTTGAAAACGCGCGTCGCAATTCTGCCATCTGAACATAGCCTAAGGCTATGTTCAGATGGCTGAATTGCGACGCGCGTTTTCAAATCGCGCGCTTAGACATCCTAATATATACCTAGCAACCGTTCACATGCGCGCGCGTTAACGCGCGTCAGCGAGCGTCAACGCGGCGCTCAGAGAAAAAGTTTCTAGACGCAGACAATCGCGCGTTGACTCGCGCTTTGATATTAATGTAATGTCCGTTTGCTGTTCAGTTGAGCGCGCGCTTTCATCGCGATCGCATGTAATTTTGTTAATTTTCGTAATTATATTTTGTTTTCGCATTTAAAATGAGTGAAATTGAAGATATTGACATCGACTTACTAATCGATGAAGTAGAAAAAAGGCCAGCAATTTGGAATATAGGTTCGGAATCCTATATATCCTGGGTCTATTTTTCAAAATTGGATGAACCCAATGTGTACGTTTTCTTTTTCTATATTTTTCTTTATAATATAACCACAAAATAAAAGCCTCTTCCACGTCCATTTTCTACGTTCTACCGAACTAGACTGACGAGTACTCTCGCAACGCGCATTAGCGCTCATCATCTGAACACTCTTCAAATTTGATCGCGCGTTGACGCGCGTTAACGCGCGTTACATGTGAACATAGCCTAAGTGTCGCGTCACATCTGCGTAATTTGCGTCGCCGAAAATTCACCTCAATACGCTCACAATGAGTTTTAAGCAACTTATGCCCATCAGCGGAAATTAAATCGACAACACCGAACCGTACGTCAAGCGACTAATTCCACAAGAACGCATTCAATGTATTCAGCATGACGATTCCGTAAAAATGATTGCATCAATGTAACGATCGCAATTGCCTCTGATTGGCTGAATTTATGGCATTCTTGCTGCATCAATGCATTCTAACCAACAACGGGAGGGTACCAGCCATTCAGAGGCCATTACGATCGTTACACTGATGCATCATTTTTACAGAATCGACATGCTGCATAGCATGCGACACACCACGCGACGTGTTACGCGACAAAATTCGCGTAGCGCGCTGATCAAGATGCCGCGCAAACAGAGTGTTTGGCGTGTTTGATGTGTCACGCAAACCGAATACTACGACGACCTATAATTCAGCCGCTGAAGGGTTTTTGCACATCCGAAGGAAGATGCAATCAATCAATCAATCAATGGACACGTCTTTTTGCACTAACTCATCATCGGTTGAGTGTGGAAGGTAAAATGTTTTATTGAATACTAGCTGATGCCCACAATTTCGCTCGCGTGGATATTGTTTTAAAATCCCGCGGGAACTGTTTGATTTTTCGGGATAAAAAGTGGACTATGTCACTCTCCAAATGTTCAGTTATACCCATGCAACGTCGATCCGTAGCTTTGTCGCAGTGGGATTGAAGGACAAACCGATAAACAAACACACTTTCAGATTTATAATATTAGTATAAGGATATTAGGTAGTAAGGATTTGTCCATTCTTGTCTTACGTTACGCGACCGATAATACGCGACGCTACTTCCGTCAGACGTGCTAGGACCCGATGTGTGGGCGACGTTTTTTCCGCAGGTGTGTGATTGTACTAAACAATACAGTTGTAGATCCATCTAAACCCAGCTATAACTAAAGCAATTAGACGCTGAGCCGTTAGTTGGGCGAGTCGCCCGCAAAGGGCACCGCGCCAGACCAGGTTATCTTGGCTTCCTGCCATCTGCAACAGAAACAGGTAGCAATTAGTGCTTCCGCTACATACTATACGCACTATATTATACTACACCAATGTGATGGTGCGTCTGAGACATCGCGCCCTGAGTTTGTTGATTTTACACTACGGCCACGGTTCAAATATCCGTCCGCACCATATTTTTCAATCAGTTTTAGCAACAGGACAGGACATTTTTAGTGTTCCATGGTTAGTATGGATAGCGTATTCAACAATGCACACGCATTTTTTTTTTTTTAAGAAAGAATAGTAGCCAAGCTGAAGTTGACTAATACCCGCCTATCCCCTCCAAATAAGCGGAAAGCTTATGCTAGGTGTGGGTACGACAATAGTGCAACGGGTGGGGTTCAAACCTGCGACCTTTCAGTTTTTCAGTCCGCACCTTTAACGGTTGGGCTATTGAGGCTTACATATGGCACACTTATTTCTGTGCCATCTCCATTTATTCTTTCATGCTAGTAGTCTCTAGTAAAAGTATTAGTAGTAGTAGTAAAGCAAGAACATAATTTTACTACCCCATTTTAAAGTTTGGGACCATACTTTCTGGAGGCAGTTAAAGGATTAGTTTATCAGTCTTTAGTAAGGGCGCGTCCCCAAGCCGAGTATATCTGGCACGTTGCCATAGTAACTTGCCAAGATGTTTGCGAAACTACAAAAGTTTAGTTACTTTAATAATAATTTCTGCAATTGAGAAATGTTAACTGATTTTTTACTTAAGACTTTGGGTCCCTACGCCAAAGTGTTATTTTATTCATTGCATCGAGTGAAAATCCAAGATAATTGCCGAAAATACAGATAGTACTACAAACTTTTGAGATTATTCGATGTTAGTTTAAATATTAGTCGATAAGTTTAACTTTAGGAAAAAAATTGTTAGGAAGTTGTTTTTAGTGTCGAATTAGGCTTAGGTTTACCTTTTAAGATTATTTATTTTAAATTTGACTATGTAGGTAAAATTAAGCGAATTTTAAAGTAAATTAATATAGTTATAAAAGTTATGTCTGTTTTTCTTTAAACTAAAAACAATATTATGTCATCTTACCCATCTTACCTATTAAGTAGGTACGTATTTATTGAATTACTTACAATTATATTTTATTTTCATATTTAATTTTTCTTACTTATTTTTATATGCTGAATTATTCTTTAATACACTATTTCGTACAAAAGAAATGCAGCAGCTTCAGATGATTCTAAACGTATACAGATGATCTTACTTCGTGTGGATAAGTTTCTCAAGCGGAGTGGCAGTGATGTCATCATTTCTCAGCGGCACCAAGTCTTCATGAGCTCGAGTGTCCACGTTGAGCAGAACGTGACATCCGCCACATGTGTAGTAGTGGATATCGAACCTTGAAGCAATGAAAACTGGGTTTAAATTACAATGGCAGAATATGTCTGTTTGGATGGAAAAAGTGGTGGAATTTTTATACGCTTTATGTTTTAGCCATATTGGTGATATGTTGTTGGAAGGTAGCTCTATAAGGAAGGTGTAGCTTTTTGTACCTTCTTTCAGCATGATAGTTTCGCAGCAGTTCACGATTTGTATTGAACAGGACGCCGTAGTGGCCTGAGCAGCAAGTGACCTTAAAACAAAAAACAAGCAATTAAAAGATATTAAAAAAATCCGACTGCTTTTAAGGAAATCAACTGAAAATTTATCTAAGGTTGTAAATTGTCATGGATCGTAAATGGTCATTCAAAATGAAAGTTAATCAAAGAAACTTAACAACGTTTTTCAAATACTTATTCAATGATATCTCATTTAACATAGTTCATCGACTTTTATTTTTTCTTTTTCACAATATGGCGTCTAATAGTCGCCATATTGAATTTTAATAGCTGTGATGTCATTACACTTGTAAGATTATGATAAATCGAATGACGTAAGAATAATCAAAATCGGCCCACGTGTTTGGTCTCTAAAGCGCCGCTACCATCTTAGACTGCATCGTCACTTACCATCAGGTGAGATCGCAGTCAATGACTACCTTGTCATCGAATAAAAAAAATATCTTAGAATCCGCTCTGTTTTATCATCATCCTTTTTTGCTTATTTAAATCAGAACTGATCAACATCATCTTAGTTTCAACAAGGAACATGATTGTTTGACTAAACCCAAATAGGCAGCGCAGGTGTCTTCAAGCGGGAGCCAGGGTTCTGCTTCGAGATGTTCTTGGTCAGGCCGTCGCCCGTGCCGTACCACACCAGCAGGCCCACACAGCTGCGAGACAGCACTCCGAACTGTGGCATAGCCTGTGGATAGGGTTGCCAGGTCTTTAAACCGAAAAGTCGGACAGGCCAGCCAGTTTAGCCGGACATTTGTGTAAAAATACCAGACACCCTTATTTTTAGACCTAGTACAAAATGGCAATTTTTTTTAAAAGCCCGCTTGCGCAAGCGCAGCGATACAAGGTGAGGCGAGTGCAGCGGAAACCAACACATGACAAATATGTAAAAAAATAGTTAAACTTAACAAAAGTCAGATAGGCCGGACACTGTCTAATTTGGCCGGACACTCCACCAAAAATCCTGACTGTGTCCGGCTTTATCCGGACGCCTGGCAACGCTACCTGTGGATACATCAAAGAAGTTTCTATTCTGTAACAGCAAGCCTATAACTAGTAGACAAATAATCTTATTACAATACATCCTATTCTATCCTACTTCCTACTTAATCCTATTAATTTTATAAATGCGAAAGCTTGCATATAATAATGGATGGATGGATGGATGGATGTTTGTTACTCAATTCTGCAACGGTGTTCCCACTAAACTACAACATAGGGTTATTCAAAGGGCGGACCAACAAATTCCTAAAAAGCCGGCAACGCATTGGTGGTGCCTCAGGTGCTACAAATGTTCATGGGCGGCGGTAATCACTTAACATCAGGTGATCCGTCTGCGCGCTAAAAAAAAAATTAAAAAAAAATATCACGCCGCAGCAACTGAAGCGACGCGATTTTAAAGTAACATTTTATGCCGGAAAAATTAAGAGATCCTGCAGGATTTTTAAAATAGTAACTCAAAGGGGATGAAGTCGCGGGTAAAAGCTAGTTAACAATAATATGATATCTTACGTAATGATCTTCATCGCCGACATACTGCACTCCGTTATGCAGATACGGGGTCGCCCGCCCCGTCAGAAGGAGAGTGGTCACGTTGAGAGAGCCCTCCACTTGGGTCGAGACGAGGTATGTCAGCTTCCCATCGAGATCTTTTATCACACTGTTGAAAGTGAGAATATACCTATATATTATCTACTAGCTGATGCCGGCCGACATGATTTTTTGCATGGGTATAGCTGAGCACCTGGAGAGTGACATAGGCTACTTTTTATCCCGTGCGGGTTGTTATGTTCCCTCAAATATGGTTGAGCGAAGCAATGGCTGGATCATGCGTCATGCTCGTGAACGGGTGCCACCAACGGGAATGGGTCTGCTTTGACTACGTATGCATTTTTGCATTTTTGAAGCTTTATTGTGGAAGCACTGTATACATAGCATAGCTTTATAAAAAAAATTTTTTTTAAAAAGAGCAACTGCTGCGTTTCTTGCCGGCTCTTCTCAGCAGAATCTGCATTCCAAACCGGTGGTAGACTTATGACGTGTCATAAGAGCTACAAGTTAGCCTATATGAAATAAATAAATTTTGAATTTTGAATTTAGAATCAAAGAGTTTTTTTCCCCGGAAAATCAAAGACGAAGTTGCGGGTATCAACAAGTAAATAATATAATGACAGTCAGCCGCGTCTTGATTGAAGATCACTCCAAAAAACATGGGTAGAATAGGATATCGGTACCTACTTAGACCTAAATAATGACTTTCGCGTACCAAGATACTTACACTCTACGTTTCGTGCGACTAACACGACGCTCTACGAACCCGAAGCCAACCGATTAACCCTTTCAAAAGCTCGGTATTATAACTACTGTCGGGTAATTCATCTGGTGGGAGCTTGAAGGATATATTGTCCGTGGCTATTGACGATAGCGTGTAGAAAAAGATTAGGGGTATGGGTTGAATTTACACTGCTATACCCTTCCAAGTTAGCCCGCTACCATCTTAACGACATCGTCACCTACCATCAGGTGAGATCGCAGTCAAGGGCTATCTTGTCATCGAATAAAAAAAAGGTACTATAATGTGTATAGGTATGCAGGTGCTTACTTGTCGCAGCCGCGAGAGAGGATACAAGCATATAAAAGCAGCAAGGAACCTGAGCCTTCTTCCGCCTGAAACTAATTATAAACAGGTAACAAACTTATTAGCAACTATTTACTCCGTTGCGCGAACAAATTCTTTTATGTTAAAGGTAAAGTTCAGGCTATGTAGAAGTTACCCTTTTTAACGAAACTTTTTAGTTAATTTATTGTTACTGGAACTCTAGTTTATTATTTGTGTAAAATTAATAAATTACATTACTAATATGTGATATTAGTAAATTTATTAACTAACTAATTAGCATATTATTTTTCACTTGGATGCTTTTTGCTACGTATAACAATTATATCTAAATTAGTAAGTAATAACAATTCTTTCTTTCTTTTTTCATCTATTTAGAAGAAAACTACTGTCTTAAGCGCGATATCTTTAAATCAACATAATATCTAATTAATGCAAATATCTTCCAAGAAATAACAGTCATAATTGTGGTAACTTCCAAGAAATTACCACAATTATGTTACGCGACAATAATCTTCTTAATATAAAGTAGGTGCCTAAAGGATTTCCCAAACTTCACACGAAAAATCATATACAGTAAATCCGCGAAGCTCCTTAGAAGCGGTGGCTTAAGTCTTAAGACTTTCGCATTGTCGGCTTGCTTAGAACTTTAGCCATTAGGAAGCGTTCAAACCAACAAACTACCATCCTCTTGAAGGGGAGGCGTTATATTTAAAACAGCTTTTCCTTCTGCCAAACTACTGGACCATTGGGTCGGAAAATATAACATCGGACTTGTTAAATTATAAGCTCTTTGAGCAATGCCACATCACACATGCCCCAAAATCACATTCGCCTTGTGAAGTCGCTTTTATTGAATTTAATTAACTCAAATATGTGTATTTTCTAACGTATCTCAGAATAATCAAAACAATGCTCTGCCGAATGCATCCGGTAGAGGATTGTTTTGGTTAAGCAGATTGGTGTAAGACGAGCACTAAGCAGATTGGTGCAAGATGGCCATATTATTCTTAAAACAGAAATAATATGGCCGTCCTGCACGAATCTGCTTAATCATGTTTAATTAAATTTTGTAATTCTGTTGTCACTTTTTGGCATGTTTTATTTAGAGTGAACAAGAAAAGGACAGATATAGAAAATTTAACTTAAATACTTTTAGGGGATTGGTGCAAGTGGACCTTAGAGTTCTTCAAGAATTGGAGTTATTTTTAACCAACTTTAAGTTTTATAACTATTTAATGTATGTTCATAAGCGTCTCATTGTATCGTTAATGTTGTAATTGTTGTATTTTAATTTTTAAAAGAAAAGCTTAATTTCTCCAACTTACTCATAGAATCTACTATGCAACTATGATAGAGTACACAATCTCGCACTAAGCGCTTTGTTTCTTCGTTCCTAATACGTACCGCAAAAATTTGGAATACCCTTCCGTTTTTCCAACTAACTATGCTAACTACAATGTCTTTAAATCAACAGTGAATAGGCATCTTCTAGGCAAGCGCACCATCCATCATTCATCATTCATCACCATCTTAGGCTGCATCTTCACTTAACATCAGGTGAGATCGCAGTCAAGCACTAGTCTATATATTAAAAAAAAATATGATAGAGTCTCGACGATAAGTTAACTTTCATAAGATAAAAGAAAAATTGATTGATTAGATAAGAACGTAATTGTTTTGGATTTAGGTTATATAAACGTAGCCCTTTGAAATTGTTTTTAAGTTTTCTATAAAAAGTTTGTTTAAGCAATATAACTTAAAACTAGCTTAAAACTGTAACTTTAATTAAACGGTATAGACGTTTAATGTAAAACCTAGGATATATATAACGGAAACTTTTATCTTTATAATGTTCACAGTCTGAAACTAATTAAAAAGAACTTAAACTAATTTTGTGCTTCGTCGTTGAAAAGTGCAGTCTTCACTCTCACAGTACTTAGCAAATTAATTAAATGCTGCTTAAAATAGGTATTACCTGCGTTGCTGTATTATTTGCTAGATTCGTTTAAGATTCCTGATAACATTACAACAATTAACAGACTGATTGAACCAATAGCCGGTAAATTGTAAGAAACTCGCACTGAATTGGAATCGCACGGAAAACTCCGTCTATTGGAAGTAAGCTTGTGCTTAATTAAAAAATAAATAAATAGAGACGACATTAGAGCAACCTTGCTGGTTCTTCTCGGTTGGAACGGCATTCTGAAGTGGTAGATTTATTTGTCGATTCGAAAGAACTGTAAAAGTTTATTTGAATAAAAAAAATATTCTATTCTATTTTATTATTCTAAAATATTTATTTTAATCCCTTTGGAGGTCAGAGAGAAATAAAATTTAGTTCAACATTTTTTTCATCGGCTTACCTATTTAGGTACCTACCTTTATTAAGAGTAAAAGAAAATAAAACCTTTTTTAGAATATTATGCGCTCATTGATTTGTCTTGGTATTTCTCAATAATAATTTATGAAGAACATTGCTTTTACTTACCAAGTACAGATACCGTTTCAAAAATATCTGCAGATCCTCCAAAGACTTGAATTCAAAGAAATGCAGCTTGAAAGAGATTCAACAAATGAATACATCTGTGAAAAAAATATTATATTCATCACATCCCCGCTGTAAAATTTTAGCGTAAAACTACTGTAGTTTTGGCGTGACTTATCCGTTGTATGAAATGCGAAAAGTGACATTACTTCCACGCTATTTCGGTGCTGTACTTAGACGCCATTCATTTTTTTTTCGCTCCTAGCATACGTACAATGGAAACAACATCCCACAGCTTAAGCGGTATCCAAGCTATATATATTTCACGGCTAAGATCTATAGCCCAAGCACGAACATTTTAACTTTTGTATAGTAAAGGTACAGTTAACACCAATACAAGTATATGAAAATGCCAGGAGCGCTCCTGTCATTTTCATACAAAATTTCTTACTGACGTTTTAACTTTACTTTTACTATTCGAATGTTAAAATGTTCGTGCTTAGGATACTGAGCTGACATCGATGAGTCATAACATCCAAATACAAATATTTCACTGAGATACAGATCATTTGTACAACTCACCATTTCAGTAATACCATCCTGGTAGTAATTGGGGCTATGTTGCACGTACACTGTGGGAGTGGGCAGTGCAACAGTAACCTTCGCTTCCGTTTGAGACGTAAAACCGTCTCCGCAACGCCATATAACTTCACTGCAAGCGCGCCATAAGGCTTCTTCTTGACGCTCTTCAGATGGGCGTAAGTAACTGAGAATAAAATTAATAGGTCACTACGAGTATTATTGTTCCGATAGTATGCAAAGCATAGTTACTGGCCGTTGGATGCGCTGGAATTGTTCCTTGCTATCATAGGTAGGTACTTTATGTAGGTAGCTACTATGCTCAAGCATACTCTCAAGAGTATGAGCTTCTGCGACCAAGGTTTGACGACCTCGCTGGCGCGTTGGTGAGCGCTGTGATCGTATAACTGGGAGGTCTTGGGTTCGATTCCTGGCGGGGGCAATTTGGTAATTTATAATTTCTAAATTGATTCTGGTCTGGTCAATTGGAAGACTTTGGCCGTGGCTAGTTACCACCCTACCGTCAAAGACTTACCGCCAAGCGATTTAGCGTTCCAGCACGATGGCGTCTAGAAACCGATTAGGAGTATGGGTTGAATTTACACTGCCATACCCCTTGCAAGTTAGCACGCTACCATCTTAGACTACATCGTCACTTACCATCAGGAGAGAGCGCAGTCAGAAAGGTTACGCATTATCAGTAAGTACTACCATTGCCTTTTACTCCTAGTGCAGTTTTAGTAGCTTTTGTGCCTGCTTCATTCTTGAGCCGCATCAGAAACTGTCTATCAGAAAACTCAGTTCCTTGCATCCAGTGAGCATTAGAAACGGATAGATTCGCCAAACTGATAATCTATGAGGTCTAATGTAAAATGTACAAGCCCATTGCCTTTCGGCGTACGTCAGAAAGAATTCTGTCAATTTCTGATAACATATAGACGACCTTAAGAAAATATTAACTCGACTTCACCATGGGTTTTGTCAAACAATTTTTGTAAGCTGGTACATTTTGAGAATGATTTCCGGAGCGCCGTACAATAACTCAGCGGGAGTGGCTTCAGAGATAGCACAATATTGTTGGGGCAGAATAAAATTACGGGGATGCCTTTTCGAAAACATTCGCTGTTTATACCCTCGAGTTCAGGCGAGGGGATATTTTGAGGGTCGGGAATAAAACGTTTTTTATTCTTGTTAATGACAAGCCTGCGAGAATATGTAAGTGATTATGCATGTCTGATAAATGGGCACTATATGGACGAGATCACAGTTTTTGTTCCGAATTTATTTCGAAAAAACCTATAGAAACTATAGTGCTGTCGCCTGAAGTTTGCAATTTGCTGCTTGTGGTTTGTAGTAAACGGTTGCCTTTCAAAATACTTTTCCAAGCTCTGTTATAGTTCTTGTAATTCATGAGGGTGTGTGAGCTTTACTTGTGGTCACGTCGTGTACATCCACATTGCGTAAGTGTGCGTGCCTGTAAGGAGCCTAGGTGGGAGCGATCAGGCGCGAGCAAGCTCTCGCTCACACGTACAGGTACGACACACACACACAACAATGACCCACGCGCCGTCGTGACTTGCAAGAACTCTGTCGCGTCAATCTATTTGTCTGTTTTAACTTTTGTCAAGCTTTTGTCCTGGATTGTCCTATACCATTTTATATTGTGTTCCAGAATAAACGATCACCATGCGAACCGTTAGATGCGCAGTTTCTAAATGGTGATCATAACTCTTTAGTAGGTCGTGCTTTAGCATAAATCTGCTTCGAGGCACGCCGATATTTTTACACGCCGAACATTAAATTTAAGATACTGATATTTTCATAATATAATAATTTATAATATACCTAATAATATTGTGAAAATATAATATTATAAGATATTTATAAGAATATAGGTAAAAGCAAAGGCGTAATTGCATAGACATTGATAAAATAATTATTTATTTTGAATTTAATACATTGAAAGGGTACAGTAGAATTGTCAACATAGTAAATAGTAAGCTAAATATTGCTCCATCTTCTCCAATTAAGAGGAAAACTTGTCAGGAGTTGGTACGATTATAGATTTGGGGTAGTTTATTCGCTACATACATAAATAGTCACATACGTACGTATACACATACACACATAAACTGCTAAAATCATAACACTTCCTTTTGACTTTGCCGTAGTCAGGCAAAATACCAAAATGGCAAAAAGAAGTTATTTCATAAAGCGGCTTGAAGCGCTAGTTTCCCATTATGATATAAAGCATATTGGTTTTGATCGTGAAAGCCGATATAAAGCGTTATAGCGCTGTAAATTTGCAGTGAAGTGAAGATGTGCCGGCGAAAATAGTGACTTGGCTCCTATAAATTCGCTGGACTTAAAATCTAATATACGAGAAGCTTTGTCATTGTTTATTGAATTTGAAAATGTACTTTTGTGCTATTTAGCTTTTATTATAGGTCTTACATTTTTATATTTGTCAAGGAAATTCACTGATTTTGTTTAAAGCACCTTGCTTATTAGAAAATCAGCTTTGGCAAGAAACTTGCAGCAAGAACCAACAGCAAGTCAATTTCTACAAGTTTTAATTTATATTGACTTTTGCGAAAAATTACGAGCTTGTAAGTTGTCAAGCCATCACAAAAGAAAGTAAATTTGTAGTCCATAAACTTATAATATACTAGTGGTTCGCCCCAAACTGAGACCTCGCGATATCCCATAATTCCCAAAAGTTTTAATTATATATTGTAATAATTAACTTTTAACATTAGACGCAATAAAAAAAATAATAGTTGACATAAAACTGTTTTACTGACACAGCGCCATCTATTAGCATTATAGTGAAGCTATTAGCTTCACAATAATGCTAATAGATGGCGCATTAAAATTAAATAATTTCGTTTCTTTATAACATATATATATCTAATTTTAGTATTTGTTGTTCAAGTACAGGATATAACTGAATTTTCAACCAAGTTTCACGTTCTAATATTCAGTAATTCAGAAGTTATAGGGCTCTGACAGACATTTAGACGGACACACTTCTCTGTCTAGTAGGCAAGCACCCTAGTTGACTCAGAGAACTCGCTTCGCTCGTTCAAATATAATAATTAAGATACAATATAATGTAACATAATATTTAAGATATAGGTAATATTTTAATATTAATTCTTCATAATTTCAAAGAAAGATTATGTTGTAAATCTGCCATTTGTAAAGAAATCTTAAAACTACGAATTGTTTTACGCGCTTTGAAACTTAGCTTAGTAGGTAATAAAGATATCTTTAGCAACCACTAAATACAAACCTCTTACCTACTATGCCAAATTGTATACAATTTATTAAGCTCACTATGTTAGCTATTTTAATATTACGTGTGGTGTACAATAAAAGTATATTCACTTATTCATTCATTCATTCATACTACGATTTACGTATCAAATTCAGGAAATCGTAGAGGAGTTCACATCAAAATTAGCCCCATTTTGTCCGAGCGCCGCAAAATGCCTTTGAAATTGAAATGGCAGATTTACAAAAGTATAGACCATTCCTGCTGTAAAGGTGTGAAACCCTATCACAATATATTCAAGAGCTTTGTCATGTAAATGAAATGATAATGTTGCTTTGGATAGGCAAGTTTCGCAGACGAAACCGTGGAATAAATATAAAAATTCTTTTGTAAAATAACTATCGTTTTACTTTGATATTTTTGGTTATATGGTGCAGGGGTCTTATTAGGGGAAGACCTTTTGTTTTTTTATTTTAGAGCTTAGTTACTTAGTGATCGTGTTGCTCTATTAGTTAAATCAATCATCCTTATTAATGTTATAAATGCGAAAGTGTTTCTTTGTTGGTTTGTCCTTCAATCACGCTGCAACCGTGCTACGGATCTACGTCATTTTTGGGTATAGTTAACGACCTGGAGAGTGACACAAGCTACTTTTTAGCCTGGTAAAACAAAGAATTCCCGAGGAATTTTATAAAACTAAAACAAAGCGGACGTACGCAGAGTTGCAGACATCAGCTAGTAGTCTGTAATTTACTATCATCAAGAGACTTGCCCCTACAACGACCCCTAGTCTCCGGCAGCCCCACTATTCTCGTCTACGGTAGCAGGCAAAAAGAATGGGGGAAGTGACTGGATGAGAAGAGCTGAGGACCGGGTGTGGTGGCGTTGTCTGGGAAAGGCCTATGTTCAGCAGTGGACGTTCGCAGGCTGAAATGATGAAGAGACTTGGCCGTTATTGGGTAAAAAACATACCTGTCCGGTGGTTCCACAGACTTGTTATCCTTCGTCATGGGTCTAGAATCGAACAGCAGCCACTTGATGATGTGAGCTTGGAGCGCTGAGAGCAGGGAGCGCGTGCCGTTCCGTTGAGCTGCCAGACCGTATCCCAAGGGCTGATCGGATTGTCTCATCACAAGCGGAGTGTGAATCCATTCCCCTCGGGGAGGACACGAAGCCGTTCCGAAGGCGGTTGCACGGAGTTTCTATGACGGTAAGAAAATGAATGTAAAGTCCCTCTTTATATGGTCCGGTAACAGCGACGCTATTATCAGATTTAATGAAGAATTTAAATCAATAAACATTATTTGCGCGATTTCCAGCCATTTCAAAAATTCATTAGTTCGACATTTAGTCACCGGGCCAGACAATTTTTAACTGACTTTAAAAAGGAGGAGGTTCTCAATTCGTCGGAATCTTTTTTTTAAATTATTTATGTATGTTCCCCGATTACTCGAAGACGCCTGCTCCCAAAAATTCTTTTTTGTTTGAAAGGGTATACTTTCCAGTGCTTCCCTGTTACAATTTTATTTATTTGGATAGAAGATTAATTGAATCTTGAAGTTTTTCGCTTACGATCGCAAGTTCTTCCGTTATCGGTGTTCCTCCGACTACAGCGGGTCTCGCTCCCGGCTGTCTATTTCTTGCATACAGCACTCGTTCTGCGAATAATGAGATCTTTGTGGGTAATTCTTTTTTTGTTGTTGTTACAGCTATAATTGTAGTTCTAAATCTCATACTATCCTTTTCATAATGCTCCCTGCTGAAAAGGATAGCATGAAATTTACAATTATTGTCACAGGTTAGTTAAGAGATTGTGTTCAACAGAATTAGCCGCATTGTATTTTGAAAGTTAAGGTTATGATGCTCTGAATAGTATGGTAGTGAAATCTTCAACCAAGCTCATTGATTTGTTTTTTTGCACGTTATTAAAAATCTAGTAGCTACTAAAACTATGTACAAATGCAAGGCTTGAACAATGTCCATGTTTCTTATAGTTCAGTTGACAAACCAATTAATATATTTATCAAAATATAAAAGTCCTTTGAATTAGTATATTCCTACCTACTAACTACTGCCTAAACTTACTGCTTTTAGCAAAAATGTCGCTACAGAAGGCAGCGAAATTTTCGTGTGATATCATTAAATATTTAGTAATTCCTATTAAGTATTTTAAATTTAGAAAAAGAAAACATCGAATCGAAACAACGAAAAAACCGAACAAAAAAAATTCGAACCGTATATTTCTTCTTGCGATGTTCCCAGTACGTGTTTCCTAATCATTCCTTTTAATTTGTCTACCATAAAATTAAGAACGGAAAGAAGTACAGAATCAGAAAGAGTTAGATTTTTTTTTTTTAGTTGAAGTTTCTTAAATTTTTAACAAAGCACATCGCCCATATCAAGCCCAATCGCCTTGTGGCCCCCCACTCTTCTTTTACTTGATGTCTTACGAAACAGCCGCGCATTACCTAGTAGCGATGTAGAAGCGATGCCAAAAAATACTATACAATTGTATCGCTACAGAATCGCTTCTGTCGCGCGTTGCAACTGCTAAAAGAAGCGAAGCAGATGAGCGTTAAGTGAAAGAAAAAAAAAAAAACGCGTGAAAAAACGCGTGACTGAATCGTTGCAAAAAGTTAATGTTGGCGATCTCCCAGTAAATATTTAATGGGCTAAGATAATATATTATGTAGATTTTAAATCGGTTTTTTGGAGAAAAAAATAGAGTGAAGGGTCAAATAAAACGATAGGTAAGTAGGTACGTCTCACCCACAGTATTTAAAAGCCTAACTGTTAAACCCCCACCCGTTGCATTACCATCGAAACTATTCATAACACAAGCTCTCCGTTTTTTTGGAGGGGAGAGCGGAATATAGTTCAAGTTCAGCTTAAATAATCTCTTTTTTAAATTACAAAATTTGTAAAGTATGATATCATTTGATCTAAAGTTTGATATATGTAGTTTTATAATTAAAGCAAAACTTAATTTAACATTTAAGACTTTGAAGATGATATTTAAAGAAATCAAAAAATTAAATGAATCCACTTAAAGACGCGTATGCAACGATATGTGAATGCACCAAGTTTCCGCACTCCACTGATAACTCGCATTTCCGAAGGCGATATTGAAACAAACTGTACGGAATTGATTCAAAGTGAATATAAACCAAAGCTGCAGTAGGTGTGTGTGCGAGTGTGAAATGTGAGGCTTCTAGTAATTGCATTCTTGTCACGATAGAAAATTGAGGTGTAAAGTGCTCGTTCCTCACTAGAGTAGAATTATTCGAGTATAGGTAATAGTACTATATAGTAGTATAGTAATAGTGTATAGGTAAGTGAATAAAGTGCAGTCGTTTAACTGCCAAGGGTGAACCCTTTGAACCGATTTTTTTTTAATATTATTAGCCAAGTCGAACTTGACTTATATTCTCCTCTCCCCTCCAAATAAGCGAAAAGCTTTGTGCTAGGAGTTGGTGCGACAATAATGCAATGGGTCAGGCTCGAACCTGCGACCTTTCAGTTTTCAGTCCGCACCTTTAACCGTTGGGCCATTGAGGTTTTATTTATTTTAAAAAGGATTTTAGCCATGCTATGCTATATTCTCCTCTCCCCTCTGAATGAGGATAAAGTTTGCATTAGGGGTGCGTACGCAAATAGTGCAACGGGTGGGGATTGAGCTGTCAACCTTTAATGTCATCAGTTACGAGTATCATCAGCCATCATCAGTTTACCATTGGAATACTGAGGCTATAAAATCTGATTACTAAGGCTAGCAAACTATAATAATGGGTAACAACCTCTCGTAACATTAGTAAAGTTAGTTAAGTGAATTAAGTTTCTCGGCCTCTCTTGTGCAGTGGTGAGCTGCTTTGGTCTTATAACAGGGAGGTTCTGGGTTCGATTTCTAGCAAGGGCAATTCAAGAATTCATAATAATTATATAAATTATTGTCTCTGATGTGGTCTGGTTGGAGGCTTCAGCTGTCTACCGACAAAGACGTGCCGCATAGTGATTTAACGTTCCGGTACGGGCGTAGAGAGAGAAGACATAGAGTCAGTGACGATTTCTTTCTCACTCACACTAAAAAGAGAGCAGAGATAAAGTTATTAATGTGATAAACAGAGACGCAGCTACCCAATTTTTTGTCCCTCATCGTGTAACCAGTTTTTTTCAAGGTCGACACACTTTTGTGCCCAACAAACTGACAGTTAATAAGAAAATTTAGTATCTATGTGTGTTGCCAGCTTTAGGTACCTATACAATGTCCCGATTTTCCCTATCCTACTTATATTATAAATGTGAAAGTTTGAATGTATGTAGGGCCATCCATACATACATCCAAATTTCAGCCATATCGGTTTAGTGTGGCGTGATTGAGTAACAAACATATGGATGTTTGTTACTCAATACGCCACACTAAACCGATATGGCTGAAATTTGGCACGGAGATAGGTTTTTTTTAGTAATGTCCTCTGACATACCGTAACGGCGGGTTACTTTGGCTACTTTTTCAATTTTTTTTTTAATTTTTGTTGAAACAAAATAAAGTCGTGATGGAAGAAATGAATATTATGAGAAAAGAAAAGAAAGATGATGGATACTAGAATATAATATATGTCGGCGATGATTAAAGTGTATTCAGTTAGATAGTGTCGGTTACTGTTCTGAATCATCCTGAAGTTTCGTTCGAATGTCCAACAACCAGTCGAGAACTGTTGGCGATCTTAAGAATTATTTTATTTACAAAGTTCTTAATTTTTAAAGCCATTTTTAAATAGCTAGAGGCAGACTTTTAATGTTTTTTTTAAATAATTATTAACTTAAACTATGAAGAGTTGCAGTTTTATACGACTGCCTGAAAAAAGGAATATACTGTTAATTTCATTAATGATGATTTTGATGACTAAATATACAATTTTTGTTGCTTTTAATTCAATAGCATTACTCGATCGAAGGAAAATTTTAACTGTTCATTACAAATTATTTTGTGTAACATTCTTACTAGTAACGAAAAAAAATTTTCCTTTGTGTTACATACATCTTTTTTCAAAGTGACTCACATATGCTAAATTTCTATTCGGCATTTCAATATTTTTTTTAAGGAGCAAATAATTATCTAGTGAATTGGTCCTATGAAAGTACATTAAAAAACTTTAGTATAAAAAAAAATATTTTTAAAAAACCGACTTACGTGTACAAACTAAAATTATTTTATACTTTTAAGTGGTGGTTGAAGTTAATATTGTGTGCAATAAAGAATAATAAATTCTTTATTGCACACAATATTAAGATATATGTAAAAAATAGAAGCTTACCCTAATAGGTATGTCTCTCCCAGACAACCTTATATGTGTAGGTATGTTATTTAAAAAATAAAACAGTTCAGCATCTGTTTTGTCGTTTTATTTAAAAATCCTGGGAAGAATTTTCCATCTAATTTGGGGTACTAGGGGAGTGCAGTTATTGTGGCAACATTAAACTCGAACTTGTCATGTGACGTCATCGTTACGTCATGTTATCTCTATTTCAGTCGCGGTTACACAGTACCTTGGTCTATTGCCTTCTCTGTCTACGGGTACGGGGCTATAATACCTATATTACCAGTTATAGGCCATTGTGTAAGAAAACTGTATTCATAAGCTGTCAACTGTTATCCGCAAGTAAACTTAGAAAACTTATTTTACGTTGGTGAAATCGGTCCAAGCTGTCAAATAAATACGATTTTTTTACACAATCAAAATATGACGACATCGGTATGCGATTGTGTGAGATTGTGTAAGAGAAAAGAAATGGGACCATTTACCCGTAATCCAAGTGGGTCGACCCATTAATGGGTCCATGGCTAAATAAAATTACCCGCAGACCCATGATGGTTAATTTATCATAATTAATTATTAATTCATATAATAACTATTCGTTATAGGCTAGATTTATACCTACTATTCTTAAAAACGTAGAATAAAAAACACCTATAAATTAATGTACATAGGTAATCTCATTACTATAATATTACAAGTTTTGGTATTTTTACGAAAACACCCGGGTCTTATAAAGTATTACTCGTATAATAACAATTTTGTAGCTTGTTATTAAGTTCAAACTTAAATAACAGGAAAGAAAAATTTGCGTAAAAATAGAGCTATAAAAACTTAATAAAAGCAACACAACCAACCTTCAACGTGCAAAACAGCCCGTTCTGCAACACCCCGGAACATTATGCAGGATAAAAAAAAATACCAACAAAATTTACGTTGTAAAACACCTATTCTTATTCCACACTGCAGTTAATCTACCAGCCTGAAAACGATTTCGTTCAAATTTTGTAGGTATCACTCGCACGGTGGTCACAAATTGTGATTAAAATAAAAAACAAACTTAATCTTACAGCCGTTTTACCTAAAAATGACTCGAAAGCCTTTGATAATAAGGCTATAATAGTTTTCCAGGGGTTGGTGTTCGAGCACGTCACACCAGAGTCGGTAGTTGATATCAAATGGATGCATTTACGGCGCTTGCAATCCGTCGATGTAACACGTAGGAAAGCTTTTAACATTGAGCAATCAATTTCAAGGTTATGTTAGGGGTAGGCAAGTATGTAGGAGATTGTTTTACTTGTAGGTGCATATTTTTAACCGACTTCAAAAAAAAAGAGGAGGTTCTCAATTCGACGCGTATGTTTTTTTTTTTTATTTTTTGGCTATGTTACTCCATAACTCCGTCAAATCTGAACCGATTTTAATATTTTTTTTTTAATTTGAAAGGACGTATCGTCAGGTTGGTCCCATTTAAGTTTGGTGAAGATCTGATGAATATCTTCGGAGATGGAGGACAAAACTCCTCAATGAATAAAAGCAAATCGCTCGTAATCAGAGTGTGTATAGGATTTTAACCATGCATACTTCATAGCATACATACATATGCTCTATTAGGCATTTCAATATTGTTTTTAACCGACTTTTTGTCGATGTTACTCCATAACTCCATCAAATCTGAACCGATTTCAATAACTTTTTTTTATTTGAAAGGACGAATCGTCAGGTTAGTCCCATTTAAGTTTGGTGAAAATCTGATGAATATCTTCGGAGATGGAGGACGGAACTCCTCAATGAATAAGAGCAAATCGCTCGTAATCAGAGTGTGTGTAGGATTTTAACCATGCAAACTTCATGGCATACATACATATACTAAATTTCTATTCGGAATAATATGTATTTCAATATTTTTTTAAGGAGCAAAACAAATGGTCTAGTGAATTAATCCTATGAAGCTACACTAAAAAGCTTGAAATAATAATATAAAAAAATATTTTTAAAAAAACCGACTTCAAACGCCACTTAAAAGTATAAAATAATTTTAGTTTGTACACGTATGTTGAAGTCGGGCCAGCGTCGCGCAATGGTATCATCGTTAGCCCATCCGACTTCAACATACGTGTACAAACTAAAATTATTAAATCGTACATAATAATATTAGGCAGGTATACTTGTAGAATTCGCCCCTGAAAAGATGAAACCGATGCGCGACGCTGGCCCGACTTCAACATACGTGTACAAACTAAAATTATTTTATACTTTTAAGTGGCGTTTGAAGTCGGTTTTTTTAAAAATATTTTTTTATATTATTATATTTCGTACGTAATCATTCGCATTATGTACGAAAGTTCTGTTATTGTTAATTTGGCTGTGGTGTTCTCTAAAATTGGGGGAATTTAAGGCGTTCTTGCTGTATCAGTGCATTTTAATCAATGGCGGGAGAGCACCAGCCAATCAGAGGTCATTACAATATCACAGCTAGCTATGCTTTACCTTTTATCGCTTGGGTAACTAGTCGCTGCTGTCGATCTTAGCGTTTTGTCTTTCCAAGTGATTTTTTTCAGAAATTTTTTGCCCCTCATTTACTTTTGTGCGTGCCTTCTCAATTGAAATTTTTTATTTGTTAACTTCGGCTGTGACTTTTATATATTTTATTAGCTTTGAAGTCTATTAGAATTTTAGGAGTTAATATTGTTGACAGATGGTCATACAGACAGATACAGGGAAAAGTGCTCTGAAGTAGACTCGATAACCTCACTGTGTATAGTCAGTGCAAAGAGATGTGGTCCTATAATTGGGAGGTACGGGGTTCAATCCACGGCAAGGTCAATACAGAAAGAAAAATCTTGTCCTGATCTAGTTCGCTTTTGCTGTGGCTAGTTACACAAAAAAGTACCCCAGGCATGCCGCGTAAAAACTGATTAAGGTTATGGGTATAAAAAAAAACTGTAGCACCTCTTCCAAGTTAGCCCGCTTTCCTTAGACTGCGTCGTCACTTACCGTCAGCTGAGATAGCAGTCAAGGAGATAAGCTAAAATAAAATAAACTCTGTAAAGCATATTAGCGCAACTTACATGTCATATTTACTTGAAAATTACATTCATTAAACTGAAAGAACATATCGTAACTTTAAGACCTTTATTGTAGTACAGTTTATGCAAGGTGGAAATTTTTTGGGTGGAATGGTCTAAGCAAAGAATAAATGAAATGAAATGAAATTCAAAGCTCCGACAGCAATTACTCCGTGAATAAAATATCAAGATTACGCTAAGAAGAAAAATAAAATGACAAAAGTTCAAAGAATAAAACGCAATAACTAGATTCCAATTTAATTGGAAAAAAATCTAATATCGTCTTCCATATTGAGCTTCAAGCGTTGCCACCTAACATACCTTATAGGAAATTAATCTTTTATTTTTAGAAGCGATCGTGCCGAGCTTCGTGCGCTAAAGCAATATATACCGCGGCCATATTTCAAAATGGCGCCGCGCCGGTTGATTTTAAAAAGACCGTTATGTTAGTACATACACAATTTATTTATCGAAAGTTCTATTTGATTTTCCATGAGGACCAATGCTTTTAGTACTAGTCTATTTGGATAGTGGACCAACAAACGTGATAGTTTTAAGTGAGTGCGCGTATTTTGCAGTTATTGTATTTTTTATTTGTTTGTTTAAAATATGCTTTTTAAAATAAATGTTTTTCTATTTCAAATGTTGGCAGGTCTACATTACTCTCGTTCAGTTTACTTATCTAGAACCATTGGTTTATATTGTGAAAGATGATATCGCTGGCATAACTACGTCCACTTAGTGCGTAAAATAGAATAGAAGGAGGAGCGGATTTTTATTATCGATAGTACTCTTGCAGCGGTAAAATTTTCAAATTATTATAGGTAATCTCATAGAAAATTAGAAATTCTACGCGAACGAATTCACGGGCAGCCGCTAGTTAAGTATGGTGCAAGCGTCAACCATTTCACTTTAGCACTGTTATTTTACTGGCACCGGCGACTAGAATAATGTGAACTGGCGAGAAGTGAATTTTAGTGCGTATAAAAAATAATTTTTTTTATCGCTCGCTGTTATTTTATTGGATTGGTTTACTCAAAGGTACACTATATAAAATATTATTAATATTTCATTTACTTTTTGTGAAAGCACGCATACATACGTGCCGATAAAAAAATTGATTTCATGGAAGAATTTAGTGTTTTTGTTTTTTGAGTTAACCAAGGCCAGATTCGGTGAATCTGACTCAGGACTCTGCCTTTCCGGATTGTTTGGTATGGAGATAAATCAAAGGATGACTTTTTACTGTTTTTAATTTTCATACAATGACAATGACATATTTACGTACATTTACCGTTAACTTGACAGTTAGGATCTGTGCTCTGGAATTTTTAACAGACATGATAGTGCTCAAAATTCTTTTAGTAATTAATTAATTAATTATTATTAAAGTAAACCAGAATTTAAAACAATGTCAAAACCTTAAACTACGCATTATCATGATCATTGAAGATTGTGGTGACAGCCGATTAATCGGCTTCGGCCAAAAATCGACCTTCGATCGGACACTAGTGTACCGACGAAGCGGAAGTGGCCATGGGCGGAACACATAGTTCGAAGAAGCGATATTCATTTTAGACATAAGGTGCTGAAGTGGTGACCATATAACGGAAAGCGTAGTGTTGGCAGACCCCCATCATCAGTAGATATCAGTTGCAAGGAGCCGCTGGATATAAGTGGCGCAAGACGGAGACATGTGAAAGTATGTACAAGAGATCTATGTCCAGCATTGGATGTCTAACGGTTGATAAGGAAGATGAAGAGTGTTAATTAGGTACTTACCTTTTGGTTTCCATTCTATATGATCTTCATCCATAATATTAATTTCGTGATAAACACTTTTTCAATACAATTTTCATATTTTATAATATTAAACTTTTATTCGTACACTGTAAGTTTTTGTTTGGTTTCTTGTAGACAGGTGTTATTAGACTACCGTGTGAACGCCAATTACCGACTAAAGTCTAAGACTAGACTTCAACGATTTTTTACCGCCCAATACAAGTGATAAGCGAAACTTTGAAGTTCAAAATTTATACTTCCTACTTCATTATGAATCGTTTCTCACAATCAAGAACTATATTATCATGCAATTTAGAATGTATCAGCAACCCAACTAATTTAAATTATGATTCCCTATAGGCAGAGTTTTCTAGAAATAGCCTTACCCCGAACGCCTTTTCTATCAAATCAATTTTTTTTGTTATTTTTATTGGATGTCAAGATAGTCCTTGACTGCGATCTCACCTGATGATGGAGTCTAAGATGGTAGCGGGCTAATTTGGAACGCTAAATCGCTTGGTGGCACGTCTTTGGCGGTAGGGTGGTAACTAGCCACGGCCAAAGCCTCCCACCAGACAATTTATTTGATTTGATTTGATAACTCTATCGAAACATATAACAATAGCTCCCCATAAGCAGGCACTATAACTATCCATATTCAGAATGCATTCACTATAAACCAATGCTCAATAACTAGTGCCCCGAACTGAGACCTCGCGATATCCCATAATTCCCAAAAGTTTTAATTATATATTGTAATAATTAACTTTTAACATTAGACGCAATAAAAAAAAATAGTTGGCACAAAACTGTTTTACCGATACAGCGCCATCTATTAGCATTATTGTGAAGCTATTAGCATTAAAAATTAAATAATTTCGTTTCTTTATAACATTTATCTAATTTTAGTATTTGTTGTTCAAGTACAGGATATAACTGAATTTTCAACCAAGTTTCACGTTCTAATATTCAGTAATTCTTGACATATGGCTCAAATTAAAATCTCCACTTTGAAAGCCCCCCATTTCGTCAATTTTAAGGGAAAAATTAAAAAAAAAAATTTTTGTACTCTGTTCAAAGTCGTCTTTAAAACGATATATCGCAAGTCTATGTAACGCAACAAACAAAATTTTACTTCAAACACGCTTCTATGAGAGCCCCCCTGAAATAAAGCTTTTTATATTTTTTTATACAATGTTCGGCTGAAGGCCATCAGTTTACATATTATATTTAAATTTGAAGTAATTACGTTCAGTAATTCAGAAGTTATAGGGCTCTGACAGACATTTGGACGTACACACTTCTCTGTCCAGTACAGACAAGCGCCCTAGTTGACTCAGAGAACTCGCTTCGCTCATTCAATAATTACTCATTATCGTCATCATAACCTCTAACTACGTTCACTACTAGACAAACGTCTTCTGAAAGGATTGCCATAGATTGTGCCGCCTATATCAAGCGACTGCCAGCGACTTGCTTAAGACCGTCCGAGGTTGCCATTTCAGCTCCTTGGGACCTCAGTATACATTAAATCTTTTAGCCATGTGCCCTCCTATTGCATATCAGTTTTGCGACTTGACAAACTATGTAGTATGTATGTAGTATGTATGTATGTATGAGTATGAGTTTTCTATAGATCCCCTTACGTCTGATTTGATCACATATGAATAATTTGTGCATAGCTCTCTCCATAGCCCATTGGTTCCCCATAGCCAGACAAAAAACCACGATACATGTTTTAGACTGCCCGTATCAAAAATGCATTCTCTTTCATGCTTCCATCAAAGGCGTGAAATCGCCGGCATCCCGAATGCGTTTTCTATTATCTATTAATATATGTAATATGAAAGATTCAATGAAAACATTCACCTATTGTATAGAATCCACATGTCGATAAAGAACAGAATGGCGTGTTGCAATTCTTTACGAGTGTTCGACTCTAGCGGTTATTGTTCTCACAGTTTATGGAGGTCTGAATCCAATGGCTCGGCCATAAAAATGACACAATGTCTTTTAGCACTTAAAACTAAGTTTATTTGATAAGTTTATATTAAAGGTGGTTGAAACAACTTGGTAATAAAACTGTGGGACTATAAAGGTTCTGAAACATAGTTTTACAAGTTGTAAACAGGTAGAATCGTAGTTTTTGCGGAAGGTTTTTATTGATGGTTACATCACAGGTAGGTTTGTGAGTTAAGATTTTTTTTAAACATGTTGACCACTATCACACCTGATGGAAAGTGATGACATCATCACTTTCCATCAGGTGTGATAGTAGGACGCGTTACACCTAAGACCACATGGTCTTAGGTGTAACGCGTTTGCCTAAAAGATTCCCACACACAAAAAAAAAAAATTGTTTGGAGCTATTTCTACAAAGTGAAGAAATTTTTTTATACTACTTAAGTCGGAAACTAGAAACAATAATTTACCAGTAGGTAAAAAGAAATGCTCAAAAGAGCTGTTTTCAAAGAGCTTTTTTTGAAAGTGTACTCACGAAGAGATCGTCTGTAGTTTGCACCACAAACGATAATATGCTTCCATCAAACTAATCTACTTGATCACTTTGATAAGCAGCGTGTAATTGCGGCTTATGGTACTTTGTGTTATCCAACACAACACCACACCGGTCATGTATTTTGCATTGTGTACTGTTTTCTATCGACCTTGTATCGTAGCGCAGCATTTGTGAACCCCTTTTTAAGTACACGGCAGATTGAGAGCATAAGACTGCAGCGATAAAACCGTGTTGAGTGGAAATCCTTGATCTTTCGTCTAGCAGTGGTGTTTATCGATTGAAACAAATGAACAAAGAAACTTTCTTTTAACAATTAAACTCTTCCCAGAGTCAAATTCGGCCACGGTGTTAACTCAACGGAGTTTGATTGTACCTACTAATATGTGAGTGATTAAATTATTGTAAATATTACAATTTAATAATCAGAACAATGTCTTTATGTGGTTCCACAACCACAAAAAAACTCTTTTTGCAATGAAACGCCAAAAGATATTCCTTTATTAATACAAAGCCTATAAAATATCTCTAAATTAGTGCACTAAAATTTTGTAACACAAATATCCGTTCACATTATATTAGAATTAAAATGACCTAACTGAAAATTCCCGTAACTTCTGTTTAATTACATTTAAATTTAATACACTATTAGGAACCCATACATAAAAGACCAATACATAAATCTGCAAAAAATCATTTTTTTCCAATAAAACACGGCAGAAATACCTTTAACTCAACACTATATACTCTTTTGAAGTTTTTTTGCTTATTTTCCACAAATTGCAATTTTTGAGTTAGGTCACTTTCATTCTAAAGGTGCGATATACTTACGTATTTGTGAACAGCACTGTTAACATACAGACGGTACATGATTATAATAACATGTACCTACTACGAGTAAGAGTGGAACCTGCTACGGCGCTCGTATACCCGTAAACGATCGAACTTAAATCTTCTAAACTTACCATCAGACATATCCCCAAGATGCGGTGACAACAGCAGTAGCCTCTTATCAATTTCACCGCCTTTTTGGTTCTGTTGCTTGTTTTCTGTTCTCAAAGCTTCATAGTTCATACTGTTCTTGGATATAGGTATTTGGTTGTATACGAGAAATCTCGTTAACTGATCCATTTCAAATTTAGTACTTACTACTTGTGCCAAATGTTATTTACAAAATATGTAGGTACTCTACGGATAGATGGATCGAAATTGTAACTAATTAATGATGAAACAATGGCAGGAATGATAAAAGTACAACAAGGTAAGAATAAAATTGATGGTAAAATTAAGTGAATCAAGTATCTACCTAAAGTTTGAAGAAGATAATATTATAAAAAACAAAATATCTTTAAGGCGAATATAATAATTAGTTTGAAATAACTGTTCCTTCTACTACTGATAAAAAGAGAAATCAACAAACTTTGAAAATGATGCCAAATAAACTAATTAATAAAGTTTCGAAGTAGATAGAGAAGAAAAAATGGTCATTAAATTAACTCAAACAGACATTATTATTGACGAATGAAGCGAACAAAATAATTTAGAATCAACATAAAAGTAAGATAAAAAGTAAATTTGTTCAGGCGATGTAGGCAGGTGTTTTGATAGATTTTCATAAATATGCTTGTTACGTAAAGGCGAAATACTTTGTGCCGCTCGATTTCGCAAATTTAAACAAAGGCCATAAAGATAAAACGATGTGCAGGTGCGAACGCCGCAAATGGCGGAATAATTCTGTGAACACCAAACACAATGTGGCGCAGAATACTTATGCAAATCACAATTTGCGTTATTCGTATGGGGCACCGAGATTTCCAATAGTAATTAGAGGGGGCAGGCAAAAATTATATTATTACCGCGACTTCGTCGGCGTGGAAAAAGTATAAAGTGACCTGCTACTATCCGCGAGAAGTAATGTCCTCTATCTCTACTAATATTTAGTAGATCTTCACCAAAATTAGACAAAATATTTTTTATAGTATACAATTTATAATAAAAGAAGAATTATCAAATTCATTTGATGATTTGATGAAGTTATGGAGCAAAATCAACAAAAACTTTCATCCCCTATCCCGGATAAACCTTATTGTTCATCAGGATAAAAAGTATCCTATATATTGACCCGGACTATTAACTATCACTATACCAAATTTCCTTCAAATCCATTTAGTAGTTTTCGCGTGATGCGCGCACAGATAGACAGACAAAAAATTCAAAAAAAAATTGTTTTGGGCTCAGTATCCATAATAAAGTATCCTCTGATTAAAATTTTTTAATTTACAGAATTCGTCCAGTTATAATAATAAGTATAGATATAGATAAACTCATGATGTGGGGCCTAGAGTTAGTTTTTATATTTAAACAAAAATTGGTGGTTGAAACTATAACCTTCGATACTTCAAAAATTAAAGGATCCTTTGGGGCAGTATCAAATTACGATGTTGTTTTTATTTATGAAACAGGCCCAATCCGTAGGTCATGTTAGTTAAACTCGAACTGAAATTCATAAAGCCAAGATTGCAACTCTTCTCTGTTTATACTTAAATAGAGTTAAATCGAAATAAATTTATATCAAGACGTAATATTTGAGTTTCATTTTAAATGTCTCAAGGTCGAGCCAAGTGAGAATACGATCTATATTGTGCTCTGCTCAGTCATGTCTCAGCCTCAGCTTTCACACACTTAAGTTTGGACGATTTCATTATCCATGACCAGCCATCCATTGAAGGATTGAAGAGAAATGTTATTTACTATTTCATAGTAAACCTTCAATGGATAAATAATACTCGTATATGTCAGTGGCAATGTCATGGTTTCATTTTTTAATAGGCACTGAGTTACAGAATCAGGGGGCAGACCAACAAAGACAGATTACTGCAGACTCTTTTCCAGTCTCGTTATGACTTTTACCACTTTGTCCTATCTGTCGTTAATATTAAATCAAATATCACTGTATGGGACGGTTGCTTAATATTCAGTTTTGCACGTGAAAATGGCAGGACCGTCGACGTTACAAATTGATATTTTTTTCGCGTTCACTGCGATGCGATTTCAACGAAGGATTTTAGCTAGCTCCATATTTCTGAAATCCCGAGGAAATTATTTTCGTAACAAACTCAAAAAATACTCCATTTTATGTTAGTAAAATGGTCTTATGAATCAATTTTTTATAAAAATACGTTGATACCCGCAACTTCATCTGCGGATTTTTCGGGAAAAATGTAGCCTATATCCTCCTATAGACTGTAGCCTCTTTAGGTCGTCAACTATACTAATTATTCTAAACAATATTACTAATTTTGATTTTTTTTCGGGGTTCGAAAAATCGAACTTAACGTGAGCGAAGCCGCGGGCCAAAACTAGTACTTACATAAAATAAAATATTACTTTCCTTTTGCGATTAGAAATTCATTTATTTCACGTCTTAAAGCAAACGAACTCCTTTTCTAAATTACCTATACCTACAAATGTAACCACATTAGGGAAAATCATTTATTTTCCACTAAATCCATACAAGGAGAGAAATAATAAAATGTACCTAATATTGATGTAGTTATTTATTTTCTCGTGATAATACACGGATATCCCATAATCGCGTCCATTTAGGCCCTTCGTGGCCTTTTCCCGTTGATATACAAAATTGAAACAACGTGGCCTGTTTTTTTACATTACGATAGGGTATCTTTACCCTATCTTTTTTTGCGTTACCATTGTACTAAAAACCAAGTTTCACCATCGACATAAAAAACCCTAGACAATTAGGTAATTCCTGTTTTGTTTAAAATAAATTATGTGTTTAATTATTGCAATAAATTTATTTATTTATTTATTTATTTATTTATTTTATGGAAACATACAGTGTTAATTGTCTTAAATCTAAAAACATATTTATAATTCTTAACCTAAATAGTTTCCAAAGACTAATATAACACTTATAGATTACATTAATCTGACAACGCAACAATCAGGTGCAGCAGAAAGGGAGAACAAAAGTTATAAATTAATTTTTTAAACAGAAACTTGCCGAAAACCGACCAACGTGTAGCTAGTCGGTTTTCGACAAGGTATCCTTAATAGCTAATTTAAATTTGGAGAGAGAGAGATGAAAGATGTCATTTTCCGAAAATAGCACGTTAAATTGGTTGCAACTTCTTCTAATAAATGTATTAGTAGCATACTTTGTCTTGCATGGTGCAATATAAAATAGTTTTGGATGCCGACAGGTAGACCGTGGGCACTTTAAAGAAATTTTAGAAAGTAGATAAGGGGAGTCAACACCATTATTCAGGAGCTTAAATAAAAGAATTTGATCTCTTTGAACCCGTCTGCTAGTGGCTGAAATAGGCATACGGGGACAGTCATTATTAGTATTATTTGATATATAATAAGATAAACGTTTTACGAATCGATTGTGGACTCTTTCAATTTTTTCTTTATGTACCTTATACTGAGGGCTCCAAACAGTGGAAGCGTATTCCAGAGTAGATCTTACAAACGAGTTATAAAGAAGAATAAGTGTTGACGGTAGTTTAAATTCTTTAGAAATCCTTAAGACAAACCCCAACATCCTATAAGCCTTACTAGCTATATGGTTAATGTGTTCATCATAAAGTAACTTTTTATCTAAAATTACGCCAAGGTCCTTCACAGAGGACACCCTGTTCAAGATTTCATCTTTTAGTTTATAATCATAGTTTATAGGTTTGCATTTTCTAGTGAATGTTATAACACTACACTTTTTTATATTTAAAAACAGTGAGTTTTGGGAGCAATAATGACATAGTGAATCTAGGTCCTTTTGTAAGTCAATGCAATCATTTACGCTTCTTATGATTTTATAAATCTTATTGTCATCTGCATAAAGCAAGAAATTTGAGTGTTTGAAAACAGATATAATGTTATTATAATACTATTAAATAATTTATAAGTTTTATTAGCATGCCATGCCACTTGCGTCCAAATCAATCAATAAATAATCAAAAGAAAAACGGATGATGGTTAGTTGTGTATATTGGCCAAACAAAAAAATATTGTATTGTATAGTATTACGTATTATGTAGTAGACATGATTAAAGTGTGAAAATGGGTGTATTTTTCACAAGTCAACATTTTGACAGTCACGTTTTGGTCATAAGTCATGACATGGCGATCTTGTGACAAGTATTCTAGCAACTAATTGAGTCGATATCCCTATATACATAATTATTATGTAAGAACCTGTACTCTGCGTTATAATTTATTGTGTATCTTTGATTTTTATATCACTGCTTTTTCTACAAGGAAAAATACAATCGAGTGACGTCCAATTTCAGCCGCCATTTCTTATCTGGTGGCCTTTTTTCGACGATCTCTTTTTACGTAAAATTAGTGCTATTTGTCATACTGTCCTTTGTATAGTATACAATCATTTACTAAGGCCTTCTTTAGTATGACGCGATTTCACCTGAAGAACAACTATACCAGTAGTAAACCAAAAAAAATACGAAAAAAGTTTTTGCGCGGGATTTAGTGATTTAACCCTGGTCATAAGTCATTGAATCCCGCTTCAGATAGCTTGATAACATAATGTTAATGGATATTATAGGTAACTGACTAAACAGCGGTAACATAGTGTAATTTGTGTAGGAACTGTGTAGGAAGCAATATGTGTAGATAAGGCCTAACGGACACTGATTAACTACCGCATGTTCCGGCATGTTTAGCATAAGCCTACGTAATAGATACCAAAATGCATCAAGCAACTTGCCATGTGACCAGAATACTTATATGAACATAATACTATAGTCCTCCCGACCGAAGTCGGCCACGGCGGCCAATATCCATGGAGTTTAGCAATCTTTGCTGGAGATATTATAGTACACAGGTGTGTTCGCATAACACTCTCTATTCTCTCACTCTCATAGTTGAATGCTCAGGTGCAAGAGCAAAGGCTTTACGTGCTCTCCGAGGCAAATTCAAATTCAAATTCAAAATTAATTTATTTCATGTAGGCCAACTTGTAGCTCTTATGACACGTCATAAATTTACCACCGGTTCGGAATGCAGATTCTGCTGAGAAGAGCCGGTAAGAAACTAAGCAGTTGCTCTTTTCAAAAAAAATTTTTTTTTAACAAAGCTATGCTATGTATACAGTGCTTCCACAATAAAGCTTCAAAAATGCAAAAATGCTTACGTAGGTACACTAATCCAAGGCACGAGGGTCACACACTGTCTATCTTCCTACCTAGTACCTATTGAGAATTTTTTGACAGATACACCTAATACGCTATTTGTCTCGACCCGGAAATCGGACCCGGGACCTCGTCATTTGCAGTCGAACTTGCTAACCACTAGACAATCAAGTCAGCAGCATAAATTAGTATTAAAACAAGCTTATGCCCCCTTTTTTGTCCGCGTGGAGTTGGGTTTTCAAATATCCTATGGGAACCCTTTGTTTTCAGGATAAAAAGTAGCCTATATCTCTCTCAAAGTTCTCAACTATACACATGCATAAAATCACGTCGATTGATGCGTGATTGCAGGACAAACCAATGAAACAACAAACCAACAAACAAACTCACTTTCGCCTTTATAATATTAGTAGAGGAAAAGGTGGTAATGTGACCCCCGCAGGTATATTGGCCCCCTTTGATATTTATACCTTAGAGTCACGCTGCCGAGTATCTCTTTAGGGAAACGCAGAGCTCCTTTGACGGTATTGATTTAGTACTTACTAATTCCGGTAGATGACTTTACGTTCTTTTATTATTGGAACCAGAGGAAACCTGCAACTGCCAAACTTTTAAGACCGTTCCGATTATAATTAAATTTTTGCGGTAAAATTCAAGTTTTGGCGTTGGTGCTTCGTAAATTGTGCACGATAAAGGATTTCCTATAGGATTTCGAAGGTAAATAGACAAAAAATCTAATAAATTTACCAATTATGATGTGTTTATCTATACTTTGATATTTCTAATTTGGCCCCCTCATATTGTTTGTATTATGGTCCCGGGGGGCCATATAACATGTATGAGCGACAACTTTTTATATATTTTTTATTATAGAGGGGGAAGCGGTGCTAATCGGCATCAGAGACTCGCTACATTCAGCAGTTGTTCTGAAAGTGATGCAGTTGTGGAAAATGACTCAAAAGTTGCTGAAAATATCTGTCCAAATTTGGTACTTGAAAGCTCAGATACGAACTGCACTATTTAAGCGACAGACGGGGACAGGAGTGGATTCAGTGCCAGAGTTGCAATTTATGGGCTCACACAGCCTGTGCAGGTCCGGAAGGCGAATATTATATCTGCGATTTTTGCCGTTAGGTTTTCATGTCATTGAATATATTTAATATGGCCCCCAGGGTGCCATATAACCCTCACTGGATCTCAAGTTGTCAAATTAGAATACATTTAGAATATATTTGTTTTTGATTATTATATGGCTGTTTCATTTATTCTAAAGTCTAGCATGCATAGGCAAATAAATAAGGAACACTGTAATGTATTTATTCGATTTCTGAGTATGATATTTTGAACATGAAGCCCCAAATACAAAGTAGGGGGCCACATTACCACCTTCTCCTCTAAGGATAAATCTGCCTAATGAAATACCGGGCATTATCGATAAGTTAATTATACTACCCATCTTCTCTTTCTCCATTGTTAATAGTTATTTTGATGCATGGTAATTTCATATTATTAACATGAAAATGTAACCATAATAATCGTAAAAAGTATAAAATATAAATATACGGCTTCCCACGACCTAATTGCCTATTTACTTCGCGGTTTATTGAAAATTACGCATTTTGATCATTGATATAAGAATCATAGATACCGTTTCTTAGGCACATTATTCGACTTGTATGAGTATGAGTGTGCTAAATATTTCTGCCGATTTTTAAGTATATTTAGTAAGAAATTACAGTATTGGTTTAACATAGTCATTTATAGATATAGCAATAATTCGTTATTTAATTAGCAAATGTTTATCTACAATAATTCATCTTCAACATCAAAACAGTTAATCCAATTTAAAAAAATTTATAATATCCCAATTATATTGTTCTATATTCACCAAATTTTAGCGCGCAATTATAACATCAGTCTATGTGTATAAATAAAGTAGATAATAGAATAGAATAGAGCTCTATAACGAATCAAGGCATATAGCTCTGTGTAACTTAAACAACTTTACACCATCTAGACTGTACAGTAGTGATGATTAATAAATCTATTACTCTAGATAATAGCGTTGCATCTAGTCGATAACTAGAAAGATGGCATGGTATATGCACTATGCAGTCCCACTTCGAGGATACCTTTGTTCAATTGGTACCTTGGCGAGTTTCTTTTTCTTAAATTCAGGATATTATCAGCAATACAATAATTACCATAAATGACATAAACATATTTTAAATATCTAAGCCAAAAGTCCTATATTTTCGAGTAGCCAATAAGAAGGACAGACAATGGCCGACATACTATATAAAATTTTAGCCTATCAATTTGGTGTGAATAATTAACAGACTCCGGTTAAACATGAACGAATGAGAAGAAGTATATATCTAGAAATCTTACATCAATGAATTTACCATAAATTCAATTAGCGACAATATACGGCAGGAAACATTTTGTGTTATACACAATTCAATTAATTTGGTCCAATAAAATGTTTATTGGGATCATTTATTTCTATACAATGAAACTTAATGGAGTTTAGGATAATTTTATAATAAATATAATATAGATAGGATTATAAATTATTTGATTTGTTAGGTGATTAGGGTATTGGAAGCCAATTAATAACTATGAAAATGTGATTAGCCTTTAATACTGACCTATAATAATTTATAGGTATTTTGAAAGATAGCATAATCTAAACACATTTTGTATTGTTGTTTGCTGGTTGTTTGTCTTTCTATTCTGTACGTATGGTACTGTTCTATTACGCATTGATTTTATCTATATATATATAAAATTCAAAGTCCTGACTGACTGAGATATCAACGCACAGCCTAAACTACTGAAGTTAGAAACTTGAATTTTTTACAGTTGGTTCCTTTTATGACGTAGGCGCACACTAAGGAAGGATTTTTGAAAATTCAACCGCTAAGGTGGTAAAATAGGGGTTTGAAAAATCGAACTTAACGTGAGCAAAGCCGTGAGCAAAAGCTAGTTTCTATAATAAAAATTAAGGAAGACCTCGTTTGCGTATTGCTGTGGTAAAACTAAATCTACTCCTAAGTGGATTTCATATGTGGTTGTTTATATTCAAGGCGTTGATAGTCTACGTGACCAAAATTTTGTCTTGCCTGTAAAAACTTCCACAGTAAACCGAGTCACGTTACACTAAACTTTGTAACTACGTAACATAAACTCCATATTCGTTTGAATGGAAGTTTGGATGAAAATGCGTAAGAAAATTCTAAACTATAATAATTATAAACATGTTCTCATCTAACCATCAGTCAAACACCTAGCATTTGATTAATCTAGAATCCATAGAGGATTGGGACATCGTTAAAGCAGCTATTTAGTCTTTCCAACTTCAAGAATAACAACATCCCAACAACAACAAAATTCGATCAGTAAAAATTACTACGTGAATAAAAAATGCACTAAATTCCAATAATAGATAATAATATGAAAATCGTTAAGGAGTAAAATAGAAAAACTCTTAAATCTTTTAATCTAGGTAGGTAAGATTAGGAAAAAGAAGGATTTAGAAAAAGCATACTTCAGACTATCTTTGTTTTGAGTAGAATATTTTCAGAAGACTAGATTTCTTTCTCTAGTTTTTTTTCTTAAGAAAAATTTTGTTCTTTTTTGAAAAAAAAAAGAAAAAAGAAGGCTATTTTAAAATGTATTATATTTTCCTAAGCTGGACTTGACTAATGTTCTCCTCTCCCCTAAAAATAAGCGGAAAGCTTGTGTTATGAGTGGTCAGGACAGTAAATAGTGCATCGGGTGAGGATTGAACCTGCAACCTTTCAGTTTTCAGTCCGCAACTTTGACCGTTGGGCTATTGAGGCTTTTTACTGTTACATGACATAATATACATGACATAAGAATGTCATCTAAGACCATGACTGAATTTCTGCCGCCGTTCGGTCATGTGGATATGACGCTCCCCTCACATTCCAATATGTCCTTTGAGAATATGTCACATCGTAGCTGAATGCCATACGTGCCAAATCCTTAGACCTTCCAACGAAATCCAATTAATGTACAAGAATATAAGAACGAAAAAGTTTCACTTACCTCTATTTTTCTTAAGGTATTTATGTAATTTGCAATCTTTACTCTGTGCCACATTGAGTTTCAAGTTTTTCCAATTACTACTACTCATTTTTGTGCAAAATGCCTACATTACTAGTGTAACTAAAACTAAACTATTTCAGCCCTTACTAAGTGAATCAGTCTACTTTCGTCCGCAGTTTTGGTGTGAATAAACTGTCAGATCAAAGTTCGTGGTGTTTAGTTGCTAGTTTTACATGAGGTGCTAAAAACTCCTCTTTTCTTTTGTGTTATACTTCGCTTAGTTTATTTTGATACTTTTGCAAATTTATGTGCGTTTTACAAAACTAACAATGAAGGAAAAGAGCGTGAGGAAACTTGCATGCCGGAGAATTCTCCATAATATTATCAAATCCTCAATAGCCCAACGGTTAAAGGTGCGGACTGAAAATTGAATGCGTGCAGGTTCGAATCCCACCCGATACACTATTGTCGTACCCACTCCTAGCACAAGCTTTCCGCTTATTTGGAGAGGATAGGAGGATATATTTTGTCAACTTCAGCTTGGCTAATATTGTTAAAAAAAAATCATTCGAAAGAAGAAGAAGCCTGTTTAGTTGTAGACCGTTGATGGATTGAGATGTATCCCTTATCACTCTATAAATATTCAATAAATATTTTAAGTTACGATTTCTTATATAAATTTTTCCTTCAATCCTTTAATTTTATGTGAATTTCAATATTTAGCCTTCAGTACTTTGAGTACTTCCCGAAAACGTTTCTGTTTACCGTTCACTCATCGAATGAATGCAAATTTTATTTCTGTTTGTATTCGCTTATTCAATATTCAGTCGTCCATTTTATAGCAGTATATTTTTGAGGAGATATTTTCCATAAATCTTCGAATAAGCGTTAAAGTTGAACAGAAATAATTAATTTTTGTACAAAAAGCTAAATAATTAGACTAAGATGGTATTTGAACAAGCAAATAAGCGTTATTTTGCGATATTTTTTAAAAACCAAACAAATTCAAAATCAAAATTCTTTAGTTCATATAGGCCAATCTGTTACTCATAAGTCAAGGCTAGCTTCGTTTCGGAAAGCAGATTCTGCTGAGAATCATGGTTTTGAACAAAATAGAGATATTATTTGAAATTATTATTAAGTGAAGTGTGCCTTATCATTTTCTTTGCGTACTTTTCTTTTATGGTTTATTTAGGGATGAACCGAATGACCAAACGAACAAGATAATATTGGAAGAGTCATAACTTCCAAAACGAATACTTATCTATAAATAATTTAGCTTTATTTTTTTGCGGTAAAGATATAAAAGCGATAAATCGATATCAAAGTCTGATGAGACTTATCAGCGTCATAGGTTTTTATGAAAAACCAAGCCAGCAGCGAGACCTTTAGGCTACTTATGGGAACCAAGTTTTATTGGGCTGCCACACTCTAAATGAGTCAGCGATTTTGTATTCTCACACAACGTCATCATCACATCTGAGATGGCTAATTTATTTAATTATTATCTGTATCGTATTTAAGGAGGGAACGCCTTCCGACGCCAGGCGGGACACAGGTTACTGGTGCCCAGGCAGCCTACCTCCCTCAAACCTACCTGTAGCTTTCGTAAACCTAACGATATCCTTTATAGAATGTTTTGTTAGGTCTTCTTCACTTATTCTACCCTTAGCTTGCAGTTTCCATCTTACCATTCAGTATGTACTCACTCAGTTAATTACATTAGTGATGTCATCACGGAGTACCAAAATTATCGGGTAAGGGAGTGGCTCGATATAGTTGGCGCAAAAGCATGTGGAAGTCCATTCAAGAGACCTTTGTACATTTGTACACGTCGTGACATCTATTGGTTGAAAAAAAGAAGAAGAGGAATCTACTCAAGTGTGTGCGTGTGAACTTATGTAAAATAAAACGATTAAGGGTGGTTCAATCGCTCCACAAATCGACCTGAGTGTCGTATAAGGGTTTTGTAGTCACATTTCAAGGCCGGCAGCTATTATAGCGACCGAATTGACTGCGAGTCGAGTGCTCCAGTCATTAGGCGAACAATCGTGAAATGAGTTTTGCATTCTGTTCAACTTCTAATGGATATATGGAGTGCTAATGCACTCTTTATTCATCGCGCCGTGCCGAAGGGTTAATGCTTTCTTGTTTCTTTTTAATTTACTTCAAATAAGTATTTCATTCATTTTTTTGCTTTATAGCCTTTATAGCGATTTAACCAACTTGAAATAAATTCCTTCCTCTTATCTTTATCAAAAAATGTCAAAACGCCTAATTTATTCCTCGATTAAACGTCACTCGACATTGGTGAATCGGCACTTAGCAGTATACCAATATTATGTCCATGAAAGGAGTGAGAAAGACGTCTCTAAAGAATTTTGTGCTTTCTTATTCAATTTTCACTTATAAACAAAGACTTTAACCGACGAGTAAAGACGTTTTGACAGATTGGTAAATGTCGAAATGTTATTATTAAGAATCTCTACTTTGTAGAGACTTACCTTGTACTTTAAAGTCACTCAAACTTCTATGAAATTCAAAAAGTATCCATCAATAGTTCCAAGTTTGACTTGACGTTGATTTAATTAGATAAGAATTTATTTACTAAGTAAGTCTAGTTAAAAAACTCAATGATTTAATGCATTAGGTAGTATTCATATGATTTACCAAACCAGCGAAGGATCCCAAACCCCTTACAACAATGCCAGGTTATTATTTCTGAGAATACTTCAAGAAGCATTGGACAAAGCTTCAGTACAAGTTTAAGTCCATCGTAGCTCCTATTCTAAGTAGACACTGACTAATGGTATTCTTAGAAAGTTCTAAACGATCAACTGCGTAGTGCCCACGAGTTCATAAGTACAATATGCCAATCAAGTCTACGTTCCTACATTTGTTAAGTTAAACACGCTTCTAGTGAACTTGGAATTAATTGCATGGTGCCAAGGTCGTTCGCCTCGCCATAAACTTGATGTATCTGACTTACTACATTTAACACACAGACCAGAACAAATTAGTTGCTACCCGTGGTTCACACTGTATCTTTTTAACGGGACAAATTAAAAATTTATGCTTACACACAATTTCATATTTAAAATTCTCTTTGGATCGGTAATCTATGTTTTTATAGATGCATTTAATTATCTCGAGAAAAACATTTCCACATAGGAACCAAAACTTTTCTACTACGAACGAATGGTTAAGAACGTGTCGTAAGTCGATTTCAGATTATTTTTTCCACCATAAAATTACCATAGGCAATTCATACATTTTATACACCCTATACCAACGCAACGCTCAGGTAAATCTGACAATAAATCCGCGCCAGTGACGTTGATCGACTCGACACATTTACTACGAGCGCCCTGGATCTCGCTCACGTACGATACAGTTTATTAGTTACTGTGAAAAACTGGGAGTCTTTAACGTTAACGTTACGTTAATTTCGTTTTTTTTATTGCTCCTATTAATGATAAACCTTGATCGGATAGGGACATTAGTGTCACACAACGGAATCGTGCGCTATTGAAGCAGTTGTAATTCTCTGGTTTATAGTGTATTACTAGCTTTTGCTCGCGGCTTTGCTTACGTTAAGTTCGATTTTTCAAACCCCTATTTTACCCCCTTAGGGGTTGAATTTTCAAAAATCCTTCCTTAGTGTGCGCCTACGTCATAAAAGGAACCAACTGTAATTTCAAGTTTCTAACTTCAGTAGTTTAGGCTGTGCGTTGATATCTCAGTCAGTCAGTCAGTCAGGACTTTGAATTTTATAGTGTTATATCTATGGTATTGCTCACGTTTGTTGACGTTCAAGTTTCGTATACACTGTCAAGTTAACGTAGCCTATTTCAACCTGTTACATAAAGTAACAGAATGTAACAGGAAAAAAGAAAGATAATAGTTTATTAACTTCGATAACACAAGGTATAAGAAGAACAAACAGAAACGGAAAGGTTTTTTTAATACAAATATTATGTAAATTTTTACATGGTGCTTTCGGATCATCAAGTGAATAGGTACTATATATTACTGCTAATTGATTGCGGCTGTCATTGTGACAGTTTCAATTGTGATCGTTGGCTAAATTCATGGCATTCTTGCGTCAACAATACATTTTTAGCCCCCGACGCAAAAACGACAGGGGGTTAGTGTGTGTGTGTGTGTGTGTGTGTGTGTGTGGGCGCGTGTGTGTGTGTGTGTTTTTTTTTTGTTTGAAAGGTGAATTAGTCGGGAGTGTTTTTAGCTATGTTTGATGAAAATCGGTTCAAGATGGCTGCCGCCACAAAATGGCGGATTATTATAACTATTATTATTTTTATTTTAACGATTACTGACTAGCGATTATTGATAATAGCGATGTTGTAACATGTCGGGGGTGTTTTAAATTTTTAATTTACACTTGTATCCAATAGCGAGAGAGTATCGGCCAATAAAAGGCCAATTCCACAGCTGGTCCGGAATGCCATTCCAGGGAAAAGTACCAGCAAGAAACTCGCCGGTTGCTCTTTTATTTAGAAATTGAAAAACATTCCGTTGTGTGTGTGTTGTGTGTGTGTGTGTGTGTATTAATTACCCAAAAATATTACTGGAGCAAATTTAATCCTCGTTAAATGTAAAAACTTTTTGTACCATTAAAAGTAATTTAGTCCATCTTAGACTGAGTTACTTACTTTTAAAGTCGACCGTTTATAAATAAAATATTTTCAATGAATTCAAAATGTGTAAACACTAATAGCCTTTTGATTAAATGCTCAGAAAATTCACTCGATTTATCGAATACTTAACCTGAATAAACTTTAACGTTTATTAATATTAACAACAGGGTTGATACAATAGATATAAAAACAAGACATTAATTAAATTGTTAAATATAAATAAAATAAAATTTTATTATGAAATTAGTTGAAATTATTATGAATTTAAAAAGAAGTAAACCTTCGCGGATGAAGTTAAGAACATAAACTCTAAAGGTCCATTGAATGATAAGTTCTCCATCAGTCTATTGCATTAATCATAATTGATATTGATTAAAGGTAGATAGGTGTGACAATACATAATTACTTTTTACAAAAAATTGAACCAACGAAAGAAGGAACTAAAAAGGGAAAATAAAATATAAATCTTTTTAGTCTTACTAACTAAGCTCCTAAACTAATGTAACTAACTAATTTCGAGTCGGCGACAAATTTTTTTAAAAGCATCGCTTTATTTTTTTAAGCATAGCAGATTGCTTAACTACGAGCTGTATATGTTAGCATGGCTGTGAGATACCTTTTAATTTTTTTTTTAAATTGAGAACCTCCTTTTTTTTCGTCGGCTAAAAATATAATGGCTAGGGTTGCGCTATTGCGGATTAAATATTGTATGGCTAAATAGTGGAATAAACGATACCCTCACCCACTGCGTTGTAGGTTAAATCATACCCTTTGATCCCGTGGGGATGGTTCCCATATATTATACATGCCTGGCCCGTATTAGTTCTGAGCTTAACATGTTTACCTATGGACGCAGGTACGAGTAAGTTTGAAGTCCCAATTTCCAGTACTTACCTAGTTTTAGAAACGTTTATACATAATTCAATAGCTACACGCGGCTTCATTCCGATAGATTAGAGTTTTTAAAAATCTCACTGGATTCCTTTGTTTTCCTCTGGGTCTTTAACTATTATATCTATAACAATGTCAAGTCAATCCAATACTCCTTGCTGTGTAATGCAAAAAAAGAAAGAGAAGAGAATATAAGTCAAGTTCAGCTTGGCTAATATTCTTAAAAAAAAAATTTGGCGACTAGTTTAGTTAATAGGTTAGCTTAGTTCGCGGTTTGTATTCTGCTCTGCGTTATACAAATACCATTGATGTGTGAAATGATAAAATCTATACTATTATAATAAAGAGAGAGCGCGAATTTTGTGAGTTTGTATGTATGTCCGGAGCAAACTTTGGAACCACCGCACCTATTACAATAATTCTTTTACCATTTCAAAGGTACATTATTCCAGATGGTTATAGGCTATATATTATGCCCATAAATGTATTATGGCTAGATATTATGTGCAAATTTGTTAAAGAAGTCGGAAAAATTTTTGACTCTCAAACGTTTTCAAGGCGTGCGCTGGGTCATATACTGTTATTGGATGAAAATGATGTATGGGTGAATAGTTCCTCTTAAAGAGTTCTAAAAAAAGTCTGGGATAGCATATGTCTATATTCTAAGGATAACTTACAGTAACCATTTCTATCTTTCAAATTTTGATTAAAAATAATGAATTATTTTCGAAGCTTCTTTAACCGATGTAATGTCAATCTATATCTAAATAAATATGTTTATTATCGTAAGTATTTAATTTAGAATATATTTGCCCTTTACACTATACAATTTAAATAAATATATTAGGAGTTATCGGAAAATTAATATGTCCGCGCGACAAAATAATAAAATGGTGCCGGCTGGCGCGGCGGGGCACGGTGGCGGGTATCTAATCGGTGCGGGATATTCGTGTGGTTCCTGTGGTGATCTTATTGACAATCGTCTCCTATAAGAAGCTCACAAGAACAAATATTTAATTTTCAACCCGGACGAAGTCGGCGCGGGCTTCTAGTTATGAATAAAACGATAGAAAGGGATATTCATCGAAATAACGAGTGTAACATAAAAGGGTGTGACTTAAACTTTGACTTAAAAGAACCGAGGTTGAACCATCGTTAAGTTACTTGTGTTAACAGAAAAACTGTGATGCTAGAAAAAATTGGATATGCATTATTATATAGAACAACTTTTCCGGCGTAATTAATATGCCATAACCTTGCCAGATTACAACTCTTTAGTACCAATAGTCTCTGAGCTATGCTGCCGACAGACGGACAGACGGACGGATTGGTTGAAACAATAAGGGTGCTTTGTAGTTTTACTACGGAAACCTAGAAACATCACTAAATCTACCCCAAAATCTAAGTTGAATAGGCTATGTGTTTGTAGTATTACTCTACAGTAACGCCACAAATAGTAAAAATTAATATTCCTGCAAAAAATATTACCGCGTTGGTAGTCGAAGCGCAGGAGTACTTAGCATATTATGTTTGCCACGTTTGGTCTACACTGATATAAATGTTGGCTTTTTCAGGTAAACATCAAAGCCTTTTAACAACGATCAGAACTTACCTAACGAATTGGTATTGGAGCTTCTGAAATTAGTGCCATATCAAAAGCTAAAATTTCTCACCTCTAGACCACAACGTTCGCTAGCATATTTTGCGAACGCTAAGCGAAAATACGGGTTCTTTGTTTCGGAATAAATGAGTTGTGAAGACGCTGAGAATATTTGAGGAAACAGCAATTTTGGCTCACAATTTCTGTTTTATATAACCCTGAAAGTGCACTTTTCTCCAATGCAAATGTAGTGTACTATTCTTTATTTGTTTAAAGTATTGCATGATGTGAAAGGTTATATATTTTCGTTACTTCACAGCACCATAATAACAATTTTATATTTGAAAATTCTTTTAATACAATTAATTGAGTTGCATATTGTATTGCTAGATTTTCAAGTAGTTGTTGGTCCGCCCCTTGAATAACCCTATGATAGTATACCGTTCGATAGAAACAATTATATGGAGTAATTTCAAATTTTGGAACGTATGCCACACCATCTACTTGTGAGGCACCATTTTTATTCTTCGATGGAAAAAGGAAAGAAGATGCGAGAGATATAAAACAATCATTTTTTTTAATAAAGAAATTTTTTCATGTTAACTCTACATCTTAACTTTCAGTTTTCAGTCCGCACCTTTAATCGTTGGGCTAATGAAACTGAATTGATAGTCAGATCCCTTCCTGGTTCAGCCATGGAGCTGTCTTGACGGCTTCGAATCGGCTTAAGAATCAGCTGTCATTTTATAGGACATAGCCAGACAAGCATATAGTACAAGAAAAGACAATATACTTGACTATACATCACATACTTCAGCATTGAATTATGTCCAGGAATACTAGCACAATATTTTACGATACATATCTGCAGTCTAGGAAAATTACTCTCAAGGCACCTACAAATTCGACATTGGCGCTCCGAGAAACATAATATATTCTTATACGATGTAAGTTACCAACTTAGAGTGCCCTTAATACTTTATAGTAAGTGCGGATTTCACCAACGTCGGGTGAAGTTTGACCGAGGAATAAATTGGCCGTTTTGACAGTTTTTGTATTGAAAGTCTGCCAAAATATCGAAATTAATAAAATTAAAATGATTGTCTGTGATTACGAAATTACTGTCTCTTTTTAAACCAAATAATCGTTTTGTTTCTGTCTGTAGAAAATTATGCAAGGAGTGGTTACTTACATCATTTTTTAACCGAATTTTAAATAGGAGGAAGTTTGTTTTTCTACCTATCATCGGCATCTAGCCATCAGCCATTCAACAATAGCATAGCATCACTTCAAATTCCTTCGTAAATGGGTAAAAACTTGGTTCTATTAAGAACCTAATTGAATGAATGGCTGTATCCAGGAAATAAAAACCTACACTCAGCCGGCTATTCATCATAAGAACCTCGTAACTAGGGTAATTGCGGCCCTTGGACGTCGTAAAAGGGAATTTATATCTCCAAATCGTCCCATTACAAACTTTGCCACTATTTCATGACAACCCTTTTGTGGCGGAATGGATTTGAATACAGGGTGAAATATTTTCAGTGGTCAGTGAGAGGAAAAACTGAAATTCGTTGGAAAATTAATTAAAATTATTTAATTTTACAAAGGTAGAAATAGTTGCAATTTAGTATTTTACGACGAAACGAATTTTGAACTATGTTCTAGCATTAAAAGTTATATTAAACGAAAAGTTTTCAATGAAAGTTTTGACTAAACGAAAGTTTAAACCAATTTTGTAGGAAGTACGAATTAAAATCAGGTTTAACCGTGGCATACGATTCAGCACGTTCTATAGCGCTTAGCATGCCTTTGAATGCAATTCAGTAGGATCAATTTGACCCAAAAACAAGAGTCTTTAATTACTGAGTTTTACCAGTGATGATTTTTTTATTGCCGGATTTACTCTTGACAATCAATGATGGAAAACGCTGATCTAGGTTGGAGCTTGCTTGCCTAGAAGATACCTATTAACTCATGCCTTGAAGGTACTCAAATTATTCGTGGCAGGAAACACGGACACCGAAAAGGCGTTATACACCTTAGCGGTTTGTTTGAGGAACGTTGAACTAAAGCATTTCATGCGTGTAGAATGGATTTCAACCACGTGGTGTTTTCTGGTGGGAGGCTTTGGCCGTGGCTAGTTACCACCATACCGTCAAAGACGTGCCGCCAAGCGATTTAGCGTTCCGGCACGATGGCGTGTAGAAACCGATTAGGGTTATAGGTTGAATCTACACTGCTATACCCCTTCCAAGTTAGCCCACTACCATCTTAGACTGCATCGTCACTTACCATCAGGTGACATCGCAGACAACGACTATCTTGTCATCGAATTAAAAAAATGATGTGAATCCGCAGTATTAAGTAAAAGAGAAGAGTTAACGATAAAAATAGCTTTGTAATAACACAGTACAATGCATTTTAATGCTACAATATCAAGGCAAATAACATTTTCTCTATTTCACTTTGCACGCCTATTTAAACCTCCAGGAGTTTCCTATAAAGAGAATTCTTATTACACATGCGCATATACAGTTGCAATAGTCATATTTTCATTAAAAATGCAACATTATGAGCTTTATATGAAGAAATGCAAGGAAATGTAATGCAATTGCAGTTTTACTGCTTTGTATACGGTACGAAGGAGTTTACCTAACTGGTTTAACTACTTTGAGTAGTACTTTGCATTTAAAGAAAATTCCAAATAGTATTTACTTATTTATTTCATTTTATTCTTTTTTTTCCTGTATAATTAATTATCTATATATATAAAATTCAAAGTCCTGACTGACTGACTGAGATATCAACACACAGCCTAAACTACTGAAGTTAGAAACTTGAAATTTTTACAGTTGGTTCCTTTTATGACGTAGGCGCACACTAAGAAATGATTATTGGAAATTCCACCCCTAAGGGGTTTAAATAGGGGATGGAAGTTTATATGAAACTCCGTCATTTTTCAAGCTGTTTCCATCAAAGTTGGTATTTGAGCTTTCAGCTAAAAATAAAGAAGTACGTGTGTCACAGTTTTTGAAAATTCCACCCCAATACCTAATTCCACGCGGTCGAAGTCGCGGGGGCAAAAGCTAGTTAATTTATATTTTTGTAACACAGGTTTTCAGGAATGCAATTGACATAAATAAAACATTATATTAATTACTGTCTTTCAGAAATTAGCAATAAGTACATCTTTACAAGGAATGTAATTAGTCAAGGGGCTCTAAGCGGACAGTCTTTCGACTTCATCACTTTCGTAGGAGGCAATAAAACGTCACATAAGTACAAGTGACAAAAACGACCCTCTACAAAGTCATGAAAACCGAACAAAATTCAGAAACACCCAGATAAATGTGAGCGACAAATAATAATAATTGTTGCGGAAACAGAATTGGTTTGCGTCTGTACACGTGCTAACGTAACGAAAGATAAACTGGTCTTATTCTTAGATAAGCTCCTATATCTCGGGGTAATGTACGTGTAGCACAGTAATAGGTGAGTAAATATAAAAAAATCACCAGTGTTTACACGCGGACGGCCCTAATCCGTATTTATTTTATTTAGCCCCTAACGAGAACTAATGCCCGCAACCTTCCTGAGATACACGGGATTATCGTCCGACGCGATGTGGTTAAGTTTACTCTAAGCTTCAGAGAAAAATTTCCGCTAAACCCGAAACAAACTGGCTACTGCAGACCAGCTATGTTGGATATAGTTTTGTAACTGTGAAAGTAACGTTAAGTTTTTTTATCGAGTTCGTTTCGCTGTCATAAAACCAATCTAAATATATAAAAGGAAAAGGTGGCTGACTGACTGACTAACTGACTGACCAACTAACTAACTGGCTGACAGACTGAGAACATTATTGAGAACTCTCAATTTTTAACCGACTTCCAAAAAAGGAGGAGGTTTGTCAGAATCTTTCTTTTTTATGTATGTTCCCCGATTACTCGAAGACGCCTGGACCTATTTTAAAAATTCTTTTTTTGTTTGAAAGGGTATACTTTCCAGGTGGTCTCATTGTCATCAGCTCATGATCTGATGGTGGAATCCTGAAGAGATCGAGGGAACTCTTCACATTTTATAGGCACAATTGATATTCTTTGTAGTGGCGTTTGAAGTCGGTTTTGTATAAATAATTTTTACGTTTATTTTATTTAAATAAAACATTTAAATTATGTTGTACTGCAGATACTCAGCCGTCAAAATGCCATGTTAAATGGCAACAGAGTACTCGTAAAACCAAAGCTGCAAACTCTCATCAGTACACTTGCTCGCAAAATATTGCCTTCAGCGCAATTCCTGTTATTTCAGCCAGTTTGTTTACAAAACACTGATATTAGTTCTGGGAGAAACACCAGCCACCATTGAGTCGTAGACCATAGAGACGCAAAGCTGTTCCATTTGGCGTTAAAAAAGCGCTTCTACTTAAAGCGCTTATATTGACGTGATGGCTGTATAACCTGATCTGATGCCTGAGGTGCGTCTTTGTTTATCGCGTATTGTAATTAAGTTTTACAAAGACGTAAAAAACTCTGACCACTCTGACTTTTAAATATCAATTTCTAATTGCGTAGATTTTACACTTTCAGAGGTAGTTCCGGCTCCGGTGTGATTGAAACTAGTGCGTTTATGAGAATCTGTCTGGTATTGCTTGGTGAGGTGCATATTTTTGCCTATTTTCTTCCATTGTAACTTGTATAAGCCTAGTGGATTATCGCAAAATAAACATGTTGTTCTTTATGGATCATAGACTTCTATTACAGTTCTTTCAATTCACGAGGGTACGCAGCTCATGGTTGTGTGTGTGTGTGTGTGTGTCGTATTTATATAAGTGGGAGCGAGAGCTTGCCTGCGCCTTACCGCTCCCACCTAGACTCCTGACGGGCACACACACTTACGCAATGTGCATGTACACGACGTAAACACAAGTAAAGCGCTCGTAACTTCGTGAGATTTTACAATACACTTAAATGACAAAAAACAATTAGCACGCTTATCGTCACCAGTCTGATTTTTACCAGATTAAGCGTACCAATTAAACATTACAGCCTCTATCATACTGCACCTCACTAGCACCTGCCTCCACGATGTCTGTTATTTATTTATCCTGCACTTACTGAATTGAAAACTGTACGTGGAAAGTTGGCTGCGTTTTTGTATGCTCACTAGAGATTATAGAGACCCTATTGTTGACGTTTTGTGTCAAATATTGTACCTATGGCTGAGAGAAATACTCCGCCACGAAATTTTGAAAAACGAAGAAATGATCATATTTATCACAAAAAGCTAAAGGCGGTGAAATACGCGGGCAATCAGCTGTTTATCAAAAGTTCAAAGCACCAGTCCAAGTACCTACAAACTGACATTGGGTTCGTTTTTTTCAAACCCCTATTTTATTCCCTTAGGGATTGAATTTTCCAAAATCCTTTCTTATCGGATGCCTACGTCAGAATATGTATGCATCTGTATGTCCATCTCAATCCGTCCAATGAGGTTAGCTATACGTTTATAGATCAGTCAGTCAATCAGTCAGTCAATCAGTCGCCAATTCCTTTTATATATTTTGATGAAGTCATTTAATCTATAATTATATAAAAAGGCTTGTCCTGACTGACTGACTGACGATCAACGCACAGCCTAAACCACTGAAGTTAGAAACTTGAAATTTTGACAGTAGGTTCCTTTTATGACGTAGGCGAGCACTAAGAAAGGATTTTTCGAAATTCGCTCCCCAAGGGGGTAAAAAGGGGGGTTAAAGTTTGTATGAAACTCCGTCATTTTTCGAGTTATACTCATGAAATTCGGTATTTAGGCTTTAAATTGAAAACAAAAAAGTACGTGTTTCACAGTTTTTAAAAATTCTACCCCCTAAGGGGTTAAATAGGGGTTGAATGTTTGTATAATAGTCCTTCGTTCTTCAAGTTATTTTTCAAGTTACGTTTATGAAACTTGATATTTTGGCTCTTGATTAAAAATAAAGAATTACGTATTTTACATTTTTTTTTAATTCTCCCCCCAAGGGGGTAAAAAGGGGGGTTAAAGTTTGTATGAAACTCCGTCATTTTTCAAGCTATACCCATAAAATTCGGTATTTAGGCTTTAACCTCCTACCTACATTTGTCCTACACAAAGAACATAACATTTAAAAAAATCTATTGCCGGTTTCTTAAATGGTATCCCCAAAACATTTTACTAGTTACATCTTTCGACTATCTAGGCTTGTAAATAAAAAATAAAAGTATCAATTCTCCTTGTCAATTTTGTAAAAATGGCGACGGAAGGCAGACAAGTGGAGGTGTGCTCGCACAGGGGTAAGTTAATCGAATGAAATCTTATTCAAATCATCGAAATGATTAGATTTATCATAATTAGTAAGTAATTAAAACTATGAAATGTTGAAATACAGTTTTATCTTCGCATAATAATAAATAGAATTTTCACAAGCTTGTTGTCATTTTATATGTCCTATGCAAAGGACAAAAGTAGGCAATAAAGTTTTGATAGTTTAACTACCTTTGTACTTTGTATAGTACATTGTAAGTTTTTGTCAATTATTTATCTATTTTCTAGCTTTTACAGATAATGATATATTACTAGAAGCATTAGAAGACTCAGTGTTTGACTTTTCGGGCAAAAATTCAGATCGTAATCTAGAGTTTATCCCTTCAGAGCCTAGTTGAAGATCCAATGACCACTAGACTAGAGATTCAGACAGCATTTCAAACCAAGATGATCTCCAGTAATTTGGAATTAGCATCTTCATCATTGTTTTGCTCAAGAGGATGTGGAAGAAGTGTTTTGCGTGGACGTGGACGTGGGCATGAACGCAGACATGGTTCTGGTCTTGGCAAGCAACTTCAATGAACGCAATCTTTGTCCTAATTTACTCGATAGATTGCAAACAGGAATCGCCAAAACAACGGCTACTTTCAAGATACATGGACGAAAGATACCTGAAATTAATGATTTGACGCAGCCAGAATAATTGTTAGGTATATTTTAGGCCTAACAGGAATTTTTATTCCAATTTTCATCAATATTTATAGTAATTTTAATTAATAACAATCTATGTGTTATCTATCGATAAATTCTTAAAAACAATATTATTGGTCAGAAACCGTCATGTTTCTTTTCTGACAAACACAAACTTGGCTAAGTAACTTATCGACAGGTTACAGAAACAGTAGAGGGCAATCTTTTCTAAATCATCAATGTAAATGTACTATTCTAAACTTATTGATCTCCAAAATTACTGACTGATCACTACATAATGTTTATTATATGCTCAGTTTTGTTTTGTTATTACAAGAAATATATTATTACACGACTATAGCAAAGGCAAAAGGAAGGATTATGATTTTAGCAGTCTATTTATGTATGTTTATATGTATAATCGTATGTATGTATGTGGTATATTTACGTATGCTACGGTGTAGCGCCTAAATTACTGAGCCAATTTGGATAAATCAGGGGTCAATCGATTCTTTCTTATATTCGGGATGATATTAGTCACATATTATTCAATATGACGAATTTTATATCCAATTTTCCTTAGTCTGGTTACAGTTTTTAAACATTTTTCTTATCTTGATAATTTTGTTTGGAGCAACGTTTTATTTTTGTATTTTTTTCTGAAAATTTATTATGTATATAACATAAGGCAATAAATGTTTGTTATATTTTGATTCTTATCCAATTATAATTGTATTTAATTTCCTGAAACTATTCTATGTCCTATACAAATCACATAGTAATATCGTACTTTTGTCCTACGTATAGGACATAGTGAAAAACAGATTTTCCTAATGTAGGATTTTTTTTACTATTTTTCCAGTATATCGTAATCTATTAGCAATATTATACGAAAGTTTCAAAAACATATTCTAAAAAAAGTGTCTCTGGTAGGCAGGAGGTTAAATTGAAAACAAAAAAGTAAGTGTTTCACACTTTTAAAAAATTCTACCCCCTAAGGGGTTAAATAGGGGTTGAATGTTTGTATGATAGTCCTTCGTTCTTCAAGTTATTTTTCAAGTTATGTTTATGAAACTTGATATTTTGGCTCTTGATCAAAAATAAAGAATTACGTATTTTACATTTTTCGAAAATTCTCCCCCAAAGGGAGTTAAATGGGGGGGGTTAAAGTTTGTATGAAAGTCCGTCATTTTTCAAGTTATACCCATGAAATTCGGTATTTGGGCTTTCAGTTAAAAATAAAAAAGGACGTGTTTCACGGTTTTCAAAAATTCTACTCCCAAAGGGGTTGAATGGGGGTTGAATGTTTGTATGAAAATCCATAATTTTTCAAGTTAATATCGAGCAACGGATCTACGTGATTCTTTGATGGGTATGGTTGCAGACAGTGTGTTATAGGTTACTTTTATTCGGACAAAATCAGGAGTCCGCACGGGATTTTCAAAGAACCTAATTCCACGCGGACGAAGTCGCGAGGGGACAGCTAGTAACTAATAAACGACGTTTTTCATATTGTTATATCAAAAACCATATATAAAGTATATATATAAATACCATTTAGTCGGATCGATCGATCTGAGAAGAGATATGAACCAAAAATCCTATTGGGTGGTTAATCGATTAGTTAGTTTAAAACTACCAAAAAATTCAAGATTTTTATCGTCTTACACAAGTCTAATATACCCAACTAATTTAGAACAGGCATGTTTTCAATTTAATTAATTTCAGTGGAGAACTAAATTAAGTTGCTGAATTCAGTGTCTCGCAAGTTTATTACACCGGAGTGTTGATAAAGTTGGAGTTACTAGCACTGAAGACGCAATTTGTGATATTTTTAGGGTTATCTTAATCGTAAAGTCAGTAATTACTATGAAAGTGACGCGTTTATTTTCCGTCTTAAAACTTACGGTATGGTACAAGTTAAAACTAAGACCGCTTCCTAGAAGCTTGTGTAGGTTAATGTGAATCCTTCTATATCTTCTATAATATAAAAATGAATCGCAAAATGTGTTGGTAAGCGCATAACTCAACAACGCCTGGACCAATTTGGCCAAATCTTTTTTTAAAATGTTCGTTGAAGTTCAAGGATGGTTTTTACGGCGAGAAAAATTAGAATTATTGCTTGAAAAACCCTAAAAATAGCCCTTTTCTTTTTCCCATACAAATGATTTGAAACTAAAACGTAGTCAATTTGAGCTTTATTGCTATGGTATAAAGTTCATATTAAATTACAAGCACTCACTGTTGTCTAAGCAATGTAGGTGTGTTCCTAACGTCAAAGATCATATCTATCAAAACAATGTGCGTGTGTGCGTTGGAGCACAGAATACATAGTTGGAGGAGTTTAATGTCGCGTTCCGAAACTCGCGTTTCTTTTGTATTAGTTTCGGCACGCGAGATAAAATGCATCAGTTTCCACGTCATTACATCAGTCAAACAAAAAGCGAAGCATCGGTGAAAAATGTCGCAAAAACGGGGAAAATTATCCATATTTAAAATCTTTTAAAAACTTCTTAATCGCGATCATAATAATAGAAATTGACGCGGACGAAGTCGCGGGCGTCCGCTAGTTAATATTATAAATGCGAAAGTTTGTGAGGATGGATGGATGGATGTTTGTTACTCTTTTATGTAAAAACTATTAAACCTATTTGGCTAAAAGGCATAGAGATAGATTATAGTGTTGAATAACACATACGCTACTTTTTATCCCGGAAAATAAGAGAGATCCCGCAGGAATTACAAAACTTTAATCCACGCTAACGAAGTTGCGGGCATCAAATAGTTTATGAAATAAAATTAACACACTTTATATTAATTTATATAATTTTATTTTTCTTTGATGATTATTATTATTTTTAAGTTACAACTCTTAATGCTAAGCTGTTTTCGAGAAAGTCCTCGGGACAAAAAAGTAAAAAACTGTGACTACGAGGTATGTATCCAAATTAAGAACTTTTGTATAATTAAATTAAACAAAAAATAGTTTCATACTCTTTTTAAAAAGTTCTTTTTGACAAATCTGCTCTTCTTACCAAGTCCGTATAAAGCGAAAAATATTTTTTTTGTACCTCCATATGCGCCGCTTTGCATTAAATTAAAAAAAAATTGTGTTCAATGTACCTAAACAAAATTTAATAACTGAGATAACTGTATTAAGTAGACTACATTTTTTTCGATTTCTTTCTTGGCAAAATTGAATTACTTTACTTTTATCAGTTACTTTTATCGAATATCAGGCAAAATAATCTGCAATTTATATATTTCACTTATAATTAGGTATAAGTAATGATAATGTACTATGAATTAGAATGTCGCTTGTCGCTTATGACTTAAAAACTTTATAAGAAAGATATCTATCTTCGGAGAAGTGAGATGCTACGCAGGGTTAAGTTTATCTCACCCTTTGTAGTGTGTATGCGGGTAGAGTTATAAGGATATAATTATTCAAGAGCACATGTTTATTGCATGGGAATTATTCGTGGTAATCTTATCATTATTTCTTTTATGTCTTAGAATAGAATAGAAAAGTGTTTTTTATGTAAATAAACTTTTGCAAAGTGCTTTTGAATCGTCAAGTGAATCTACTACTGGTAACCTCTTAACCTCTTCAATCAAGTGTAAAGTAAGAGGTTCAAAGCTTAATTCTTGGCACTAAATGGGCCACAAATACGAAGAATCTATCATCCTTGGGGTCCCAGGATGTCATCATCAGGGATGTGCGCAAATGTGTAGTGACTGAAGAATGTTCTAGGTTTTTTATCTGAAAGAAGTTCTAGGTTTTTTATGTGGGAGGTTATTAAGGAGCGTGGGAGGCATTGGCCATGGCTTACTATCCTGACCACTGGATTTAGCGTTCCGGTACGATGGCGTGTAGAAGCTGATTAGGGGTATGGATTTTTACACTACCATATTGGTTCCAACCTAGCTCGCTACTACTTCAAACTTCATCTTCACTTACTACATCAGGTGAAGTCGCGGTCAAGAGCTATCTTGTATCAATAAAAAAAATAGGATCGGTTCATTTTCACAGCTTATCTATTGAGCTAAGATTAGCTATAAAAATGAAACAATCCTTTGGGAACGTTTCACATAACATTAAGCTTACTGTTACATTTCTTCTAGAAGTTTTGCTCCACTGAAGAGCGCGTAATACAGCCGCCATAAAAAATGCCCCAATTTATTATGTACGAAAATTAAAAAACATATTTACGATCGGGGCTTAATTCGTCTGAGAAGAAATTGGCATTAAATTATTTAGACCTTTTGCAACAGAAATATTTTTATATGAATCTTCCGGGTTCTAAAGGTGCTTTTACATAGTTTTATTTCTATATTTATTCCTTGAGTGATGTAGGTTACATTTTATATGGACAAAATCAATATGACGAATGGTACATCCCATTTTGGGGTTTTCAACTTTTTCTTGTCAAGATTCTTTTTTTTTTTCATTTTTTTTATTGTGTAAAATCTCTGTAACACTCAAGTTACGAAGGTTTTTTAAATATATTCCGTCCCACCCCTCGCTCAATCTTACTTATGTGTTGACATTGGGAAATGTAAATAGAAATGCAAGCATTATTCCCGTGAATGCGTTCCATTTTTCCCCTTCACTCCCCAACGCTCCGCTCCATTCATTAGAATTCCTTTTGCATTTTTAAAGTAATTTTGTTATACAAGAAATTTATTTTTAAACACATGCTGTACTGTACCCGCCAGTAAATCCGGTCTATCAGTAAATACTTACGAGTATGTATGTATGAGGGCAGAGACGACACTCTACGAAGTTGGGATCGGCCAACAGCTGCTTTCTACAACTTGATGTGTTTTTACTAAATAGTTTGATGTGTGCTTGCGTTTGTGCGTTTGTAAGTATGTTAATTTGTCCTTCAATCACGTCTCAACAGAACTATCGACGTGTTTTCTTGTATGACTTTAGTTGAGGTCTAGATATTGACATAGGCTACTTTGTTTTAAAAATAAAGGGATCCCGTGATATTTCTAAAAACCTAGTTCCACCAGGAAAAGCTAGCTATATAGATACGCACATCTGGTCGAATAAAAGGAGGCGATAAGGTGGAAGTGTTTAATGAACTAATATGCAGCAATGCTCTTCTTCGGCGCAGTCGTCCGCTCTAGTCAACGTGGAACAAAAGTAAGAAGTTTCCATGCATTGTCCTCCCTGAGCACGACATCCGGTTGCTGATATTGGGACTGAAACAAAAGAGGATAAGAAGATGGAGTTAGAAGTTCCATTATTGTCGTCTCAAGTCGTCAATCCGTTACTTATCTAGGGTCCAGAGGAATTGAAAGTCGGATCCCTAAACTAAGAGAGTCACCTTAGTTTTCAAATATCACGTAAAAGTTTGCACTAAAAGTTAGGGAACGTTGGTGAAACTGGCATCAGTAGCATAGCATAGCGTTGTTTTCTTTACCTATGAATGTTGACTACTGGAGATAGGTCTCTTGCAAGTAAGATTTATTTAGGTTGGGTTGTCTGAAAGAGATCATTCCTTGCATTCATCAGAGATCATTCCATTAAAGCCACCTACTCTGTTTTGTATACTTGGTATTTATTGTTTTTTTTGTTTGGAGTCCAATAAAGCAAATTTTTATTTCTTTTAAGTATGGCTACTCTACAAGTCAAGCCATTTCCCATACTAGTACACAAGAATTGCCATAGAGCATAATTTATGGAGCAGCTTGTGTCCAACAGCTTCTAGGGAACTTGAATGAGATGGGCAGAAGTTTTCCAACACAGCGTAACTCGATGTGAGGCTCACATTTTTGGAACTTTAGTTCCCAACAGCTATCTTTGATATTAACGAAGTTTTTGCAGAGATGACTGCAGGACTGCCAGCTAAATTTTATTTATGTTGAATATGCACGTACAACGGAAAAAGAGTAGAGGTAGACCCAAGATAGGATGGATGAGTTATGTAAAAGAAGATTAATGCGTGTAAGAGGAGTGGGCAAAGAGTTGACAGATGATGATAGAAGCGGGTGGAAGAAAAAGACGTATTGTACCCCACGTCATAGCGTGTGACAGGAAAGACAAGAACAAGAAGACTCACGTCCGTGACAGCATTCTAAAGGATGTTTTGGTCCACTCGGGCACAACCCCTCTTTTCTTGCTAAATTTTTTTCAGGACAATCCCCTTTCCGCACACAAGTCCCGCCAAAATTGAGACAGTTGAGCTCCTGCGGGTTGGAAGACGCTAAAAAAATTAAAATACAATGTTATTTGCCTTACTGCTATAAAATTGTATCAGGGAAATAGCATTGATGCTAAAATGACTGGAAGCAATAATAATTGAGTTAATGGCTAAATTCTACAGGACTCAGCCACTTCAGGGAAAACCTAGGGCTTTGGATTCGGCTGGCTCAGGCAACTACCACGCAAGAGATATACTTTGTTTACTCCTTCCCCATACCCAGAGAGATCAGGCGCAGGTTTTGCTCGTGTGCTCTCTGAGGCACGGAGATATAACACCAATTTCCCAACTCCATGCTCACACATGCGTATATGACTTGGATTGGATAAGTGTTTGCACACACTCGTGCACTATAATATCTCTCGCGCAAACGGCTAATCTTTGAGAAGGTTGGCCGTCGGGTCCGGATTTGGTCGGGAGGACTTTATTTATTTTAATTTATGTGATTGAGAAGAAGTTCTATGTAGAAGGCCGCAACAGCATCAGAGCGCGTGTTACGTTTGCCTAATAAAATAATAATATAAACGTAAAAAAAAATTTTTACAAAACCGACTTCGAACTCCACTACGAAGTATATCAATTGTGCCCGTAAAATTTGAAGAGTTCCCTCGATTTCTCCAGGATTCCATCATCAAATCCTGACCTGATGACAATGGGACCACCTGGGAAGTATACCCTTTCAAAGAAAAAAAGAATTTGCCAAACCGGTCCAGGCGTCTTCAAGTAATCGGGGAACATACCTAAAAAATAATTAAAAAAAAGAACCTCCTCCTTGTTGGCAGTCGGTAAAAAAACACTAACCTTCACCTGCCGCTGTCACACAACACATGACGACACATATTATTACAAAACAAATTAAACATTTTCCAAACATCGCCGATCTCGACGTGTGTCCACACAGCCACCAGGTCACGAGCAATACGCGTAATGCGATGAAACAAGCGTCCTATAACACGGTGATCGATGGTGTTGCCACACTTATATGAAAACACCCGCATCATTTGCATACTAATGCTGTTTTTCACACCGATATCGTGGTATTACATCCTCTGCTATCAAATCGGGTTAGTGTTAACTACTTTGTTATAGTTAACGAATTTGTATAGCCTTAAATTAAAACAAGGTTATTTGCTGAGAATTGCCAAGCTTAGAACTCATAGAAAATTGGCACCGTTCCGTACTTCAAAGAGAAATTTAAATCGTTGCTTCGGATTATAAGTAGTCATAAGGCAAGGGTCGGTAAAAAGTTAAAGAGCATTGAATTCTGTGACTTCACGAAGTCTGCAAATCCGCACTTCTCATTTTGAAAGGAGAAGTTTATCCTGTTGTAGGCAAGCCATGGATTGAGATGATGAATGTTACGTAACTTGAAAAGATACATAAACAAAACATAACTTTATCAAAATACGGAAGATAAATACAATACACTTCGAGAAAAATCTTTAAGTTGGAAAAGGAAGAGCGCATTGCGAAATGGATTAAAAATAAGAAGCACTAACGATACCAAATTGAAACTAACGTTGTATTGGTGGCTCTAGATCTTTGAGGATCGTTTTTTATCTTCCACTAGCTAATGGTCAAAGAGCTGATGTATGATTTGTCCTAAGGAATTGCAGAAAATACAGGGTTCAAAGAATAAGCAAGCTTAAGGGGCAGAGTTATGTCCATCGTAGAACCAACGGTCGCCGAGACAGATATATTCTATAAAACGCTGTATCGACACTTAACATAGATATTATATTAGCTGTTAAGTGCTAATTTTTCATCAAATAATAAGAATTTGTAGCGTCCGAGAGTAATCGTTAGTACGTCTTTGAGAACAATACATTCTATAAATAATATAGATGCAAGTCTATAAATTCAGTTTAAGAGTAGGATTTTAAATATTTTTCTAATGTATCAGTGAATAATTGATTAGTTTCCGAATCTTTAACGTGTTTATGCGAAACAATATTTGAATACCAGAAATAAAAAAGGGTCTAAGTGCCAAAACAAAAAAGAGCAGGAATTTTTGTTTCAAATAATAAACAATTTTAACAACATATTTATTTTATTTTAAACTTCACATGCGGTTATTATTACAATAAAATTCTTTACAACACTAGTCGTTTAGTCCTTATTTTAGGTTATTGGCGAGGGAACATCCTACATAATAAAGTAATAAAAACCGAAACGAAATTTTTGGCACTTAGACTCTTTGGGGCATGTACTCAGACAAGATCCGTACCGTCGCCTTCAAACCATCATGATAGGTAAAATTGAGGGCAAGAGAAAAGTCTTGGCTTAAAAAATCTACCAAATGACGGGAGCAGCCAAGGTTGCACAGCTTTTTGTTTTAGTGAAAGATAGGACGGACGGTATTAATAACGACGATTTAAATGAGATGAGAACCAACCTTGAATAGTGAAGACAACTACAAGATTCGAGACTAAATGTACGAATTCGTAGCCGACCGAAGACAGCAACAGCAGACGACGTGACACGACGCGACACTACTGGTTTCTATGTATTTCTATGCAGGCGACGTGTCGCTGGCTACGGAAGGTATTTCATAGAAATACATAGAAACCAGTAGCGTCGCGGCGACACGTCGTCTGCTGTTGCTGTCTGCGGTCGGCTACGAACTCGCACCTTTAACAAATCTAAGAAACCGTACAGCCAAAAAGCAACCACCTGCTCCTAGATCACTATTAATCAAGCTGAACAGCGTCTCAGTTGTAGGAGAATAAGAAAACTCGCATTTTACTCGAATTAAAATCTTAGCTGGCGGCGCAGGTTTTTCTTTTTTTTTTGTTGTCCGCGGACTTTGATAAACTACGGTTTGTAGGTATTAGTATTTACCGTTGGTATTTACCATCGAAATACTTTCAAGCCTCAATAGCTCAACGGTTAAAGGTGCGGACTGAAAACCGAAAGGTCACATGTTCGAGCCCCACCCGTTGCACTATTGTCGTACCCACTCCTAGCACCAGCTTTTCGCTTATATGGAGGGGAGAGGAGAATATAAGTCAAGTTCAGCTTGGCTAATATTCTTTAAAAAAAAAAAGAAAATACCGGACCGTGTTTTTTTTTCTATTAAATACTACCCCTTGTGCGCTTCTTCTAATTCCCGCGAGAAATCTTTGTTATTTTCAGAGAAATCTATGTAATTCTCCAGGTCCTCAACACACTTCTCAACTGTCCTTGCTTCGTTACAGCATGATTGAAGAACAAACCAACAAACAATACTCTTTTGCATTCATGATATAATTAAATTAAAAAAAAATTAAAAGCCCTATTAATCTTATGTTATAAATATTTAAAATACCTAATATAAATATTATAAAAGCAAAAGTTTGTGAGGATGAAATGTTTGCTACTAGGCGCAAGAATCAGCTAGTATGTTTATATTAAATACAGTTTTTAAAGCACTTCATGTTTCTGAACTATATGAATAAACGAAACTAAGTCAATAAAAAGGTAAAAATCAAATTTACTAATTTATGGTCGATATGTTTTTATTTAAACCCAACAAATTAGTTTCGTAACAACATCGTATCACAAGTCAGCAAGAAAAACAAAAAAATCTCGTCGCTAAAGATTTTAATTCAAGTGAAATGCTAGTTTTCTTATTTCCTACAACTCCAAGGAACGTATTTCAGCTTGATAAATAGCCACTGGGAAATAAAACTTCACTGCGAGTTCTAAAAACTAATACAACATTAATTTCAATTTAGCATAGTTACTGTACTTTTGCTTAGTTGGTTCGACTCTTAGCTAATTTATTATCCTGATGAACATGGTCCTAATGATAATAAAGAAACAGTTTTTTCCAACGTAGGTAAATAATCTGTTTATTAAGCTATTGCATAGCTTCTATCGCGGGCCAGCGTGGAGACCGAATCCAGAAATTCCGTAACGAAAATAACCTGACACGGGACTCCTCTACGGTGAGCCGCTAGGTAGCGCATTTTTTATCAACGACATCTAGCGGTGAGCCGCTAGATGGCGTTGATAAAAAATGCTATGCAATAGCTTTACCGCGGCAGTCCCCGAGTGCCACACGTCTTTTTTTTTTTAAATTTTTAGATATCCTCATTTTATTATAGTCTTCGATCACAGAAGAGAAGATTATAGTGCATATTATAGCAAAAGTCATCTTTGCTCACTCAGTAAGAAAAAATGTTTGACTTTTCTTGAGACAACACTTTAGACAGCAAAGGCGCCCTTCTTGAGCTAGTGAGGTGAAAACACAATGTTGTATTCAAATTCAATTTATAATATAAATTGTTTATGAAGGGAGCGGCATTCGTCTGAACTAGTGAACAATGGTCGGGGATTCCTTCGTAGCGTAATGGACTCATTAGACAGACTACATTACTGTAATGAAGCCCAAATAATATTCTCATTGCGTGCCTCGCAACATTCATTAGACAAAATTTAATGATCTGCTTTTATTTCTAAACACACCTCTTTGACTTGGTATTTTGAACTGACTTAGAGAGTCGGGACGCCTGTTCACTAAAGCACAGAATATAGCTAAAGCAGAGCGTAGATAATATGCTTAGGAAACCAGTTTTTATTGATTTTCGTAATTTTTTATTTTTTTAACCTAGTTCGTTTTTGGTTTCATAAAGGGCAAAGAAATTGTTTTAACATAATGTATTTAAATCTTGAATCTATTAATTAAAATCAATCTTTTTTTAATGTTACAATAAAAAAAGCTAAACTAATCTAATCAATTTAGGTACTCTTGGAATTATTTGAAAAAAAAAAAATTGACCTTATCGTTACAAACTGGTTCCGAATCACTATCTATACCGCATTTTGTAGATTGAACCAAAAACTTATAAAAAAATTACCTTTTGATAAAGTTTTGGTTCGAATATAATCAGAGATTTCGTATTTCTAAGAAATCCTGGAGGCGCTATTATTCTAACTTTGTAAAAATAGCTGCCCAGATACCAATCAGCGATATCAAAATCAACATGAATAAATTTAAATAAAATAACAACTAGAGGTAGAAATATTGGAAATTAGAATTGCCTGTAGGTATTATGAATGTCTAAATGAGCCAAATAGACAAAAGTTTCGATAGAAGGTTTACACAAGCTTTTTATAAGCTTGATTTGTTTATATTGTCTGCACTATTATGTATAGTACGTAAAAGTATAAGAATGCGTGCACGAAATTGAGCTCTAATTTAATACGCTTATGGTTCATTTCATTTTGACGCTAATGTCATAGTATGCGAATACGATCAATCGAATCAAATCTTATACTAACCCCACAGATGTGTTGTACTTCCGTCGAAATGATAGTAAATTGTACCAGTCCCAAGTTTCCGATCTACCAAAGTTATTATGAATAAAAATTCTTTTCAAAAAACCGACTTCAACGCCACTACAAAGTATAAAAATAATTTTATTTTGTACACGTTTGTTGAAGTCGGGCGGCTTAAATATAAACGATGAAATCAATACGCGATGCTCGCCCGATTTCAATAAACGTGTCTCTTATATGTCACCATAAGGTAAGCGTCGCGCATTGATTTCATCGTTACTAGTTAACCCCGCCCGACTTCAACAAACGTGTACAAAATAAAATTATTTTTATACTTTGTAGTGGCGTTGAAGTCGGTTTTTTGAAAAGAATTTTTATTTTAAGCTTTTTAGTGTAGCTTATTCCTGCTCTTTTTCTCTCCTCCCTCCAACGCTACGGTACTAATGTAGTTCTATATTGGTACCTACAGTACTTATTAACAATACACAAAAGGACTAGGAGCTCCATGATGTAGTCCATGGTTGCTACCAACAGTATCAATTCGAAAGCGTCAGTTCGTTATTCCTCCAACTCTGCAGCATCAGGATTAAGGAGCTAGAACCTTGAACATTATGATGTAGTATATACTTGGTACCAACAATATCAATTTCTAAACGACAGTTCCTAAATCCTCACAGTTTAGGTAGGCAGTACCCCTGCAGCATCAGTATTGAAGAGCTAGGACCTTGAGTTCCACGATGTAGAATATGCTTGATACTAACAATATCAATTCGAAAGCGAAAGTTCCTAAATCCTCACAGTTTAAGTGGGCAGTACCCTGCAGCATCAGGATTGAGGAGTAGGACCTGGAGCTCTATGATCTAGTATATGCTTAGGCCAAGCATACCAATCCGTAAACGACGGTTCCTAAAGTCCCATAGTTTAGGGGGGAAATACCCCTGTAGCATCAGGCTTGAGGAGTTGAAGGTAAAAATTTTTATGGGACCATTTCGCGAGCTTTCTCTGTCGATTCAAAAAAAATCTTGTGAATCGGTCAAGAAACCCCGGAGTAATCGGTGGGCATACATAGGAAAAAAAAAAAAAAGATACCGGTCGAATTGATAACCTCCTCCTTTTTGGAAGTCGGTTAAAAAGGCTTTTATTCATTTTACTACTTGCTGGAAAAAAGCCTTTATTATACGACTGCCTGTAAAAAGGAGTATATTGTTTTCAAGGTTCATGTATGTATGTATGTATGTGAGTTCCTACATTCCACCATAACTTCTATACGCCTGAACCGATTTTAATGAATGAGGTATCGTTAGAATCCTTAGCTTATTCTGAGTGACATAGGCCAGTAAAATTAAAAAAAAAATATGGGGTGACCATGGTCCCGCATTAAAGACTAAAGTTGAAAAAAAAAATTCGAAAATAAGATTAAGTATATAATCATCATCTAGAAAATGATGAATAGATTCCAAAAATATATAACACTATAGTTCAATATCCAGTGATTCATAAAAAAATACCATTTAAAAATGTGAATAAGATTCCAAAGGTAATGACTGTAGTATTTAACGTTTTAGTTAGTTTTTGACTGGGCAGTCGTATTTTTTAATATTTTTAATCATGTTTATATACTTAAAGTTACATCCTATACCTAGTTATGCACTAATATTCCAACTTATTTAATCAAAGTCTGTGATTTCAAAGACCACGTCATATTGTGTTCTGTCTATCCAATTAATATTAAACGCAAGATTGATTGATTCTGATAGGTACAATTATTGCCAATATCTGCTCAGAACAGGAACATTGCATCGAGTTATGTCATATTATTAAATCTACTTAGTATTGCATATGCACGTGCTATAATTATCTACACGAATGTGCATTTGTGAGTGTGGAAATGTCGACATTTGATGGATGTCTCTGAATTACCACTTCAAAACCCATATTCTCTACTAGCATATTTAAAGCAGTACATGTGGAGTAGGGAAGTGCCAGCTAGTGTAGGTACATTTGTTTATATGAAAACTGTCTCCGAAGTGTAAGCCTGAGTCGAGACAAAGTTGCCGGCTGAAATAATACACCCGCCCAAGTTTGTCCCGAAGTTTAAATGCTTACAATAGCGCACGGAAAGTTTATAAAATATTTTTGTTGGGAAAAATGAGCTTAAACCAGTTTTGAAATTCGCTCTTGTGCAACCCTGTAGTGCAGTTTTGGGAGCCAGAGGTTACAGGTTCGATTTCCGGCTAGGTCAATGCGAGCTAAAATTAGCTCAGGTCTATTCTCTGTCTGGTCTGGTCTGGTGGGAGACTATAGTTACTTACCACTGAAAAAGTCGTACCGTTAAGCAATTAAGGTTTCCAGTACGATATAGATCACTTATTTTGAAAATTTATTTTTAAATAAAAAACAATTCGGTAACACTGTCAGACGAAAGTGCTTAAATTTCATAAAGCTCAAACAAAACAGTCACTTAATTTTCTATACAAATACAAAGAACGATACATAGAACCTGCCAAGTGCGAGCCGGACCGTACCATCCTTCAATATTTAACACCAACTTTTATTAAGATCGAGCAAAAACAAAAGTTTATTAAATAGAGACTCCCTTTATTTATTTTTTTATTTTTTTGTTGTTATAGCGGCAATAGAAATACATATTCTGTGAAAATTTCAAGTATCTACATTCTACCTATTACGTTTCATGAGATACAGCTCGCTGACAGACGGACGGACGGACGGACGGACGGACGGACGGACGGACGGACGGACGGACGGACGGAAAGCGGAGACTTAGTGATAGTCCGGACAGTTTCCCGTTGCCTGGTACGGAAACCTGAAAACGCACAATAAATTATAAGCGCGTTATGAAGTCGTGTAAAAACAATAAGTTAATTTCTTTTCTATTTCTATTCGGTATGCAAAACCTTTGGCGAAATACTTGCAAGCTGTCAATTCTATGATTTATAACCAATATATTCAGAAAATCGGTGCAAGATAGCAAAAGTCCTCTCTAGCAGTCATCTGTGCCGACTCTTATCCGTTTTTCACACATTATTCCGCGATAAAACGTTGCGAGTTCCGATATAAATGTATAGTCAGCAAGTGCAGAAAATTTGCACTAGGGTTGCCACATTTTAATATTGTTTGAGTCCGGTGTTTATCGGTGTTTGTGTTTTCAAGTGATTGAACATTATAATACCATCCCTAGTGAGCTAAATCATTCATCTACTTTCACGTCATTGTTTTGCTCATGACCGCCGCCTGTACAGCAGCACCAAGAAAAAAAAAGACTGGGGGACGTGACCAAGGCATACTTATTACTTAAGTGGCGTGACTGCTATATGTAGTGCATGGTGATTGCTTTAAAATATTTTAAAAAGCTCTTTTTGAAGAGCTATGTAAAAAGGTCATCGAGTCCACCGGGGACTAGTGCCAATTTTACCAACGTCGAGTGACGTTTAATCGAGGAATAAATTGGGCGTTCTGACAATTTATGTTTTGAAAATTCTGCCAAAATATCAAAACGCTCGGATAAGACTTATTGTACGTTGGTGAAATCGACTCTTAATGGAGTAAAAACGATTGAAGTATTTTTTCAATTCACATCCTTAAATAAACTTTTAATTTTAACGTAAAAAACATACCTGAAATCCCCGACGATCTAAATTTAGTGTCAAATAAATTTTGATAGTGGCACTTTTTATAATATACTTATCGTTTTTTTGAACGTAACCAATAGCAGTAATTTCTATCTTATTCTTGTTTATAAAATAAAAGATTGTACCTTTACTTGGAGATTACTTGATAAATAAAACTGTTATCGGTCAACAACATACTTTTAACATTTAATGTAAAGTGTTTGTTATTTAAAATTTATTTGGAAAAAATTTAAAATTATTGACAGCCCTGCATGTATGCAAGTGCGGGTTATCCAGTGCGACGGAAGTAAGTTAACGTGACGCTGCATTATAGAGTTGGTTACATTTAAAAATATTTTCTTCTTTCTTTTGTCATAATAATGATGGTTTAGTTTGTCTTTGTACAACTCTTAATGCTCGGCCACAATTTTTTTGAAGAAGCAACACTACAAAACATTTTTTAGTATTAGTTTATCCTTATAGTTTTTCTAAGTCCGTCCTTCTGTCCATATACAGGGTGTCCCACGGCTATGCCACATGGAGGGGAAGTACCTTAAATATTGTAGATGGAACATTTTACTGAAAGAAGACTTCATTTTAATTTAAAAAACAATTTAAACTGCATTCATAGATTTTTAAATAATTGCCTGGCCAATGTCAGCTTTTCATTTTTCTGAACAAAATTTTACATCAAAGGCTAAAATTCATGGTCTTCCTTTTATTTCTCATGCTATGTTATTTAACAAAAAATAATCCTTATGATGAAACCTTGCGATCGGTATGATAAAGATACAGGTTAATTTTTTTTCTCGTATAGCGGGTTCGAGTCCCGGTTCAACCAGGCAATTATTTAAAAATCTATGAATGCAGTTTAAATTGTTTTTTAAATTAAAATGAAGTCTTCTTTCACTAAAATGTTCCATCTACAATATTTAAGGTACTTCCCCTCCATGTGGCATAGCCGTGGGACACCCTGTATAGCATAGCGCAGAGGTCATATTTATTACGCCAAAAAGAACAAAACTAAATCCACGCGGCTTCGTTTGCGTGGATTTAGTTTTTAAAATCCCGTGGGATCTGTTTGATTTTTCGTGATAAAAAGTAGCCTATGTCACTCTCTAGATCCCCAACTATACCCATAAAAAATCACGTCGATCCGTAGCTATGCTGCAGTGTTATTAAAAGACAAACCAACAAACACACTTTCGCATTTATAATATAAGAAGAAACTAAGGGATTCCATTGGCTTTATAATATAAAGCAGTAAATAGTAATAGATGATTGTAGTTAGTAAATAGACAGTACACTGGGCCTCCGGAGAAATAGCTCGAAGCTAAACCGGGTGAGCAACAACAAGCTGCGAAGTGAGCACTCCCCGCGGTACGTTTGCAGAGTATAATTCTATCCATTAATTTTAGTTTGCCCGCTAAACTTGATAGGTTGCAACATTGAGCTGTAGACCATACAGATAATAATGATCATTTATTATCTGTACTTAATATACGAGCAATGAAGTGGAAGAGTTTGTTTGTTTGAACACGCTAATCTCTGGAACTATCAGTCGGATTTGAAATTTTTTTTTTGTATCTGATAGCCCAATTCTTGAGGAAGGTTTTAGGCTATTCAATATCTCAGTACGACACGACTCTTAGAAGCCGAGCGTTCCTACGGGATTAGTAAAAGCTAAATTCACGCGGACGAAGTCGCGGGCAACAGCTAGAGTAGAAGTACATGGAAGTAGTACTAAAACATGGAACCCTGACTAAAATAAAAACTGAGTACACGAGGAGTCATTTCATAGACATAACATTATTTCACTTAGAATTTTAGTGACAAACTACATAGACGACCTTACTTTAATGCTTAAATTCTATTTCTTTGGTAGATATCTGCAGGTTTCCTAATATTTTTAAGGGCCGATTTGACCAACGTAAAAATAGATCTTATACGAGAGTAAATTTGATATTTTGACAATTTTGATAATGAAAATCTGCCACACTTTATGCTCGGACAAGACTTATTTTACGTTAGTGAAATCGGCTTTTAGTCTAACAGCCGCTCGCAAAAATTGCTAAGTAATTGATATTATTTTAAGATTCTACTTAGTTAAAAAACCGAGATGGTTTGACCTTCCAACGTTTTTTTTCCAGCACGTAGTCTCCATTCGCTATATCCCTAAGATTGTGTGTTTAAAACATAAAATATATGATGTGTGATGATGAACTTAGTAGTAGACTAACCTGGAAAACGTATGTATTAACCAGTTTTTTCGCCACTTCATTCCTGAACGCTAAATATTTTGCCCCGTATGACACGGTAAGTAGCTAGGGCTAAAGCTTTCCACAAGATAATATGTCTGGGCCAATTGAGTATATCTTTTGCATTTCAAAAAAGTAAAAGAAAATTCGCTTTAGTAGTTTTACCAAACTTTTACAGCTGTCAGTGAAATTAAACACCGATCTCGTATCTCATCTGCCAAGTTGTCTACGGAGTAATTTCGTGCGAAAATGCCTTTCTAAAAATTCCAGACCGTCTATAAACAGCGCTGCGTCACTACACTTGATATAATTTTAATTAAACTTCGTTCTGAAATGTGAGGGGGAAAGAAAAGAACGGTTCGGTACGTTCGCTTTATTTCAAAAAATCTTTTCATCGACTTCAGTGGCAACTACCAGATCATAATATAGGTATGAAAATAATTGCAGTGCCATCTTCGCCATTAAACTGTAATTTTAAACATTTATTATGTGCACAATAAAGATTATTATTATTTAAAAAAAAATTGTTTGTACTCTCTGTAGAAGTTAAGCGATATTCTACTTCACCCGTGTTCGATTTTTAAACGAGAAAAAGTTTAAAAACTGTAATCCGACAACAGGAAATTGGATGTTTCATACATCATATTGATTTTTTTCCTATAAAATATAGCCTACGTCACCCGGGCTATAATAGCAATTCAATTGATACCTTATTCATCAAAATTATCGTGGAACATACGTTAATAGTCCTATGCTAATGGGTCTTTACATAGGAAATTATTAAGGTACTTCTGGTGAAATCGGGCATCATTCACTCACTAAACAGAATTGAAAATTTTATGTGCACTCGTAAATATTCTTTACGTGCCCGAAGACACGGAATGGTGGAAAAAATCTTTGGTGAATCGCGTCGCATTCAAGTCGCGAGTCACATAAAAACATTCTTATTTCTTCCCTTATCAAGTTGGGCCGTGGTGTAAGGCATAAGCACTTTGATTTTTAAACTTTTTGACGTGAAACGTTTTTAAAATCACACCAAAACATACGGGTACCAGTCAGAAAAATGTACCGTAACGAAAAAGTCTATATCAGTCATAAGTCATAAGTCAGTCTAGACTAAATAACCTCATAGGAAATCAGGGATTGTACGCGAATGAAGTCGTAGGCAACTGATAGACTGATAAAAACTATTTAAGTACATAGATAAGCTTAACGCCATAAGGCATCTTTTTTAGATTTCTTGAACTCTAACCTCTTCCAAATTGCACCGCCACGTAAATCGTAATCAAGGGGTGCGATAAATCCCGTCTTATGTGATAGTGGAACGGATTCAGACGCGGCCGCTCTCGCCGCTAAAACTCTTATTTATGACCATGCCTCCACTGCCTTGACGGCGTACCAACAACACGGGCGTTTTGAGTTACTCCGACGTTACTCGTACATCCACTGCAGGACAAAAGTCTCCTGCATGCATTTCCACAGGCCTCAGTATTGCATTGTATATATCCAGCTGCTCCACGCTACTGTTCTGATGTTGTCGGTCTATTTAGTGGGGAGTCTGGCAAGGTGCGGTTGCCACTCCAACACCTTGGGGCTTCAACGATCATCAGTGAACTCTAACCTCTCCCAAATTGCGCCGCCACGTAAATCGTAATCAAGGGGTGCGATAAATCCCGTCTTATGTGATAGTGGAACGGATTCAGACGCGGCCGCTCTCGCCGCTAAAACTCTTATTTATATCCATGCCTCCATGGCCTCGACGCGACGGCGTACCAACAACAAAGGCGTTTTGAGTTATTCCGACGTTATTCGTACGTGTTACTGCAACTAGGGGAAAATTATTTCGTAAAGCTCCCGAGCAGAAAAGCTTAGAACGTTAAGAATGGTAACGTAGTTCTATATGGGAAGGCATTGTTGGTTATACCGAGAGACGTAGAAAGAGATGGTTTCTATTGTACGGAATACATTTTGCCCTTACTTCCTGCTTGTAATTTGCTTTAAGCTATATCTATAACTACAAGTTGGCCTTTTATTTAGTCGAGAATATATTGTTAGTATGAGCAGGGTCAACTGCTGGTTTAACTTTTTAATATGAGCATTAAATGGTTAAAAATATATAACTAGCTTTTACCTGCAGCTTTGCTCCCACTATCTATTAAAAGTAATCCGACATGGTAGACCTTAGATAGAAAATTACCAATTTTGATTTATCGACTTTTATTTTCTTCTTTTAAATTTTTTCTACTTTTTGTTTTAAGGCGAAGAAAACAAAAAAAATATTCAAAATGCCGTCAAGCCGTTTTTGAGTTTCAGCAAGACTAACGAACAGCAATTGATTTTTATATTGATATATATTTCTGAGTGTAAGGCTTAAAGCAGGTTTTTTTTTTCATTTAAAAAATAAATAGTTCACAATGTATTATGGCATCTAAAACAGTAATTATTTTATGTTATGGATCTAACGGCCCTAATGCGTTGTGACAAACTAAAAGGACACACATTTCAAGACAAAAAGTTTAAAAGCCTCAATAGCCCAAGGGTTAAAGGTGTGAACTGAAAACTGTAAGGTCGCAGGTTCGAATCCCACCCGTTGCACTATTGTCGTACCCACTCCTAACACAAGCTTTCCGCTTATTTGGAGGGGACTGGGGAATATTAGTCAACTTCAGGTTGGCTAATATTATTTTTCAAAAAAAAAGTCAGAGGCAAAAGCTAGTCAAAACCTTGCTTTTATAAACAAAACACAAGGAAGATATCAATATAAGTTCGCGATAGAGAATAATTCTATGCAATAATATTTTGCAGCGAGAACAACGTAAACTTTTCCAAGCAACTTGGTATTGAATATCAAGACTTCTGGTTCCTGAACAACAATTTTATTGTGTTTGTTATCTTCAAGTTGTAATTCTCTTACACTTTAACTGTCTGCTAGAGTTTTCTGTTCAACTTATAAAGAAGGTTAAAACTTCAAAAATCTATTATAGACCTCCTTTTCCTCTCAACTTCGTTCGCAAGAAGTTGGGTTTTTAAAAGCCCACAAGAACCCTCTTGTTTTTCCGGAATAAAGGTTAGCCTATATCACTCTCCAAGTCTTCAACTATATCGATGCAAAAAATCACTTCGCTCCGTCGCTACGTGATTGAAAGTTATACCAACAAACAAACACACTTTTGCCTTTATAATATTAGTGAGAATGCATTATGCTTTCTAAAGTTTTATTTTACCGGTGTCTTCAATTTACTGGAATATTTTCAAGCATTTGGAAGCAACTGTTCAAAGTTTCACTGTCACCCAATAAGCCGTTGGAAAAGTACGTGAAGTTTTAACAGTTGAGACGGGTATTGAGAACATTCTAAACAGCAAAACTAGTGACCTGTCCACGTATGTGACGAATTGAGAACCTCCTTTTTTCGTCTTCTAAAAAATGTCAAATGATCTTGACAATGTAAGTTAAGATAAGGAAAGAAAGAAAATACATTTATTTGCAAAATACACACACGCACACACGGATACAAAAAGAAAAAATACACAATAAAGGATTCAATTTCCATCAGTTTATTGCAAGTATATTTTTGCTAATCCTATTAATGTTATAAATGCGAAAGTTTGTATAGTTATATTTGTTACTCAATCACATCGCAACAACTAAACCGATTTGGCTGAAATATGGCACAGAGATAGATTATAGTCTGGAATAGGACATAAGCTACTTTTTATCCCGGAAAATAAGAGAATTCCCGTGATAATAATAACTTTAATCCACGCGAATGAAGTCGCGGGTATCAGCTAGTATATTATAAATACGAAAATGTATTTGTTTGTCGTTTTGTCAATCAATCACACCGCGACAGAGCACTGGATCCATGTGATTTTATTTGCATTTGACATACGCTATTTTTATACATACCCGGAAAAGCGAGAGGTTCCCGTGGGATTTTTAAAAACCTATCTCCACGCGGCAGATGTCTGTTTTTCCGGGATAAAGGTACTCTCCAAGTCGTCGCCTATATCTTTCTTTCTTTCTTAAAATCACTTCGATCCCTTGCTCCGTTTCTACATAGTTGAAGGACAAACCAACAAACAAAGAAACACATTCCCATTTATAAGTCAAATATTGCTTAAAATTGGTCGCTTGGATTAATATTCAAAGCTTTATTTAAAAACTCAAAACGCAAAGTTAAAAACTTAGTACCTAACCACAGACTTATTATTCTAACATTATTTATGCTCTTTGATCTCTAAAATTTTCTCTTCTTTCTTTTCTTTTAGTGCCAAGCCAGTACAATCTGAGGACAACGACTTCGCCTGTCAAGTAGTTTGAAACGTAGTATGAAAAATACACAAAGGAGTAAAATTTTCTCTCTGACTAAAATAATGTCATAAACTGATAACAGCATAAAAACCAATTAAAAGTCTTTTAAAAGTATTTTTATCCAAGAGAATAAATCAAAATTCAAAAGCTCTATTTTAATAAATTATAATTATTAATTAGATGTTTTAAAGTTCACAATAAATTGAGAATTCATCATAAGCCCCATTTAAAAGTAAAGAATGGCTTATATATCGGAGAATTCTTTGGGATTTGAGGAGAAAAACGACGAGTCAGAGGATGAATGGCCGACCGGGAAGAGCGTGGCGTCCCTGGCGGCGATCCGGGACTATGAATACGACGAGGAATCGCAACAGTTGGACGGGCATAATATAGTAGTAATACCACAGGTAGGCTGCAGTGATAGTCTAGTCGTTACACAGTCCACACACCTCTGACTTGTCGGAGATACGGTCGAAACATACCGGCTGCGTATCGTTACATCTCTAAACTCTATGCCAGCCTTTCTCAAAGTGGGCATAACGCCCCCTTGTGGGCTTTGGAGATCTAGAGGGGGGCGTTAAGGGGCCCAGAAAAAAATGGGGGGCGATGATTGATTTGTAATTTCATTTTTATTTTGTTTATATTTTAAAATTTACTAAAATTAAAACCTACTTGTTTTTCAGTAAAATCGAACCTGATATCAACAACCTTGTTAAAAATCATCAAATTCATCCATCTCATTAGATTAGTTTTAAAACTAAAATTAATTACCTATCTATATTGTTTCTTTTAATTAGATTAAAATATATTCTTAATATTGTAAAGTTGCATAAATCTTGAGAATATAACGTTGAAGTATAATGTAAGTTTAAACACCAGAATCGACTAATAACAGACCATAACTAAATTAATTAAAGGAACTAAATTGTGGTTTTTACGTTTTAGGAGAATATAAAAAATTGGGGGTGCTGAAAAATAATTGATTTTCAAAGGGGGCGGTAAAAGAAATAAGTTCTGCTCTAAGGCATGTATTGCTGGGGCACTATTATCGATTGTAATCTTTTTTTTTATTCAATGACAAGATAGGCCTTGACTGCGATCTCACCTGATGGTAAATGACGATGCAGTCTAAGATGGTAGCGGACTAACTTGGAAGGGGTATGGCTAAATCGCTGGGCGGCACGTCTTTGGGTGGTAACTAGCCACGGCCAAAGAAACTTACATCAGAATCTTTACAGCAAAAAATACAAACAGATAGACCAATCATCCCTGCGACACTAATGGAAAAACTGGCTTACTACAGAGCGTTCACTTCGTCCTCGAGTAAGATTGAGTTGTTGTGTATGCAGCAGAACAGCGTTAACAGGTAAGAACTAATGCACTTTATAACATGCTGACAGTAATCAAGAATCAATGAAATTATGAATCTTTCTCGTGAAACGGGATTCATGGATTATAAAAAACAATTCCGAACATTATCCAACAGTACTCGTAGTTTAACGCTAGACATACAAAGTAGGGTTATGTGTTTATAAGTCTATGTAAGCATGTATGTTTGAATATTTGTAGCGCGTGTTGTATTATGGTTTTGACGATTCTTACGTCAATCGATTTGTCAACAAGTCCAGTACTCTTAGAATTATGTTAATTAATATTGTCTTAAACAGTCATGACTTGTTTATTCATTTTCAGTTTTTATTTAAAATAAGCCTCAATAGCCCAACAGTCAAAGGTGCTGACTGAAAACTGAAAGGTCGCTAGTTCGAACCCCACCAGTTGCACTACTGTCGTACCCACTCCTAGCACAAGCTTTCCGCTTATTTGGAGGGGAAAGGAGGATATTAGTTAACTTCAGCGTGGCTAGTATTCTTAAAAAAATTACGCGGTGGGGTTTTTGATTCTTTAAATTAAATATTTTTATTCTTGGAACAGGTTCACGTGGTTCTACATAGCCAACGCTCTCTTCAAAAGCCTCTCAATGACGTACGTTTATATTTTTCTAAGCGCCTACGCGCCCGATCATCATTTCTTTGTGCCAAAAATGGTGCCTATTTGTTATGGTGAGTATTTTTATGGCACAATTTTTCATTCCGATGCGATGTCGCTTAGACACCGGTTAGACATTGCACGTTTCTAGGGTTCCGTACCAAACGGGACCCTATTATTAAGCCTCCGTATTTGTCGTCTCTCTGTACGTCTGTCAGCGAGGTATATCTCATTATCAATTTCCAGAGAATGAGTAATGCTGTTATAACAACAAATATTAAAATAGTTAAAAGTTAAAAGGGTCTTTATACAATAAACTTTTGTTTTTGCTCGATCTTTGTAATAGGTGGGGTTAAATATTGAAGGATGGTGCGGAACCCTTCGTCTGCGCGCCCAACTCGCAGTTGGCCAATTTTTGAAAAAAAAAAAAAAAAACTATTGTAGCCTTTCTGGTTATGGCCTTTACTTATTAAATGTATCTTTACGCCATCGACAGGATAGTGTCTTAATTGATTAATTTAGTACAACCCATTTGAACATATCGTAAACATATAAGATGGCATACACGAAATTGAGCTCTAATGCAATGGAGTTATGGTTCATATGGTTTACTTTGAGGCTAATGTCATCGAACTCTTATACGATCAATCGATTTAAAACTTAGACTAACCCTACTGGTAAGATGGCAGTTAAGGCTTAACTTGTCATGAATCTGATCTATTAATGGTATTTTCCAGGTTTAAACTGGATAAACGTGATCTCTGCTAGATTCCTTCTCCAAACTATATCGTTTAATACATCCATGCATATATTTTACGCAATTATTGGAGTGGTTTTCAGGGCGCCCTGGGATAGGTAATGCACAAATGCCCGTTTTCAATTACGTTCCCTAACTTACTCCATAAAGTTTACCTAAGCTCACCTAGCTAGGTGAGGCTTTCTGTCAACTTCCTTTTAACCTCAAATAAGATACTTAATTATACTTATCTCTGTTTTTCACGAATACACAATACACATCGCTTACCCATTTGTACATATACGGAACACCTAAAGGTGGTAATGGATAAGCGATTGTATTTAGGGACTACCTACGTAAGGAGACTCCTACTTATTCCTCCTATATATGATAGTTGAACTATCATTAATTAAATCTGTTAGAAAATATTACAAATCAAACTTTCCACAAAGCCGGCATTCTTTTCATTTCTTTATTTTTTTTTGTTTTTGTTTTCATGCAATAAAAACAATGCTCTATGATTCCGTACATAAAGGTCGCCAACGGGACCCACCAAAGCCTTCGCTGTCAATACATACGAGTACATCTTAATGTATGTAACAATGTATGTAAAATCGACTTATTTTTGCTAGATCATAATAAGAGCATAAGGGTTAGTACAAGATTTAATTCGATTGATCGTATTCATATTCGATGATATTAGCGTCAGATTAAAATGAACCTTAACAGTATTGATTGAAAGTCACAAATTCAGTACAATCGATTTTAATTTTGAGCGTAGCGTTTGTATACGTAAATGTATAAGAATGAACACACCAAATTGAGTTCTAATTCAATGCCATTATAGTTAAATTTACTTTGACGCTATCGCTAACGCTTGTTATCGAATACGAACAATCGAATGAAATCTTATACTAACCCTACTGAACCTACCCTACGGAACCCTTCGTGTCCGGGTCCTTCTCGCACTTAGCCGCTTTTACACCCAGTTGCTATATTTATCAATGTATTTTATAACACATCACTTTTTTCACGTTCTACAGGTGTTTTAATAAAACGATGGAGATACAATCTGGGAACAGTTATTACAAGTATACTTGTATGGAATTGGAAGAGTTTAGAGAACAATTTGTAAACAAAACCATAACATTTTATTATTTTTTCTACGTGTCTCTTACTAACGAGAAATTTTCATTAGCCCAAATCGAATATTACGAGTAAGATAACAACATGATTTTAATTTAATGAATTATCATATTTTCACCTCAAGTTGCTGCCACCTCGCCTCGCGCTTCCCCGCACCGCACCTTAAGTCAGACCCGCTTAATACAGATAGCAACGTACCGCTCTCAACTGTCACTACCGAATTTTTTCAAAGTTTTGTTATTGTTACGTTTTAAATATTTTTGCTAACTTTAAATTAGTTATTTATTTTTGTTTGGTTACTATTGTTAGCATATCGTCTTGTACGATGAGTAAAAAAGGAAAATATTTGCCTAGCGCAGACTATTGATTACTTTAATTAATGACTTTTTCAAGCGGAAAAAAATAAGACATTAAAAATTACACCTTTAGACTTTGAAGATGTCATTGCCATGAAGAAAATAGTCAGAGAAGAAAACTTCCGTCATAGGTTACAGTTAAAAATAGAACTTTTATTTTCTTGTCAACGGTATGGTATGACGTCATTTTGTAAAGGTCGACGACAGCGAGCTTGAGATGGAAGGCTAATATATGCGTGAGTTTCAACCACGTGGCGGTGCAGACCCATGCGATGCTTTTCTGTTAGATAGTAGAAGGGTGATGGGGAACGAAGTTAAACAGTTCTCAAGCACACTTTCTAAAATATATCTTGTAGAATACCGACAGATATACATCATTCATCCAACTTGGCAAAGACATATGTAGCTTGCATCCTGGGAACGGATATTAAGCTACTTTTCTCTCCGGAAAAGAGTTCCAGTTACATTCAGATGATTGATTCTGCTCAAACTGAAGACACAAAATACCTAATAGTACCTAAAGATACAGAAGATTCACTCCGCAAAATAATTTAAATAAATAGCGACTCTTGCTAACACACAATAAAGTGCAATTCACGTTGACACAGCGCCACTTACATACCATCTTATTCACCTTGACTTTTCTCTTTCTATCACGTAATCTGCCAACAGAAAAACTCTGTATGGTCGAACATGCAGTTGCAAGTTAAACACCGCTTACCTCCCCAACCAAGCAAGAAAGCCAAGTTCCCAAGCAAACAATGCTACCACTCACATGCACCACCATCCAAGACTTTTATACTACTCCCGACTCACATCGTTTCGCCCCGACACCGGAGCATCCTCAGGAGATGTCGACTTTGCAATGCTGTATTGTCTAGACTTGGTCTTGGTGGTTTTTGGGTTGGCAACTTGGCTTTCTTGCTTGGTTGGGGAGGTAAAGCGGTGTTTAGCTTGTAACTGCATGTTTGACCATACAGAATTTTTCTGTTAGCGGATTATAGCAAAGTAACTTTAACCTTTTCTTGATAAATGTAAGTAATGCAAAGTAAATAATGTATTTATGTCTTGTTTCAACGCCATGAACGACAATTATTACATTATTTATAATTTTTCTATCATTTATTTATGTACACATTTACCCCATTGTTTCTAAAAATGTTTACAAATATACATTTTCCAAATATAAATATAAAAACATTATTTATTATTATTACATACAACTAATATTCTCTTATTTATCTCCTTTATCTTTGGAGTTGTCTATACAAAAATACATAGAGTGGAGTTTAAACAGTCGAACTTTGTCAAAACAGCTATGCTGTCTCTGAGCTCCATTATTATCCAAAGTCTATCTTTTTATAGTAATTCTATAAAATTTAGACATACCTATTTAAAATATTCTAATTAACTGACTTTCAAAAGAAGGAAGTTCTGAATTTGGTCGGTTATTTTTTTTTTAGTTTAATATTTGACGATTTAATTTTATCGCTTATCCATGTTTCAATTTGGATCACCGCTGTCTGCCTACGTAACCATCTCTACAAGAAATACATTTGGACGGTAAGTTTTTCTTGCCTTTTTTTAATTTATGAGATAGACTTGCGCTTGACGACAATCAATGATGGAAAGCATTGATGAGGTCGAAGTTGGAGCGCGCTTGCCTAGAAAATGCCTATTCACTCTTGTCTTGAAGGTACTCAGATTATACATGGCCGGAAACACAGAAGCTGGAAGTGCGTTCCGTACCTTAGCCGTTCGTTTCAGAAACGTTGAACTGAAGCGTTTCTGTTTACGTACGAGTTTCGAGTATGGGAATGATTCCTCTAAGAAAAATTCTTCTCAAATAACTAATTCATTTTCTAAAAACTTTTGAAAATTGCATTAAATCAAGCATTAAATGAACCTTTAAATATATATTATGTCGATAAAAAATAAAAAATATCAGCAGATATTTTTATATTGGTAAATTAATACAGACCTTGATTAATTTTTTTATCACAATCGAGCAAACAATTGTAAATTGGATAAATACAATAATGTAGATAGTATTTTATATATTGTTTATGTATTTGCAGACACTACGTTATGCTCAGATTGCTCTATGCATTTTATTAGCCTTGATTTTCATTCATCTAGTAGTTTCTTATGAGGACAAGGAAATTAAACACATAGAAGATACGCTGGAAACTGAGCAGCATCGAGAAGTTCTGATGGTGGGTTCTAACGTCAGAATTCAGTTTTTAATCGACTTTAATAAAATAAGGAGGTTCTGAATTCAAGTCAGGATGGTCCCATTTAAAGGTAAAGATCTCATGAATATGACAGTGACAGAGGACGGAACTCCTCAATGAATAAGAGCAAATCGCTCGCGATCAGGGAATAAATAAATTGATCCTAATAAAAACTGACTTCAAACGCCACTACAAAGTATAAAATGATTTTAGTTATAAGATAGAAGATAATTCAACATACGTGTACAAACTTAAATTTATTTTATACTTTGTGCGGCGTTTGAAGTCGGTTATTTAATTTAAAAAAATGTTATATAGGCAAGAGAATTTTAAATGAAATCTTGCGCGCAGATGACTAAAAGCTTATTTTAAACTTTTATTTTTTTTCGTTTGCAGTTTGGCGACTACGATATGTTGGCTGAAACAATGACGGCACCGCCCATAGCACATATAATAAGCGCTAGAACTACGGCTGAGGTAATTTTAGTTAAACAGCTAAACACATCATGGGGTTATTCAAAGGATGGACCAACAAATACTTGAAAAGCTGGCAACGTACTGGTGCCAAAGTCACCACGCCTCAAATTAATGTTCATGGCCACGCCAGCAGCGCTAGCGTCGACGCCAAGCTAAGTGAGATAAGGTTAGGTACGTTGTAATACAATTTGACATGTTTCGTCTGGCGGCGCTGCCGGCGTCGCTGCCATGGCATCCTAAATGACTCACCTGCTCGTTTACTGACTATTTACATGTAGACCACCGACCAAACGTTTACCGACGAAACACGTTTTAACAGTTTTTGTATTGTCAATCTGCCAAAACTTCAAAATTCATTGGTTAAAGTTTATGCTTAAATTAGATCTCGTATGTTTCAGATAAAACCGAACTTAGATAGTGCCGTGATTGTGATTTCAAATGGTGTTTACTACATTTTCAAAGCTTTGACTTCTTATTTGATGAAGAAATACTGTGAAAGATGGGTCGGAGCTTCTATTATTCATTGGAATTATGGTAAATTTCTCGACAATCACTAATACGACATAGATACATAGTACATTTATATCGATGCTAATACCTAAGTAAAAATCAGTTAACCTGTGACAGAATAAGAAGAGTGTTATAGGTTTGAAATGTGTATTTGTGTATCCGCTGTCAACATCGTGTATTGTAAGCATTTATATATGCTGAGCTGATACACCCATTCTGAGTGACAGACAGACTTTATTATCACACTAATATTATAAAGGCGAAAGTTTATATGTGTGTGTGCGTGCGTGCGTGTGTGTGTGTGTTTGTTACTCCTTCACGACACAACGAATGAACCGATTTGGCTGAAATTTGAAATGAAGATAGCTCATACCCAGGATTAACACATAAGCTACGTTTTATCACGGAAAATTAAGGAGTTCCCGCGGAAATCAAAAATCTTTTATTCACACGGACGAAGTCGCGTGCATCGTCTAGTTAATCTATAATCTTGAGCTGATATTGCAGCATCAAGTAGTCTGCGGGATATCCGTAGAGTCATTTTAATGAGTAGGTGTTATATGTTGATCTATCGAAGAGGAGGGTTTAATGATAGAGCAGAAAACTGGTCAACAGGATATCAGATATATTGTTCATAGTCAGGCGATAGATTCAGATGTCGGGGTTGTTTTAAATTTTCAATTTACACAGTCTTGTTTTCTATAATCAGCCTTGTTTTCAATTCATAATTTTCAGGGAGTGAATCTATTTTCTACTTTTGGCCGATTTACTTTGCAACAATAAAGTATGGCGCTATCATTGCAGTTATATTTTTTGCTCTTAACGGGATCGTCGAGTATTGCATGTTTGTACGTACTTATTAGATTTCCTTATACACACTACACACCTATAATAATAGTTTTAAAACCAAAAACCCGACTGCAAAAATTGACTTTTTAATTAAAACTTAAAAGCAAGGAACAGAACTTTAAATAATAATTGTCAAAGATCGTCATTTCATAAATGGTCAATCGAAATAAAAAATGATAAGAGAAACCTAAAAATGATGATGAAGCATATGTAACTATGTACGCTATGAACTACCATGCATGGTTAAAAGCCTACAAATACAAGAACGACTTGCTCTTATTCATTGAGCAGTTCCGTCCTCCATCTCCAAAGATATTCATCAGATCTTCACTTTTAAATAGAACCAACCTGACTATACGTCCTTTCAAATAAAAAAAATTAAAATCGATCCAGATTTGACGGAGTAATAAAGTAACTTCGCCAAAAAAAAAAATACGCGTTGAATTGAGAACCTCTTAATACAAGCTTTTCGCTTATTTGGAGGGAAGAGGTGAATATTAGTCAAGTTCATCTTGGCTAGTACTCTTTAAAAAGTTTGTTTTAGATCATCACTTACCAATGCCTGATAGAAGTGGTCAAATACGAGTGGCGATGGATGAAACCATGGTGCGTGTCGGCCATTTTACTTATCTTCGCCATTTTGGAAATAAAATATGTGAAATTTGATGTAAGTACGAGTTTGACGACCTGCTGGCGCAGTGGTGAGCGCTGTGGTCTAATAAATAACTGGGAGGTCTCGGGTTCGATTCCCGGCGGGGGCAATTTGGAAATTTATAATTCCTGGTCTGGTCTGGTGGGAGGCTTTGGCCGTAGCTAGTTACCACCCTACCAAAGACGTGCCGTTAAGCAATTTAGCGTTCCTGGTGATAATCACTATACATCAGGTGAACCGCCTACTCGTTTGGTCGATATTTATAGTTACTATAAAAAACTAAGTATACTATTAGTAATCAAACCTTCATTCCCATCATCTGGAGATAGGTCTCCTGAAATTATTGCCACAAAACATGGTCTTGTGCCGTATGTATTGAGCCGTTGGCGTTGCCTCGAATGAGATCGTCCGTCTAACCCAATGGGTACCGTGTTGACTTTGGAATCTTCAGTTTTCAGATAATTCATTTATTTTCTACACGAGTCTATCGAGTCTGGCTGAAATTGTGATAATTTTTTGGATATACCCTTTGAACCGTTTTCTGGATGATATCACATTCCACTTCGGAGTAGAACCGACCAGGTTGAGAAGGTGGAGCTTTTCTCTTCTTCCTATATATTACATTGTAAGTTCATGTAATTAACTCTTTTAGCCTTTTTATTGTATGTGACTATTTACGAATATTCCACAGTAAAGAATAAACAACTGAGCCGATTTATATGAATGAGGTGTCGATCGATTTTTCCTTAACTGCATTGAATAGAGCTCAATTTCATGCATTGTTATACGTTTACGTATACACTCCAATTTAAAATCGGTTGTACTAAATTTTTGATTTTAAATAAATACTGTTAAGATTCATTTTACTTTGACGCTAATATGATCGAATACGAATGCGACTAATCGAATTAAATCTCGTACTAACCCTACAGTTTTAAACTTTTTTACCATTACAGTATAAGGTGTTCACTATGCTGCTCCTGTTCTATTTATTTGCTGAGAGTAAGGATACATTGTTTAGTTTGCAGCACAAGTCGCGCTACGCACCGACTTGCATTGTAATAATGTTTGTGGCGGGCGCAGTGTACGCTTTCTACGATCATGTCGTAAGAGGAAAAAAGGTACTGTTACACCCCCTTATAACATCAAACGTTGCCGGATAAAATTCAAAAAATTTAAAAATTTATTTATTTCATGTAGGCCAACTTGTAGCTCGCATAACACATCATAAACCTACCACCGGTTCGGAATGCAGATTCTGCTGAGAAGAGCCGGGAAGAAAGTCAGCAGAAAAAAAATTTTTTTTTACAATAGGTAACAAAACTATGCTATGTATACAGTGCTTCCACAATGAAGCTTCAAAAATGCATACGTAGGTACACAATCCAAGGCATGTCAACACGGGCAGACAAAGCAGACCCATTCCCGTTGGTGGCACCCGTTCACGAGCATGGCGCAAGATCCAGCCGTTGCTTCGGTTAAAGCCGGACAGTCAGGCTTTTTTGTTGCGACATACTGTACCCAAAGGATGCCAACGGGGCCCTATTACTAAGCCTCCGCTGTCCATCTGTCCCTCCATAGTCAAAAACTTGCGTAACTGTATGTAGGATTGAGAACTTGTCCTTCCCTTCTTTATCAACTTATAGACGTCCACAGCTGGACAAAGGTCTCTTGCATGGACTTCCACAGGCCTCGGTCTTGTGCCGCCTGTGGCACCCTGCGCCTCGTCTAATTATACCGTCGGCCTACCTAGTGAGGGGTCCACCAACACTACTCTTTCCGAAGCTCATGCCTTATGGCTGTGGGTCTCATAAGAAGGTATTGGCAGGCGATAGACACAGCTATACTCGGAGTATCCCTGCGAGATCAATTCAGGATGCATAGGAGAACCAGAGTTACCGACATAGCTCATCGAGTCGCCAAGCTGAAAGAGGCACCGTATGAGGCATGAAGTTCGAAAAATTAATGGTCGGTAGGGTCTCAAGGTGCTGAAGTGGCGACTTCCGAAAATAATCGAGAAATATCATCTTAAAAGTAAAGAAATATAGTCATCACCACTACTTAGTTAGCTGAGAAGATCCTTTCATTGGCATGACAGTAGACACTGTAGTTAACTGAATTTTAAGAACGAGTATATGTATTGTGTGTACGTTTAGAAAGAAAGAAAGAAACATTTATTTTATAAATTATGCCACACATCATCCAATAGGATATCTAGATTAGGTTGTCCCGGCGCCTCCACCACTTGAGCATTAAAGACAAAAGGTGTCAAGCAGAAGAAGCGCCGGAACAACTAAGTCATGTGTGACACAACCCGGAAAAAATGTCCCAACTCAGCAAAATGCTGTATGCTTTGTACCAGCACAAGAGCATACAGCATTGTACTTTTTTGTCGAACTTGTTAAGTGTTAGTAACGTTATTCTATTCTATTTTTCAGGGATTTTGTCAACTATTCAAGCCTCTTCCTGAATGGGGTCCAAAGGATTTCCGATTAAGACAGTTAAGGAAACAATTTGACGGTCGCGATGTAAGTTCAATATAGTAAACAGCCATGTGTGTGTTTAGGAATTTATAATTTCTAAATTGTCTCTGGTCTGGTCTGGTGGGAGGGTTTGGCCGTGGCTAGTTACCACCCTACCGTCAAAGACGTGCCGCCAAGCGATTTAGCGTTCCGGCACGATGGCGTGTAGAAACCGATTAGGGGTATATGGGCTGAATTTACACTGCTATACCCCTTCCAAGTTAGGCCGCTACCATCTTAGACTGCATCGTCACTTACCATCAGGTGAGATCGCAGTCAAGGGCTATCTTGTCATCGAATAAAAAAAAAATGTGCATGTTGAGCCACGCACTGTTTAGGGTTCCGCACTTGCCTGTTAGACTTTTATGTACATAAAAGATGTATGTAGATGAGTACATATTAATAGTATGAAGTTTCCTCGTGAAATTAATTTATAACACTGCGTGACACGGTTTCGGTACCCGAAAAACTGATTGCTATTTTAGTTTTCTATTAGTCATAGTATGTAGACAGTGGATATCTTTTGCTTCTATCACGTCTAGTTTTTGAGGTACACACCGTTAAATTTTTTCATACCCTCATTTTTCCCATACAAGTTAACTTTACCGTTATTGACAAAATAAGTTACCTTGATACATTTTACATTCTTCTTCATCTTCATTCATTTTCTTGTTACATTGATACCTTTGTAATTAATTGGTTAAGAGTGTAATCGTATGATTTTTAAAATAAATACTGGAAAAAGTAGTCACCGCCAGCGCAGAAATTAAAAAAACAAGTATTGGTAGCGTGTGTGGTTACGTCACATACTTCAGTCTCAAGAAAAAAAAATCTGAAAAAGTATGAAGAATTTTTGAAGGAAATGGATAAAAAGCGAAGGATTTTTTATATTTAAAGTTTATTTCTTCGAAATTAAGTTACGCAATATTAAAAATAAGGGCACAAATGCATCCATTAACGTAAAACCAACTTTACGATTAAAAAACCAAATGACAAAGATTTATGTACATGGAAATAATTAAAAGATGTGCTAGAAGGTTGCACAGGAAGGTTGTTAAGGTACTCTCAAAGCTGAAAACGTGAAACTCTTGGTGAATTATTTGTTAAATAAATATAAAAAGATTGGTTGCTGGATGACATTAAAATTCATTTTCTCCATATCCATTTCTCTTTTTATTCCATAAATCTTGAATTTGTGGGTGTTGAACCAGTGGAGCGGCTTACCCAGGATGTAAGGAGGCTTAAAGAATGGTTTCAAGGTCATTAGGATACATCTATGTTAGGAGATGACTGCTGACGTTTAACGCAAGAAAATACTTCCTAACATAAAGCGAAAAGTCAAATATTTTTCATTCTTTGTGTATAATATAATACTTTTTATCGTCTATTTTATATTTTAATGTGTGCAAAAATATTAAGAATAAATTTTACTCGAATTATTGATGATTTAATAATAAAATGTGTATATGTATTTAATTTTTAATTTCAGTACTAGTAAATTGTTTATTACCATGTACCTAAAAAATAAGACGTGATAGAGAAAAACTAAGTATGCATTCTTATTAAGCAATGTGTATGAATACATAAACAGGAAAAATTGAAATGGGTACTCAATTTTTTTCGAAATTTGTCGCGCCGTGTAATCATTAATTTTTAATTAATTATTAATTAATAATTTTTTACAATATCATAAAACCTCGACGCAATACAAAATGCCATAAGTCATTTGCAAAGTAATTATTATAAAAATGTTTACTTTTAAAAATTAAGTCGACTTGTACTCGTAATGCCTACCTACCTATCTGTGATAGTTACGATATATACCTAATTAATACCATTAATACTTTCATATACCCAAAAACAAAGGTTCAGTTGTACACACTTGACTAAATGAAAAGAAGACAGAGGTAGATAAGCCATTTTTAGTGAGCCTTTAAAGGCCAACAACAAAGTATCGTGAAAGGATATCATAATTAATCACAACAACCAACCAATAAAAGCCATCAAAAAATAAACGTACCGATACCAGAAAATAATTACATGGCACTCACAAATTCATCGGTTGTTTTGAGCTTATCTAGCTTGGAGTGGAATAAAATACTTCCGTTCTAAGCGTTATAGTTCCATGGAGGAATTTTCTATCAATCAATCTATAAATCGATACCTTCTACGTAAGTTGTTGTATCCCACAAAATTGGCATTATCATTTGTTTTTATCTATTTTACGTGTTTGTTTAACAAAAAAATTAAAAAAAGCATTCTTTAACATACTTTCAAGATGTATATAAAGTTGTTTCGTTATTAAAATGACGGCCTGAACCATTTTATTGACCTTCACAACAATAACGCGTCACGTAAGCGTTTTGAGGATACAACAACTTACGTAGGAGGTATCGAAATTTTCTTCAATTTTCTTTCAATTCCAGTTCATCGTATCTCAAGCACCCAGAAATCTTAGCAGATACCTGATAGAGAAGTCCGGTTTGGTGTCCTATAAACTAGACGTGGCTTACGAATTAAAACGCAGGTCGACCTCACGCAATGATGGAAAAGAAGCGAGAGGAAAGGAAAATTAAATAATAGGTCTAAAACATACATTTAACTTATACTCTTAAGTTTTTTAATTAATAAAACATAATTAATGCTTCAGAAGTTATTATATGTAATCGTTACGATTAAAAGAAAATTTCGCAAAATTGTTTTTCTTTATAGTACGAATACAGAATAAGAATGATCTTCTCCCATATTACTCCGATTTCACTTTGACAGAATTTTCAATACATAAATTGTCAGAATGCCTAATTTATTTCTCAATTTAACGTTAATCGATGTTGGTGAAATCGGCTCTCTACTATGTACATAAAAAAATTTGCCATGCTTACAATTTCATTAGGCAGCGTGGGTTTTCTCGTGAAATTATAATGGGTACATAATATGTACCTACTTGTAAATTGAAATGCCAATAAATTGAAAGTTGAAAATTGAATAAAATTGTAGTAAAGCGTTTCAATAAATAAAATCAATCGACGTTTTGAGATTGAAATCTGTTTTTTCAATTTGTAAACTCTTTACACTTTACTATAGGTACTTATTATCTGGATTAAATTTTTGATCAGAAATCTATAGAATTTTGAATCGATATGTTATCAAAACCGGCTCCAACACCGGTATCACCTGTGTCACCTTCAAGAATTAACTCGTTACCTTTTTGTTAAATAGGTAAATTAAATTTTATTAGTAGTGGTTCGCCCCGAACTGAGACCTCGCGATATCCCATAATTCCCAAAAGTTTTAATTATATATTGTAATAATTAACTTTTAACATTAGACACAATAAAAAAAATAATAGTTGACATAAAACTGTTTTACTGACACAGCGCCATCTATTAGCATTATAGTGAAGCTATTAGCTTCACAATAATGCTAATAGATGGCGCATTAAAATTAAATAATTTCGTTTCTTTATAACATTTATCTAATTTTAGTATTTGTTGTTCAAGTACAGGATATAACTGAATTTTCAACCAAGTTTCACGTTCTAATATTCAGTAATTCAGAAGTTATAGGGCTCTGACAGACATTTAGACGGACACACTTCTCTGTCTAGTAGGCAAGCGCCCTAGTTGACTCAGAGAACTCGCTTCGCTCGTTCAATAAACAATTATGTTAAATACATTATTGTTAATTATTAGGTAGGTATCCTTAGGTATTTTAATGTGCCCGCGGGATTAAAAACCATTAATTTAATAAAAATAAACGTGCAAAAGTTCACCTTTTAGACTGCTGTTCATTACGGACGCCATTAAGTTGTCTCATTTAACGACAAAAAAGAAGCTAAATGGGCAGTTTAGATTCACAGTATAAGCCACTTCTTACTTCTCAGATTATCATCTCAATGGGTGTGGAGTAGGTACAATTTTTGGGAAATCTCCGATTTCGTTAACGTTGGTAATGAAAATAATTTATTTTTGAATTAACACTTGGTTTTATTTGATTGATCCATCTAAATATTATGGATTTTTGCTATAAATTTTCTATAATATACGATAACTTTAGCTGCATCAGTTAATTCTGTTAATCTAGAGCGATGCTAATGGAGCTCAGAACTTTAAAGTTTCAATAATATAATCGAATCCACAATCTTTGGTTTGATCATGAATAATTATGTAGTAACTCAATGTGTTTGATTTCAAAGTCATTTTCATGACCAAGTGCCAATTCCGCTATCGCCTTAAATAATGTTCATAAAACTGAGTGATAATTTATTATTTTATGTATACTCAGTGGTTTATTAATAGAAGAAAATTCTGATAGTGTATTGAAAATCTAATAAAACGTGATTTAATCCTCGGTTAAAAGTTATTCGGCGACGGTGAAATTGGCTCTAAAATATCACTAAATGACAGATTCATGCACAGTTAACGTTAACTTGAAGAGATCTCACTTCTCAGGTCCTAAAACCAACCCAAATTGACTGTGGAAGCGAGATATGTGACTTAATTTAAACCAAGATACAACATTTCTGATCTTCACTACAATCAGAGGCCTCTTTGAATAGTAAATCCGGGTTGCAAAACTTTTCTTGTTCTATACAAGCTCCTCCACGTTTTTCGCAGCGAGTCTCCTTCACCGACACTGCAAAAGATTATAGATTTGTTAAGTTTATCGGGTGAGAGGGAGGGCGCGCATACACGTCAATCAAACAAGCCACGTGGTAGCGCACTGATTTAATGCAAGTGGATGCACCGATAGGCGAACGTTGTGAGTAGCAGCCCGCACACATAGATACATCTATATAACAGTTTTCTCTGTATAACGCAAAATATTATATTCTATTTTGCCCGACTACGGCACAGGCAAAAGGAAAAGTTGTGAATTTACCAGTCTATGTAAGTAAGTTTGTATTTACGTATGTTCCACCGTAGCGCCTAAAACAACTGATCCGATGTTAAGGTGACAATTGATTCGTTATCTAAATATATAAAAGGCAAAGGTGACTGACTGACTGGCTGACTGACTGACTGACTGACTGACTGACTGATCTATCAACGCACAGCTCTAACCACTGGACCGATCGAGCTGAAATTTGGTATACAGGTAGCTGTTAGGACGTAGACATCCGCTAAGAAAGGATTTTGGAAAATTTCAACCCCAAGAGGGTTAAATAGGGGGTTAAAAAATCGAACCTAACGTGAGCGAAGCCGCGGGTTAAAGCTAGTCGTAACATAATATGTCACCCGGACTACATTTTATACGAAAGAAATCAACATGGCGGATGTTACTTCCAATTTTATCCAATGTTAGCCCGCTATCATCTTAAACTGCATTGTCATTTACGATCAGGTGAGAGTACCGCAGTCAAGAGCCACTTTGTTATCGAATAAAGAAAAAAATTAATTTATACGCGCAATTCAGCGCAAGACTCAAGCCCGTCTATCAGTTGATAAAGAAGAAGGCAGGCCGCTACCACTTACAACTACCGTTTTATACACACGGCTGCTTGCTTCACATAGCGTTTATTACTCCAAAGTATCGTTACCTCCATAGCAACACTCGATGCCTTGATATTGCTGCGTGGGGCACAACCCTTGTGTCTTTTCGAGCTGTCCCTCAGGACAGTCAGCTGCGATCGTGCAACTGCCGCCTTTCCCCAGACACGGCTGCTCTGGTTTTATTGAGTCGATAACTTTAACTGAAATGGGAATTGTTTGACATTACAGTAAACTTAATAGTGGTTTTTTTTTCAGTAATATTCCCCTTTCCTCTCCATTATGCGCAATTCTTGAATTAGGAGTTGGGTGCAACAATAGTCCAATGGGTGTGGTTTGAACCGTCGACCTTTGAGTTTTCGGTATGCGTTTCAACCGTTGCGCTATTGGGACTTACAGCGGTGACTTTTCCACATCGATTTAGATCTTTAAAAATCCATCCAATCTAAATATATTCTAAGTGCTCTATATGTTAATATTTAAAGTAGATTTATTATTATATTCTAATTTCTAATGCAATTTAATTTAAAAGGTAATTAAGTATTAATAGTTTTTGCGGTTGAAATGATTCATCATTCTACACGCTCTAGATTGGTACCGCGGACCGCCGCGCCGGTTAAAATGAGATTAGAATTTTTAAAAGGAATTCATGACTTTAGGAATTCATTCCCTCAATTTGTCGGATCAACCCTAGGGTTGATCCGACAAATTGAGGGATCAATCCTAGGATAATTTTCATCCCCGGGAAAAAAGAGTTCAAACGAGATGCTAAAAACCTAAATTGTGGAAGGAAGCATGGTCAAAAGTAAGAGAAAAAGCTGGTTATCTAAATATATAAAAGGAAAAGTGCCTGACTGACTGACTGATATATCAACGCACAGCTCTAACCGTTGGATGGATCAGGCTAAAATTTAGCGTACCTACAGATAGCTTTTAATATGTAGGCATCCGCTAAGAAAGAATTTTTGATAAATAATTAAACCCCTGAGGAGGTAAAATTGAAATTAACGTGAGCGAAGCCGCAGGCAAAAGCTAGTGAAGTAATAAGTTAGTACATTTACTTACAATCTTCATCGTTCCCAAAGACGACCCCAATCAACACAAACACAAGGAAAACGATCTTCATGGCCACAAAATAAACGCGTGCGCCGCTCACTGTGCTAAATCACACTATAAAATATTTTCCTGAGAACTTAGTGATAATACTTTACTAATATAATTAAGGTGATGTTTCACTGATGCGCACAACATTATTACGAAATTCTTAGCGGTAGGCGACGCAGTCAACGAGCTATTATTAAAAGCTACTACTGGTGGTTTTATAAAAATTATGCTACGCTTTACATAAGCTAGAGTTTTTTTTTAAGAATATTAGCCAACTTGACTAACATTCTCCTCTCCCCTCCAAGTAAGCGGCAAGCTTATGTTAGGAGTGGGTACGATAATAGTGCAACGGGCGGGGATCGAACCTGCGACCTTTCAGTTTTTCAGTCCGCACCTTTAACCGGCTATTGAGGCTAAATTTTCTTGCATCATGGATCTTATCTCGTTAAATATAGTGTGTGGAGTCCAGCGGTCTCCACGGAGAGCTTACTGTTGCTGGCTGGTTATGAGCTGGCCACTATCTATCACTTTTATTTTCATATTCGAAGGCATTCAAACTTGGAATGCAATTTGAATGTTGTTTGGAATGTAAGTTTGAACAGGCGTCGTAATGCATTATTCTATTTGCCACCGACCGAGCCGGAGGCCTAGAAAAGTAATATTTTCAACTCTCGTCTACACCGGACGCTCACAACGCCTGTTCATCCAGTTTAAGTTTATCTTGTTACATTATTTTATTGCTGGATAAATACAAGTGTTCAATAACCAGGTGACACGGTTTTCATTTAGATAGGGCTTCATTCCCCCTATATTGGTGACCCCCGACCCGTACAATTTTATGGGTTGCCCGGACAAGTTGTGTGCATAATTGATGGACAGCCGTAAGAAATATTATTTATTATTGGAAAATGTGAAACGTAACGTCATCGTATCGTAGAAGTGGAAATACGCAGCGAAACCTCATTGGGACGATTGGAACATCATATTTCGAAACAATTTGACAAACGTCGTCGTCGTCCGTCATTAGTGAAAAAAGTGAAGGTTTAAAGAAAATTTTGGGACTCTAAGTTTAATAATTTTATCCTTCTTTTTCAGCTTTATTAATTGAATTTTATTTTAGATGAATTATTAATACAATTTTTATATAAGTTTATTTAGTATGGAGGAACAATTTAATAAGTTACGGGATGAGAATCGAATGCTCAAACAAAAATTGATGGAACTAACTGATGCTATTATCCCGGCATTATTGGAAGGAAATAAATCACTTCGGGATCAACTAGCCAGTTCACTTGATGTTCAGTCGCCATCGACGACCCCCAGGGAGACATTTAGCGTAACACCTCAAATTTCTCCACAGGTTTTAGCTCTTCTTTCTCCTCCTCCTCCTCCTTCTTCATTTAGTGGTTCAGCGAAGCCTAATTTAGCTCCGATTTTAGCTCGCTTGGATCATTTATTCAAGGAAGTTGCAGAAATAAAAAAATCAAATCAGGAGGAATGTCGTAATAAAAGAAACAGGTCAAGAAGCAGTTCTAGTTATCAGCATTTCTCATCCCCATCCTCAAGTAAGTCAAGTAAGAATAAATTTTGTTGGTATCACAGAAATTTTGCGTCGCGTGCTGCCAGATGCATAAAGCCGTGTTCGTTTAAGGAACACCGGAACGCGACCGACAAATCAGTGGAGGCGGTCCCTGATTTTTCATCACGTAGCCGCCGTCTATTTATTACCGATGTCAAGTCGAAAAAACGATTTTTGATTGACACCGGTTCAGACATTTCATGCTTTCCGGTTTCATGGATGGAAAGCCGTCCGAAAGTGGATGATTTTTCCATGCGCGCTGCAAATGGAAGCGAAATCAAAACTTATGGAACCATTATTCTATCGTTGGATTTTAAATTGAGGCGGGATTTTAGGTGGCATTTCATAATTTGTGATGTGACAACTGCAATTATTGGCGCTGATTTTCTCGCGCATTTTTGCTTATTACCCGACTGTAGGTCAGGTCGAGTTCTTGATGGTTCGACTGGCCTGTCGTGTGTTGCATCGGTTGCCCATCACGAGCAGGTTAGCATTAAAACTGTAGCTTCAGAATACAATATTTTATCTGAATTTCCCGCGATCGTTCGCCCGCCGGGTCCGGTTCGTTTAATCAAACATAGTACCGTGCATTACATCCGAACAACGGATGGTCCGCCGGTTTGTTGCCGTCCGCGCCGCCTAGGTCCATCAAAGTTAGCTGTTGCTAAGAAAGAATTCGATAGCATGTTAGCTTGTGGCACCGCAAGGCCTTCAGATAGTGCGTGGTCATCGGCACTTCATTTAGCCCCGAAGGGGGAGTCTGATTGGCGTCCGTGCGGTGATTATCGTGCTTTAAACGCTCGCACGATTCCAGATAGATATCCAGTGCGTCATATCGGAGATTTCAACCAAAACTTGGTTGGATCAACGATTTTTAGCACGATAGATTTGGTTAAAGCATACCATCAAATTCCAGTAGCTAAGGAAGATATCTGTAAGACTGCTATTATTACTCCATTTGGTCTTTTTGAATTTCCTTATATGACCTTTGGACTTAGGAACGCAGGGCAAACATTTCAAAGGTTTATCGATGAAGTTGTCCGCGGTCTAGATTTTTGTTTCGCTTATGTTGATGACATTTTGGTTTTTTCAGAAAATCAACAACAACATTTAGAACACTTACGTATCCTTTTTAAAAGATTAGAGGAATACGGGATTGTTATTAATGAGAAAAAATCTCATTTTAATCTTACAGAAGTTCGTTTCCTTGGATACACCATAAGCGCTGCTGGGATTAGTCCTCCTACGGACAGGATTAGGAACCTTCAAGAGTTTCCTTTGCCTAAAACAGTGCAAGGTGTACGTCGTTTTCTCGGTATGGTGAATTTTTATCGTAAATTTCTCCCTAGTATTGCGCGCTATCAAGCTCCTCTAATTGATGCTCTATCAGCGATTCAAGGTAAGGGTGCAAAGCCATTTACTTGGACTCCTGACTTAGAGCGTAGTTTTATTATTTGTAAAGAAAGTTTAGCTAACGCGACTCTGTTAGCACACCCAGTCGCTGATGCTCGGCTAGGTTTATTTACAGATGCATCGAGCTCTCATGTCGGTGCATGTCTGCAGCAAGAGGTCAGACAGGGTTGGCAGCCTATTGCATTTTTTAGTAAGAAACTTAATTCTAAGCAATCAACGTGGCCTGCCTACTATCGTGAATTATTAGCTATTTACGAAAGTGTGCAACATTTTAAGCACATTCTTGAAGCACAAGCGGCAACGATATATACAGATCATAAGCCGTTGCTTTACGTGTTTACACAAAGACGGGAAAAACTTCCGCCCGTTCAATTAAATCAATTAATTTTTATTTCTCAGTATACCACGGACATTCAACACGTTAAGGGAGCTGAGAACGTTGTGGCTGATGCATTCTCGCGCGTCGAGAGCGTCGCTGCTCAAGATATCCTGGTTGAGCTTGCGAAGTCGCAAGCAGCTGATGAGGAATTAAAGGCGCTGAGTGACTCAACGTCGATGACGTTGGCTCGGGTCACAATTCCAGACACCAGGTTAAAAATTACATGCGATGTGTCAACAGGTAAACCACGTCCTTATGTAACTCCGCAGTTTAGGAAGAGTATTTTTGAAAGTTTTCACAATCTCTCTCATCCCGGGGTCCGTGCGACTAATAAATTAATTTCGGAACGTTTTGTTTGGCCATCTATGAAAAGAGACTGTCGTGCATGGACACAGGCTTGTCAGGGGTGTCAGTTGTCAAAAGTAACGCGGCACACTAGTGCACCTTTCTCTAAGTTTGCTCTCCCATCGGAGAGATTTGCATATATCCACATGGATATTATAGGCCCATTACCTTATTCTTCGGGAATGAGGTATTGCTTAACTATCGTGGATAGATTTACTCGTTGGCCAGAGGTATTGCCCATGCCAGATATTACAGCGGAAACTTGCGTGGCAACTTTCGTCTCTGGCTGGCTATCAAGATTCGGTTCAGCACGGGTTATTTTAACAGATCGAGGATCTCAATTTGGCTCGCATTTGTTTCAGAAGATAGCTGCGGTTGTAGGTGCTCAACACCAGACGACAACCGCGTATCATCCTCAAGCAAACGGGATGGTCGAAAGATTTCACCGGCAGCTCAAGGCAGCGATCATGTGCCATGCGAATCCAAGGTGGACTGAGGTTCTTCCGTTGGTACTTCTAGGGATCAGGAGTGCCTGGAAGGAAGACCTCGGCACTTCCTGCGCAGAGCTAGTCTACGGGGAGCCGCTACGTCTACCAGGTGAATTTTTCGACCCTAAAGATTATATTAAGGACCCAACATATTTAGTGGACAGACTCAGGTCTCATTTCGCAAATTTATCTCCATCCCCCGCTTCTGACCACAATAGTAGGAAGATATTTCATATCCCAAAGGATTTAGCTTCGTCGGAATATGTTTTCGTTCGTAGAGGTCCTTTTCAAAAAGCCTTAGAGCAACCCTACGTAGGCCCTTTCAAGGTTCTAAGTAGGGAAGGGAAACATTATAAAATAGAAATGAAAGGCAAAGAGGAAAATATTTCAATCGACAGGTTGAAACCAGCCTATGTTTTAGGTCCGGAGGAATTGGACGAGCTGGGCAAACCTGTTGTTAGGACGCGTTCAGGGCGTAGAGTTCATTTTAATCTGACTTAGTTAATTAATCATTGTTTGTTTTTTCCTTACTTTTCATGTCTTCCTGGGGGAGTGATGTGGAGTCCAGCGGTCTCCACGGAGAGCTTACTGTTGCTGGCTGGTTATGAGCTGGCCACTATCTATCACTTTTATTTTCATATTCGAAGGCATTCAAACTTGGAATGCAATTTGAATGTTGTTTGGAATGTAAGTTTGAACAGGCGTCGTAATGCATTATTCTATTTGCCACCGACCGAGCCGGAGGCCTAGAAAAGTAATATTTTCAACTCTCGTCTACACCGGACGCTCACAACGCCTGTTCATCCAGTTTAAGTTTATCTTGTTACATTATTTTATTGCTGGATAAATACAAGTGTTCAATAACCAGGTGACACGGTTTTCATTTAGATAGGGCTTCATTTCCCCTATAAGTGCACGTAGCGTTAAATACACGGATGACTTATTCAAGCTAGTCCTAGTTATATCGATTATGTCAAGGATAGATAGGTACAAGATATTCATGACGTTCCTTGACGTTTGGTCGTTCGTGGGATGCACTTGACAATATCACCTACATTTTATTACGCATGAAAGCTGCAATGTCCACATGTGTAATTGTCTTGTGTATAGCATAGTATTTATACGCAATAATCGAACAACCCTTTATTGTGCTTAATAAAGACCGTACAAGTATAATTGCATAACAAATTAATCTGTAATTTTTTTACTGCGTGATAGGCTATCGGTTGACAATAGGCATGCATGATAGAAAATGAGGTCTACTCGTAAGGTACTAATATGGAAATATCCTACTCATAACCGGATAATTATATTTTTATCGCATAATTTACCGTAAATAAACGATTTTCCAAGTCAATCTGATTACAGTTTTATGCATCTTACCTTCGTAGTTCTTACCTAACTCTTGTTATTTTAGCTACCACAGAATTTTTAATTTTCTTTAAGAATAAGAGGTTCCTCCTCCTCATTTTCATAAGGTTACGATTATCTACTTAACTTTTAAGCATAACTGGATGAAGTTTAGCAAAAAGGATTCAACCTATAAAACTTGTCAATAGAAGAGTTAACCTTTCTTCTAAGTAAGTATTAAATTGTGTAAGCATAAGTTTTTAATTTGACAATTACATATTAATGTATTATAGCTTGATTCCTTTTTGATCATCTATCTAAGACCTACTCATTGAGATCATTCTAATGAGCCCAAACACACTATATCAGCTGTAAGTTGCTGAGGAATTGAGATCCTGCAGACTACTTGATGCTGCAGCATCAGCTTAAGATCACCATATCTTGAAAATAATCCGAAGTTAGAGAACACTAAGTTTGAAATCAATCGTACTCGTGAACGTTTGTAAGACCCTTTTTTTACTCAAGTAGGAAATAAGTAGATCTTTAAATGCCTGAACAGTTGATCTTCATAAATTATAGCTAAAATCCTTCTCTATCACGTCAGCCTTCAAATAAAAAAAATCGCATCAAAATCGGTCCATTCGTTATGGAGCTACGAGGTAATAGACATACGTCAAACTTATACCCTCCCTCCTCTTTTTCCATCGGGGGTTAAAAATTAGAGTTACGTTGCCACGAACTACAAGCATGTTGAAATCTCTGCAGTAAACTTCTTATTATAAAGGTGACCCAATTTATACCTACCTAATAAAAAGTAATATGAAATGAGATCAAATATTATAATTTTATTTTGTGTACGTAATAAAGCTTACCTACTGGCCACAATATGATAACCCGATGAATTATAATATCGTGTTTCGGCGGGGAATGTACCTAATAAGTTGACCGTAAGCAATATTATCTCTTTATTGGATTAATCGCTATAAATACGAAAGGTTTTTCCCAAAACATTGTTTTGATCGAATTCTAACCCCACTGGATTTTTTTGGGAAAAACCTTACATATCTATCATTCTTTATATTTTGTATAAGTTTTTATGAGCCGTAATTGTTTTATTTATTTATGCACCCAAAGTGCGACAGATAGGTCCAGAGCCTGTCTGTGGTATTCCTAAAAGCTTGGTTCAGCTCACCCGGTTAACCTATTGCTACTATGACACGCTTATTCGATGGCGTAACTTACCAGGTTTAAACCACTCCAAAGCGCTGGTGAGGTCTTTCAATAAGAAGACTGCCTCCGGGGTGCTGGTGCTTGGAAGGAAGAGCCTATGCATTCTAGTACGAGCTTTGACGGGACACTGTGGCCTAAACAGACACATGTATAACCTCAAGCTCCAGGGCTCGGATGTGTGCAGGCTTTGCCAGGATGCGGTGGAGACACCGCTGCACATCATCTGTTACTGCCCTGTTATAATGCATAAACGTAGCATCCATCTGGGGAACCATATAGTTCACCCCGAGGAAGCTATACTCATTCCAGCCAAGAAAGTGCTGCTGTTCCTGGCGGCAACGAGCATCGGCGAGGAAATATGAATAGTGGCGGGCACAATAGATCGGCGACGGTCAACGTGCTACAGGGCCTCGAGACCTGCATAGCCACAACTCAAGAAGATGATGATGATTTATGCACCCAAAACTCTGTTATTGCAAAGTAATAAATGGAGTGGACAATGCAAAAGTTTATCTATCTAGTATATATGGATATTTTACTCAGATCGCGTCGTGTGTTTTAGTAACTTATCAAAGTTTCAGCGTGGATTTAGTTTTTAAAATCCCGCGGAAATGTTTGACAGTTACGAAACCCATGAACGTTTTGTATAGAAAAATCAAGGGAAAATGTTTCATCTTTTATTTTATTTTTTTCGTCAATTTTCCAGTGTTTTTAATAATTATTCTACTATTCAAGACGGAGCAAAATACAATAAATTTAAAACCATGAAAATCGGTCTAGTCGTTCTAGAGTTTGTAACATTGTGAAGCAATTTACATGGTTTTTAGCTAAAATTATAAAAAACAAATCATAAATCTACGCTCGAAATCAACGGGATTTCGTCGCTGACGATCCCTTCGATTCGGTCGTCTTCGCGAATCCTCGGGTGGCGCATCGCTGCGCGCGCGCCGCTCCGCGGCCGGCAGTCTGGGAATCGACTTAAGAGCAGACACACGCTTCACGTCTTTCTCAACCTTAATTCGTGCCGTTGGCGTAACTTCAATTCCTCATTTGGGATAATTCAACTCGAAAAAAAACCCGGTAAAACGGGTAAGCCCTGAACAATTTTCGTAGTAGATCTTTTGTTACTATCCTATCGCTTTAAATTAAACTTAATTTTGTTTATTTCATAGTATGTACCTAATTACATTCATTGTATTGCACTAGTGTTTGCTTAACTTTTGTTTTAATAAAAATGATACTTGTCATTGCCTTCTGCACTTTAATATCATTTTTTCTTTGTTGTTCGTATATTAAAAATGTAATAACTTCACTCTTTCCTTCTTTGTAAATTCCGTCTGATTGTGACATACCTACGCACCGCCATCTTGTGCAGTACTTCTTCGTTGCTTGCTGCCGTGTCACAACCAGATGGATAGAAGGGAAACGCTTCGCTCACAAGCTGGAATGTGCGTTCCAGGTTTTTTTGATTGGATCTTGAACTCAACCTTGGTCCTGGGTCCCTGGTTCCGGGCCTTGGGTGCATCACGTGCGTAACGGGTCACGCCACTCCTGCGTGCCACGTTCTCCGAGCGCCGTGCCCTCTCCTGGCACGTCGCTAACGCCGTGATCACCGAGCAGCCTGCAGCACACTCTTCGAGCTCCTGGCCTACCATCGCGCCGCTACCAGCTGGATTGACACAGTGGCAAAGCCAGGGGAGTACTCGTCCCCTACGGTTAGTGAAGCGAATTAATGACGGGCCTCTCGGCTCACGACCCTACTTACTGCTAATAAATTCTTATGTTGACTGGCGGGTTTTTGTTCTCCATAACCCCCCGTCACATTGGCGCCTCAACGCGGTAGTATCATTATCTCATGGTCATTATTTTGCTTCCTAGTCCGTAGTGGTACGTAAGTTGGTGTGTGTACTTGTTTTTTAGTTGTAAAACGTTAATTATTTTTTTTTTGGTTGCCAGCAACTAAGGTGTTCGAGTTGTGTACCTACTGTTTTACTAACTGGAACTTTTTATTAAAAGACGGTTATTTTGTATTTTTTTTTGTTAATGATAGGTCATCTTATATTGATCTAGACTACACCCTATTATAGAATAATTTTATTCGGTATTATTGTCGCTTGGAAATTGTTTTTGTTATCTGCGTTTAGTGTTGGTCTTAAAAATAAAATAAAAATTATGTACCGTTAGCAAAAAAAAAAAAAATTTTTTTTGTGAATTTATTTTACACAACCGTACTCGTACACATTAGTTGCAATAATTATTACTTGCTTATTGATTTTATTTTAATAGATTTTTTTATTTTGTTGCAATCATTCAATCGATCATTTATTTTATTTTATTCATTTATTTCGCTTTATCATTTCACGCTTTTAAAGAAAATCAACCGAAACGTTAATTATTCTTTTAATTTGTAACAGACGGAGTATTTGGTTTTTCTCTTTCATTTAAACACTTATTCATTAAGTTTCGTTTTTTTTTTGTGAATAATAATTTGTTCATTATTTTAAAATGTCTTGCGAGATAAAATTCATGTCATTACAAAAAGGTGAACTGGAATACGAGGTCGCTATTAGAGGTGAAACTCCAGCGTCTACTGTGCAGGAGTTAAGAAAACAGATTACAAGATGTGGTCCCGCATATCCCTCTGAGGATATCTTAACGAGCCCTTTTGAGCCTTCAGCTGACCTTCACGGCGTGCTAGAAGCACTTGATAAAGTTAGCACTACAATTTCTGCACCTGCTGATAAGAGTGCACTCTTGCGTTCACAAAACCTGTTGAATCACATTTATCACCGGCTTCACCGGATAACATGTACTGGTAAACTTCAGAAGGATTATGACGAGTGCGTTGTTCTTTATAAAGAATACAGAACCACACTCAACAAACTTCTAGAAGCAGCGACAGATCCCTTAGCAACCTCTAGTAGCGAGTCTTCTTCTACATCCAGTGGCTCCGCTACACCTCTTAATGTTAATGTCACTTGTGAAGGCAACAATTCAAATCTATTCTCCAAAATAAAGTTTGATGGAAAAACCTGTGTTAGAACATTTTTACAGCGTATTAATGAATTTTGTCTCGCTAAGAATATTAAATCAGAGAAAGTCTTAAAGAATGCTACGGAAATTTTTCAAGGCGACGCGATTCATTGGTATCGTAGTGTCCGGGATACCGTTGGTAGTTGGGACGAGCTTGCGTGTCTTTTAAAGCGAGATTTCAGTCGACCGGATTATGATTATTTACTTGCTAAAGAAATCAGATCCCGTACTCAGGGGGAGAAAGAAAATATTCTAATTTATCTATCGATTATGTCTGGTCTTTTTTCGCGACTATCGAAAGAACCTCCCGAAGATGAAAAATTAGAAATTCTGCTACATAATATTCGGCCATGTTACGCCAGCACTTTATCATCAGTTTCATCAATAAAGTCTATAGATGAGTTAAAAAATTTATGCCGAAATTACGAGGACATTCAATCTCGCCTTTCAAATTTTAAAGAACCACCTAAAGCTACAGCTGATACCTTAGCTCCTGATTTAGCTTATGCTGGTAGCTCAAGCAGCAAGCAGAATACTAATTTTTCACAAAAATTTAATTATAACTATAAATTTAAAAATACAACTAATGACTACAATAAATTTAATTCCAATAAACCACAACATTCTCAACATACTAGCAATAAAAACACAAATTCAGATAGTCCTTATGTGCATGCTGTCAGTACTCCTGTTACTACCAAACGTCCTCGATATTGTATTCGATGTCGTACTGATGCGCATAGTACTAGACAATGCACAGCTGATCGTAGTGAAATATTTTGTTTTGTTTGTGGCTGTAAGAATGTGAAGTCTCCTGATTGTCCTGAATGTGCGAAGAATAAGCAGGCTAAGTCAAAAAACTGATCATCGAGAATTGTGTGAAACCAAAATTTAACTCAGAAGAATGGACAGATTGGCTTAACACTATTAATTTATATTTTAAAACTTATAAAATCCACACAATTCTCGACAAAAACTACAATCATGATATTAGGCCTCATGCATCGATTCAGGTGAATGGTTTTAAACTTTTAGGTCTCTTAGACTCTGGCTCTAGTGTTACCATACTAGGTAATGGTATTCAAGATAAACTTGGCAATTTAGGTCTACCTTTGATTAATGAAGGCTGTATTTCTGTTATTGCGGTTGGCGGTCAACGTTTACAATCTATTGGATACATTAACTTGCCTGTTGAATTCGAAGGTCAATTTCATATTTTAAAAGCATTTGTGATACCCGAAATCAAACCCAATCTTATTCTAGGCGTTGATTTTTGGCGAAAGTTTCATCTTTGTCCTAAATATGTCAGCAGTGTCATTACCACTAGTAGCAATGATGATAACAACCTTAAGGCTGATGCTTCACATCAATCTTTCATTCAAAGCTATAGTAATTTGTCTAGTTCTGAAAAACAATTGGCTGATAATATTATAAAACAGTATGAGGATATTTCATCAGAAAACAAAGGTCTAGGTGTTACTCATATCATCACTCATCACATAGACACAGGAGATGCCCCGCCAATCAGACAACGATACTATAGAATGTCACCTGATAAGCAGCGTATTCTATGTGAGGAACTAGATGAAATGCTAAAGTTAGGTGTTGTGGAAGCCTGTGAGAGTCCTTGGTCTTCACCAGTCCTTTTGACTCCCAAAAAAGACGGTAAGCTTAGGTTTTGTCTCGATAGTCGGAAATTGAATTCTGTTACTAGGAAAGATGCTTATAAATTACCTTATGTATCTGAAATATTAGACAATCTCAAAAATGCTAAATATTTGTCAAGTATTGATTTATCTAAAGCATTCTGGCAAATACCTATTGCGGCTGAAGATCGAGACAAAACTGCTTTTTATGTTCCTGGTCGGGGTACCTTCCGTTTTGTTACCATGCCTTTTGGGTTAACGAACGCTCCTGCCACGCAACAACGCTTAGTCGATCTTTTGTTTTACGGTCCCGAGTTTGAAAATTCAGTATTTGTTTTTGTGGACGATATAATAATTGTTTCACCTGATTTCAATACTCATATCTCACTTTTAATGAAAGTTTATAAAAAATTACAAATGGCTAACTTAACCATTAATTTATCAAAATCGGTTTTCTTTAGAAACGAACTCAAATACTTAGGTTATATTGTCAACGCCGAAGGATTACACGTTGATCCCGGAAAAGTCGACGCGATCCTTAATTTCCCAACTCCCACGAATAAAAAGGAGGTTAAGAGATTCCTAGGTACAGCTTCCTGGTACCGAAGATTTGTGCCTAACTTCAGTACTATCGCAGGACCACTGAATCGATTGACGTCTGCAGGTAAAAAAGCTAAACCTTTTATCTGGTCTAAAGAAGCTGATGAATCTTTTAACAAACTTAAGGAATGCCTAATTTCTGCTCCAATTTTGGCTTGTCCTGACTACAATCTACCGTTCGAAGTCCATACCGACGCTAGTGACTGCGGAATAGGTGCGTTGTTAACTCAAACGATTAATGGTACTGAACACCCTATCGCGTATATGAGTAGATCATTGACGGCTCCTGAAAGAAACTATAGTATCACTGAAAGAGAGGCACTTGCAGTCTTAGTAGCTCTGGAACATTGGCGATGCTATATCGACAATGGTCTTAAGTTTACAGTGTACACTGACCATTCTGCACTCAAATGGTTTCTCAACCTTAACAATCCTACCGGACGTTTAGCCCGCTGGGGCATTCGCTTATCTTGCTTTAACTTTGAAATTAAACATCGTCGTGGTGCTGACAATATTATTCCCGACGCTCTTTCTCGCGCATGTCCCGTGGCAGCTATAGACTCGGGTGATATATCATCTAGTGCTAGTAGTAGTTCTGATCAGTGGTACTTAAACATTTACCATGGTTGTCAAAACTCACCAACTTCATTTCCGAATTACATCGTTAAAAATAATCGTTTGTATCGCTTCATGCAGTCTAAATGCGCTTTACTCAAAGAGTTCGAATGGAAGGAGGTAATTCCTAAGGAAAATCGTGAACTGATTCTTACAGAGTGTCATTCCGAGCCTACAGCTGGTCACTTCGGCATATTTAAAACTTACAAGCGCCTATCGCTTCGTTATTATTGGCCCGGTATGCACGCTGATGTAGTAAACTTCATTTCTAACTGTGATACCTGCCTATCCTATAAAACCCCTACTCATGGTACTATGGGACAGATGGGTAGACCGAAGGAAGTCTCACGTCCTTTTCAAATGATCTCTATAGATTTTGTAGGTCCCTTGCCAACTAGTCGAAAGCAGAATAGTTATCTTTTAGTAGTAGTCTGTTGTTTTTCAAAATATTCTATGCTGTTTCCATTACGACGCGCTAATACGGAATCTGTAATTCGAGTGCTAGAGGATAATTTGTTCCTGGTTCACGGAATTCCTCAGACTATTGTCCTGGATAATGGCACTTACTTCTGCAGTAAAGACCTGGATACGTTCTTTAAAAAGTACAAAATACCTAACATATACTTTACACCTAAATACACTCCCCAAGTTAATACTGTGGAGCGGTATAATAAAACTGTTATTACTAGCATAGCTACATTTATAGAAAAGGATCACAGATCTTGGGACACAAAACTGCCGAAAATTCAGTTCGCTATGAACAGTTCTGTGAACGAGTCTACTGGGTATACTCCAAATTTCCTTGTTCACGGGAGAGAACTTGTAACTTGCGGTTCCCATTACTTAAACTCCGACATAGGTGATGAATTTATTTTTATACCTAGGGACATTTATTGCGAAAATCTAGGCTATCTTGCTAATATATTTAATGAAGTTCAAAAAACATTATATCATGCTCTGCAAAAAATACGTTGAACTATAATTTACGTAGGAAACCTTTTGAATTTGAAGTAGGAGACATTGTCTTTAAGAAAACTTATGTCTTATCTGATAAAGATAAATTCTTTAGCAAAAAATTAGCGCCTAAATATGTGAAGTGTCGCGTTATTGAAAAACGTTCGCCACTTATTTATATTTTAGAGAATATGTCTGGAGACAAATTAGGCACTTGGCATATCAAAGATCTTAAACCAGTATCTTCTCACTATATTATTTAACATAAATTTCTAGTATTGCAATATATTTATATAATATCAATTTAATTTAAATTCATATCATTATTCAGATAATTTTTATTATTATATTAAATTTAACTTACAGTACAACTTATATATTTGGTTAACATGCTGTCCCTCGTATTATTTACCATCTTATGGCTAAGTTTGTACGAGAGTTATTGGTTCTGTATAACCATTAACTCAGTGTATTAGGATGCGTCAGTAATTCTAAAGTTTAATTTACTGTTGCTTATAATGATTGCGTGATGTATGTATGTGTATGACAGGTGATTATGAGAGTGAGTAGTACTAACGTATTTCATAGCTTAACGAATTTTATCTTATAGGGATAAAATTCTTCGCGAGGCGAGGGGGATATGTAACATTGTGAAGCAATTTACATGGTTTTTAGCTAAAATTATAAAAAACAAATCATAAATCTACGCTCGAAATCAACGGGATTTCGTCGCTGACGATCCCTTCGATTCGGTCGTCTTCGCGAATCCTCGGGTGGCGCCAATAGACTGTGCACTATGGCGAAACAGCCGGTCCACGTGAGAGGGCTCCCATTGGTAGTGTGTCCCTTTCTAATTAGGTGACCATGATAAAACAGAACACAGGACATATTGTTTGTATACTCCGACTTTTAATTAGATGTAGTAAAATCGCGGTGTAAGAGTCAGATGAACGTATCTACATTTTCTCAATTTTACAGGAGATAAAAAAATAGGATGATTTGCCTCTTCAATCTTTACCAGTTATTTAAAACAAATAATTATAATTTATGAGTAATGGATATTTTTTTTGGAATATATTGAATATATTGTCGTTTTAGTAGTTTCATAAAACTGATGAAAAAAAAAAAAAAACAATTTTTGAATTTTTTGTAGATACGTTCATCTTTTAACATCGCTTTTACACCGCGAAATGACATTTCGTATTTTACTAAACTCCAATAAATCTCTTATTTTACACCTAAATAACTTAAAATATTATTAGCGCATACACTCGCTACACTGAGTCTATCTCTTTCTCACACAATATTAGGTGAAATAGCAAACAGGTTACACCGTTACCCAGGTGCGCCGGCAACTTCGGTCGAGCGTACTGCATACTCTTAAAGGTCGGAAGTACTTTTTTCCTCTCCGTACAATATGTATCATCTGACATACCGTTAATTTGACAACAACTTTACTAACTTTTCACTCCGTATATGACTATACGGAGTGAAAAGTTAGTAAAGTTAACTTTTGTACTGATGTACAAAAGAGCTACTATTATTATTAAATGATTGTTAGGTCAAATGAACGTGATGCAATATTCTAGACGAAAAAAAAAGACTGAAATTGGAGTATTTTTTATTGATTTGTTTTTATACATTGCTGAACAATACAGTTTTTCGCAATTTTTGTCGTAATGTAGCCTTATCACCTACGTGCTTGAGGGTTAAGGATCTCCCGTAGCTTTTAAGTCTTAAATTTAAGAATTTTTGACCTATACATTTAATCAATTCCAATTCGTGAGATTCATCAGAGCTTTGGTTGGCAGGCAAAATGCGCTTAATTTTCGGGAAAAAATGATGTAAAGTCATATTAAGCATCTTTTTCACATTCAAACTCTGTAAATCAGGAGACATTAGCAAAAAAAGTTTTTCAATATATTTTACAACATCGAACACAAATGTTGAAGCATATTTTAGCCCTCCTCTGTCTACAAAGGCTGTAAAGGAAGAAAATTCACAGACATCAATCAAATAGTCATGATCTTTATGTGTACGATGCGTTATGAGCAAGGCTCGGCAATGTTGACATGTTAGTTTGTCTAATATTTTCATTACAATGTAGCCAGATATGTAGTACAATATATTGTTTTTATACTCCGATAAATCGGTTCTGCCTATTAAGTGCATAAGAACATCACTCTCATCTGTCTCATTTTCATCTACAGTGTTATTTTCTTCCACGATCGATCTTTTGGCACTTCGGAACTCTAATATTGCAGTATTTTCATAATCGGGATTTGTGCAGTTTGCATTAACGCTTGGCCTGACGCTGTTACGAAATAACAACTTTCGCATAATAAACATAAACTGAAGGGCAGTAGGGTTGTCGTTTGCTCCTCCTCTTGCTCTCACACATGAAAAAAACATTTCAATGTGGTCTTGTGATGCCTTGTATGGTAATAAGTAGGTCATATTAGCATCAAACAAATCAGTTGCTAATTCCGCAAAACTGTATGTGTCTATTATCAGTCCTAAAACCGGTGTCTTCCTTCTATGGGTCATTATATTTTTCCCGTCAACTTTAAGTTCAGTCAAGTAATGTCTTGTTTCTTCGAAGACTTGTGTCCAGACGTGTTTATTGTTAGGCCGCAAAGGGGATTTGAAACCCATCCCTATAGGATTTTTGGCGTTAAGAACATCAAACAGTCTGTTCAAGTACCGTAGGTATTCCACTGTGGCTTCACTCCCAGCAAAGCTAGGATGACCAATTGCCCTCAGATAGTCAATTGCATCAGCCACAGAGGAACTGAGTACTTGAACAGCTAATTTGACGTTCATTTTCTTGCCAAAAAAATCGACATGCACCCTAGTCAATTTATTTTTCAATTTCAGCCCCTCTTCTTCTTGCAAATCTTGCAATTTCTGTATATATGCGAACTTAATATCACCTTTTTCAGATGACAAACAAGTTTCAGCAAATAAATTTCGGGCTAATTTAATCATATGGGCGGGGTCAAGTATACAGTATACTTTTGTTGATTTAATTGGGTGATCAAAATGTGTTTTCATATTTGGAAGGGTAAAATTGCACCCCAGAATTTCAAATGTTTTTATGTTTACTTGTGTCCCATCCGCTGTCAAAGACCTCACCACAATATTAATGTCGGCCAGCATACGAATCGCTGTCAGGATGAGCTGAGCTTGTACGTGAGCAGAAATCTTATCTATAAAAAAAAAAGCGATAGGGCAGACAAATTTTTCTTTTAGAGAGACTATTTGAAACACTAAGGCTTCTGTAGCAAATGCTTCAGAATCACTTGTCAATATTCCACCTAAATCAACTCCACCCCAATACTTGTCTGACCCTTTATCATATTGCTTGCCAGCTTTGATGGCCATTGCATCAAAAATTAAAGCGACGTTCATTTCAACGTTTTCAGCCTTAACCTTCAGGAATTCCATCACTTCTGCCATAAAACCCACGTTGCATTTATGCGTCGCCAATATCCTTCGCAGAGTTGCAGGGTGAGGTAGAGGAATACGATTCCTCAAAAACAAATAGGCTTTACCAGAATAATAATATAATGATAAAGCAAAAGATTTCATTTCATCTGAATATTTATTGGACGTGTTGGATTTTGTCGTATTTAAACTTGTGTGAATGTTTTCGAAATTATGTTGGACCATCTGTTCGACTTCAGAATAGTTATCACACTTTTTTTTTAATATTTTTAACAAACATTTTAGGTTATCAATAGTTATATTACGTCTTTTCAGGCGTTGTTTTAAGACTTTGACATCTCGACGTAATTTCTTTTTACGAGGCGTGGCAGTAGTTGCACCAGATGGTGTTTGCGTGCAAACACTTTCCGTAGTGTTTATCTCTTTTTTGACACTCTCTTGCAGTTTTATCATTTTTGGTGCTGGTCCTGCCTCTAGACATATATCGCTTAATACATGTACTCTTTTTTCGCAGGGCACGACCTGTAAAGCAATTTGAAGTTAATGGAACACGGTTAATAAGAGTACACTGGAGCAGAGTGGTGCAGATCAGAGCAGAAGCTCCGTTATTTATTTGGAACAAAAATAGTTACAAGTTAAAGTCCTAATAGTTACAACTAAAGTCTACTCTTGACTATAAACTTGACTTAATAAATAAATGGACCTTCTGCTCTGATCACACACCATGTACAGAGTAGACTCTGATCACATGGTGTGTGATCCACGGTTCATTTATTTATTTGGAACAAAAAACAGTTACAAGTACTAACTAAAGTCTACCCTGTAAACTCCTTGTTCGTCAAGAAGTTTTACTTCCGCCTTCTCATAGGAACCTCATTACCAAAACTTTAAAACTTTAACATATTTGTTGTATAACACGTGATCTTAACACGTGTACGAAATTTTATGGAAATCAGTTCATTAGAATTATTTGAAAATAGCGTTGCAATATTCAAGGTTATTAGGTTAATGCACGGACGCATTCAGACGATTTATTCTTACTTTAGGAAATATTGACGGAACAGCATCAGGTTTCAGCATTTTCCTAATATAACCAGGAATAAAGTCGTCACATTTAAAATGCGCACTGCAAACAACAGACGACTTTGAGACTTTTCCAGGCACTGCATTTCCCCACTTCAATTTCTGATTTTCATTCTTCGGAAATCTACAATACAAGAAATATAATGACTAACATAGATTAAGTTTCTGTTACTAACAAAAATTTGAGTCAACTTAAGTTAACATAACATAGTGTAACCTTGTTAGGTTAGCTGCCCAAAGATGTATGCAGAGGTGAATATCACCCACATTACACCAGCTATGTTTAGGACCTGTACGTAATAGGGGGTAAGTCAAGAGCTTTGCCGTTCGTCGGACAGTATTTCCAACTTCGAACTAAGATTTTTCTATATTAGAAACTAGCTGCCCGACCCAGCTTCGCCCGGGAATTTCGAATAATATTTTTTAACAAAAGCATTTCCTGATAATAACAAACACAATAAAAAATGAAAAATCCAGTTTGGTGCAGTCGATCGGAAGTTATCCGCGTACATACATTTCGGAAATCCATTTTTATTATTGAACGAGCGAAGCGAGTTCTCTGAGTCTACTTGAGTGAATTTGCACTTGTCCGTCCGTCCGTCTGTCTGTTAGAGCCTTATAACTTCTGAATTACTGAACGTAATTACTTCAAAGTACACTAGTAACTAATAGTAGATTATTATTATACATCTCCAATTTAAGTCAGTCGGTACGTATATCTATCTACTTCTACGAGACTAGAAATATCTTTGATTCACATAATTCATGGTTACCCTATACAATACGATTGTTGTTTTTACTTACCTGTGGAAAGAAAAGCTGCTACCAGGGTAAGACTCATTTTTGCACCCTGCCACACAACATGAATTTACCATTTTTCATAAAAAACAAACAGGTTTATTATATAAACAATCGCAAATCGAAGCACTTATCAACCAAACAACTAAACAACCAAGTAAATAAACCACCATCTTGCATTTAGTATTACCAGCCCCAAAACATTTAAATACTATTTTTACTCAGTATTAATGAATTATTTTTTAAATACAACGAGATAATTATTATTCATATAAACTGTAGAAATATTAAAATTATGTCTCAAAGTTTATGGTTTGTTCGTTTTGGTAAATCAAAAAAAAAGCTAAATATAAAATTTTCTACCATTACTACCAAACCCAATAATTAGTTGAGCTGGCAAGACGTCAGACAAGGACACACTACCACCGGAAGCTCTCTCACCAGGACCGCTTTTAGATAGCTACCGATTATAAGGAAATAGCTACCTTAAATAAATTTAATAGATCTCATTTCTGCTTAACAAAAATGTATGGTGCACAGTCTATTGGGTGGCGCATCGCTGCGCGCGCGCCGCTCCGCGGCCGGCAGTCTGGGAATCGACTTAAGAGCAGACACACGCTTCACGTCTTTCTCAACCTTAATTCGTGCCGTTGGCGTAACTTCAATTCCTCATTTGGGATAATTCAACTCGAAAAAAAACCCGGTAAAACGGGTAAGCCCTGAACAATTTTCGTAGTAGATCTTTTGTTACTATCCTATCGCTTTAAATTAAACTTAATTTTGTTTATTTCATAGTATGTACCTAATTACATTCATTGTATTGCACTAGTGTTTGCTTAACTTTTGTTTTAATAAAAATGATACTTGTCATTGCCTTCTGCACTTTAATATCATTTTTTCTTTGTTGTTCGTATATTAAAAATGTAATAACTTCACTCTTTCCTTCTTTGTAAATTCCGTCTGATTGTGACATACCTACGCACCGCCATCTTGTGCAGTACTTCTTCGTTGCTTGCTGCCGTGTCACAACCAGATGGATAGAAGGGAAACGCTTCGCTCACAAGCTGGAATGTGCGTTCCAGGTTTTTTTGATTGGATCTTGAACTCAACCTTGGTCCTGGGTCCCTGGTTCCGGGCCTTGGGTGCATCACGTGCGTAACGGGTCACGCCACTCCTGCGTGCCACGTTCTCCGAGCGCCGTGCCCTCTCCTGGCACGTCGCTAACGCCGTGATCACCGAGCAGCCTGCAGCACACTCTTCGAGCTCCTGGCCTACCATCGCGCCGCTACCAGCTGGATTGACACAGTGGCAAAGCCAGGGGAGTACTCGCCCCCTACGGTTAGTGAAGCGAATTAATGACGGGCCTCTCGGCTCACGACCCTACTTACTGCTAATAAATTCTTATGTTGACTGGCGGGTTTTTGTTCTCTCTAACCCCCCGTCACAAGTTATAAGTGTTCGACCAAAACCGACTTTGTTTTATATGTTAAAAGATTTGCACGTCTTGCTAGGTGAAAATTTTCTGAAATAACAGGCAGTGGAGGAATCTGTAGTATTTTTCTAAAGGTGTTACAGCATAGTTTTATGGGAAAAGGTCTTCACTGCAGAAAATTACTTCTACAAACTCAGTAGCACAGTATATTTTAAGTTTAACAATCTAGGATAAGTAACAAAATATTGGAAAGGAAGGAAGGAAATGAAAGGAAGATAAAGATTTTTTACTTTTTTTTTTATTTGATGACAAGGCAGTCCTTGACTGCAATCTCACCTGAGGGTAAGTGACGATGCAGTCTAAGATGGTAGCGGACTAACTTGAAAGGGGTATGCCAGACATTCAACCCATACTTCCCTACCATACATCGGTTTCTACTCGTCATCGTGCCGGAACGCTAAGTCGCTTGGCGTCACATCTTTGACGATAGAGTGGTAACTAACCATTGCCAAAGCCTCCCACCAGAAATTAAATAAATAGCATCGCATGGTATCGTAAATTGTACCTTCATATTTTATCTTTGTCTCCTTGATCCTACTAATATTATAAACGCGAAAGTTTGTAAGTATGGATGGATGGATAGATGGATGTTTGTTACTCTTTCACTTAAAAACTACTTAACTAATTTGGCTGAAATCTGGCATAGAGATAGATTATGGTGTGAAATAACAAATAGGCTACTTTTTATCCCGGAAAATAAGAGAGTTCCTGCGGGTATTACAAAACCTTAATCCACGTGAACGAAGTTGCGGGCATCAACTAACAAGTACATATTTGTGTCTTCTGTCCATTTTGAAGCATTAAAAACAATCCCTTAGAATGTATTTAATATATTTCCATATTTTCTTATATTCTAAAGAACCATAATACAACACTTCTGTTCTTTGGGACAGTCGATGGCGCCGTCGAAGACAAGGCTGGGGTTGCAATATGTTTCTTGCGTCATACAGCTTCCACCATGCTTTTGGCAGCGAGTCTCCTTCATTGACACTGGAAAACAGAGACTCTTTGATTTTTCGGCGTAAACGTACCTAGCCTATATCACTCTCCCGGTCCACAAAACATCACGTCGATCCGTAGCTTTGTTGCAGCGTGATTGTCATTCATGACAAACCAACAAACAAACACACTTTCGCATTTAAGTAGTGGTAAGGATGAAAACATTTTCAGTTTACCGTGACTGTGCGAAACATGTGCGAAACCAGGCCGTCAAAATGACTTTGAAGTTGTCCTCCCACAGTCCCTGTTTTATTACGGCGAGAGTTTCCATTGGGCAGTCCACTGCTATATCGCCCACCTGCATGCATGCACTTTCACTGTACAAACCAAAATTATAAAGGATCTTTACCTCCATGACAACAGTCGATGCCTTGCTTGCGCTGTGTGGGACACAGTCCCTGCCTCTCAGCGAGATGTCCCTTGGGGCAGTCCACTGCAACCGTGCAAATACCGCCCGCCTGGACGCACGCCTCCTCTTGCACTATTGAGTCGATAATTTTTACTGAAATAGAAATAATAGTACGTTTACCTCACGAAGATACGGGCGCTTTACTTGTGGTTACGTCGTGTACATGCACATTGCACATTGCGTAAGTGTGCGTGCCTGTCAGAAGCCTAGATGGGAGCTGCCTGGCGCGAGCAAGCTCTCGCTCACACTTCTACAGATACGACACACACACAACCATGAGCCACGAGCCCTCGTGAAATGAAAGAACTATACTGTCAATTCTACTACAATAAATGAGAAAGTGTGATTTTTTTAAGACTATGCCATGCCGAATATGGCTAATATTCTCCTTTCCCCTCCAACTAATCGTATAGTTTGTGCAGCACAAACTATAGACTTTTCTCTTTTTCTATCACGTAACTCTTATCCCTTTGCACTCTCTGAATTTAGGCCCTTGGAAGAGGTACGCCATGTACCTACTTGTAGCTGCGCAGTTTCCTTCGGAGTGCGCCAGGCCTGACAGCACTGTTCGTTCATTGCTTAGGTACGTTGTTTAGTTGCAAATAATTTTGGATAAGTAAATTCGATAACTGCGGAGCATGCCTACGGTTGTATGGATAGTACCTACATGGACGTAAAAACAAGTACCAAATTGTCGCATTTTTTATTATTGACTTATACCACTTATCCTAACCTCTGACTCATGTTATCGCTTCCATTTGGACAATGCAATAGTAACACTATGTGCAAATATACAAATGCACTTGCGTAAATAATTGCGAACACACCACAGGCTTTAAATCCAATGAAATAGGGACGAAAATTGATAGCGAATGCGTTTCACGAACGGAAATCGAATATTGTTGATTATTGTGTACTCAATTGGCAGACAAATACGATTGAATAATGATCGCTATCCTTATTAATAAGAATCGGGATAGTACAGATTATTGTTTCTGAGCTTAATCTATTCCACCATCGCCAAGTTAACTTTCGGACCTCACTTTTCGGAGTTATGTGCATTTTCAAATGACGAAAAAGAAGTCGCTTCGAAAAAGAAAGTCTCAATAATGAATTAATTGTCACGTATACATTTATTTTATGACTACGCCTAATTTTTCGCATTTTTTTTGTTCAATTTTAGTGATTCTTTTTTAGGGTTCCGTATCCTTCCTGTGCGAGTTCAACTCGCACTTGGCTGGTTATTTAATGGATGCTGCAACATCAGCTCAAGGTTACCACGCCTTGAAAATAATCCGAAGAAACAGTACAGCAAACAAATCAATCCCACAAGTGAAAAGTAAGACCTTTTAATGAAGTAGGAAATGATAAGATGATCTTCAAAAGAGGCTACCTACCTTAGAGCAACTGATAAAAGTAAGTTTTGTATAAACAAAGATAGACAGCTGAAATAAGAACCCTTTCGCTTACAGAAAAAAATAGGAAATGAAACCGTGTATAGATAACATAAAGTGATTTAAAGGAAAATAAAACAAGTTAAATCAAGGTAATCTACCGTATAAAAATAAGTCGGGTTTTCCTTCCTGACGCTATAACTCCAGAACGCACGAACCGATTTCCACGGTTTTGCATTCGTTGGAAAGGTCTCGGGCTCCGTGAGGTTTATAGCAAAGAAAATTCAGGAAAAATTTCAACAATTTAAGAACGCGGACGAAGTCGCGGGCGTCCGCTAGTTTTATGTAAATTTGAATTCATTGTAATTTAAAACAACCTTGTAGCACTCACGATTCCGCTTTTGGCTTTTAGGTCACAGGTTTGATTTCCGGTACCTAGGGTTTTGTGAATTTATAACTTGGAGCCTGGTAATGACCCGTTTATACTAAACGACTGATTTATCTTTGTTGTCACGTTTGCTTAAGCCACGTTAAATTCAAATTGAAAATTATTTATTTCATGTAGGCCAACTTGTAGCTCTTATGACACGTCGAGGCTCTACCACCGGTTCGGAATGCAGATTCTACTGAGAAGAGCCGGCAAGAAACTCAGCATATTTGCTCTTTTCATAACAAAATATTACAATAGTAATGTACATAGCTACATAATATAATAGTTAAGTTGGAAATATTATTATAGCCTCAGGATTAGTCTGGTGGGAGGCTTTGACTACGGTTATTTAATTTAATACTCTACCGCTTAATCATAAAAACACGTGTTCGAGATCTAGTTCGGGTCAAAAATTTTTTTTTATTTTTCCGTCATAAATAATGCCCTGCCCAAAGTTGCCCAAAGTTGAGAACCTGATGATATTGCACTCCGTGATAGAGCACGTAAAGATCTCTCTCGGAATGCTCCCTGTTGGAGTATGAGATTGAGGGAATAGATAATGCACTTGTGTTTACGAATACAAGAGATTGACCACTGTTACCGAAGTTCAGGACAACATTATTATTACCCGTAAAGGCTTGTTATGAAAAAGGGAAATATTCTGTGGCTTTGGTTAACCGCTAAATAACACAACTTAAAATTAACTTGATTTCAGTTTAAAATAATATTATCATAAAAATTCAGAAGCAAACGAGCAATAAATTGAATTTATAATTTCATTCACATAAATATCGACTGTTAATGATTTCGATCGGACCCTGATGAATCGTTTTAACCGCGAAAACTGATAATAATAAATATATCGGTGGATAACGAATACCACTTAAACGAAACGGCATTATTGTATACATTGATAAAACTATTATTTTCAATGCGATAATAATATAGGTAGACGAGGACTGTATATAAGGAAGTAAAAATAAAGCAACAAATTATTCATGTCCCACCAGTTAATTTAGTGGTAAGCCGAAAATTGCAGTTTGGAATTGGTTTTATTGACCGATCTTCTGCAGTTTAAGTGCAATGGACATGTAGTTCTACGCAAACTGCTCAGCCGGTCGACTTGGCGTCAACTGCACGATATCCACATGGTAAAGTGTAGTTTTGCTGATGACTTGCAGTTCTAAATATTAATCTTCTACCCTACCCTTTTATTGGTGAGAAAGCTATATTATATCATTTGGAATCAGCTCGTAGTCCCAGCATCGGTTTGATATTTAGGTATAAAGAAAGTTTTTTATTCCAATAAAAGAAAAGCCATCGAGTTTTCAAGCAAATCTACCCTTAGTTTGGAAAGCCGTTCAAACCGAAAAGAACCAGCAAGAAACTCTGCTAATTATGATTGTGTAGTGGCCTCGATTTTTTTTTATATCCGGTAAATATTGCCTACGTAATTAGACACTGGGCAGACCAAGTCACGGTTTCTTAACGTCAAAGCAGACTCTTTTTCTTGTCTGTTTGTTATTGTGCTGTTGTTAGTGTTAATTTAAAACAAACCTCAATAGCTCAACGGTTAAAGGTGATGGCCTGAAAATTTAAAAGTCGCAGGTTCGATTCCCACCCATTGCACTATTGTCGTACCCACTCCTAACACAAGTTTTCCGCTTATTTGGCGGGAAAGGAGAATATAAGTCAAGCTCAACTTGGCTAATATTCTTTAAAAAAGAATGAGAATAGAATAAACGTGTAACAGATAAAATAAAATTTAAATCTAAAGTAAAAAAACGCCTCTGCTTACAATCTTCATCGTTCCCACAAGCCACTCCAAACAACACTAGCACAAATAAAGAGATCTTCATGGCAACAAAACTTGAGCGCGTGCGCCGCTCACCGAGATAACTTACAGACTCACAGGAGCTACAGTATAAATTAGCAAGAGGGATAAAGACAGTATTTTATTGTCCTTAAACTCTCTCTCGCTATTCCCTTGCTTTATTTACATATTTTAAGCGAGCAAACGTTCAGGCGGGTCACCTGATGTTAAGTGATTACCGCCGTCCATGAACATTCGTAGCACCTGAGGCACCAACAATGCGTTGCCGGCTTTCTAGGAATTTGGTCCGCCCCTTGAATAACCCCATGTTGTAATTTAGTGGGAACACCGATGGGACGCTTGTTCTTCTTTATCAACCGGTAGACATCCACTGCTGGACAAAGGTGTCTTGCATGGACTGCCTCAGGCTTCGGTCTTGCGCCGCTTGAATCCAGCGGCTCCCTCGAGTCGTCGGTCCACCTAGTGGGGGATCTGCTAACACTGCGCTTCCTGGTACGGGGTCGCCACTTCAGCACCTTGGGACCCCAATATTCCCATTCGACGGCAACCAATCCAATTTCTATAAGCAGGTTTTTTTTAATTCAATGACAAGATAGTCCGTGACTGCGATCTCACCTGATGGTAAGTGACGATGTAGTCTAAAATGGTAGCGGACTAACTTAGAAGGGGTATGGCAGTGTTTAAACCCATACCCTTAATCTGTTTCTACACACCATCGTGCCGGAACGCTTAATCGCTTCGCGGCGTAGTGGTCTACGATACGGATCGAACCCGCGACCTCCCGATTAGAAGACCGCAGATCTAAACACTAGACTATCAGTGCTTCAAGCAAACTTCCAATATTCTACAGAAATTATTCATTATAGTAACTTCAGTTGCAAGGAAAACCAAAATAATTACCTAAGCATCAGAAATTATCTGCCACGTAGACAAAACCACGATTAGCTATTTACGAAAGGGACATCGCTGTAATTGCAATACTGTGAATAGTCTACACTGTTACGGATTATAGCTTTTACATCTACGCAATAAGGTTGAGATTAGATTGAGTTTATCTATGTAGTCCTGGTCCCTTAATCCTTTATTGTTTGTGATGGATCCCGTCTCCAGTATCACCTGTACATCATGATTAATGACTTGTCCTATGTAGGAGGGGGTCCGTAATGAGGGAATGGGATGACTGATTAATTTATGCTATGGTCACATAGGGCTCGAAATAACTGCATTTTAATGGGATATAAGAAGTCGAGCCGCAGAATTTTTTTTTGGCCACAAAACCTAGCTTCTAATTTTATAACTTAGCCACGGGAAAATGATGAAGCTTCTAATAAACTTGCTCGCCTTTTTCACAATAGCCACAAAATATTCCAAAGAAAACATCAAATAAAGAGCCACAATTTTTATAACTTGGCCACCAGATTAATACATCGCCATCTAATTTACTAACTTAGCCACGGATACAAGTTAGGTTAGGTTAGGTTGGGGTTATACATAATATTCAGGTGCCCGGCCGCAGTCCGGGCTTATTGGGATCGTAAACCTACCTAAGTCAAAAGATTATCATTTTTTAAATTTTATTCACCTCAAAAAAAATTTTTCTTTTTTTTTTTTAGTTAAGTATATATTAGAAACATGTTTTTTATACGATTTATCTCAAAAAAACTTTTTTCAAATTTAGTTACGAAGACACTATCATTTGCTGTTGCTGTGCTATGATGCTGAGTTGTATTTATAGAAGCTTATATTTACAATATATTGTGGCTAAATCAGTATTTTTAGAGGCACATTGATTGTGGCTGACTTAGTAATTTAGAGGACTTATGTCGAATCGTTTCTGTGAAAGTAACCTTTAATCAAGTAAGAAATGATCTTCAAACGCATCAAAAGATATTCGTAAATTATAGCTAAGATCCATCTCTATCACTTCAGCTTTCAAACCGAAGAAACCGCATCAAAATCGGTCCATTCGTTAGGGAACTACGAGGGAACAGTCAGACACAAATCCACACGTCAAACTTAAAACTTTTTATGTCAGGGGCTAAAAATATTCAATGACGACAAAGTTGAATATAGTTTACTTTAAATTCTTATCGTCAACTGTATATTGTGGACGCGATCTTATTCTATCAAAATGAGTAACGAAGGATAACAGTCATCTTTCAACCGGAGATACCTACCTTCTACCATGGACTACTATCAACTATAATATTATTCGTATTATGAAGCGTCATTACACTAATACACTCTCGAAACGATTTCGAGATGTTGTGATATCAGGGTGAGCCAGCCAAATGAAGCAGCAAATTTTTCTGTTCTTAGAGTTCCGTACTCAAAGGGTGTACTAAGCTTCCGCTGTCTTTCTGTTTATCAGCGGGTGGCGCAGCTGTGTATCTCATGAACAGAAATAGGTAGATACTTGAAATTTTTACATAACGTGTATTTCTTTTGCCGCTTTAACAGCAATCCTTACTAATATCCTTACTAATATTACAAACGCGAAAGTGTGTTTGTTTGTTGGTTTTTCCTTCAATAACGCTGCAACAGAGCTACGGATCGACATGATTTTTTGCCTCGGTATAGTTGCGGACCTGAGAGTGACATAATTATTTATCCCGGAAAATCAAAGAGTTCCTGCGGGATTTTAAGAACTAAATCCACGCGCACGAAATCGCGGGCATCAGCTAGTAAATAATAAAAAAATAAAGTTAAAAACGCTCTTACGCTCTCGTAATAATAGCTAGTGTTAAATCTTGTACGGTGGTACGGAATGTAATAAGTTGTTACACTATTTTGCGGACAGCTGGACGCTAAGCCGATTTATTAAACGTGTTTTTACGCATTATTTAAAGTGAGTTTAATGAGAAATCCAGTAATTCCTTAGGGACCATGTTTTATAAACGTACACTTATACACAAAGAATTTTGAACTTTACGCAGACGACACGAAGGCACGGATAAATTACTTTGTCACATAATATGAAAGCTAGATGCAGCTAGGTGCTAATTTAAAGTGAAGGTGTGTTCGTGGGTTATGTCCTTCCATACAGGAGTTTAACCGTGTAGGTACTCAGGTATGCTGTAAAAGCGGGTTGATGAGACATTTGCGAAAGCAACTAAAAATACTTGTTAAAAAGCGGAGTTTTACTTGAATGTTTGCCCGACCCACTTTATTAGCTACGCTTTATTTGTGGCCAGAAAGAAGGCGGGGAAATCATTTGAATTATATACCTACACTAGCTTTTGCCACCGCGACTTCGTCCACGTGGAATTAGATTTTGGGGTGCAATTTTCAAAAACTCCGACACACGTAGGTACTAATACCAACTTTGATGGAAACAGCTTGAAAAATGACGGAGTTTCATATAAACTTTCATCCCCTATTTAAACCCCTTAGGGGTGGAATTTCCAATAATCCTTTCTTAGTATGCGCTTATGCCATAAAAGGAACCAACTGTAAAAATTTCAAGTTTCTAACTTCAGTAGTTTAGGCTGTGCGTTGATATCTCAGTCAGTCAGTCAGTCAGTCAGGACTTTGAATTTTATATATTATTTAGATATACATTGAAAATGTTTACCTAGTCATTTGCAAGCGCGTAGTTCTTGAGTTTCCAGCTCTAAAACATGGGCAGACTGCACAGTGTCAACGCAATTAAATGTAAAGTTACAAAACTAGCTTTCAAAGTTTAGTTTAGCGCCGCCGCTTACGAGTAACGCTAAGGTATAGTGTCTTTCAATAATAAAAAGAAAGAAGAAAGAAAGAAAAAACACCTAACTTTAAGATCTAGTTATGTTCAACTTAAAAAAATTGTGTGTAACAGTGTGTAAAAACACATTTAATAAGTAGAGGTTATTAGACGGTAAATGAATTCCTGAATGACAAAGTTGCTTGGAACCAATCTGCTATGCTTCAGTTTGAGTTTGATTACTTGCGCAAAATGTCCACAATTTAATGGCCACAGAGACTAAATGCGAAATTTTAACGCAGGCATGGTTTATTTACTACAAACTTTTTCAGCCAGGTGCGCCAGAATATTCCAAATTTTGATGACGTCACCTGCACCACTGTTTTGATATGTTACCGTAGAGTTGGGGAAACTAAATGTTGTTGTTGTTTCGTGCATTGTTTTATGTCGTACTTTTTCAACTTTATTGTGTTTTTGACTTAGATGAACGTGTAGTGGGATTTTTGGTTTTTGTTTTCATTTGTTGGTTTATTTGAGCAAAATCCTGTGAACTGATTTTATTTGTAACCTGTAATCCTAGTGGTATATGTTTCAGTACTCTTTCAGTTACCTATTTATTTTATATAGGCCAACTCGTGGCTCCTAACGACAAGTTAAGAGTCTACCACCGGTTCAGAAAGCAGATTCGGTTGAGAAGAGCCGACGAAAAATTCGACAGTTGCTCTTTTAAAAACAAATAATAAATTACGTAGCTTATCTTCCTTGTAGACAACTTGCTTGCGTAAAACTTTGTCATTAAGAAATAATTACAATAACTGTATAATCACTTATACCTACTAAAGTTTAAATTAGTGTAATCCGCTAAATTTTTTCAAAATCAAGTTATAGCCCCAAAAAAGTCATTTTTACACTTTATGCATAGGACAGGATGATTTTATTAGTTTATAATAAAAAGTTTCCTCATTATTCATTGAAACTTAGAAATCACAACACCTCGTCAATTTTATATCCATTTGAACGTGTCAGACTTCTAAAAAAACGAACAATTTTTCTCCCTCGAAATAACCGTCAGATTGATTTATATAATATCTCAGTCCCTTCAGTGTTCAGGTGGACTGGGAAAAATATATTTTTCCTGAAAAAAAAAAGCTTTTTTCCACCTCCGCCTCACAATCATCAATCTCTCTTTAATACATTAATTGATTTTAGAAGTCTTTGCGTCTTGCGTCAACGATGTTTATATAATTACAAGCTTATATACAGTCATCTCAGTTCTCAACCCATTGTCGCTGGTATAGATCTGTTCTCGAATAAGAAAGGTTTTGGCTATAGTCAGATACACTGGCCCAGAGCGGATTGGCAGAGATCTCTCAGGGGTGCAGGTTTCCCACCGATGATTTCCTTCACTGTGAAATCAAGTGTTATTTAAGAGCGTGTATGTGATTTGCATTTATTTTCAATGTGGTGTATATTACAGAAACAAAATTTTTATATAAAACTCCTATACATATTACCAAGACACGATATAGCCATTTAAAAAAAAATATTATCTTACGAGTTATTAGAATACAATACAATATGATGTATTTGGCGCTTACTACACTTGCATCTGTTGCGTTCCGCACGAGGTTTCGGATATGTTTTATTTCATCTATCGCGGGGATTTTTTCTGGCATTCTGCGCACTGTTAATTGCTTCTTCTTCTCGAGTCGATACTGTTAATTGCTTAAAACGCATAAATGCGTGCAAAAGATCGAACGCAAAAGAATAGTTCAGAAACGTTGTACGAAAGCGTTTCAAGTGGATTTAATTGAATATCAACTACATAACTATGCCAAGGCTCAAGATTACTCGCAGTGTAATAATTTGTTAAGTACATAATTAACAAATAAGCTATGATAGCTAAAAATTGTAACACTTTGAAAAGAGCAACTGGTAAACTTATTGCCGGCACTTCTCAGCTGAATCTGCCTTTCGAACCTGCACTGGTAGCATGGGCAGGAGATAAAAGTTTTATCCCCCGATTTTATCCACTGACAGGGCATAAAATTATCTTTTCCCTATGCTAAAGCATGGCGACAGAGGAGAAGGCGATGTATATTTCTATAAGTATATCCACTGAGTGTTATTTCCACCGCTGTGCCCATGCTCGACGGGTGGATAAAGCTAAGCGAGGGGATAAACGTTTTATCCTTTTCCCGGGGATAAAATTTCTCCCGCCCATGCTACCAGGGCTGAGATAGAGGTTTGACATGTCATAAGAGTCACAACTTGGCATGCATGGAAAACGTAATTACAAATTCCTTTCATAAATGTTCAAACTCAATAGATTTTCAATACCACTCTTAATCAAAAGAGCTGTTGTTTTGATAAACATGACAAGTAAAATGACGTCATAAAGCATAATATTTTAGCGGTTCACGATCCAGTACTCATGTTACAGAGCGGTTGACAAAGGATTCATTAAATATTGACAAATCGATCGCCTTTACAGCTCCGAGCGTGTATTAATAACGCCCACAAAGCTTGTATATATCGGATAATGCATGCCTTTGTTCTTCAAAATTTGATGAAAATACTTTCTAAATATCAAATTTGACGACGTTAAATGAATTCTTTACGGATAAACAATATACATTGAAACCTTAAGGTATAGGTCAAAGGCTACAAGGGCGCAGTTAATTTTTTAGGATCCCGTACACAAAGGGTACCCAACGGGATCCGATTGCTATGCCTCCGCTGTCCGTCCGTCCGTCCGTCTGTCAGCAAGCTGTATTTCAAGATCGGGAGATAGTTGAAATTTTCAGAGAATGTGTCATTATAGAGAACTCTCAGACATGCAGGTCCTCATTACGTTTTCCTTCAGCGTTGAAGCAAGTGATATATTGTAGCCTAAGTATGTCATGCTCTCTTTAAAATTTCTGTGGTGGTGTCGTGCGGTGCGGGTTGTTACGTTCCCTCAAATATGGTTGAGCTAAGCAACGGCTGGATCATGCGTCATGCTCGTGAACGGGTGCCACCAACGGGAATGGGTCGGGTCTGCTTTCGGTCTGCTGGTCTTAACATGCATTGGATTGTATTTGTATTGTATTGTACCTAGGAAACTTCATCGTGGAAGCACTGTATACATAGCATAGTTTCATTAACGATTGTAAATTTTTTTTTTTTTTTTGAATAGAGCAACCGCCGAGTTTATTGCTGGCTCTTCTCGACAGGAAAGGCATTCCGAACCAGTGGTAGATTCATTGACGATTCAAAAGTGCTTGTAAAAGTTTATTTGAATAAAAAATATTTCTATTTCTATTAAGCAAAAAAATACACAAAACATGCCCAAGCTCTCGCAAAACTTACAGATAATTCGATAGTCTTTGCTTCCTCGTTCCTAACACGCACTGCAAAAATTTTTCGTTTTTCCAACTAACTATAATGTAGGCATCTTCTAGGCAAGCGCGCACCATGTTAGGCTGCATCTTCACTTAACATCAGGTGAGATCGCAATCAAGCGCTAGTCTATATATTAAAAAAATATATATTTGTATCTCCGAGCTTGGAACTTTCACATTTGTAATATTAATAGGATTAATTGCTTTAAATACACATGACTTCGAAAAGTCAGAAATGCGAGCCTGGAATCGAATCCCGGACCCCCGAAAAGGAGGCCGAAGTCTATAACCACTGGACAATCACCGCTCTCCAAATTAAATTATTACTGAGGTAGGTAAATAGAAAATGGGTCAAACTGCACTACGCACTCAAAATTGTGAAGAGAACAATCGTTAAAAAACCAAAAAGAATGAACTCTCCACATTAAAACTCAACAATAGCATGGGAACAATACAATAAACAGGAAAATAGGAACTCATGCTAAAAAAATATATGGAATAGTGATAAAATATTTGAAATATTGTTTTTTTTTTGTTTTTGGTTCAGTTTCAATTCATGCTATATTCAAATGCCGAAAAGTTTTACACTATTCGGTACACATTTATATAGATTTAAGTCTATAAAAATTAAGTGGCTATGCTTGACTTTCTTTCTGTCTGCCCGTCTTAACATGTATTGGATTGTATGTAGGTATGCATTTCTGAAACTTCATTGTGTAAATACTGTATACATAGCATAGTTTTGTTACCTTTTGTAAAAAAGTTTGAAGATTTCCCTCGATTTCTTCAGGATCCCATCATCAGATCCTGACCTGATGACAATGGGACCACCTGGAAAGTATACTCTTTCAAACAACAAAGAATTTTCCAAATCGGTCCAGGCGTCTTCGAGTAATCGGGGAACATAGAAAAAAAAAAAGATTCCCACGAATTGATAACCTGAGAGAGAACTTAAAAAGTCATTGCCACGACATGCATTATGTGACCCGGTATTAACGCTGGGTCATAGAATTTGAAGGACGCCTACAGTTTTATTCAAACGCCTACAACTTTATTCAAACGCCTTTAGTTTTTCACCCAACCAGCGGATCTTGAAGTACGTAAAAAGTACGTAAAGAGCTTGGAATCTCTCCAAAGCGTAATCTTTTCACGGTATCCGCACAGGTTACGTCCAAAAATGGAAAAATCTTTTTCTGATGATAAAATATGCATCCGATTTATCTGGTGTACTTTGAAATAAAATACACGGTCTGCTTCGTGTTTTAGTCACAGAGCTAGTGGCACAATAAGACAAAGCACTTGATAAGAGCTAAAATTCTACCATTGCTATGCTATCACCAACCCATACTTTAATACTCAATGTGTCGATTCTCTAATAATAATATAAAAAAATATTTTAAAAAAACCGACTTCAAACGCCACTTAAAAGTATAAAATAATTTTAGTTTGTACACGTATGTTGAAGTCGGGCCAGCGTCGCGCATCGGTTTCATCATTTCTATTTAGGCCGGTCCGTCTCACGGGCTAATTCAACAAGTATACCGGCCTAATAGTATTTACGATTTAATAATTTTAGTTTGTACACGTATATTGAAGTCGGACGGGCTTAAAATATAGAAACGATGATACCATTGCGCAACGCTGGCCCGACTTCAACATACGTATACAAACTAAAATTATTTTATACTTTTAAGTGGCGTTTGAAGTCGGTTTTTTTAAAATATTTTTTTATATTATTATATTAAGCTTTTTAGTGTAGCTTCATGGGACCAATTCACTAGACCATTTGTTTTGCTCCTTAAAAAAAGTATTGAAATATATTATTCCAAATAGAAATTTAGCATATGTATGTATGCTATGAAGTTTGCATGGTTAAAATCCTACACACACTCTGATCACGAGCGATTTGCTCTTATTCAATGAGGAGTTCCATCCTATATCTCCGAAGATATTCATCAGATCTTCACCAAACTTAAATGGAACCAACCTGACGATATGCCCTTTTAAATAAAAAAAAATTTATTGAAATCGGTTCAGATTTGACAGAGTTATAGAGTAACATCGTCAAAAATTCGGTTAGAAAAAAAATTATATTGAAATGCCGAATAGAAAAGCATTATTTATGTATGCTATGAAGAATGCATGGTTAAAATCCTACACATACTCTGATCACGAGCGATTTGCTCTTATTTATTGAGGAGTTCCGTCCTCCATCTCCGAAGATATTCATCAGATCTTCACCAAACTTAAATGGGACCAACCTGACGATATACCCTTTCAAATAAAAAAAAAATTATTAAAATCGGTTCAGATTTGACGGAGTTATGGAGTAACATCGCCAAAAAAAAAAAAAATAAAAAAAAAAAAAAAAACATACGCGTCGAATTGAGAACCTCCTCTTTTTTTTGAAGTCGGTTAAAAATGATTGCATGTAGCGATTGCAATGACCTCTGATTGTTTGGTACCTTTCCGCTATTGGTTAAAATGCATTGATGCAGCAAGAACACCATAAATTCAGGCAATCAGAAGCCATTGCGATCATTACACTTATGCGATTGCATCAGTGTAATTTTTAGAGAATCGACACACAGATTATAAAAGTGTAACTGTGTCTGCCTTTACGTCCATTATTAGAATCAAATTTTTTATGCAGGCTAGTAAAAGACTTCTGCCGGAAATTTTAACAATGAATTCATAAGCATCAGTTTTCCACTGACTAGCAGAAAATCAATGGAACCTTGTAAAATCATCATAATTGAGACTGATGTAACAATTGATAGGGCTTTTTTACACTCAACCATTCTAAAATGACACATGACTGTTCCATTGACCATTGATGTACACAATCCTTAAAGTTTAATTTACATTCAAGTTTAATGAAATACGTACAAAAGTAGAAATTTTCAGTTTTTTCAAGTACCTACCCAAAATTTCTCACCAGCTTTTGAACTATTTCGCAATGGTTTAAATATGTCTTGATGAAAAAGAGCGTACTATGACGGTCTTGTTTTATGTTTTTGTTGCTTTAAATCTCTTTTTACTAGCATTTTGTATACGGATGAAGTAAGCATTCCAAATGCTTTATTTGGAAAATCTCAACCTGAAACTTTTTTATTCATTAATAGCAGGGGTTAAGAGTTACAATATAATGGTTTCGTTCCATCTCTGCTCGAATCTATACAGATAAATAAAAAATGTCTGATAATATGAAATTCCGAATGTCTCTAATCTAATGGATAATCTAATGGATAAGACTTATTTTACTTTTTTTTTTCTTTTTATATAGTCCTTGATTGCGATCTCACCTGATGGTAAGTAACGATGCCGTCTAAGAAGGTTGCGGACTAACTTGGAAAAGGTACAGCAGTGTAAATTCAACCCATATTCCTAATCGGTTTCTACACACCATCGTGCCGGAACGCTAAATCGCGTCACGTCTTTGACGGTAGGGTGGTAACTAGCCACGGCCAAATCCTCCCACCAGACCAGACTAGAGACAAATCAGAAATTATAATTTACCAAATTGCCCCCACCGGGAATCGAACCCGAGACCTCTCAGTCATAAGACCACAGCGCTCACCAATGCGCCAGGGAGGTCGTTGAAACTACGTACTACTTTGGTGAAATCGGCCTTTTTAACAGACTTATTGGAAAGAAACGTTAATCAGTCTTTATAGGCATTTGCACACACAGTTGTGCACTCTAATATCTACCGCCTAGTTGGCTAAGCTTAGAGAATATTAAGTTTTCATACGAGAACCTATTTAGAAGCTCATTTAAGCTGCTCTTTATGCCATACAAACTTCTTTAAGCTATACAAACACTGCTCGAATATGCAAATACTGGAACATCGCTTAGAGCCCATAAACCGATTAGGGAGCAAACACACTCAGCTTAGCGGGATAAAACTTATAAAAACCGTGTTCTAGATATCCGAGATCGAGCGAACCGTGAGTTTGATAAAGATAAATGACTTGAATGTAATGCAATGGGAACGTACGAGTACAAATTAGAATGCGTAAAAACGTGGATTTTTGAACGAGCGAAGCGAGGCCTCCAAATCTTCTTTGTATGTAAAATCGCAGGCCTAAACTTAAAAATAACATAAGTAAAAAGTTAAAAAAACTAGCTCAAAAAGGGCGTCTTTGCTGTCTAAAACTAGTGAGCAAAAACGACTTTTGCTCACTGGTTTTGGTGACACACTGAGGTGAAAAGATGGATGTATCACACGATAGCAAAGTTTTTATTTCCTGTGCATTTGAATCGTCGCGACGCAAAATGTTCAATACGCAGAAAATATCGCTTTCACACATATCTAAGTCTGAGATAACTTGGAAACTGAATTTTTATAGAGTTGCTCTCTATATATAGTCTATTTTTATAAATACTTCAACTAAAATACTTCAAAAATTGACAATTAACAAAGTTGTCATTCGCGACCTCTACGATTGCGATAGCGGATATGAGGTTGGAGAAGTATTTAGTTCAGGAAGAATTATGAAAGTTATGGTCAAGTATTTGTATTGATTAAGGCCTTCGGAAAACTTTAGCAGAAGATCGAAGAGGATTGATGCGTAGTCAAATTTCTGCGTTAAAACAGGTACTTTTGTTTTAGTTTAGCTGCTTTTCAACTGTAGCTAAATCGTAGCAAATCAGCTGGAGTTTAGTGGCGATGTGCGAAATAACTCAGAGCTAAATAAATGACCGCTTTTTGTCTAAGCCCGATTTAATCTGACATCGGCTCGATTTTAGACGGTGAGAAGTGTCCGATACGCCCACTTTTTGTGGGATGTCTGCGATTAAATAATAAATGTTCTATTCTATTACTTACTAATTCTAACTAATATCAGTTATATGCTACAGACGTAACAGTTAAGACCAATAAAGAGCCGCGCCAATGTGCAGCGTCTATTAATCATTATGATAAAAAAACATTTTTTATTTTGAATATGTTACCTTTTGTGTTACACTGTTTATTTACTTTGTATTTTGTTCTTTTTTTCATGCAATAAAGCTGTATAAATAAATAAAAAATAAATAAATGTTATGTTTGAATTTGATACAGTAATAACAAAATTGAATTCAAATTGAACTCAAAATTATTTATTTTATGTAGGCTAACCTGTGGTTCCCATCTATTGTTCATATAATAAAAAGCTATACTTACTGCATGGATTTATGATAGGCAGTCGCTAGGAGCGTAGCGTCTATGTATCTATGACTCTATGTAGCGTCTACCTATCTGTAAATCTATGATTTGGGTACTGTATATAGGTAGGTATATAATACAAGCTTTTCTTGCCGGCTCTTCTCAGCAAAATATGCTTACCAGAGCCACAGGTTGAATTAGGAAATAAATAATATTGAATTTGAAATTTAATAAATTAATCTATTGAAAAATCAACCAACAATTTTCGGTTACATATTATGTTTAGGTAGAGGTATATTTCTTAAGGTATAGGCGTAGAAATCTTAAATGTCTATGCTTTTCTCATACAATTCACACTTACATACATATAATTATACAGACACAGACATAGGCTCGCCTTTTTCGGCTCGCGAAAGAAAAATTCTGAGCGAGCGAACGCGTTTCATATCGCACTCGTCTTTTATCTTTATTTTACTTTTTTTTTATCTTTTTGAGCTCTTTCGACTGTGAGTTTACTTTGACGCTATTTCAGGCGTACCGAAGCAAATGAATAATATTCTTAGGGTAATATCACACTGAACGGAATTGCACTGAAGTGGAACAGCGCAGCATGACGTAGTTTCGTTTAGGAGACCGCAATGCACAGTAATTTACAATATAAGCTGTAAATTTTCGGCACAGTAACAAAATTTACAACATAAAGCTGTAAATTTTCGGCTTTTTTATAGCAAAATAGGGTTGTGCTTGACGTCAATAATACCTTATGGAAACCAAGATAACGTCTAGGTTAGGCTTGCTTTGACGATGCCTAATCGAAATTTCTTGAAATAGAAATAAAGATACGTTAGCGTTAGCGAAAAGGATATTAGCGGTCAGTCTAGTGTTAATCATAGATTTATTATAGATTTTATCAAAAACTAGCTGATGTCCCGACTTCGTTCGCGAGGATTTGAAATCCGGAAACTCTTTGATTTTCCGGTATAAAAAGTAGTCTATGTCACTCTCCAGGTACTCAAGTATATCCATGCAAAAAATTAAGTTAATCAGTAGCTCTGTTGCAGCGGGATTGAAGGACAAACCAACAAATCAACAAACAAACACACTTTCGCATTTATAATATTAGTAAGGATAGTAAGAATTGCTGTTCGCGACGTCATGTACGGTAGGCTCAGTGTGCCTCTTACCATAAACTCAGTGCAACACAAACTTACATCATATTTACTGCAGTTGCACATTGCATTGTTTTAATATACTTATTCTCTTGGAATTACACGGTGTACACTCGTTATGGACAGTTGTATCATTTTCACCACCACCCTCCACCACAGTCACTTACTCAGCACGATCAACAGATATGCTCTATTGCAACTAGGTCACACGTATGCCACATCCACAACTCTAGAAATGAAATAGGCAGTTTTCTCCATTCCGTGTTAATAAATTCATCAAGTTGTAGGTCAATTCCCCGAGATGTATTACAGCATGCACATTGAACATTAGCATACGTACGGGTCCTAACTCCTAAGTTATAATCTTGTCTTGAGCCTCCGAGCCATTATTGAATTTGGAAAGAGGCCAACCCTCTGATTCGTGAGCCAACTGTGCCGGCCAGATTTACGCGTCTTCACGTCGTAATAGCCCAGCGAGAAGCCAGTTAACTTCATTTAAACGTCTGATCCGTGTAATACTGATTCTTATCGTTCAATCCAGCATTGTGATCTTAAGAAACGTGTGCCAATTTTTGTGGAAATTTGAGTTACTTAGGTCTATTTTGACGATATTCCGTGAATAGTGATGGGTGGTGTTACTTTATATGCCACTTTCGATATCTTTGCAACTTTTAACCAAAGAATAATTTTACGTTTTGGCAGATCTTCAACATAAAACTTTTCAGAACGTAAAATTCCTCGACTTAATGTTGCTCAGCGATGTTGAAATCTATACCAAGTTCTCACTTGGTTCCCGGGAATTTTTTTGGGCTTTTTTGAGATTTTACCAACACACGCAGTCCTCTAGGTCCTCTTCCTTTCTCAGCCATCCGATTTTCAACAACTTCTTGAGATCATCAATCCATTGATCTGAAGGTAACGTTTCGCTTACAAATGCAGGGTCTAAATTCTAGAACAATCTATGATTTTTTTATTCGCTGGGGTCAATTGTAGTGGGCTTCAGCTATAGGCTAGTACAACCATATCCATTACTGGCGAAGTCACGCCTTTATGCGTAAAATATGTTCCGATACGATGCCACATAGAAATGTTTTGAATAGATTTTATATAAGGCATTTCTATGACTTCCAGTGAAGCATGCTTCCATCTTGAATTCCATCATCACATTTACTCTTTAAAATTATAAGTTAAAGTCTCCGATTGTTTTTGTTTTATTGTATTGTATGTGCAGTAAAGGATTAAATTATCATTACTTACAATCATCCACTTACCATTAGATGGGGTTGTATTCAAAGACTAATATTATGTGGTAAAATAAATCAATTTCTGCTGTGTATTTCTAGACTCATTAAGCTCACAAAGTACGAGTTACATTTGTTTGAAAAGTTCAATACAGGTTTGAACTTTATAAGGATCGAAAAAGAACTTATAAAGATCAAGAAACATAAAGAATAGTATCGCAAAAAGAAAATTGAGAGAATTAATGGAACAATCATTTACTAAAGTGATTTAAATAGAAAATAGAATAGAACTATCATCAAATCGTACCTTTCCACAAACCATTAAAAGTATAAGAAAAACAAATTGTATTAAAACCAAAACGGTAACATCACTCGGCCGGCTCCCCTATCCCCAAGATGACTCCGCGAATTTCGTAGATTTGTTTCAGAGGGCGGCGATTTCGCAATGCTTTCGGTTGTAGTTGAAGAGATTTAAAATATAGAGCAGCCTTTACGAACATTGCTGCAAGCGTTTGATTTATTATCACGTGTTACATATTATTACGCCAAATACTAAGTTATTCTTCGACTGAAATTATAAAACGAATGACTTCATTTTTGTGAATTTTAACACACTGTAAATTAGTAGCCATGCTTGGAGTATCTTTTCGTAATCAGAAAATTTACAGATCCATAGGAGGACTAAAGTAAATAACATAGCTCAGTAAGTCGCAAATAATGTTGGGGTCTCAAGCCCCTCAAACAACGAGTCCACGAGTCAACGAGAGCGAAGATCTGAAGTCACTGGAAGCAAGACTCCTGACAAATAGCTAGTGTCGAGTGGCTAGTTTATTTGACTATGAATTTATAAGGTCGCAATTTGAAGTTCCAGGTTGAAGTAAAAAGTTTTTGGGTTTTCCTGATAAAAATTCTTTGTAGCAGCCCGGAATTATTGAAGAGCACGGCAGTCCTAACCTGCGCTTAATTTTTATTTTTTTTGGTAGTGTCAGATAGCTGTGTCATCTGACTAAGAAAAAATAGAGCCAGTAAATCACTTGTGCATATTTCCTGCGTAGTTAGCTGGACTCGAAGCTGAAACTCGGTATAATATTATGCTTGTCGAGTCTTGACCTATCTATTACAAATATAATGCTTAAATATCTACGTTTTCGTTTGAAAAATTACCTCTGCGGTATTGAAACACTGCAATCAATCATTTTAGGACCCACGTTGAAACTGTCTACTTGGATTTTAAATACGAAAGAGTGACGTGGCAGTTAGCTGTTATTTTAATCTAAGTTTTCATTATTTACTTTGTTTATTTAATGAAATAATTCTAACAATAACTTTGGACTTTTTTACAGAAGGAAACACAAGGTAGATAATATCTGCGCGAGACGGGTTTAATTTGACGTCTCGCTATATCCTGTCATTAGTCATGACCACGATCCTGAAAAGTCAGTTCAAACCTACGTTCAAACAGGGAACCGCTGCTGTGCTTAATAAATAATTTGCCTTTTTTGTTTAGCGCACAATACAATAATTCCATAGATTACTCGTACATACTCGTACAACACTCAATATTCGCATCTTGACATATTTCACTTATCTAAACCACTTTTTAAAAAAGGGATCATTAGTTTACATCGTAAAAAATAGACACACAAACAAACACACACATTCACACACACACTCACTACACACACATCCACAGACACACGTATTTTAATTGTTTTTATTTTTACTTTCGCATCTGAAAATTACCCTAAATTAACAATCATATTGTATTATGAATTCTCTGTTGAACTTTATATATTTTCTTTAATTCAAATAATGTAATCATTTTTGGCTTTATTTAAGGACTATAATAATCTTGTAAAATTGTGTTGTAAACGCTGTTGATTACCAATAAATAAATAAATAAATTAGTGTGATAAATAGCGTTAGTTATCTGTTTGGCCACGCGACGGCCCTCTTTTTTTTTAATAAACTCTAACTGGGCTTATTTATTTATTTGGGTTAATAAACAACGTCACAATTCGTCTTAATGTAACAGGTGTATACACAAGATATTAATTGTAGTGTCAACGACGCAAACCCCAAATTACACTGGATAAATAACTGAGTTGAAATACCTAGGTGTATATATTACAAATTCAATACATAGTGTGTTTGTTTGAATGGTCAATATATCGACGTGATTTTTCGCATGGGTACAGTCGAGAACCTGGAGAATGACAATATTATATATTCGTCTACTCTTTTGTATGCTGGAAAAACAAAGAGTTCCCGCGGCATTTTTAAAAAACTGACCCCACGTGGATGACGTCACGCCTAAAAGCTGCTATAAAAAGTATCAAGTTATTTCCTGGCAACATAGCAACAACTCAACGCTAACTGAATTAATAGCTATAAATTCCACTCGGCGGTCCGGCGTCGCGGTTACATCGTTTTAATGCTTGTTCAGGTATTATTTAGCACAGTGGCTCTTAATGCAATTTAGTGAACCATGTTTTACGCTTGTTCCATCACTTGTGTTATAATTGCACTGTTATACTACAGTGGTAAATAATAAAATAATGTGCTCCCGACCGAATCCGGCAACGGTGGCCGGCAACAGAGGTTAGCCATCTACGCGGGAGATATTATGGCGCACGAGTGTGTGGGCTAACACAGGTGCACTCTCTATTTCCTCACTCTCATAATGCAATGGGATGGATATCCAACACAACCGGAAAGAGATCAGGCGTAGGACCGACAGCTTTACGTGCTCTCCGAGGCACAGGGGTGACTCACCGCCAACTTCTTTACTCCGGGCTAGTTCTGAGAATTTTTTGACAGAAAAACACAACGCATTTTTTGGCCCGACCCAGGAATCGAATCCGGGACCTCGTAATCCGTAGTTGAACTTGCTAACCACTACATCAACGATACAACATCGTTTCCCCAAATGTAATTCTCTATTAGTTACATTTTACAGAGATGAATCCCTCAATCTTCCTATATTATGTAGACGGTTGTCTCCGTAGTCTGATGACTGGGAGGTGATGGATTCAAGTGGCACAAGAACGTGTTCTGTGATAATTCTTACAAGAGACCTACGCCCACCTATGGACATTCAACGTACCATGCAACATAATATTATTAAAGGCTGTTATTGTCCTCAAGGCAAGTTTTTTCAAGGTCTTTTCAACCTTAAGAAAAGCATTCGCTCTACATTGTCCTAAAAGTTAATCACAAAACTAGGAACAATATTTATCGAGCTATAAACCCGCATTGCTTCAGTTAAGTGGGAGTAAACAGACCATGAAGCAACCAAGAACTCCTTCAAATAGGGCCTTACTGAAGCAAATTAGCATACATAATGCTTTTACATGTCTATAAAGAAACTGTATCAAACATTGCGTAAAGGATTTTATGAGTTGAACGAATTTCTTTGACCCTTATTAGCTTATAGGAGTGATAGATGTTTTATACTATTACTAGCTTTTGCCCGCAACTACATCTGCGTGGGTTTGTTTTAAAAATCTTTCGGGGATTCTCTCTTTTCGTTTTTTGAGGTGATATCGATAAGGTTTTATAATATACGTCAGACAATAGCTAAGAGTAGAGGTATAGGTAAACTGCCGTACTTCTTCAAAGTTTGCTCGCTACCATCTTAGACTGCATCGTCACTTACCATTAGGTGAGATCGCAGGTAAGGACTATCTTGTCATCGAATAAAAAAAGTTAGTCAAGCAGAAGTCAACCAGACGACAGACAGACGACAAACAAAGTCAGACAGACTAAAGACAGGGGTTAGATAGAGGTCAGACATACGACGGACAGACGACAGACACGTAACAGACAGACGATAGACAGACGTCAGGCAGACGACAGAAAGGCAATAAACAAACGACAGACTGACATGACTACTGCTTAACTACCTGTGTTATTAGGCTGAGATGGCTCGGTGCGAATGTCACGTCCTACATCACTGTTAGTACAGTTTTTTTTTAATTTGCTAAAAATGTTTTAATTTTATCGTGTACGGTGCAAATAAAAGGCTTACTTATACATTTATTAAGAGCGCTGTTTTACGCACATTTTGTTCAAACCTTGAGGCCTACGAGCGTAAATGAGACACAAAGGGGGTATAAAATATTCGAATTATACGAGTAAAAGCCAATTTACCTGCGTCCTCTTTTATGTTATTACCCCTGTGTTACTTGTAGTATATTACTCCATGCCTCGATTTGTTCATTAAACCTGGCCACGGATTTTCGCTCTGAGCGGTAGCTGAGCGAAGCCTTTAGCACATATTCGCCTTCAAACTGCAGCGGATTCAAGGGATAGTAGGTACATAATCAAATAAAGTGCGTTAGAACAGGCAGTTAAATTTTGCACACAACATCGACGACAATACTATTTATTGTGATTTTTTAAAGAGTACATAGTATATTTTTTCATTTTATTTTTCATTTTCAGTACCTAACCGCTGAACTTTTTGTCGGTTCTTCTCGGTTGGAACGGAATTCAGAACCAGAGGGAGACACAGAGGTCACTTGACTATTCAAAAGCACTTTTTAAAACTTTATTTGAACAAAAAACTTTTCTTTGCTATTCTATTCTATGGTTTCGTTTGATAAAATAGGATCGATAAACTAGAGGAACTGACCCATCAATTTAACTCTGCAGACATCAATTTTTTTTAACGAATCTGCATCTAATATGTCTGGTCGTTCCGCTGCTATGGTTTGTAACCGCAATTAAACCTTTCATTAATTAGTCCCCATGGATGTGTTTAATCGCTAATTTCTATTCTAAATTATCTTTATGAATCACATTGAACTACTTTTAACGTTAACTTGAAAGAATAGAATAGAAATATACAAGTGCTTTTGAATCGTCGATGAATCTACCACAAGACTTCACTAATGCAAGTTGGGGAGGTAAGTGGTGCTTAGCTTGTAACTGCATGTTTGACCATAGAAATAGAAATAGAAATAGAAATAGAAATAGAAATATTTTTTATTCAAATAAACTTTTACAAGCACTTTTGAATCGTCAATGAATCTACCACTGGTTCGGAATGCCTTTCCTGCCGAGAAGAGCCAGCAAGAAACTCGGCGGTTGCTTTTTTCAAAAAAATCAAAATTTTACAATTGTTATTGAAACTATGCTATGTATTCAGTGCTTCCACGATGAATTTTCCTGAGTACAATACAAGTAAAAATAAATACAATACAAATACAAATAAATACAATTCAATACATGTTAACACAGGCAGGCAAAAGCAGACCCATTCCCGTTGGTGGCACCCGTTCACGAGCATGACGCATGATCCAGCCATTGCTTCGCTCAACCATATTTGAGGGAACGTAACAACCCGCACCACACGACACCACCACAGAAACTTTAAAGAGAGCATGACATACTTAGGCTACCCATGCTAAGGCATCGAATTGAATACTAATATTAAACTACTTATTTTAAGACATGACTGAGACAAATAAAGTGGAAACACCGTGGAACAGAATACAATAAAATCATGTTACACAGGATAGTTATTACTGTCTTATGAATCACTGGAGCGAATTATATCCACGCTTTTTTATCATTTACATAGTCTTCAATTGTATAATATGCTTTTTTCATGAGAGCAGATTTAATTGATTTCTTAAACTTGTGTAGAGGCAAGTCTAAGATTGACTGTGGAATTTTATTGTAAAACGTCACGCCCATTCTCACAAATGTCTTTTGGACCCTCTTGAGGCGCAGCCCAGGAAACATGAGCCTATTTGGATTTCTACTTGGTCTATCGGACAAATCACTCTTTTTTTTGTAACTCAAAATGTTTTGTCTGACAAATATTATGTTGTTATAAATATATTGTGAAGCTACTGTAAGAATGCCTATCTCTTTAAATCTTTCTCGAAGGGAATCCCGCGGCCTCAAATTATAGATTGCACGGATTGCCCTCTTCTGCAAAACAAAAATTTTTCCAATATCGGCTGCCTTACCCCATAGTAAGATTCCGTATGACATAATACTATGGAAATATGCAAAATAAACAATTTTTGCAGTTTCTATGTCAGTCAACTGTCGAATCTTCCTAACAGCGTAAGCAGCAGAGCTAAGTTTGCCAGCAAGCGTTGCTATATGGGTGCCCCGTTGTAGCTTTGAATCCAGGGTTAACCCCAAAAACACTGTGGAGTCCTCAGTTTTCAAAGGTTCATTATTTATCTTTAAATTTTTACTGACAGTTCTTGTGTTAGGCAATAAAAACTCAACACACTTTGTTTTTTTAGCATTTAAAAGGAGATTATTTGCCGTAAACCATTCAGAAACTTGAGATAATGCATTATTTACATCGTCAAAATTGTCTTTCATCCTATCGACTTTAAAAATTAAAGACGTATCATCAGCAAATAGTACAATATCGCAAGTATTTTGGACAAAATGTGGTAAATCATTTATGTAGACCAAAAACATGAATGGACCTAGAATAGAACCCTGGGGTACACCCATTACTGAGGCTGATCCGGATGATTTTACATCATTGACACATACTCTTTGGACTCGGTTGCTGAGATAAGACGCAATGAGACTAAGTGCAAAATCTTTAATGCCATAGTGGCTCAGTTTAAGCAAAAGAGTCTCGTGATCAACGCAGTCGAATGCCTTTGACAAATCACAGAAAATACCAATGGCATTCTGTGAGTTCTCCCACGCATCGAATATGTGTTGTAATAGCCTTGCGGCTGCATCGGTTGTTGATCGACCCTTTGTAAAACCATACTGCTCAGTGTGTAAGAGTTTATTTAAATTAAAGTGTAAAAGCAGTTGGTTGAGCATTATTTTTTCGAATATCTTGCTGAGAGTTGGCAAAATAGAAATTGGCCTGTAGTTATTCGGGTCACTTTTGCTGCCCGATTTAAAAAGCGGTATTAGCTTACTACATTTCATAAGATCTGGAAAAGATCCAGAATCTACTGATTTATTAAAAATTAAAGCAAGATACGGCGCAATAATATCAATTACATTATGAATTATTTTAACTGATATCCCCCATAGATCTGCTGTTTTCTTATTTTGTAAAGATTTAAATGTTTTGACTATGTCATATGGGGTAACGTGTTCAAACCTAAATAACTTATTGCACTCAGAGACATTGCTTCTTAGGAGACGATAGGCTTCTGCCGGCGAGGAATTTAGAGAACTAGTTGTGGTAATTGGAATATTTTTGAAAAAGTTCTCAAATGTATTTACAACTTCTATATCGGAGTTAATTACATGATTATCAATTTTAAGCTCCAATTTATTATTATTATGCACCTTATGTTTATTCGTTTCATCGCTAATGATGTCCCATGCTGTTTTAATTTTATTATCAGAATTGACAATTTTTTGTTTTATGTGAAGTGACTTTGCTTGTATGCATACATTTCTAAACAATTTAGAATAATTTCTTACATATTCAATAAACGCGGGGGAATAATTATATTGTTTTTCTGCATACAAGTCAAACAGCTTATTTCTACTTTTATAGATGCCTGCAGTTGCCCAGTCACTAAACTTAAGATCTTTAGACAGTCTTTTCTCTATCACCTTAAAGATAGAGTTATATTGTGAGCTTAACAAATCAAAAAACTCTGTATAAATTACATCCGGATCATCCTGTGCAAGGTCAAGCGTCGGCAATATAGCTGAGATGTTTTGTTTGAAATGCTTTACTTTTTAGTGGTAACTGGCCTGTATTTTATTACTTTTGTTATATTCTGTTCACTGCTTGGAATAGATATCATTTGACCGCAATGATCAGATCTGAGATAAGTGATAATAGATTTTTCAATAATGTTACAATCACAAAAAATGTTGTCAATACAGGTAGCTGAGTTTGCAGTTACTCTTGTAGGTTCATCAAAAATATTCTCTAAATTAAAGCTTTTAAATAAGTTAAGTAGCCTACCAGTAAAAGGAGTGTGAAGCAAAATATCAATATTAAAGTCTCCACAGACCACTATTTTTTTTGATGACCTACATAGCCGCCTTAAGGCATCCTCCATTACCTCCTCAAAAACAACAAAGTCGCCCGAGGGTGGGCGGTACACGCAAACTACAATATATCGGTCCAGCTCAACACAAGACAGCTCAATAGTGCGTTCTATAGAAAGACTAACAACGTCTTTTCGCTCTTTATAATTAACTAGTAGGGCGCGTGGGTGCGCGGCTCGCTAAAGCGAACCGCGTGTTTTCTGTTCACTAAGTAGATCTTCGGGTCTTGATCATCTTTTACCAAGAAACCACTCTTCCATCTTTTATAGTCTCCGAGATAGACACCGACGACATTTGTATGGCCGCCATCTTGAATCCGCCATTTTGGTATTTTTTTTCAGCTCATTGCCAATTGGATGATGTTTCGAGTGATTTTTGTTTGGGCACCCTCAACCTATCTTCAATACCCTGACCGTGCTCCTCACCCGTCTCCGAAATCCTCAATCATCAGTTCCCTCCATATTTTTCATCCAAATGAATTTTTGTCCTCTATACGAAACCATCAGCGGAAAGGAACGTATCAAAGTCTTGCATACATTTTATATTATGAAAAAAAAAATCCGCCATCTTGAATTTTTTCTATTCATCACGTAGACCATCGGGTCCTGATCATCTTTTTCCAAGAAACTACTCTTCCATCTTTTATAGTCTTCGAGATAGACACCGACGAAATTTGTATGGCCGCCATCTTGAATCCGCCATTTTGGAGTTTTTTTTCAGCTCTCTGCCAATTAGATGAAGTTTCGAGTGACATTTGTTTGAACACTCCCCACCTATCTTCGATATCCTGGCCGTGCTCCTCACCCGTCTCCGAAATCCTCAACCATCAGTTCTCTCCATATTTTTCCTCCGAATGAATTTTTGTCCTCTCTACGAAACCATCAGAAATTTTGAAAAGGAACCAATTAAAGTCTTGCATATATTTTGTATGGAAAAAAATAAATTCCGCCATCTTGAATTTTTTTTCTATTCATCAAGTAGACCTTCGAGTCCTGATCATCCTTTTCCAAGAAACCACTCTTCCATCCTTTATAGTTTCCGAGATAGACACCGACGAAATTTGTATGGCCGCCATCTTGAATCCGCCATTTTGGAGTTTTTTTCGGCTCTCTGCCAATTGGATGAGGTTTCGAGTGACATTTGGTTGAACACCCCCCACCTAACTTCGATACCCTGGCCGGTGCTCCTCACCCGTCTCCGAAATCCTCAATCATCAGCTCTCTCCATATTTTTCCTCCGAAAGAATTTTTTTCCTCTATACGAAACCGTCAGTGAAAAAAAAATTTTCCATACAAAATTTTACAGGAGAGGTGATCAATGAGTCAGTGAGTGAGTCAGTGAATCAGCCCCAGTAGCTATATATATAGTAACTAGTAGGGCGCGTGGGTGCGCGGCTCGCTAAAGCGAACCGCGGTTTTTCTGTTCACCAAGTAGATCTTCGGGTCTTTATCATCTTTTTCGAAATCTGTATGGCCGCCATCTTGAATCCGCCATTTTGCAAGTTTTTTTCGGCTCTCTGCTAATTGGATGAGGTTTTGAGTGACATTTGTTTGAACACCTCCCACCTATCTTCGATACCCTGGCCGGTGCTCCTCACCCGTCTCCGAAATCCTCAATCATCAGCTCTCTCAATATTTTTCCTCCAAATGAATTTATGTCCTCGATACGAAACCATTTGAAAAGGAACCCTATCGTAGTCTTGCATAATATATTTTTTATGAAAAAAAAAATCCGCCATCTTGAATTTTTTTCTATTCATCACGTAGACCATCAGATCCTGATCATCTTTTTCCAGGAAACCACTCGTCCATCTCTTATAGTCTCCGAGATAGACACCGTCGAATTTTGTATGGCCGCCATCTTGAATCCGCCATTTTGAATTTTTTTTCAGCTCCCTGCCAATTGAATGAGGTTTCGAGTAACTTTTGTTTGAACACTCCCCACCTATCTTCGATACCCTGGTCGTGCTCTTCACTCGTCTCCGAAATCCTCAACCATCAGCTCTCTCCATATTTTTACTCCAAATGACTTTTTGTCCTCTATACGAAACCATCAGAAATTTTGAAAAGGAACCGTATAAAGTCTTGCATATATTTTGTATGAAAAAATAAAAATTGCGCCATCTTGAATTTTTTTTCTATTCATCAAGTAGACCTTCGAGTCTTGATCATCCTTTTCCAAGAAACCACTTTTCCATCTTTTATAGTTTCCGAGATAGACACCGACGAAATTTGTATGGCCGCCATCTTGAATCCGCCATTTTGGAGTTTTTTTTCGGCTCTCTGCCAATTGGATGAGGTTTCGAGTGACAATTGCTTGAACACCCCCCTCCTATCTTCGATACCCTGGCCGGTGCTCCTCACCCGTCTCCGAAATCCTCAATCATCAGCTCTCTCCATATTTTTGTTCCGAATGAATTTTTGTCCTCTATACGAAACTGTGAGTGAAAAAAAATTTTTCCATACAAAATTTTACAGGAGAGGTGATCAATGAGTCAGTGAGTCAGTCAGTCAATCAGTGAATCAGCACGAGCAGCTATATATATATTAACTAGTAGGGTGCGTGGGTGCGCGGCTCGCTAAAGCGAACCGCGGTTTTTCTGTCCATCAAGTAGACCTTCGGGTCTTGATCATCTTTGTCCAAGGAATTACTCTTCCATCTTTCATAGTCTCTGAGATATACACCGACGAAATTTGTATGACCACCACCTTGAATCCGCCATTTTGGTGTTTTTTTTTTTCAGCATTGCCAATTGGATGAGGTTTCGAGTGATTTTTGTTTGGGCACCCTCAACCTATCTTCAATACCCTGACCGTGCTCCTCATACGTCTCCGAAATCCTCAATCATCAGCTCCCTCCATATTTTTCATCCAAATGAATTTTCGTCCTCTATAGGAAACCATCAGCGGAAAGGAAAGTATCAAAGTCTTGCATACATTTTATATAAATAAAATAAATTCCGCCATCTTGATTTTTTTTCTATTCATTAAGCAGACCTTTGGGTCTTGTTTATCTTTTTCCAAGGAACTACTCTTCCACCTTTTATACTCTCCGAGATAGGCACTGACGAATTTTGTATGGCCGCCATCTTGAATCCGCCATTTTCGAAATTTTTTCGGCTTTCTGCCAATTGAATGAGGTTTTGAGTGACTTTTGTTTGAACACCCCCCACCTATCTTGGTTATCCTAGCCGTGCTCCTCACCCGTCTCCGAAATCCTCAATCATCAGCTCTCTCCATATTTTTTCTCCAAATAAATTTTTGTCGTCTCTACGAAACCACCAGAAATTTTGAAAAGGAACCGTTTTAAAGTCTTGCATATATTTTGTATGGAAAAAAATAAATTCCGCCATCTTGAATTTTTTTTTCTGTTCATCAAGTGGACCTTCGGCTCCTGATCATCTTTTACCAAGAAACCACTCTTCCATCTCTAATACTCTCCGAGATAGACACAAACAAAATTTGTATGGCCGCCATCTTGAATCCGCCATTTTGGAGTTTTTTTTCGGCTTTCTGCCAATTGGATGAAGTTTCGAGTGACATTTGGTCGAACACCCCCCATCTATCTTCGATACCCTGGCCGGTGCTCCTCACCCGTCTCTGAAATCCTCATTCATCAGCTCTCTCCATATTTTTCCTCCGAATGAATTTTTGTCCTCTATACGAAACTGTGAGTGAAAAAAAATTTTTCCATACAAAATTTTACAGGAGAGGTGATCAATGAGTGAGTGAGTGAGTGAGTGTGTCAGTGAATCAGCACGAGTAGCTATATATATAGTAATGTTATTTCGCGTTATGATCAATGATCCCCCGCGTATAGCAGTCTTTCTTGAGAACGCACTTGACAGGGAATAATTATCAAGGTGTACAATTAACTGATGAGTATTGAGCCAATGCTCAGTGAAGCATAAGACTTCAATATCAAATTCTTTAATAAAAAGCTCAATCTCATGTTCTTTGCCAGATAAGCCCTGTATATTTTGGTGTACAAGATTAATTTTAGATTGCTTATCTGTTGTCTTATTGCTTAGTTTAAATTTTTTAAATTTTCACAAGTATTGTTTTTATTTGAGTCCAAATTCACAAAACTGCCGGATAGGCTCCGTATATTTTGATGTACAATGTTCAGTTTACAGAGCCTCTCCGTTGTCTTAGTATCTAGTTTAAACAAGCAATAGGCTTACTATTACTTGAGTCAACAACAGAAATATTAGTACTTAAAGTACTGGAGTCAAAAACAGAAATATTAGTACTTAAAGTACTTGAGTCAAAAACAGAAATATTAGTACTAGAAGTACAGTTTGTATAATTGTCAAAAGACTTTGTTACAACACTTGTAACTGTATCATGAATTAAATTATATGCTAGTAATGAAGCTATAAGTCGCTTACATTTTGTAGGCAGATACATATTATCTGCGGTCAATTTAAACTTATAAATAAACTTATTTATGTCAAAATAAAATATAGCATTTCTGTGGCGGTTTGTCAAATTAAACATTTGTAAATTTAATTTATGTATCCGTTGATTTTGTTCCTTACTCAGAGTATTTGAGTAAGGTAGGGCACATATAATAAACTTACATTGAGTTTTATCATGTAAATACAATAATTTCTCAACACATTTTAAAATTTTATACTTGTTTACTATTGAACTGTCGCCAATCAGCAAGATTACATTAGTGTTTGCATCTAAGGTTTCCTTATTTAAGCTATTTATTAGATAGTCAAAACTTGCCCCCGGTGAACATTTGTTAATTACTGAGTGTTCCACATAATTGCTTAAAATTGAGCCAAAGTCTCTACCTAATTGGTCAGAAATAATTACAGTCTTTTTACTAATGCTTGAGGATGAAGGTACTTTTGTGTTCACACTACACTGCACTGGACAAGGCAACTTGACAGGGATCACTGTACTAGTATGATCTTTGCTAACCATAGGTACATGCAAGGAGTTACATTGACATTTACTTGTTAATGACTCAAAGCGAGCCATATTATAGTTACCTAGGGCTAGCAACTCATCCGCTGCCAATATCTGCTCACGGATCTGATTCTGTGACTGCTCATACTCAGTACTGACTCTTGTTAAAGAAACATTTAATTTACAAATTTCATCATTAAGATTTTGAACATCAGTTTCATATTTCATTCTCATTTCTGTTAAAGATGAGCAATATGTGTCAATATCATGTAATAACTGGGCCCGTTCTTTCCTTAAGGATACATTTTTGATATGAGCCCTTTGTAATTTAATTAAATTTTTGGTTTTTTTAATTATTTTACTAATTTTTATGTATTTTTTAATTTTCCTGTGGCTGTTAAATTGTACCATATCATGTTTTTGGTGTGTATTACTACTTTTAGTGCAGGGGCTGTCAGATGTCAGATCTATGATTGGCACCCTCGAGGATGAAGCGAGCAGTTCGTCATACAAGTTATTGGTTGCTTGAGTTTCATATGTTTTTAATTGAGACTGAAGGTCATCAATTATTTTTTGAGCCCTACTCAATTCATCCTCTAGTACAGATATCTTTCCCAGAGCCTCCTCATAAGTCTGTATGCACACATTAAATGAGCTGACTGCCTCCTGAAGTTGGTCCCGTTCCTCCAACACTGATGTATGAGTGGAATTCAGGGCAGCCAATTCAGCTTTCAGCTGTGAGTTCTTGGTAATCACAGCTTTGACATACAGATTTTCTCTGTTGGCGGATTATACCAAAATAATTCTAACCTTTTCTTGCTAATCATGAACTTCCGCAAAGTAACGTCTGATTCTAACCAAAAACTTGAGAAGTTTCACTGGGGGATTCAGTACATTATCTGCTTATTATTTTATTAGCCACGCGCAGTATCGCCCGCGCGTCGCCCATCGCCCTTCGCCCGTCGCCCGTCGCCCGTCGCCCGTCGCCCGTCGCCCGTCGCTCGTCGCCCGTCGCCCTTCGCTCGTCGCTCGTCGCCCATCGCCCGCTGGGGTGCTCACCGCACCGACAGAATTCGTGGACAGGCGTCTGGTCTTACGAATCGTAAAATCTTGCCAAGTTTATTGTCAACAGCTCCACAGTTCAACAGCGGGTGTAAACTGAATCTTGTTACCTTTTACTAGTCCCATGTTTAACTTTAAACTCGCTTTTACTGTTGAGCTTTAGTGAGAATTTATTTCGAATTTACTCTACGTTGCACAGCATTAGGTATCTACCTCCTTCTCTGTCACATTGCTGATGTGGCTTCTTTGAGAACACTATGGAGAATTTTTAGTATATTTTCCTTCCCCGTTAGAGCAATGAATATTAATTAGTAGCTTCATATAAGCTTAAAATACACAACTCCAAAAAAAATCAGACATGCGTGCCTGGGATCGAACCCTCGACCCCCTGAAATGGAGGTTGAAGTTTTTCGACCATCAGTATATCTAAAAAATATATAAAAACAGAAGTTGACTGACTGACTGAAGATTGACTGACTGACTGTCTGATCTATCAACGCACAGTTCAAATCACTGGACGGATCGGGCTGAAATTTTGCCAAACAGATAGCTATTATGACGTAGGTATCCGGTAAGAAAGCATTTTTTGAAAATTCAACCCCTAAGAAGGTAAAATAAGGGTTGAAAAATCGACTCAACGTGAGGAAAATCGCGGGCAAGAGGTAGTAGATAGATAAAATCAAAAGTAGCAGACAAATAAAACAACCAGGTGATATCGTACGCTAATAAGAGAGAAATTTCAAATTGCAGGAAAAACTCGCATAGAACTATTAATTGCTAAAGTTAGCACTTAACAATTTATTTATAAAACAGCATTAACGCCGATCAGCACTTTTATCCTCTCAATATTGGCCGGATTAAAATGTAGAACAAGTTGATATGAGGCTTCCTCCAACTATTTAATTATATGAATTTTTTTAGGGTTCCGTGTAGTATAATTACATAACTATGTAGGCGTGATTAATTTAAACAAACATTCCAAATTACACTATGGAACCCCTTAGATTAAAAAAAAGACGTGTGCACTCGGGGACTGCAGCGGTAAAGCTATTGCATAGCATTTTTTATCAACGCCATCTAGCGGCTCACCGTAGAGGAGTCCCGTGTCAGGTTATTTTCGTTACGGAATTTCTGGATTCGGTCTCCAAGCTGGCCCGCGATAGAAGCTATGCAATAGCTTAAAATTATTTCACAACTGGGAAATATTTTCAGAATCTAAAGGTTAAGTTGAAAAATTCTAACGAAACGAACATTACTGAGAAAAAATACTTTTATTTGTAATGTTCGTTTTCAGCATTCAAATATTATCACTTGCTCTAACTATGAAGAAAAACATCATAAAGGCCAGGTTTACTTTAAATCTAATTAAAATTCGCGGAATTAATATAATGTAAGCGAGTCTAAAGACTAGCTGATTGCCGCGACTTCGATCGCGTGCATCCGCTAGTCTTCTTTTCGCGATAAAAAAGTAGCCTGTGTGCTATTTCAGACTATAATCTATCTCTGTGCCAAATTTCAGCCAAATCGGTTCAGTCGTTATGATGCGATTGAGTAACAATCATCCATTAATCCATCCATCCAACCAAACTTTCGCATTTATAATATTAGTAGGATTGAAATGCACAGCTAAAGTTTTAACCCTTGCCAGACTCAGATTTGAGGCTACAGTATAATTTAATAGTTTCACTCCGGCACAAAACGAATAAAACCCAAATTAGTTTAAAGAACTGTATCTAGAGATCTCAGCAAATTGTATTTCGGAACGACGAAACGAATTAGCCCGGGATAAGAGCGGACGTCCACCAAAAAGGAGACGCAAGTTAAAAGTATTAATTACAACCTCCAGTGTGTTTGTTTGTTGGTTTGTCCTTCAATAACGCTGCAACAGAGCTACGGATCGACGTAGTTTTTTTGAATGGGTATACTTGGGGACCTGGGAAATTTTATCTCTATTTATAGCGGAAAATGTCCAGAAACCTCCGCTTTAAGCCTCGCATAACCTCAAAAACATCTACTTTGCTCACATTCATCACCCATCAGATAGATACCATAAGTGAAGGGAGGCACTATTGTGCCCATCGTTGAAAACGGTTCCCTTCCGGTGATCGTGTTTCCTGTCCTAGCTTTCCAGTGGGGTTAGTACAAGATTTATTTCGATCGTATTCGTATTCGATGATATTAGCGTCAAAGTAAAATGAACCATAGCACTATTGAATTAGAGCTCAATTTCAATTGCATGCATTCTTATATGTTTACGTATACGGATACACTCCAAATTAAAATCGGTTGTACTAAACTTGTTACTTTAACTTGATACAGCGAAGGTTTATTTTACTTTGACACTAACGTCATCGAATACGAATACGATCAATCGAATTAAATCTTATACTAACCCCACAGTAAGCGTGATTGTCATCAAGCGCATGCCCGTCTTCCATAAAAAAGTTCCTTCTCTGAACCTTTTTAACCTTAGTGCGGGTTTGAATATCTTTGTTTGTATGTAGATCTCGAGCATCGGAACACAATACCAAGCCAGTCTGCCCTCTCCCTTAGAAACATTATTTTCTCTACCCAAATTAAAAATATTTTAATGTAGATAAACTTTTAATTTTATTAGTGAAGACTAATTATATTAGTTTTTGTACAAGAAAATGTGTAATAATATAAATTTTCAGTTTCAATTTTCAGTTCTATACAAACTTCACGCACAAATTAATTGATCTATATTATGTAATACTAGACGATGCCCGCGACTTCGTTCGCGTGGATTAAGGTTTTTTAATTCCCGATGGGGCTCTTTAATTTTCCGGGATAAAATGTAGCCTATATGTTATCCTAGATGTGAGCTGCCTCCATTCCAAATTTCAGCCAAATTGGTTAATTCGTTGTGGCGTGAAGGAGTAACAAACATACACACACATACATACACATACAAACTTTCGCCTTTATAATATTATTAGTGTGATTACTAGTATGATTAGGATTAGGATAGGATAGGATTAGGATACACGTACATAGTACATACATCATTACTTGTATGGGCAAAATATTGTTCATACTGTTGGTTACAATTAAGGCCCGTATCCTAATTAATATAGAAACAAACTTGCCGCATAAATTGTACTTTCGAATAACAATTTGCAAGTTGCTTGTTTTGACATTGTCACCCCCCTAAAATATATTATACTCAACTCATTTAGTTATAACAAATTATAACTTCTGACTCACAGACATAAGGGCGATATTTGATTGCTGCTCCTCCATATTGATGTAAAATAATAAAATTTTCGCGATTAGGTACAATACTAACGAAGCGTTAAAACGCGCATTCAATCACTAATTCCTGAACTTATTGAACTATAAATGATTACATAAGCTTAAAATTGCATTATGTACACTCTTACTCATTTATAGGCATCATTATTTAATTATTAATTAGAATTGACTATTAGTATGTACAATATAAGTAGTTACTTTTGTTAATTTGTTTATCAAAAATAAGTGTATAGGGTATTTTAAGAAATTTTGTATTGTAGTATTGTCTAGATATAGGTTTATTGAAGGATTTTAACAGCGGTCTCGCGCCGCTTCTAGCCATTGGCTTACTGCGATTTGTTTGCTACCTTCAGTTCACAGTGGGCGGTCTGATAATATTTCGCTTTCCATTTATTCCAATACATTGAGACTCCAACGCTATGACTTAGCTCGGGCTGAGAATGAGTTACAACGAAATACAAATATGTCTTGATATTTGAACGAGCGAAGCGAGTTCTCTGAGTCAACTAGGGCGCTTGCCTACTAGACAGAGAAGTGTGTCCGTCTAAATGTCTGTCAGAGCCCTATAACTTCTGAATTACTGAATATTAGAACGTGAAACTTGGTTGAAAATTCAGTTATATCCTGTACTTGAACAACAAATACTAAAATTAGATAAATGTTATAAAGAAACGAAATTATTTAATTTTAATGCGCCATCTATTAGCATTATTGTGAAGCTAATAGCTTCACTATAATGCTAATAGATGGCGCTGTGGCAGTAAAACAGTTTTATGTCAACTATTATTTTTTTTATTGTGTCTAATGTTAAAAGTTAATTATTACAATATATAATTAAAACTTTTGGGAATTATGGGATATCGCGAGGTTTCAGTTCGGGGCGAACCACTAGTTTATCTAGTTTTAACTATATCTTGAGTGTGAGCAAAGTAAAAGAGCGATATAATTATCTATAGATTTCTCATTTTAGCCTTTATCATTTTAGCCGTTCAAGACGTTTATCACTTTCCTGCCCGTTATTTTGAGCCGGAAGAACGCAGCCGTCTGACTGCGCGTTTTGACCGCTCAGTACGGATTATGTCTATTGTTATTTATTAGTTTACACAAGTTAGAACGCGAAAGCTCGTAAGTTATAATGATGACAGCTACCAAGTTCCGCGGCGTGACAATTAGGCTGTTAATAAACTAAATTATTATTGTTTTTGGTCCTAGGCCTTGATGCAAGTAAGGTTCAGTACAACTACAAGAGTCACAGTATCACATCACATCACATCACATCACACTAATATTATAAAGCCGAAAGTTTGTATGTGTGTGTGTATGTTTGTTACTCCTTCACGCCACAACGAATGAACCGATTTGGCTGAAATTTGGAATGGAGATAGCTCATACCCAGGATTAAAATATAGGCTACATTTTATCCCGGAAAATTACAGAGTTCCCATGGGAATTGAAAAATCCTTCATCCACGCGGACGAAGTCGCGGGCATCGTCTAGTTAATAATATTTTCAGTTCAGCATAGCGTACGAATATTTAAAAGTGATAGGGGATAGATGATGGACGGGAGGTGTAATATTGGCTTGACTGGAAGATTTTTCTCCTTGCTCCGTGCTAGTGTTGCTATCGCGATTTAGAACCTGTATGAATGTAGTGTGGTTGTGCTTCGGACATAGTTGTGGATCGTGGAGCGCTATCTAGTGCCATCGTTCTGAACTTGCTTGAATATAGGTAGCCACTACTTTTTTTTATTTTTTTATTCGATGACAAGATAGTCCTTGACTGCGATCTCACCTGATGGTAAGTGACGATGCAGTCTAAGATGGTAGCGGGCTAACTTGGAAGGGGTATGGCAGTGTACATTCAACCCATACCCCTAATCGGTCGGAACGCTAAATCGCTTGGCGGCACGTTTTTGACGGTAGGGTGGTAACTAGCCACGGCGAAAGCCTCCCAAAATAATAATGAAAAAAAATGTAATTTTCATATTATACTTACGAAATAAACATAAACTGGAAGTGCCTAAGTCAGTGCCATATGATGCGAAAACTGAGAGATTTTTACTGAAAAGTCATTTTGTAACTTAAAAAAAACTACGAATGTATTTTCAAAATACCGGTTTTTCAAAATATAATTGTACATTTTATATTAATTTTATAGTCTAAGTTCTCTGTAAGTGAGCAATTGTTGTTTTAGAATAAATTCTTTAAGCCTATACTTCTGGAAGTATTACAACGTATAGTATAAAATCTATACAGGTTTGTAACAGCGTATACAGTTACGGCTCGTGAGCCATATGTGTCAACTTTTTATTCACTTTGGCCAATGTATGCGGGTAAAGGATAATTTGCGATGGGTCGCGGTTAGAAATTTGTAGAGGCTGCAAAAATACTTAAAAAAAAACAATGAAAATTATAAAATGAAAGAGGAAAATACAATTTTCAAATACTAATAAGTGCGGTATCACTTGCTATGATAATTTTACTCACAATTTTTGTTTAGGTATAGCCAATATTATAACCTTGAATAAGTTAAGCCACACTACTAGAAATTAACTTTTTTTTTTCGATAACAAGGTAGCCCTTGACTGTCCTATCTGATGATAAGTGACGTAGTCTAAGATTGTAGCGAGCTTGTTTGTCAGGACTTCCATACCTCTATTGCTTGCGCGCTAGATCGCTTAGCAATATTTCTTTGACGGTAAGGTGATAATTAGTTTAAAATAAATTTTAAGTATTTCAGAAATTATAAATTTCAAAATTGTCACCGCCGGGAATCGAACCTAGGAGGGAGTGTTATGGTCTTTAAGTGGGAGACCACTTAAAGACCATAACTACTGCGCTACTTGTGATCTTGACTTAGAAAAGATGTAGCTTCTCTATGTCTTTGTTACTCTGCATTACATACATTTAAAGAGAAAATAGCCGGTTTGTGTTGGGTATCAAGTTGAGATTTCTTTTTTCATATCAGAGTGTTCTTGCTTGTTTTCTTTACGATATTTTTTCATTCAGGCCTCTTATTTCCTTGTATTTCTTGAAATGCTTTGCATTCAATATTTAGACATACGCTGTTGTTTTTAAAAGAGTGCGGTAAACAAATAAGTTCATTGCATGAAAATTTCTCGATACATTTAAGTGAAATTTTAAATTACAATAACAAGACAAAATTATACTTATGGTTTTGATAATACATAATAATCTAATTCGTAAAATAAACACTTTAAGATATTATAAATAGAAGCTGTTTGTCATTATGTGATTTACGTATAACTTTCTTATACCTTATGTCGACGGCAATAGTAGGTATACGGAAAAACTCAAATTTTTAAATATTATCTACACTAAACCGAAACAGAATAATATAAACGTAAAAATTCTTTTTACAAAACCGACTTCAAACACCACTACAAAGTATATCAATTTTGCCTATAAAATTTGAAGAGTTCCCTCGATTTTTCCAGGATCCCATCATCAGATCCTGATCTAATGGCTATGGGATCACCTGGGAAGTATACCCTTTCAAACAGAAAAAAAATCCAAATCGGTTCGGGCGTCTTCGAGTAATCGGGGAACATACATAAAAAAGACATGTGGCACTCGAGGACTGCCGCGGTAAAGCTATTGCATAGCATTTTTTAACAACGCCATCTAGCGGCTCACCGTAGAGGAGTCCCGTGTCAGGTTATTTTCGTTACGGAATTTCTGGATTCGGTCTCTACGCTGGCCCGCGATAGAAGCTATGCAATAGCTTAAAAAAAGAATCTGACGAATTGAGAACCTCCTCCTTTTTTGGAAGTCGGTTAAAAATGACTTGTAAGTGTATTGGAAATACCTATTCGGAACATTATGGTTAAAATTGAAACAGCCACGAATTCAGCTTTACCTATTCATATAAATTAACTGCATCAATATACCTGAACTCTATTCAAACTCGATAAAATCGCAATATTACCCTTCTCGATTTGATAACTAATATCGCAATTCATTTGCACATAAACTCGATTGAAATAGGCGATACCTAATTTTGGGAAATATCGAATATCGAGAACAAATTTTATCCAATGCTACATCGTGCTACATGCCGAGCTACAATATTCAATGTACAAAGAGATTTAATTCAGTCGAACAGCCATTATAGCTACTATTATTAACTATTACCTTTATTTTTAACCAACTTCAAAAAAAAGGAGGAGGTTCTCAATTAGTCGCAATCTTTTTTTTTAATATATAACTAGTTGATACCCGCGACTTCGTTCGCGTGGATTAAGGTCTTTTATTCCCGCGGGAAATCTCTTATTTCCCAGGATAAAAAGTAGCCTATGTACTAGGTATAACCTATCTCTGTGCCTTTCAGCCAAATCGGTTCAGTCGTTGCGACGTGATTGAGTAACAAACATACAAACTTTCGCATTTACAATATTATAGTGGGATAATAGGATTTATTTATGACAAAAGAGAAGTAGTAGGTAAATAAAATATCCTTAACAGATAAAAAATTATAGCATAGCATTAATTTAGAATAACTATTATATTATTTTCTTTAGTTTTCGCTCCTCCGATTATGAATCCGATTATGTTACTTATGGATGATTTTTTATCATCTCTTTGCTCTATCTATCACTATTATAACATTGAAATATCTTCGCCTACATACGATATGAATTGCTGATATGCGGTTATGAAAATACATGTAAAGCTTACGTAAATATTTACGATATTTGCATAATACTAATTCCTCTGATACGATCAAAAGTCGCACGTAAATCCATTTTACTTGGTTATACATAATTATGTATAGCCAAATAAAATGGATTTAGATTACAATCTTTATTTTAAGCAAGTACCTACTTATTACTTAAATTTTATTCTATTGCAATTTAATTTATTTAGTAAATTGCTATCCTTTTAAAGTCGAATGGATTTGTATTATTAAACGCCGGCTCTTGTCAGCAGAATCTGTTTTCCGAACTGGTGGTCTCTACCACCTAGAGGTATTCGGTAGGAAATGTACTGTAAACAAAAAAAAATCAATATCCAAAAAATTTACATTTTTTTATTAAGTTTCTTTTGTTCGTCTAATTTTTAGAGTTCCGTACCCGAAGGGTAACCTACAGGACCCTAATATTAAGCCTCCGCTGTCCGTCCGTTCGTCTGTCTATCAGTGGGCTGTATCTCATGATCCGAAATAGGTAGAGAGTTGAAACTTTCAGAGAATATTTATTTCTGTTGCCGCTATAACAAAAAATAACAAAAATAAAAACACATTAAAAATTAAAGGTGGTTCCCTACTAGAAACGTATTTTTTTCGGCGTTCTCTGGTACGGAACCCTTCCGAGTTCGACTCGCATTTGACCAGTTATTAACTAGCTAATAATTGACATAAAAAAAATTATCACTCGTGTCGGAGAATACCTATAAAATGCTAAAGGTCTGTGTAATGTTTTAGGGTTCAAAGGTCAAACTTTCATTATAATTCCACCGACATTCCTTTACCAACTCTGAAGTTGAACATAAGCATTGGCATGTGATCGTAGTCAAGGGCTAATTGGTAATGGAATAAGAAAAAAAAGGAATACGGTTCCGGATTGTTCTGAAAAAAAATCGATCGTCAGATACGAAATGTGTGCCGTTTAGACTCGGGTGACATATTGTGGAAACTGCACTCGAATAAATCATCTACCAGCATCTACTGTACTATGTACAAAGATCTATTTGTTATAGATATGGTAGACTCGAAGTTACGTACCTTCTATCATTAAATGTAAAGATTACAGTATCAACTTCACCCTCACCACCTGGGTGCCTGGAGTACTTCGACCATCCGTTGCTCCAGATCTTTTTTTCCACGTACTACCAAATTGTGGAATCATCTCCCTTCGACAGTGTTCCCACTTAATTACAATATGGGGTTATTTAAGGGGCGAACCAATAAGTTCTTGAAAAGCCGGCAACGCATGGGTGTTGCCTCTGGTACTACAAGTGTTCATGGGCGGCGGTAATCACTTTACATCATGTGACCTGCCAGCTCGTTTACCCGCTATTCATATAAAAAAAATTCGGTATTTAAAGACTGTATTCAAACCAATGAAAGATGCATGTGAAAAACCAACCAATAACCCATCAACAGCTTATTACTGAGTTCAGGTCTCCTCTCAGAAAAGAGTTAAGAAAATTAGCAAACTTTATACCCAAAACCATATCCCTAATCGTCTACCAAAAATAAATACATTCTAATACTGGTAATACTGTTCTTCGATTACATGCCAGAACCGTAGCTTCTTGTCAATCAGTCAGGCTTGATAGATTGGTCGTGGCTGGTGGGATGATAAGGCGTCAATCGTTGTCGTTTTGGATCTCACTGCCTCCAGCGTGACCATAATGGAAGACCATTTGAGGTGGTTGGCAGCGATGCGAAAGCACTCTACTACAGTTTTTTGGGTCTCCGCTTAAACCAAGTCTGTCTATCGAGTGGGTGAGCGACTTCTCGCTCTTTTTTCCTCCTAACTTAACTAACTTTGCACTACTAAATGCTCAAATCAACATTTAATTTCTGGAGATGTGCCAGATTTGTCTGGTGGGAGGCTTTGTCCGTGGCTAGTTACCACCTTACCGCCAAAGACGTGCCGCCAAGTGATTATCATAGCGTTCTGGCATGATGGCGTGTAGAAACCGATTAGGGGGTATAGGTTGAATGTACACTGCCATACCCCTTCCAAGTTACCCTTCTACCAGCTTAGACTGCATCGTCACTTACCATCAGGTGAGATCGCAGTCAAGGGCTATATTGTCATCGAATAAAAAAAAGAACCAATTCGCAATAATTGTACAGTCAACGAAAGCATTCTATTCTCTTTTCAAATTAATGCAGCACATTTATTTCGTTGAAACGAACTTCCATGTTCTATACATCCGTGTTCCTAATAGCTCAGCCTATGTGCTCGAGTATATTTATACAAAGGATAGCGAGGCTGCCTCTGATCCATTCTTTCATGAATTATGGCCCGCTGGAGGAAAATATGAGAAAATATGTTCCAAGTCGCCGTATTTCGCCTCACCTTTCTGTAGAACAAGATAACAGGCTACGTAATATTACGCTGTGTAAAATTAGTAACGCTGAGGCGTACGCGAATTTTTCATAATAATGCTAAAAGTAAGTACTTTGTGTAGTAAACTTTACGATGGAATAGATGAGGAAACAGCGATAAAAATACCTACAAAAATATTTCTGTGGATAAAAACTAACAACACAGTATTAAGCTCGGGTAAAAGAGCGAACCGTACTAGTAAGTTACTCCAAATCGCTAGACCATCATGTAACAAAGCTAGCAGAATGGGAGTTGGAAAGGAAGGAGACCTATGTCCAGCTGTGGACTCTCTTATCACTCTTATAAATAACATTAATAAATATGAGACAGGCTATTATTTTATCGCAGGACCATAACTGCGGGAGTGTAAGTGTTTTAGAATAGAGGACCATAACTAAGGTGGCGGGAAGCGAGTGGACAAGGAAGGCGGCCTATGCCCAGCTGTGGACTCTCACGTCACTCTTATAAATAACATTAATAAATATGAGGCAGGTATTGACATGATAATAGGCAGGTTATTAATTTATCGAAGCACCATAACTGCTGGAATGTAAGTGTCCTAGAATGGACACCGCGTGGGTATGGGTAGGTCACTCCAGGTCGAAGACCTCCAGGTTTCTGGACCATAAGATAACTAAGGTGGCGAGAAGCGAGTGGACAAAAAGACGGCCTTTATCCAGCAGTGGACTCTACAAGCTCATCAGCTTGCAAGCAAAGGAATGGATGAGTAGGTATCCAATTATGAAACTCGGTATTCTTCTTTAAAAAATATATTGCAAGAGCTATCTCTAAAAAAATAAAGAAAATACAGTGGCGTTGGTTCAATGAGCTCCTTATGCTACGTTCGCTATTGTTGTCTTCACTTATTATAGCAGCCTCCACTACAAGCTACCAGGAGCTCACAACACAGAAGCCTCGGGACAACCTTGTTAACTTGTAACTTGTTAACTCGTTATTAAGGTAATTGCCTCGTTACATGGTTTTGTATTTTACTCAGTGAATATCGCGATAGGTAGGTAAGTATTATTCTATTCGCAACTAAAAATACACTTACATTGAAGATTATAGTATCTTAATTGGACAATTTATTTTTGAGCCATGTTCTGAGGGCTATTTATAGTTTAAACATAAAATTATTTTTACAAAACCAACTTCAAAAGCCACTACAAAATATATCAATTGTGCCTATAAAATTTAAAGAGTTCCCTCAATTTCTCCAGGATCCCAGGATCAGATCCTGACCTGAAGACAATGGGACTACTTGGAAAATATACCCTTTGAAACAAAAAATAATTTTCCAAATTGGTCCAGGCGTCTTCAAGTAATCGGGGAACATACATAAAAAGAAAAAAAAAAAAAAAAAAAAAAAGATACCGGCCGAATTGATAACCTCCTCCTTTTTGGAAGTCGGTTAAAAAAAGATTTCGACGAATTGAGAACTTCCTCCTTTTTTGGAAGTCGGTTAAAAAAATCAAATCAAACGTAATATTTATATATCATCACTGGCAATACGCAAAACGCACTTTTTGAATATTATATTCGTCTTCAGTGAGGACTTTGTCCAATACAATATTAAAAAATAAACTATAGCGTTAACATGAACCAAAAAATACTAAGAAGAAGGAAGTATACGTGGCTTTATCTAATAAAGTATGTATATTTACTCAAAGGGAGGAATCAAAAGAACGCGAAGCGAACGAAAGCTGTATATAAAGGAACTAGTAGGGCGCGTGGGTGCGCGGCTCGCTAAAGCGAACCGCGTGTTTTCTGTTCACCAAGTAGATCTTCGGGTCTTGATCATCTTTTTCCAAAAACCACTAACTATTCCATCTTGTACCCTCTCTAAAATAGACACCGACAAAATTTATATGGCCGCCATCTTGAATCCGCCATTTTGAATTTTTTTTCAGCTCTCTGCCAATTGGATGAGGTTTCGAGTGACTTTTGTTTGAACACTCCCTACCTATCTTCGATACCCTGGTCGTGCTCCTCACCCGTCTCCGAAATCCTCAACCATCAGCTCTCTCCATATTTTCCCTCTGAATGAATTTTTGTCCTCTGTACGACACCATCAGAAATTTGGAAAAGGAACCATATCAAAGTCTTGCATATATTTTGTAAGAAAAAAATTAATTCCGCCATCTTGAATTTTTTTCTATTCATCAAGTAGACCGTCGGGTTCTGATTAGTTTTTGCCAGAAAACCACTCATCCATCTTTTATACTCTTCGAGAGACACCGACGAAATTTGAATGGCCGCCATCTTGAATCCGCCATTTTGAATTTTTTTTCAGCTGCCTGCCAATTGGATAAAGTTTCGAGTGACTTTTGTTAGAGTACCACCCACCTATCTTCGAAACCCTGGCCGTGCTCTTCATCCGTCTCCGAAATCCTCAACCATCAGCTCTCTCCATATTTTTCCTCCAAATAAATTTTTGTACTCTCTACAAAACCATCAGAAATTTTGAAAAGAAACCGTATTAAAGTCTTGCATATATTTTGTATGGAAAAAAATAAATTCCGCCATCTTGAATTTTTATTCCATACATCAAGTAGACCTTCGGGTCCTGATCATCTTTTGCCAAGAAACCACTCTTCCATCTCTTATAGTCTCCGAGATAGACACCGGCGAAATTTGTATGGCCGCCATCTTGAATCCGCCATTTTGGAATTTTTTTTCGGCTCTCTGCCAATTGGATGAGGTTTCGAGTGATATTTGGTTGAACACCCCCCACCTATCTTCGATACCCTGGCCGGTGCTCCTCACCCGTCTCCGAAATCCTCAATCATCAGCTCTCTCCATATTTTTCCTCCGAATGAATTTTTGTCCTCTATACGAAACCATGCTTGAAAAAATTTTTTTTCATACAAAATTTTACAGGAGAGGTGATCAATGAGTGAGTGAGTCAATCAGTGAATCAGCACGAGTAGCTATAGGATATATATTAATAATCTACATCATAAACAGTTGTCCGCAATGGCTGAGTGGGACACAATGAAAGTTTTCTAATAAATCATGGCAGCTTGCGGACTCGACTTAGCGTCCTCAGTTACACCAAAGCGTAACGGGATTAATTTTTGTTCGGTTACTATCTACTTTGTTTGTATTTTTGTTAGCTAGGTCCAGATTAAACCTAGTATTCATTTCTAGAATTAGGCGTTAAATTTTCATATCTGGCTAATGTCAAAACTCTTAAGTCAGTAGTTTGTAGCATTAGCAATTCATCATAATCGAGAGATGCAAAGATTGAAACTTCTTTTTCAGGATCACAATAAAATAGATTTTATATCTATTTTCGTAATTAAAGCCGCCGTTTACAAGTCACAAAATGAAAAGGTATATTTTAACATAAATTATAAGTATCTCGTGAATTTACCTTGAGATCAGAGAAACACTTAACCACGGCGCATCACAGACGACCACAATACATATAATATTATGATATTATAATATTGTGTTCTTTCTATTTATTACTTAACGTAATTTGGTTCAATCGAACAAAACTAATAATAATAACTACACTGACGTGTTAACCTTATGCGAATGCGTCAGCACTAACGGCGAGTAACTTAGCAGATAATATAATTGTAGCGAAGACAGAAAACCCAGACATTAAAGAAGTTCCCGAAATCTTATTGAATACCGATCGCCATGCTAAGCTTAAAACATGGCAAACGATTTTGATGATCTATCTAGCGTGTAAATTGAGCAAACCGCACTTGCTGAATTGTCATTGAAATTTTTAGCGTAAATATATTGTGTGTGACGCATCGGTGTATAAGTTGGTAACCAAAAACGAGTGAAATGATTCCTTTTGTCCGCAAAATTATCCGCGAGTCTGCTCGCTACTCTTCCAGAAAACTAAACCCATTTAGATAAAGTTTCGAGGACAAATAACAATTTTCAACTACTTTAAAATTTGTCTAAAAATTCACCGACGGCAAAAAACTTTTAGTTGTTTTTGCTTCTTCGTTCACGCCAGATGCGATATTTCATTCTAAAATAGCTATAGGAATGCTGTAGTTCAGATGTTTTAAATTTTTAATATAGACTTGTTGTTTTGTTCACTCTAATACAGGGGTGGTTTTAAAATTAAAAAGGTATAGGATAAACTCAAAAGAACAGCTGAAAAAAAAAACAAAATTTGTAATTTTGTATGAAAATCACCACTTCGGATTGCTTTTAATAGATGATGGGAGCAAAGCCGCGAGTAAAAACTAGTATCAAATATTTGACCAACTTTTATTGAAAGGTTTAACATATTTTACCCTTCATTAATTGAAAGGCACTTAATTTATTGGACCCGACGAAGACCGCGGTGATTAAATTTGTTTTTGAACAGTGTTTTAAATTTTGTTTATCTTTTACAACATTGTAGCAACATTTAGGTACATAGCTTTGAGATTTTATTAATGAATTCGAGTTTAAAGTCTTCATTTAATTTCTTGAAAATTGTTTATTTTGAAAATGATTTTCTTTTCATGTTTATCATGAGAAATTTTTGTTTTTGTATCAAAATAGGTAATTGTTGACAGTACTCCAGTAGGTGGACCGACGACATTAAACGAGGGGCAGAGAACCGCTGGATACGGGCAGCATAAGTCCGAGGCCTGTGGAAGTCCATGCAAGTGACCTGTCTTTAACCACAAATGAATTATATGCATAGATGAGTTATATACTCACAAAACAAGTGAAAAAATTGTTCCAAACAGCGCGCGGCGCAAACGCGTTTTAGCAATGACGTACTCATATGTGTAGTCTACTTAGAGTAGAGCGACTGAGGTCAGATCCAGACAAATACCTTGCATCACGCGCTTCATTTACCTACCGCATGCTTGTAACATAACTACTTCTTTTTATATAATTCATCTGTAATCTTTAAAAGTGAACGCCTATCGGTAGAAGAAGAAATATTACAAATAAAGCGCTTACAAATTGCATTAGTCTCCTATTTACATTATTCAGTAGTTGCGTACAGCACCCAATTTTAATAAAGCACCGTTAACACTGTACAAATGGCACGGAATTAATTTAGAGCCAACCGCCATCCCTGTCTATCGATGGTCCAATAAGTTTGGGGCACCGGTTTTTAATTAAATCTACGCTGATATATTGAACAGACCGGCATCGCTTGTGTAAGAAATTACATGATATTAATTGGGAATTTACCTTTTGTTGCTGTTTTTAGGCTTTATCGCGAGGAATTTTAATTAAATTACAGTTGAATTAACAAAATCTTAAATAATATTAAAAAGCGAGTTAAACGTCATTTAAACTGATGGTTTTTCCGACGATGACAATGAAAGCCTAATCTGAACATTTTCAATCTCTTTGGTCTTTTTTATACACAATTCACAAATCAATACTTTTATAGAATAAAATTAGGGTTAACCAATTTTTGCTAAATGACTTACTTACTTCTAAAAAAAGACCCGTTCGCTGATTTCTGTAAAGCAAGAAAGCGCAAGAAGCTTTGTGAAATACGATAGATCTCTCAATTTTTTATTTTTTATTAAAGTGTTAACCCACACTTAAAGGATATTTTCTTTAAGTGTAGGTTAACACTTTAATAAAAAATTGTTACAAGCAATGTGGCATCTCTACTCTCTAGTTTCGTAAGAGCTCCAAATTATGGGGTCTTGGAAAAAGTAGATCGACAACTGTAATTTGTCGCTACTAGATGTCGCTAATAGTTGCTATAAAAACTGAATAAGTAGATACATAATATCACTTATTTCGTGGTCGACGTGTGGTTCAATTTGGCCGTAATGTAACGGTTAACACACTCAGGGCCCGAGAGATGTGGGTTCGAATCCCGCTGGTTTCGAATTTTTGATATGTATTTATAAATCTATTAGGATCTCTCAATTTATTATTCGACTTTTATTTTAGAGATTTTAGTATCAGAAAAGTAGCATCATTGTCACAGAAACACTCAATCAGAATGTTCAGAAAGCGCTAGAAGTTTGCGCGAATGCTAAGTTTATTCGACTTGTTCCTCCATCGCCAAGATGTTAGTTTAATAATTCTCCTGCTAAGCACAGAACTTCAACCGTCGATGATTATATAAGACCGTGAGAGTTAATCAAACTTTAGTTGTGTTTAGTCATTTGTATTGCCAATCTGAGGAATATAGCCCCTACTATTGATCACTAAAGGATTGTATTTAACTGAGAAAATAAATTAACACATTGGTTTTATTAAGTCTTAAAGGGTACTTGAATGTACACTGCCATACCCCTTCCAAGTTAGCCCGCTGCCATCTTAGACTGCATCGTCACTTACCATCAGATGAGATCGCAGCCAAGGGCTATCTTTTCATTGAATTAAAAAAATAGTCAAAAGTATACGTATGAGAATGAGTATTCACGTTCTACTCGGGGCTGACAAGAATAACCGTTATTTCAAAATAACATAGTGAGACATAAATTAAAAATATTTGTTTTAAACTAGCTTTTGCCTGCAACTTCGTACGCTTGGAGATAGTTTTTTTTTAATCCAGCGAGAACCCTCTATTTTTCCGGGATAAAAAGTAACCTATGTCGCCCTCCAAGTCCTCAACTAAATAAATGTCCATGAAAAAAATCACGTCAATCCGTTGCTGCGTGATTGAAAGACAACTCCACCTGGTCGAAGTCCACAACTATACCTACTCGTACAAAAGTCACATCGACCCATCATTTCGTTGCTGAGTGATTGAAGGACAAACCTCCAAATCTACAAAACAAAACAATTTCGCATTTATAATATTCGACTCGATCTCGTCAGCAAAGATAAAATTATCCGAATTTAATCCTATAGTAGGGGCACAACAGCGAACAACACGATATAGCGACTGTTGCGAACTTTTCGAATCAGACTCGAAACATTGCCACCATGTTGCCACAATCTTTTGATGTATCGATGAAACTATTGTTATTACTTCACATTAGTGCGTCGTGTTACAACTTGGTGAGGTAAATCAATTTTAGTTTTAGTTTACTGTACGCTTTATGTCACTTTTATGTTCTGAGATTGCGCCAGTTGTATGATATTGTCTTCTGTCTTATGCCCTATTCATATCCCTTCTCACTCACTGTTTCATGTTGGCTGAATAAGTAATTTTTTATTTTGACATGACAAGATAGTCCTTGTCTATGATCTCACCTGATGGTAAGTGACGATATAGTCTAAGATGGTAGCGGACTTACTTGGAAAGGGGAACGGCAGTGTAAATTCAACCAATACCCCTAATTTGTTTCTTCACGCCATTGTACCGGAACGCTAAATCGCTTGGCGGCACTTTTTTGACGGTAGGGTGGTAACTAACTGCAGCCAAAGCCTCCCACCAAAGGACTTTTACTAATGTTACTCCTACACGCCACAAGTAACCCTGCCCTAACTAAGCCTAGAGAATTAAGCCCTAGGCTACATTTTATCCCGGAAAATTAAAAGTTCACTCGAGAATCAAAAATCTTAATCCACGCGGACGAAGTTGCGGATATAGTATTATATTGATGTAATGAAGTTCACCGTTTCCTTATCTTGAGGCCTTATTATATTCTTTTTAACCGACTTCAAAAAAGGAGGAAGTTATCAATTCGTTGGGATCTTTTTTTCATGTATGTTCCCCGGTTACTCGAAGACGCCGAGACCGATTTGAAAAATTCTTTTATTTTTTGTTTGAAAGGGTATACTTTCCACGGCCATCAAGTCAGGATCTGATGATGGGATCCTGGAGAAATCGAGGTAACTCTTCAAATTTTTATAAGCACACTTGAAGCAATTTGGATATTTTTTACAGTAACTTGTGCACTTGCTTTCAAAAAACACAAGTGTCGCATCGGTTTCATCGTTTTTATTTAGGCCCGCCCAACTTCAATACACAGATACACAGCTGGGGACATTCATAGGTAGAGACGGTAAAAATGAAAAACAAATATGAAATAGGGCAAGGAATCGACAGCTGCGCCGCTAGAAATGTGTCGACATTGTTGAAAACGCAATCTGAAAATAAATAAAATTCATACCTAGATTATAACATAAATATTTTTAGATAAAGGTTATCACCCAGTATACCGAGGTCTCCACGAGCATACTGTATGCTCTCCCAGATTCTTAAATTTTTTAAGCATATAATGGTATTGTGTGGGCTCAACGTCGACTTGTTTTATTTTATTTTATGTTCATGATTATGATTTTGTATAGAATAAAATAGAGTAGCAATATTTTTTATTCAAATAAACTTTTACAAGTGCTTTTGAATCGTCGATGAATCTACCACTGGTTCGGAATGCCCTTCCTGCCAAGAAGAGCCAGCAATAAACTCGGCGGTTGCTCTTTTCAAAAAAATTTTTTTGCAATAGGTAACAAAACTATGTAAAGTGGGCGCTAATCTTTATGCCTTCAAAGCAGTGACATTGCTTTGCATAAAAAGTGGAACAATACTGCCTCCTGGCGACTGGCCAGGTTGAATGGTCTAAAGCGGCGGCTGACCGGGTATCTGTTACGATGAGTCTAGTACACTGGACGTCGATATAATAAAACCAACGATGTACAGTTCTTTAGTTCACTACCGGCAAAGTTCAGCAGTCACAGGTTTAGCGTACCGGCGAATTTGGGAATGCATCTGCCGTAACTCTTCTAAATAGCCCCCTACCAATTTAGTCTATTACCATCGCATACCATCGGCTGAGAATACAACCGATTACTAATTTGTTTTAAAAAATGCTAAACGGGATTGTTGCTAAGCCTCCGTATTATTTACCCATTTGTCACAGTTCAGCTGTAACAGAATGTCATAACTGCCGTCTGTTGGACCACATTTAGAAAGCTTTGTAATCTCTTGTCGTCTAAAATCCATCTATGCTTGAAGACATCGAACAGTGTGTACTGCCAGTGATGACTTATGAATGAGTCCGAAACATGGCCACTTCATTTTGGGCTTCACAAGAATTTGGGTTCCGTACTGTTCTTTTTCTTTCCGAATTGAAAGTCAGGCGCTACCTTTTAAGCACCTTGTTTTTATTGCTATAAAATCAATATTGTAACGTTGTTACTAGAAGAATGATTTATTACTTACTTAAAAATTGGTGAAACAGGAACTGACTTGGTGCACGAATCCAACCCGTACTTGGCAACAATTATTTTATTCTTTTCAAAATGTTTATTATTATTAAACTTTCACTTGAGACTGTCTAAAGTTTTGCATATTATATCAATGGTGGCGGGAGGAAGAAATTTAAATTTTTATACCACTCTGTTGTCCTGGCAAACTTACAAGACATTGCACTAAGAACGGACGTCAGCGACGGTTACGAGTAAAACTTGAGTAAAAAAGGAGCTGCAATTTATGTACAACCTCATTGTTTACCGCATTTTTTTAGATTTGATCTTTGACTTTACTGAGATTACTTTAAAGTTAAAACGAAATTAAAGCTGCGTCCTTTGACTTGACACAAATATATACTATCTTAAGCAGTGATAGCTTAGTGAGTAGAATGACAAGATAGTCCTGACTGCGATCTCACCTGATGGTAAGTGACGATGCAGTCTAAAATGGTAGCGGGCTAAGTTGGCAGGGGTATGGCAGTGTACACTCAACCCATACTCCTAATCTGTTTCTGCACGTCATCGTGCTGGAATTTTAAATCGCTTGGCGGCTCGTTTTTGATGATAGTGGGTAACTAGCCACGGCCAAAGCCTCCCACCAGAATCGTTCTTGGGTTGGTGATGATGATGATAGGTCTCTGTCATTTTAAAGCTTCAATAGCCCAAAGGTTAAAGGTGCGGACTGTGAGGAGGTAAGATGTTTTTTGATTCCCGCGAGAACTCTTTCTCGGGATAACATGTAGCCTATGTGTTAACTTTCGTCTTTATAATATTAATGTGATACGAAGCCAAGGCTGCCGCTTAAGCTAAGAGTTTCGTGGCCCAGCGTCGAGCTATAAAACGTCAAACAAGATTGCTTCCTGGAGACTCGCCAAACTGACTGGACCGATATCTTTTGCGCGTCGAGAGTCGTACATTGAGAAGGAAGAAATTTAAATTTTTATACCACTCTATTGTTCTGGCAAAGCAAGACGCTGCCTCTATTGGGAGCAGACGTCGTTTTAGGTTATGGTTGGCATTTATTTCCTTAAACTACGAAAGTCAAATGTAACTTCATCATCAACAACCCATCAACGGCCTATCACTATTGAGGGCAAGTCTCCTCTTAGAGAAGGGTAATAGACCACATTCCACCACACTGGCCCAATGTAAATTGGCTGACTTCAAATACCTTCGAGAACATTATGAGAAACTCTCAGGAAGAACCAAAACTGGGATCTTGTCATCCATAGTCGAACATGCTAACTACTAGACCAACGAAGCAGTTTTTTTTTTTAAAGAATATTAGCCAAGCTGAACTTGAATTATATTCTCCTCTCCCCTCCAAATAAGCGGAAAGCTTGTGCTAGGAAGGGTACGACAATAGTGCACGGGTGGAGCTCGAACCTGCGACCTTTCAGTTTTCAGTCCGCATCTTAACCGTGGGGCTATTGAGGCGTAAATTGTAAAATGTTATATTAACTTCATGTTTTACAAATCCTCTGATCAACTGTTCTGGTGCGAATCTGTGAATCTGCAAAAGATGCATTTTACAGTGAAGCATTTTAAAAGCATAGTCAATTTTTTTCCCCTTTTTTTTATGATAAAAATATTTGTATTGTGGTAAGTTAATGCATTTTTTGCTAATTCGTGAAGTCGTAGATGTGTGCAAAATTAAACACACATTATTACAATTTTATGGCAAGGTAGGTAGGTAATTCAACATTAATTTCTTCTATACTTAACTTTCAGATTTATGTATACGTGTAAGTACCTAATTTATTTCCATCATAGAGTTTCATTAGTATTTTAATATAATTTTATTCATGAAATTAAGCAGTTAAATTCTAAAATAGCATCATAAAAGGCTGCTAGCCAACACAGATTTCCATAGAGACTATAGAGTCATTCCTCTTTGAAGTTTTAACGACTGTGCCACATAAAGAGACTTTAGAGCCTTGAACTAGGCGTTTTTGGCTAAATAGTAGAAGTGTAAAGCTGGTTTCTTAGAAAAGCGGTGCGGTAATATAGCGGCCGTAATACAGCAGTGAATGACTTCACTAGAACGTTGTCTATGTAACTGAACAAAGTCGATAGTTAACTTTGGTACTCCTTCGGAGCTCCCCATTTCTAATTTGATCAAACAAAGATACTCCGAGCATGGCTCTCTCCATCGACCCTTGAGTGTCACTGAGCTTCTTCATAAGGTCTATAGTTAGCGAATAGGTTTCGGATCCATAAGTCATCACTAGCAACACGTAGTGGGAAACTTTGGAAGATTCAGGTTGGAAGACTTCTTTATGCACTTATGCTGAAATCTATAGAGAAATCTATTTATGGCCTATAAATATATTTGGCACACAGTTGGGTGATCATTTTCTTATTCACTAGTTCTCTATAAATTATAATAATTATGTTAATTAATTAAAACACTCAAAAAAAATTGTCAAAATCACAAAAATAACTTTGAAAAATTCAAACCTAATGCTGAGATTTTGCTCTCTGATTTTGCTCTGAATGAGAGCGTGACATAAATATTATGCTCTTACATAATTAAATCTGTCTCGTTTTAACTCTGTCTTGAGTCTGAGCTGAGTGAAAGTGCGGTCTATAGCTTTCAGCCTTAGACAGTGAAAGCATAGCATTGGTTGTTGTTGATTTAAAAAATATTCCAATTATTGAATACTCCTAAATAACATCGTTAATGCCTACTCGAAAAACTCAAAAAAGGAAAAATAAAATGAATTGTAATCTCTGTTACCGCGCTTAGACAAAGGGTACAATTAGCCACAAAATTACTTGAGCAATTAGCAACAGCTGTGGTCAGACCAGTGAATTGCGGGCCATTTTTAATTTTTCCATTTTCTTTTCTGACTGTACATGTAAAGCGTTTGCCAGATTAAACACGAGTCGCTGATGTTGATCATTAAAATGGAACACGCGCGATTTTTACCCGCCTAATAGGCGCCTAATATTATAGTGTTTTGATGTTGAGTATTTATCGATTTACGGTTCCCAAGCCTACAATTGCCAAATTATTCCTACGATTTTGAAGTCAGGGCCTACATTACAAATGCTTAAAGTAGAGATCTCAAAACAATTTTGAAATAACACTTTAAGCATTGGTACATACCAAGGTAGTATTATCTTAACATTCTGCAACTTCATGTCCTTGCTTCAGTCCTTGTTAATTTCTTATTTTTTTCCGCTTGAAAAAAGTCATTAATTAAAGTAATTAATAGCTAGTCTGCGCTATGCACAACTTTTCCTTTTTCACTCATCGTAGAAGACGATATGCTAACAATAGTAACCCAACAAGAATAAATAACTAATTAAAAATTAGCAAAAACATTCACAACGTAATAATAACAAAACTTTGAAAGGTAGTGACAATCGCGTGCGGCACGTTGCTATCTGTACTAAACGGGTCTAACTTGAGGTGCGGTGCGGTGAAGCGCGGGGCGAGGTAGCGGCCAACTTGACGAGGACGGTTAGTAGATTTATTTTATTTTTATTTATTTTATTTATTTATTTATTAACATAAGGTGTACAAATAATACTTAAAGCTAGCATCAAGAAAACCACCCGGGTTTGTAAAAAATGCTAACAAGACTTAAATCTAGGTAGGTAGGTATGTTGACTACAGAACATTACTGCTATTTGAACATTGTGAATTATCATAATTGACTTAAAAAATAAGATTTTAGTTTTTTCTTAATATTGCGAGGATTAATGTGGTCCCGTACATCAATGGGTAATTCATTAATCAGGCGAGGAACTAGGTAAGCATTCATACGCTCGCCATACCTATTGATAGGCATTCGCTCTTATTTTGTATTAGCATGGCTTTTGTCTGGTGGGAGGCTTTGGCCGTGGCTAGTTACCACCCTAACGTCAAAGACGTGCCGCCAAGCGATTTAGCGTTCCGGCACGATGGCGTGTAGAAACCGATTAGGGGTATGGGTTGAATTTACACTGCTATACCTCTTCCAAGTTAGGCCGCTACCATCTTAGACTGCATCGTCACTTACCATCAGGTGAAATCGCAGTCAAGGGCTATCTTGTCATCGAATTAAAAAAAAGACAACTCTCATCGCCGTTCTAGACTTCTTTGCATATTTTGTGATTCGTGATATTATGAGTTCGAAATGAGTTTGTACTTTACTGAATAGCGCTGCTGGTAATGTTCGTGTGTCGAAACCTTAAGGTAGGTATCTACTGTCGGTTTAAGCCGGTCAGTTACGCTGTCGGTCCCATAGAGGTTTGAACAAATGGGGTGATTTTTCAGGAAACCTTTAATTATTTTGTCGTTTTTCTTCGACGTAGCATTTATATCCCTCTGTAGGCCCGAGCTTGCTTATTATTCGTACCCCGTTTTGACAGCCTACCGGGGTTTTTTTTGTGTAAGAATTATTCCTTTGGTATTCAGTAACATTTTTTGTTATGGTAAGGTGACATGGGTCGACCATGTAGGTGTGTGTAGGTCACTAATGTAACCATTTTTCCCATGTTATCCAATCTCATGGGATTTTTTTTGTGAATTGGAAGTCATTTCATTTTTCATTCACCTCAACCCTTTGCTGGCTTACTATATTGGGCTCAGGTCTCCTCTAAAATAAGAAACTTTAGATACTTTTGGCAACATTATGATGAATTTATTTTATTTTATTTTTTTATTTATTGTATTTTTTAATTATTGTATTAATGATTTATTATAACTAGTCAATGTAACTTGCAACGCCCTGACGGGGCTTCATGTAATCCTAGACATTATATTAGACATAGAAGTGGATGTTAGTTAGGATTCATGAATGCAAATAAATAAATGAAATGAAATGAAATGAATTCTCAGGCAATCAGGTTTCCCCACGATATTTTCCTTTACCTTTAAAGCAAGTGATACTTAAATTACTTAAAACCAAAATTCAGATTGCGTGTTGGGCCGCGGGAACCAAAAAACGTTAATCCACGCTAACGAAGTTGCGGGAAACATCTAGTACTTACGTCATAAAAGGAATCTACTGACAAAATTTTATTTGAGTGGCTTAGACTGGGCGTTGATTGATCAGTCAATCAGTTAGACAGGACAAGTCTTTTTTATTTATTTATTTATTGGTTTGCCAACAGGAATCACATAACAATTACATAAAATTATACTACATCTATAGAAACATTTCAGATGTGCACCCAATTACAGGCAAACCGACATGCGTATAAGCAAAAGTGCAAATGCGGGTTTGCCAGTTAACAATTTCACAAGGTTAATTTAATGTCTACAATTGAACCAAAGAGTAAATATATACACAGGGCAAATTGAACTATGAGAAGCATATGAGGCTATGATGCGGTTACAATATATTGGTACAATAATCTTTTATACTGTTGCAAAGAGAGTGAGTGTATATCGATAATGACATTAGAGTTTTTAAAAAGCTTGTTATGCTCACGACAAATTCGAAGTAACACGTTGCTAGCTCCCATATTTGTTCTACAACCATTGATGACGAATGGTTTGTACCTGGAAATCCTTAAGTTGTTTCGAGGCACAGAGAAATTAATTTTAGACAATAGACTTTTTATAAGTATAGATAGATAGATGAACACGGATGAAGTCACGAGCATCAACTAGCTGTATACTATTTTGGGTTTTAAATAAAATCTTCTTAGTCTGTATCACGTGGTCGCGATATAAAGTTTAGAAGGCGCTGACCTAATTTAAGAACGCCGAGTGAAGTTGACATAAGTGCGCAGAGCAACTCGGGCGGTAAATGCATCGCTTTAAATATTAATATGTTCAAATTATGCACGCCGCGTCGCCTTAATGGCGGTGTGCATGTTCTTTGGCGGGAAAACAATTTGAACTAAATAATTGATCGAGTAAAGCGACGTCTTGAAGTCTGTTTGAGAGAATTTGTACTTGTCTGTCCGTCTAAGGCTTTTACGGGAGTTAGGCACTTGTAACAGTGTTCTAGCTGGCCCGTTTTCGAGGGAGGCTAGAGCACTGTACGAGATATATAAATTACATGTAAAACGTAGGCAGTAGATCCGTAAGATGAAGCCCGATGAGGGCGGCATGTTCCTAGAACAAACCCTCTATAAATATATCAGATTTAAAAAAAAAGGCTAAAATCTATAGACAGCACTCTCACTCAGCTCAAATTCAAGATTCAAAAACAGCCTAAGTCACTCTCCAGGTCCTCAACTATATCCATACAAAAAATCACGTCAATCCGTAGCTCTGTTGCAGCGTTATTGAAGGGCAAACCAACAAACAAACACACTTTCGCATTTATAATATTAGTAAGGAGTAAGGATGAGGACTTTGCCAGAACTCGGTAGAAGTTGCACATTTTATCCATAAATGCCCTTTTTTTCATTTCACAAATAATGTCTGACGCTAGCTTAATGGCCAATAACTGTATAATATTTTAACCCTTTCTGACAACAAACTGTAGTTCTATTTTATAAAAGGCCAAGCATTCAGAGTTAAGTAATCTAATAAAGCTTTACTCACATCGGAGGTCGTAAACGCGCAGAAGTATCGTGATCGTCGTCGCTCTTAGGGTTCCGCACGCGAAAAAAACAGCTGTCATTTTTCTTATCAAAATTTTTTTTTTTAATTTTTTCTTTTCAGTTATATCTGCGAATCTTGTATCATTCAACAATTCAACACTAGTTTAATTATGTATTTATGTGGCATGATATACTTTGTTCTGAAGTTCTTCCGAAGAGTAAAGATTGTTACAAATCCCGTTGGACTATGATGAAATTTCATGAATGGCAGCTGCAAATTGGCAAATTTCACATACCTTTTTTTTAAATATTAGCCAAGCTGAAATTGACTAATATCCTCCTATTTCCTCCTCCTTCCTCCAAATAAGCGGAAAGCTTGTGCTAGAAGTGGGTACGACAATAGTGCAACGGGTGGGATTCGAACCTGCGACCTTTCAGTTTTGAGTCCGCACCTTTAACCGTTGGGCTATTGAGACTTTAAGCATCTTTGAAAACATTATTGTGAACTCTCAGCCATACAAGTTTCCTCGCGATATTCCCCTTTGCCGATAAAGCAAGTGATATTCAATTACTTAAAACTCACGTAACTCCGAAAAGTTAGAGATAAATGCCTGGGACGTCTTTACCACTAGACTGCGACCGCATAGTTTGGTCTAATTGTGTGTTATAAATTAAGCAAGATCATTTTAATAAAATACGGAACCCTTTGTATTTAATTCGGTCAACACTTGGACTAAATTCTTTATTAGCATAGTATCATAAATTCTGTTCTCTTTAAGTTTCAACACAACTCACAAGTACGTAAGTAGCGCTAAGTGCCGTCTGGGAAGGCCGATAAAAGTATTATTCTACGCCCACTGATATTAAAACACCATAGATAGCATTCACAGTGCCATTACATTGCATCGCTATTCTTCTTCATACACTTCTATTTATTTTTCTTTCCTAGGATTGATTGAATAGGCTTGGTATAGCCATACTATACACGTCTAAGACTCTGCCACCCGTTTTGCGTGAGTCCCCTGGTGTAGCTTACCACCGAACGATTCCAGCGAAAAGAGTCTTCTTCAGAGACCAAACAAACCACCCATGTCAGCCGGCGAGGACTCAAAAGAAGGAGTAAACTTTCTTATTCACGAAAATGCACTTCTCTAATCCTTGTGCCAAACAAAATAAGAGGCTTGTATATTTTAGCTTCGTGAGAGTTAGTGTAACGAATTACACTGGAGCAGTCTGATAGTAGGTACATGCTAGTTTTAGAATAGAAAATAAATATAATAAAGAATTGGGTTCCCGCTTAACAAGGGAGTGATTTCAAAATGGATAAGTTATGGATGTTATTATATTTTCTTTTATATTGTTCGTAGCTATTTTTGTGTAACCTATAATATAATGTTGAACTCCAATTTCTGCTTCTTTTTAAATTTCTAGGTATAACACATGATGTTCTAATGAGAGCACAACTACTTTTATGTTCGACTAAGTACTCATTTCGTCATTGGGGGTGGCAATTTAAGTTAAGTTTAGTCATTGGGGGTGATGAATTATTTTTTACTTTATTGTGGTATCTCTTGTTTTTGTATCAATGTTTTGAAGCGTTAAATGTTTTCAAGTGTTATGCTCGCTGCGTCTTCGAAATACTTTCAGAACTCCAAGCCATCTTCCTTCAAGTTTAAAGTATTAACGGACCTAAACGAATATAGAGCTCTTAAAAATGTATTGGCCCACGATTTGGCTCAAAAAAGGTACATTTAAGACCTTTAGATTTACGTTTTATCCGCGGTTTTTGGCACCATACATTTTGAACCGTAAGGTAAATAGCCTATGTACGAGTACGCGCGAGAAAAGTTTTTGCCTTTGAGAAAATTTTTGTATCACTAGGGCGAAATACATAAACATGCAAGCAATAAATTCATTAATCATGATTATTCATCACAAATGCGGACTATAAATTAAAATACATGCTTGTCCATTTACATAAATAAATTTTAAACAAATACTCAAATAAAAATCATTCGTTTGATGGAACATATTATTTACTTCACTATTTAATAGTCACAAAGCAGAAAATAATATAGTAGCGGGAAAGAACTCCAAAACACTATTATGAAAAACGGCGCTAAGTATAAATTAAGATGAAAGCGTAACTCCAAATAACAACCAACAGTTTTATGGCAAAAGTCTTGGGTATGGGAAAAACAGTGAGTCTGTGATCCCGTAGAATTAGCTCTAACATAAACGGACGACTTGCACTCGGATTTGTGTCCCCATTTCAAGCTATGGCTTTCCATTAGGACGACGGAAGTTTTAGGACTATTTCGCGAAGCTAATAGTACTAGTAGCTTACGTCGAGCCATTTAGTGATACTTTTAGCGAGAAATATTATTCAGAAGATAAACTTAACTGATGTTATTCGGGGCTCCGTAGTAAAAGAGCATGTTGGAACCCTAACCTTAAATAAGATGGATATGGATGTTAGGGTTCCACCAAGGTGCTGGAATAGCGACCTCGTACCTGGAAGCGCAGCGTTAATATTGAACCACTAATGCTGAGATTTATAAAGTGTGCTCTGCCTCAGCTCAGACTCAAGACAGACATAAAACGAGACCGATTTATGTCGGAGAATATTTGTGTCTCGTTTTAACTCTTAACTTGAGGCTCAGCTAAGTTAGAGCACGCTCTATAGATCTCAACATAATTAAACAGATAATTATCTCAGGAGAGTCGCTGCGCAGCCACTGGATACAAGCGGCAAAATCTTACTCTGTGGTATTATTTTCAAGAGAACTATGTCATCTATTGGTTGAGATGATGATCATGAAAGAGCAATTCAGACTATTTGGAGCAGGTCCGATTGTTATAATATCATTGATAGGATAAAGAAAATTGAACTGCATAAACTGACAAATACATTTAACTTTCTTGTGGGATACTATATAATAGACTAACAAGAAACCTTTGTAAACTTATTACGCCCATGCCATTAATTATTAAAATTTTTAAAGTGGGGTTAAATAGGTTATACGTTTTTATATTGTGACTAGCTGATGTCCGGACTTCGTCCGCGTGGATTTAGTTTTCAAAAGTAGCCCAGGAACTCTTTGACTTTGCAGGTCCTCAACTATAGCCTTGTAAAAAATTAGGTCAATCCGTTGCTCCGTTGCTGCATAATTGAAGGACAAACCCATACACCAGTAAACCAACAAACAAACACACTTTCGCATTAATAATATAAGGAATGCTATTAGTAAGGATAAGGTATTAGTAAGGATAGTAAGGATATTAGGGATATTAGTAAAGAAGTAAGGATTAGTAAGGAAGGATTTCAAAAGGATATTTTGTGGATTTTGCTTTACATAAAAGAAAAACAAATAAAAACATAAATATATTAAGTCGAGGTTATTGCAAATGAATTTACTAATTACACAGTTGCATATAAGCAATCAGCTTTGCATTCAGCTGCCGCCACAGAGCGAGGAGTGCCTGAGGGCAGAGGTTTGTAAACAAAAGTCCCCAATATAATATTGTGTTATCGACAAATAAATGTCCTTAATTCGCACGAGATAATGTCGAGTTGCCAAACAAAACATAAATATTTAAACCCGAGGCTTTCATGCCAGGTTCAGCCGCAAATGTAATGTGAAATCAATATTTCCGGTAACAAGATTTACGTCACATGTATTGCACGGAAGTGAAGAGTTTGAAATATAATATCCTTTGTAAAAACTAGTATTAGCCCTACTACATATTGATCTTGTGCTGGCCTAAAGTTTTATATCTCTACTAGCTTTTGCCCGCGGCTTTGCTCACGTGAGTTTGACTTTTTAAACCCCTATTTTATCCCTTTAAGGGTTGAATTTTCAATCATCCTTTTTTAGCGGATGCCTATGTCCTAAAAGTTATCTATAGGCACAGCCCGATCCAACCAGTAATTTGAACTGTGCTTTGAAAGATCAGTCAGTCAGTCACCTTTTTCCTTTTATATAATTAGGTTTAGTTTAAGGGCCAATTAAAGTAATGTCTAAAATATTTCGAACTAGCTTTCGCGCGACTTCGTCCGCGTGGATTTAGTTTTTAAGATTTCGCAAATCCCGCAACCTGATAAAAGTAGCCTATGGCATTCTTCAGATCCTCAATATTATACCTATGTGAAAAATCACGTAGCTCTGTTGCTGCGTGATTGAAGGACAAACCAACACACTTTCGCATTAAAATATTAGTTAGCATAAGGATGTTGCCAAATAATGAAACCAATAACTTTTTAACAAACGTCAAAACACGCGCTTAGTAAATAATAAGGCAGCTTATATACGTACATGAAATAGTGAGCAGCCTAATTTAAAGTTTTAGCAGTTTAATCGACAATTTAAAATGGTTTTTAATTTAAAACTAAAAGTGGGCATATGTTTTACTTCGTTTCGTTTTATTTAATAAAACAGTAAGAAATAATTTATTATTTTATTATTTTTAACATCTCAATTATTATAATAATATAATATTATGTCATTTATAAAAAAAATAATAAAATTTGTGCAAATTTTGTTGCATTCTCTCGATACGCTAATTGTTAAATTTAAAACTGAATTTAATTATTAATTTTATCCGTTTCCGGAGGCATCCAGCTGTGGTTCAGCCACAATTGTATTGTGGAATCAATATTCCGGTAGCATTACTCCCGTAATACGATTACCGGATACAGGAAGTCAGCGAAGTAAGTATCATAAATTGAAATAAAATACTACGGCTCTGTCTTCTTTAGTTCTTTATCGACCGATAGACGTCCACTGCTTTTTTTTAATTCTATGATTTCATTCATCAATTCATGATTGCGATTTCACCTGATGGTGAGTCACGATGCAGTCTTAGATGGTAGCGGACTTGGAAGGGGTATGGCAGTGTTAAACCTATGCCCCTAATCGCTTTCTACACGCCATCATGCCGCAACACTTGGCGGCACGTCCTTGACGGTAGGGTGGTAACTAGCCACGGCCATAAATCTGCTGAACATAAATCTCTTGCAGACTTTCACCAGCCTCCCTCGTGCTTCGGTGATCCCAAAGTGCATCCCACACCGGAAAACGCACTGTTAGCAGTCCCTCATTAGGTAAACCGATGACATTAGGTGGTGCTGGATACTGACGGTGCAAGACTGAGACCTGGGAAATGACAAAGTAAACAGTGGACTGTTTGTCATTCCACAGGTTTCTTTTCTTTGCTTAGCTAGCACTGGGCGGTTGAAAAAATGAAGAAAAGTGCGTATTCTTATGAAATAAAGCAAATATTGTAATAGAGTATCTTCTTCCAAGACAAAGCGTAGCAACGTATCCGAAACATAAGTGTTGTGATAACGCCAGATCGTCCAATCCACCAAAATGGTACGCCTGTAGACATAATAACATTACACAGACGACAATCTTTTGGTGTAGATAGATACATCTTTATCGTTATTACATCTCTACAAACTCTCCATCCATATATTACCACTAAAAAGTTGAAAAATTTTTTTTGATGTAACCTGTACATAAAAAGGCATAAGTCGAGGTTTGGCTCTTTACTGTTTCCTCCTCCAATATGGGACCAATTAAAAAGATATTTCATATACAGAATAAGAAGGATATATTCTATACTCCTATGTTTTCTTTTTTTCGTTAAAAGTTGTCAAAGTACACTAGACCTCTATTGACGGTGGTTTAAAATAGGCAATTTTGAGCATTTTGTGTGGATTCTAGTGCTCAGACAAATAATAATGTATCTTCAAAAAGGAAAACATAAAGACTGTGAAGACGTTGATATTTATTAAATTGTAAAAAAAAAAAATCTAGGGTTATTAACCAGGGAGGAAACAGGCGAGAGCGTTTGTATGGAGAAAAGACCGCTCGCATTTCGTCTTAAGATTTCAAGTATTAAAGTTATACGCAGAGACAAGTTACAATAGCCACCAAAGAATTAAGCAGTTCGTGGCAAAAATTTTTAATTTTACGTCTTGCTAGTACAAGGATTTAATTTCACAAAGCGCGCACAAAATAATGGTGTTACTACAGTGTTATGGTTTCACGACAATTTCCGCTGTGAACAAGTTAGGCGAGAACTCGCGAGTCTCAACACAATAATATAGACTGGTGCTTCACTTTATTACATACTCAAGTGTTACTTTGCGGCATAATAGAATGGAGTAATAGGTAGATTTCAGAATTGGAAGTCTGTGGAGTTTCTTAGACGTAATTTTACCATTTTTTTTTTCTGGCTTAGATGAAATCTGATGGGTTTTGGAGGCTGTTAATAAAAGGATTGAATTTTAGTATATGCTTTTAATGTGGGCCTATAATATCCTAATGCTGTTTTTGGGGCAGGAGTTTAAGGTAGAATCGAGCCCCTGATCGGTTTCTGGGCTAGTTCTTTCTTATTTCATAGTGAGAGTGGTCATGGACATCACGAAGTGGCATGTTTAGTGGCAAATAGATGTGACTCGCTTCACAAGCATTCGCCACTTCTCCCTACTGGCTACAGCTTGGTACACGCGTGGGTTGTACCGCACAGCACACTTAAATCATATTATTGACAACCTTCTTCTGGTGCCCTCTACTTGGCCCTCCATCATGTACCTGTCTTTTTTTAGAGTTCACAGCCGCTCCATAGACGGCGCTATCCGCATTTTCATATCACACCCTGGGGTAACAACAAACGATGCCTTGGATTGCACAGTTTATTTCATCTCAGTCGTCATGTCATGTCATATTTACACTTGCCTGCGCAAGGTGAGAAGTCGTGTATGGCTTCACTGTACGCGAAAAGTATGACGGAACTTAAATTTCGTACATGAAGAAACGAGCCACTGAGAATTTCCAATAACAATGAAAATAATATAGTATACTAGTCTCTCTAAACGCGCATAATTGCAATGAAAAAACTAGTCGATTGAACTTTCTAATAGTAATAAGTATAGTAAATCGATTTATTATTTTACAAAATTGTCATTGTACTCTATTCAAAGAGTAGGTACAGTTTTCTCAGTCTTCGAACATTGAATGTTGATAATGATTACTGACTCATCTGATACGTGGTTTAGATTGGTCTCTAGTCTCTACGCTGAAGTGATAATGCGTAGGTCACAAAGTTTGAAGGACCGAGGAGCATTGGAGTTCCGAGATGCTGAACCATGACAGCATCAGAAGGATGGCAGGATGTCCAAGGTTACAGGCGGCACAACACCGACTGTGCAGTGAAATTACCTATGTATCTAGTAGGACTTTCACTGTCTTGTAGTGGATATCTAAGGTTAGACTTAAAAGAAGAAGAAGAAAGACTGCAACTTTTTTTTAATTTCATTCATATTATATTAATTTTGTAAAAGCATCGCTAGCCATTGCACCCATCCCCTAATGCTCGTCCAAATGTGAAAAGGTATAAATTCAGCGTTGATAGAATTCTTTATGTCATCGCCCTTTAGTTGGAGTTATTCTTACGTATCTCAGTCTCACTCAGCGGGCTACGAAAGCTACTAGTACCTATATATTTGGGTATTCTCAACGTGATTAAATCAGAAAAGAAAAGTTCACTACAAGATCTAGAGTCAGCTAGGTACCTACTCTACGTAATGAGCCGCAAAACTGAAGTAGCAATGGGCGGGGCATATACATCGAAGAACCGGTAGATGTTGGGATCCAGTAACAGAAAGTGCAGCATTGGGAGACCTGATTCCAAGCAATTTGCTGAGATCGGACAAAAAGTTCTATTGTGAGTTCTAGTTAAGTTCTTAGCAGTCCTAGCAAGACAAGCTGTGGGAAGACGCCTCGCGATTCGCGCAAATATGTAAATAAGCCATAATTAATGACTCGAATCTATGAGCGATGTTTTTGGTGGTCGCTGAACAAACTTATATAAATATATTATGTAAATTATAACCCAGGTAACTTCGAAATTTTCGCTTTTTCGTACTCTAGTACAATCCAGAACAGTATGGAAGAAATAACGATCCTTTTTTTAATATTTTGAATAAAATTTGGTCAATCCCTAACCAAATCGACCGCTTAACCGTAAAAGCCTGTACATAAATTAAAAGAAAACGTTTTTTAAACGGCTGTCCACTTCATCTTTCTGCAAATTTTTGTAATTAGCTGAACTTCCTTGTAGCCATCTCTTTATATTTTGAAGAAAACGCCCAACGTTCGAGCGCAAAGAGGTAATTAAATTTTATAAAAGTGATAGCTTGTGATCTTAGACTAAGCTTGTGATGTACGTTTCTTGGTAGACGAAACTTGAGCGTTCAATCAAAATATGAATATAATGTATAGTTCTCGCACTTCACGTCGAGGGCACGTGGTTCATGGTAGTATGTGTATCTGTATAAGTGTGAGCGAGAGCTTGCTCGCGCCTGACTGCTCCCACCTAGGCTCCTGACAGGCAGACACGGGAGCTGCGATGCCACAAGGATGCCACAGACACACACACACACACACTCGTTTTTGGTTCGGGGGATAAAAATCAAGCTAACCTGTTGCCCAATTAATGATGTTGCGCCTATAATATTTCATTTTTCTGACTCATATGTTTTTTAACAAGAAAAATCAGAAAAATCATATAGGAAAACTTGATAATAAATGCGAAATCATAATCCCGCAATCCCGCAGTCATGTCCATACTAACGATATAGATCAGGTCATCTGTGTAAATTTTACGTAATCTTCAAAAAATAAAATTTCTTCAAAATTCTTTTATCCTCTTAGCAATTTCCTTGTTGTTTGATGTTTACATAATAAAAAGAAAAACATTTTCATCTAAACTTTTGCCTGTATAATTACTTTGCGTTATTTAATTCATAGGCCACGTAAGCTAAAAATAAGGTCGAAGATTAAAACTTCATAAATTTGTGTTAGGTAAGACCAAGCTTTTGACAAACTCCCTGGCGCAGTGGTGAGCGCTGTGGTCTTATAACTGGGAGGTTTCGGGTTCGATTCCCGGCGGAGGCAATTTGGAAATTTATAATTTCTGAATTGTCTCTGGTCTGATCTGGTGAGAGGCTTTGACCGTGGCTAGTTACAACCCCACCGTCTAGACGTGCCGCCAAGCGATTTCGCATTCCAGCACGATGGCGTGTAAAAATCGATTAGAGGTTTGGGTTGAATTTACCCTTCCAAGCTAGCCCGCTACCATCTTTGACTGCATCGTCACTTACCATCAGGTGAAATCGCAGTCAAGGGCTATCTTGTCATTGGATAAAAAAATTGTTCCTTCTTTAAAAAAAAAAGCTTTCCTTCCTTAAAAAAAATTAGAAGATGAAATAAGTACAGATATTATGACTAAAATACATAACTTCAACAGGTTCGCTGTCCAGACAACAGACACAATAGTTAAACAATGACCATGCTCACATGTGATTCATGGTACAGGGAAAGGGTTAAACTCATTACAGACGATTGGGATGGTGTATGAATATGTAGGTATGTCTTAAATATGTATCTCGCTGATCTAGTGGTTAGCAAGTTTGACTGCGGATGACGAGGTCCCAGGTTCAGGCCAAAAATTGAATTGGGTTTTTCTGTCTGGTAATGTACGCTTAGTTTTATCGGAGCGTTTTTATTTTGAAAACTTTCCTTATACTTCTTCTACCATTTAAGTAAAACTCTTTGAAAAACACTCAAAGTTTTTCATACAACTAAAAGTAGATTACAAACAAAAGCCAAAACCGCGGTTCCGCAAACAATGCGTAAACAAGTTCGCTCTAACCTCCCAAACTTTCCCTATGAATAACATTACGGCTTCAGCTCAACAAAAACTGTCCGCACAATTTGTTCGTAAAAAGCGGGATTTAATAAAAAGGATGGAGGGGCAACCCTATCGCGAACCTCCATCCGTGTTAACAACGAAATGCATCAATCAATTTGGGACTTTATACCTACTCGTAACTCAAATATCACACCACTAGATCAGTCAATCAGGATTTTATATCAGCAGCATAACTAAAGTGTCGGCCAACAGGTGAAGTAAGGTTTTTTTTATTCGCTAAAAAGATAACCGTCCCATCTGGAGGTAACTGACGATACAAGCGGTTCACTTAATTAACTCACGTGTAATTGAGCTAAGAACTTAAGTTCATAGCTCAATTACAGGACAGCGCTTCCGCAAGTTAAAATATAGCACAGTCAAATATGGGCTTAAAGTCATGTTCTGTAATACATTTCACACTTGATAAGAAAATAGCAAATAGCTCATAGCAAGATCGAAGCCTCAATAGCCCATCGGTTAAAGGTGCGGACTGAATACTCTAAGGTCGTTCGAATTCCACCCGTTGCACTATTGTCGTACCCACTCCTAAAACAAGCTTTCCGCTTATTTGGAGGAGATAGGAAAATGACTGCAGGTTGGCTAATATTCTTTAAAAAAAAAAAGATCGAGCTTGCGGCTGGGTAAACATTCGATGGCTGACGTTTGGCTTACCGCGAGCTGTAAGCGAGTGGCCCGCGTGCTTTAGAAGGCGTGACACCCGCATAAAGCTCATAGAACTGAGGCGTAGGGAACTGCACCCTTATCTTACCACTAGCGCACAAGCACTACCGACACGCAAGTACAGCAAGCAATCAATTTGAGGCGGACCTGTGCAGATGCTGCGTAGAAGCGGTGTCATGTAAGTGAGCTAGAACCTTTACTAGGAATGGGCGTGGTATGTACTCGTTATCTACAAGCCCATACCTCTACGCTGGACATTCTGAACCGATATCTGTACTTTTCAAGTACATTTTATATATTAAATATTGTTGCGTCAGACGCATATATTTATGCTCATCTATCACATCGGCCGCGAAAGTCGACCTTTGTCACCCTCTTTTCATACTTACATATATTTATACAATAACTATATACTATATTTCATACAATAACGATACATATAAGGCCATATAAGGCTCAAGCGTGGGTATCTTAAGTAGAAAGTGCCTCCGAATTGATCGAATTCCTTTTGTACAAGGAATGCTTAAGGAAGAATTCCGCTCAGCTTCACAGTGAATTTGAGGATTTTTCAACAAAAGCGAAACCTTTCAAGATCTTAATGAGAGTCTATCGATTTTTCACCTCAGTATCAGAATTGAGGATTTGTAACCAGAAATTTTTATGGGACCGTCTAACAAACTTTCACTTTAAATTAAAAATACCACAAATTGGTTTAGAAATCTTAGAGATGTCGGTCTACCCTACGCAGAAAAATAAGAGGCATTTATTTCTAAATCACAAATGTTATTTATTTGATTTGATAAAGAATAAAAGAGGAAAATATGAACTGGAAAAACTACAAACGCTATGCATTCAGAATTCTCACTCTTCTCTGAAGGAAATATAATTTCCCCAATTATCCATTGGTGCATTAAAATTTTTCCATTCAACAGCCAATAAGGAGTCTTCGATAACACCTTATTTGTATTCGACGCTCATAACTTCGCTAGACGGTATAGGCCGTGGCCTGAGTGATGAGAAATCGGCGAGGCATAGAGCGTTCCGAACGTACCTGTTCACTTTTTTGCGCATATAAGTTTACTAGGTGATACCAGCGACTTCATCCGCGTGGATTAAGGTTTTTTGAATTCCCGTAGGGGCTCTTTAATTTTCCGGGATAAAATGTAGCCTATGTGTTAATCGTGAATATGAGCTATCTCCCTTCCAAATTTCAGCCAAATCGGTTAATTCGTTGTGGCGTGAAGGAGTAAAAAACATATACAGACACAAACATACACATACAAACTTTCGCCTTTATAATATTAAGTAGGATATTAAAATTCATCATGAGCTGCCCATTAGCATCTCACTATACTGAGCATAGTTTTTCTCTTAGAGAAGAGCTATAGGCCATAGTCTACCAAGCTGGCCCAATTGGTAGACTTCACACACCTTTGAAAACATTATGGAAAACTCTCAGGCGTGCAGGTTTCCACACGATGTTTTCTTCATCCATGGATTAAACTCACGATATATAAAATTCACTTTCTTCTTTAGTTTTAGTTTTCACTACTGGAGATAGTTTGCATTGCCAATGTTTCTTTTCTTCAAAATCCATAGACATGAAGAGTTTTTTTTTTGCTTACAATTATAATGGCTAAGAATAAGTAAGCAAGAACTAGGTAGTTCTTGCTTACTTACAGTGCCTATTGTTTTAAAAATAAAATGTACAACAATCGTTTCATTTTTGTTTAGTTGTTAAACATTGCCTTGATGTAAAGCTTCTGTTAAGAGTGGGCACGAAAATAGTGTGTGGCTTTAGCCTATTCTATTAAAATGGGTACGCGATATAAATACAATAACGCGGTAATAAATATAATAACGCGGTAAATGGGTACTCGGGTCATCAAATCCGAAAAAGCACGAAAAATTATCGTTCAGGCGATAGTTCTTCGCGCTATGTCGGATTTCCAACATCTGCTCCACCCAATATGTATCCGGCCTTACTCGAAGTGCCTCCATACATTCTTTTGTCGAACCTACGATTTAAGTTACTTTCTATTGCGAGATTTAAGTGGGATTTCCGCACGTATGCTCAATGATATAGAGTGTTTCTACACAGATAAACGTCCATTACTAACTTTTTATTAAAATGAAGGTATTTTTTTTCTTTTTCTTCATCAACCTATGGACTGCTGGATGTAAGTTTCTCGTATGGCACACATGCCTCGGTTTGCGGTTTTGGAACCTGATCCAGCGACTCCCTGCGATTCGTTTGACGCCGAACTATGTCTTGTAGGGGGTCTGTCGCCACAACTACTACTCCATATATCATTATCATTTCCGGTATCAGAATCGGAAATAGTATGGCCATTAAGTACTAGGGGCTTTGGCCTTGTGCTTCTTCTTTTTCTACCCTTAGAAAATTTCTCCCGTAAGCACTGAGTAAGTGTTTTCGTCATCGCAGAGCTAGACTTATCTAAAACTAGGAAGGTAATTCATTGATATATTCAGTGTGTGTGTGTGTGTGTGTGTGTGTGTGTGTGTGTGTGTGTGTGTGTGTGTGTGTGTGTGTGTGTGTTAGCTACATTTTATCCCGGGAAATCAAAGAGTTCCTGCGGGAATTAATCCTTAATTCTCGCGAACGAAGTCGCGGGTATCATCTAGTTATTTCATACAAATAGCAATTACCTACATATTTCAAAAGAAGCGTTGTTCAAAACCACGTTTTATTAATATTAGTTAACTAGTAAGTTTAAGATTAAATGTAATATCTTCATCTTAAATATTATTACATCTCATGGGCACCTGAGTACGAGATCGACAAGGTAACTATATCATTTTTACACAAAGTTGACACAGATGTTACATTTTCCGGAACGTTTAAGCCCGGTTACTCTTCTAGGCTTCTGTACACGTTTCATTGTAAACTCGGGCCATTGTTAGAGGAATGCTAACTTTGTTAGCTCGCTGGAAGTTGTGCTAGGCTACGTACACAGACGATTAATGTAGTTGAGTATATTTGCGGTTTCCCTTCCTCGTCCCGTCATTACACTGATGGTCTTTGTTAAACTGAAAATAGTTACACTACTTTCAATACGTCAACATCCTCTGTTTCAAATAAGTTTTAAATTTTCACGTACGATCCTGTTGCGCTTGCTCCAGCAGCACCACGGGATTGATAAATGAATGAATGAACGAATGAAATATTATTTAACGCACAAGAAACAATTTTTTTTATACATTATAGACACACGCTTGATCACTATCACCTTATGGAAAGTGATGATGTGGTCTAAGGTGTAACGCGTTTGTCTAGAAGATGCCTATTCACTCTTGTTTTAAAGATACCCAAATTGTATATTGTATTTTAAATAAATAATATATACAAAGTAAACAAAAATAAGTGCAATAGGTGGCCAAAGAATCACTTCCAGGTAACTAGCGAAAAAAGGATTCTCTATCTACCTCAAGTAGAAGTTTATCAAAACTGCGTTTGCCTAAAATGCTTACCGAGCTGAAAAGCTAGGCCGATTCTTCATGCAAAAAATGAACCAGCCCTTCTATCACCAGCATTTTTTGTAGTATGGGGCATGGTGGTAAAAAACAAAATAATTATTATTATAAGTATAGCCTTTATAGCCCAACGTTTAAAAAATGACTCTTCAACCTCCACCAATTGCATTATTACTGTACCCACTCATAACAAAAGCGTTAAGCTTATTTGTGGGGACTGGAAAAAAAGCAAATTAATAGAGGCATACTTGCGCCACATAATGGAATACCAACTCTCTAATTATTTTATTAATTAGACACACAACAGATGATACGGCAATAAAAAACAAAAATAATACAGCCAAGTATAAAACTCTCCAATTATAATTAAAAAGATGTTTGGTCTGCTGGAAGGTTTTGGCCGTGGCTAGTTACCACGGCCAAAACCAGATTTTGCGTTTCGGTGCGATGGCGTATAGAAACCGATTAGGGGTATGGGTTAAATGTACCCCTTCAAAGTTAGCCCGGTGCCATCTTAGACTACATCTTCATTTACCAGACAGAGTAATACTTTTTATGTTTGATAGGTTTAGCTAAAGAGTTAAAGTTATAGAAAGATCGGTACAGTATAAGCAATGACGTAATATCACCGCATTGGAGAGGATGATGAAATGGGGCCCAGTACCGGAAATTAGTATGGAAGAGCCGATGTTTATAATAATAAACATGGCCGGCGGAAACGTCAAGGTTTCTTTACGGTCGCGAGATAGAGTCGTAATTTTTATCTCCTATTCAGACCACGTTGCTAAATAAGTTATTATTAAGTAATGGCTTCCTGAATTACTGTATTCGTACCTTCTCATTGCTAAGGCTTTAATATTAACATTTATGTTGTACCCTTGCTTATATTTTGTACCCATTTAAACCTACTAGCTTTTGCCTGCGACTTCGCCCGCGTGGAGGAAGGTTTAAAGCTAAGAACTAGTCTACAACAATCCTTCAAGTGTGAACTAGTGCCCTGGTTCTATCATGGTAAATTTTCACTTTGTAAAATTTAAGTTGAATAAAAAACTATTCTATTCTATTCTATTGGTTTTATTAATGAGCCTAATAAATGAAAGTGTCTTCGTACTTGTTGTAATTCATGGCCTCTACAAAGAAGCTACGCAGGTGCTACGAATTATGAATTCGTAGCTTCGTAGAAAAGCTACGCCAAATGTGCTTATCTTTCGTTATTATTCTAGAATTTTCCATTACTTATCTTCATACTTATGGCGTTATACGTAGGTATAAGATAATCCCCACGTCTTCAGTAATTCGCTAAGAAGTTCACAGCCGCATTAGAAGCTCTGAACGCTTATATATTCCACTGAAATTCAGGTTAAAGTTCTAAGCCTTGTCATAATTTATGTACCTAGTTTGGGTCGATGATGCACGAAATGTTATGCAATTAGCAAGGATCAGAGATCTTAGAGTAAGTTTTCCGGTTAGATAATCTTGATAGAAATCAGAGCATCAGAGCATGTAACGTATTCAATAAAAAATACGTACACTTGGATCAATTTCAGCACAACATCAGAAAATTCGTATCAGAACTAAAAAAAACTGCATAAAGTACATATCTTCATATTTTATATTATAGATATATATTAGTAACTATTTTTAACTCTATTCATAAGGTATTAATTGTAACTCTTATTTATTATTGCTTCTTTCTAAATTTATTTTATGTGTAATATTTCACAAAATAACTCCCGCACCATTAACTATTAAATTAAACGTTTAACAGTGAATACTTCATAGGCTAGTGTAATATCTAGATTTAAGTAGCCATATTATGTTTTTATATATGCTGTATGTATTCCAATAAAGAGAAAAAAAAAAAAAAAAAATAGAACTTGCACAGCACTCATAATAAATCTAGTGGAATTATAAATAGAAGAGTGTACAAGTTTACGATCTGAATACAACAGATATAAACATTAGTTTTTTCGTTGTAGCAAGGTGCGGATAGATTAATAGATTGTAACTTATTTTGTACCATACTGCTCCAATCATAAGGTCCAAATTACGAAAACAAATTTTCTGAATATAGAATACTCTGGATTCATTTTAATGGTGTGAACTTGGACTTTATGATTGGAACAATATGATACAAAATAAGTTATAGTTCTTACAATTCACGAGGGCGCGTGAGCTTTTCTTGTGGTTACGTCATTTGTGTGTGTCTGTCAGAAGCCTAGGTGAGAGAGGTCAGGCGCGAGCAAGCTCTCGCTCGCTTATGTAGATACAACACACACAAAACCATGCGCCACGTGCCCTCGTGAAATGCAAAACGTTCTGTCAACGTCTTGTCACCCGCTCTATGCTATAATGTAGAAACTGTTAGTGTTGTGCTGAGTGGAAGTTTGTGCTTCTGTTTGTAAAGGAACTAACTAACTAACAGTTGCAGTAATACAAAGTTGCTTAACCTGCGCAAAATAAGGGCAATAGTATTAAGGAAAAACTGTGTTAGCTTCATGTTTAAAATTGATTACGAAATCTAGAAATAGTAAAGGTATACAACTTTAATGTATTGAAGGTAGTTTGATAAAATCGATGTTTGACTTTGTTGACGATGTAGGCGCCCGTCTTGAACTGTGGATATAAATACGGCGGGTTTGATGCTACGAATTCAGTCTCTTCCAGAGACTCATTCGGCTATTAGATGCTGCCGCGTCTAGGTCGTTGTATTTGATTGAGGGATTGCGATAGCAATCGCACCCTGATCTAATAAATATTGCCCGGAGGTTTAGATGAGTGTATTTAATTAAATAATATTTGTATATGTTTGATAATTGCCTTCACGTATATGTTTGATAATTGCCTTCACGTTCGAAAGGTGGTTTGTCTGATATGTTGTGGTTAAATTAATTAGATGAGGTCAGGGGCCGTTATAAGGGGCGGTGGAGACGGCTTTAGGTAGGGTTTCAGCGTTCACCGGACAACATCTAAGCACACTTTCGCATTTACATCTTAGTAGGTATATTTTTACTGTTCTTGTTTACCACGACCAAACTTTAAAAGGTAAGATTAAGCTTTTTATTTCTGATCGAATTCCAAAATTGGTAAGGAACGGTTTTAATTAATTTCAAATCCATTAGCAAACCTAAACGAAGTATCGCTTGATTTATCTATAGACGTGATTATTGATACAAAACAGCTAAAGATAAAGGTGTTTTAGGGTTCCAAAAAAACGGTACCTATAGGTTCGCTCCGTTGTACGTCTTGAGGACCTAAGTTGAAAATACGGAATATAAAAATCAATGATCTCTGTGATGAAATATGTATATCTGAAAATTTGAAATTTATGCGGTATTTGTAGTGAAGCGCCATCTAGCGGCGCAATTCTAGAAAGTATGGCCCAATTCGTGGTTCTTTAAAAAGTTATCCGTGGTTAGTTAATAAAAGTTATCTACTTACCCAATTAATATATTCGGAAAACTCAGTGAGTAGGAATCGCACTTGGTTATTTTTAATTTTTAAAAAATAAAGTTCTTTAAAAATTATATACCAAGACAAAAAGTTTTAAATAGATGCATTGTGCTATTTAGTTATTAACAGTTTTCCTAAAACTATGACTTAATTATCTTAATTCACCACCGAATTATGTATTATGTGCTAATTAATTAAGATTTTGATATTTGTTTTTCGTCAATGGGTTTTAAGGGTAATTACTTAAACTTACAATAATTTTATTGTAACATGAGATATTATTTTCTGACAACTATCATGTTTTATTTAATCTTAAGTTTTCTATATCAATGACTATTCGACCCTTCGTCTAATCAACAACGTAGAGAATATCTATCAATCTTAATAAGAGATAAACTATAAAGTTACAAGTCCATTGAAAGGTTTGGGTAAAACCATATTTTCTCTGTACGAAGTTAGCAGTCAATGTATGCTTAAAATGTAAGATTATAACGAAAGCCACAGTTTAATAAAACGTGTGTGCATTCATTGAATACCTAATAAGGAGTTACTTCTTCTCATTTACAAAGGTTACGCGTAATGCATGTTTAATCTAAAAGAGTTCGGAGAACTCGACAATGTGATGAATTAATGTTTGCGCAAAATAATTTATGGATGTAATTACAACCCGAAGTTAACTTTGCTTTGATAGATAGATTTTAATACATTAATATTATTCAATTATTATCAAAAAAAATTATACGACTAAATTTTATTATAATATTTCTCGTTTTTATGACCCTTACGATAAACTTTGTACCTTTTTGTATGCTTTTTGCATTAAAATAAGTAGTAAGAACATAGACTTTTTGATCTAAAATTATTTTTGTTTTACTTTTCTTTTTGAAATAAATGGCTGTATTACATCAAAAACTTAACTGTTATAATTTATGTAAACTTTCAAGGCGTAATTTTTTCTTTCAATAAATGGATATAAACAATAAAGATAACAATATATAAACATGTTATTACTTATTGGTATTTTTATGGGTATATCAAACATTTTAGAGAGTAAAAGCCACTAACGTCTGCCAGCGAAAGCTTGTCTAAAGTCCATCCGTTTTCAACTAACACAAACTAAGTGTAAGTAAAGGCTAGTGAGACATCTGGATTGTCTACTCTATGGCCGGGGTGTGTACGCTCTGTGACGCTCGTTCGTGTACGCATGCGTGAGGCGACGCGAAGCGGGTTGAGTAGGGTGCCCTCGGATTTAGCTGCGACGTTTGACAGATGACTGCACAAACAATAATAACGGACATTATATTAAATGTGACATGACTATACTCTATACAGATCACCATATATATTTCCTAGGATAATAATCTATGGTACGAAATAGGATCCTATATATAGTATAGTGTAATATGGGCCCTAGGTATTTAATAAAATATGAATTTAATAAAAGTACATTACTACGGGAAGTGATCTTTCAGATTAATTTTTAGTTATTATCAAAATATTTTTTACTAATTTTTAAATTGTAATTTTTTTTTTTTTGTATGTATTGATCTGATATGACGTTTCAATGTAATTGTTATTTTTATAGCCCAGGAAGACGAATTGGGCAATTGTAATACTTTCCCGGGCACTTCTTGAAAATAAATAAATTGAATTACAAAAACTCATACATATTATTGTTAATACAGAAAACTTTACTTCCGAAAGGTACTCGTACTTCAAAATGTTAAATATTATTCACGTTCTCCTATAAACCGCATCGTTAGTTACAGTGAATCGCGGTAACTTACCGTTGACACAAAAACTTGCCTATTGAATTTATCGCGAACTATTTGTTGTGTTCTTTTAAATTTTCTAGAATAAAATAAAAAGTGAAATTGTGACGCCGAGTCCCGCAAACGTAAATCCAATTATTGCCACTCTAACTGCAGCCTCCAGCACCCGAGGAGGTTTCATATTGACCTATACGTATTACGAGTACTCTACGGTCTTTCAGGCTGTGCGAGCAGGACGGGCTACATTACAGCCCTAAAGATGCCATAGTGTGAAAGGGACAGATTCATACACGGCCGGGTCTACACTGTTCAGTGTGTTCCGAACTCCGGCGAAAGACACTGCGAGTACATAGAGTCACAATAGGATACGGTATTCGTAGAATATCGAATACTAGTATCGCGTGTGGGGGACAGTATCCTTAGAAACAAAATTGTGTTGTGTTAAACTTTGTGCTTGTATAATATACGGTATAATTGTGTGTAAGTGCTGTGTGTGTTGTGTATCTTTGCTCAGGTCTACGCAGGACGCATTTGCACTATGTGAGTAAATTTTATGGTTATGTATATAGTCGTATAAATTTGGGAGGCAATCTCGGTTAAATTGGATCGGCAATAGGCATTTTTGGGTGACATTTTATGTGTATGAACTGAATACTTAGTATCCAAAATGCTTGTTTTAATATTTAGATATGTTTACGAGCCGGAGATTTTAAGAATAGATTTTTGAGAATGAGATCGATTGTTTGAGATTACTAGAAGATGAATTAACGAGACGACCTATTTTGTTAACGATGATTAATTCTTCGGAAACGCTTATGTATTTTTCACGGTATTTAATTAACCGGTTGAGATAATATCATCACCCTGGTTTGACAGGGTCACATGGTTATACATGGAACCCCTTTTTCAATCGGTTAGGAATTACCTGTTAGCTTAAGTTTAGAATAATTAATTATATTAGGTTTATAATAGGTAGGTAGTCGCTACTATCATAAATATAAATGTTTATTACACAACGTGGTTCATAATTGCTTCAACTGGTGACAGAAGGGCTGGCACATTTTTTTATCATTCATCGCGTCATGTTCTTGCGCGAAGAACCAGCCTGGCTGTCGACATTAAAATGCAGCCAGTATTCCTGGCATCATTTTACGAGGACATGATTTGTATAATAATGAGATTTGTATATAAATCATGTAAAACTTGAAGATTCCACAGTCATGCAAAAAAAAACTAAAAACGAGAATTATTTTTCCCGTAATTGCCGAATCCTACTGAACATAATCTTGTTCAAATAAAACAGCCTAAACTATTTGTTTTTTTTTCCAAAATTTGGACACATGCTACTGTAACGTTACAGTAGCATGTATCCTGTCTTTTTTAAGTTTTTACGATATAACTGAGATAACTTTGCATGTGTAATAATTTCTTAATAAAGTAGGTATGGCACATAAACAGTCGGACCGGACGAAACTATAAGGGTCTCTTGTTTTGCTACGGAACCCTAAACTAGTAAGTGGTTAGGTATGACAAAAAATAAATACTTAGGTATCCCTCTAAGTGCCTCGAGCATCCAACTATGACTAACATCCTAACAAATAGAAGTAAATCACATTAGATACGTTCCAACAAAGTAATATCTAAACATGACTCACAGAATCCAATATTACGTCTGAATGTGATAAGTGAAAGTTCAATGCCTCAATGGCTAAAGGCTTAGGGTTGAAAAGCAATTTGAAATGTTAGAGATTCAATTGGAAAAGAACAATTGAATTGGGTTTAATTACAACTGAAATGAAAGATAAATGCCACTTTTCATCAATCAAATCAGTCCGCTTGTATAGTTCTTTCAACTCACGAGGGCGCGTGTCTCATGGTTGTGTGCTTGCTTGCGCCTGACCGCTCCCAACTAGGCTCCTGACAGGCAATACAGACCCTTACGCAATGTGCATGTACACGACGTAATTACAAGTAAAGCTCACGCGCCCTCGAGAATTGTAAGAACTATACCTAAACACGAATTTTTTAGGCTTGGTTCGGATTTAAGACATACTTAAAACGAGACAATTCTATTATAACTGTGACATGAATACATTACAAGTCTGAGCAAAATGAGAATACAAAGTATATGGACAATGAAACCTTAAGGTCATAGCTCACTTGCACCGCATCGCTCGTTAAGGCTCCATCTCAAATCGAAGTGACCGCTTGCTGTCCAGCAGCTAACAAAAAGATTGCTGTCGACGTAGAAATCGCTAGAATTAAGCTCGCTGTCCACGGGCTTTCGCTAAAGAGGCCGCTTTTTTATATGAATAGCGGGCAAACGAGCTGGCGGGTCACCTGATGTAAAGTAATTACCGCCGCATCCAGGCCGCTTGTAGGCTCAAATACTACTCCAGACACGTGAGATTCTTGATTCTCAAGTTTTCACGTTGTCACGATTCTCGGTTCTCAAGTTTCGAGCAAGCGGCCCACGCGTCTATCCGGAAGCAGTTTTTTTGAAGCGCTTGGTAAGCGAGATGTTGAGTATCAAGTAGTTCGATTGCGTGGATTTTCTGTAACTGTGTGCTGCTTTATGTTGTCACTGTAAAGTTTATATTATATAGAGCACAAAAGTAAGCTCATACTTATTTGAATGTTCATTTAACGAGCTGAAGCGGTGTCGTGTAAGTGAGCAACGATCTTAGAGAGCATTGTCACTTATATTAGTTGTTGCAATTCACGAGGGCTCGTGAGCATAACTTGTGGCTACGTCGTGTAAATGCACATTGCTTAAGTGTGCGTGCTTGTCAAGAGCCTAGGTGGGTGCGGTCAAGCGCGAGCAAGCTCTCGCTCACACTTATACAGATACGACACACACACAACCACGAGCCACGCTCCCTCGTGAATTGCAAGAATATACCACAAGGTGATGTAATCTATAGTCAAAGGCTAACTTTTTTATGTCAGTTTAGTGGGTACTGACAATGTCACCCTGTCACCACCTGAGGTTCATTAGCACATAGGTACCATACTAGACCCTTAGAAACAGTCCGTACAATTACAAATTGTATCATAAAAATATCGTTTCTATATTATAAAACTCTTCCTTTTATCGAACAACTTATCAACTATCAAAAGAGAGCCCTTTACGGAATTACTCTAACAGATATTGACTACGCCAGTCAAACGGAATATCAATATGAGAAATATCCGATTTCAAAGGGAAAAACCTGAACACGTCTCACGAAAGTGTCAGCCATTCATCTATGACTTATATCTTTGCGAAATAGTAAGAAAGGGATCTCAAATCAAATTATCAACGCTCTGAGAGATCAACATATTAAAATCAGTCAAGGCGAGAACTTATAACATAAAGCACAATAAATAATACGGTTATGTCGAATATGCTAAGTTATCTTTGTACAACTACAGAATGTTAAGTATATTATTATCAGAGCATATACTCTGCTCACAAATTACCTCTGCTATGGTTCTTTCACTTCACGAAGGCTCGTAGCTCATTGTTGTGTGAGTGTCGTATCTGTATAAGTGTGAGCGAGAGTTTGCTCGCGCCTGACCATTCCCATATAGGCTCCTGACAGGCACGCACACTTACACAATGCGCATATGCACGACGGAACCACAAATAAAGCGCGCGTAACTTCGTGAGATAAACGTACTATACCAGTAAAATAATATCGACTAGAATAAAAGGCAACTTGACTCAAGCGACAATTAATTTTATAGAAAAATTGAGTTACATTTTTGAAATTTGCATTTTTTTTGCGTCTTGGCTGATCAAAGAATTACTCTAATTCACTTCAAGTCCAGTTCAAAAGTTTTCCTTAATTGTAGAGAACTCTTAAATCCAATTCAGCTATCACTTAATGACAACCTGATTTTCATCAATGTTTAATGGTACCTTAACGCTATGGATGGTGTCTAGATTTAAGTGAAGTCTTACGCTAAGGGATCCTTACTTAGATATTTGTATAGCACTGCCAATGCCATATTTCAACCAAATCGGTACAGTCGTTGCGGCGTGATTGAGTAACAAACATCCATCCATCCATCCATCCAAACTTTCGCATTTATAATATTAATAATAGGATTAGTTGGATTTATAGTGTCGGTAGTTTCATTATAATTCATACTTTATAGCAAATGTCAAAAAATACTCAGCTTTTAGGACTTTCTTGCTGAGATAAGTTTCAGTATCCGACCATAAAATACCCACGCAATTGTGTAGATCATGATGTAGATATCCACAGTAGCGACTAATTGTGTAAAACAGAGAATTTTTGCCTCCTTAACAAAGAAATGAGTTACGTTATATTGTGCACAAGCGTAGACGACGAGACTAAAAGTTTTGAGACAAATAGTCTATAATTTGATCCAACCCTTAGTCTAAAAACAGCTCGCCTACGCATCACTTACCCTTAAGCCCAAATGGCGATATTATTTTTGCAATTTTTACGTGGAATTTTCTTTATTTTTTAAACAAAAACAAGCAGATTGTTTTAATCCCTTACCATCTAGGATATTTCCAACCTTTCTTTGTTAAGCGTGCCTGATGGACAATTGATCCCTTAACTATCCCTTATTAAGGAAGCAAACTCCTTCTATTATTCCAAATTCTTCCAGAATTTTCCTGGGAGTTTGTTTTTAAATTATTTTAAACTTTTCCTATTATAAAAAGATTTTTTTTAATGAAGATGGAATTGAAATATATACGTACGTATGACATAAGAGGTTACGAGTTTGAGTGCAGGTCTTACTTCACGAAAAAAAAATTTACATGAATGAATTTTACGTTCTGACAGAATATTTAAACATTTACAAATTGTTCGTGTTTTAAAGTTTACTTTAGGCTTAAGGCCGGTTGCACTTTGGATACGTTTTCGTACGAATTTTACTCATGCGAATACGTACGAAAACGCGTGAACGATCCCGACATTTCAAGTACTATGTTATTCGTACATACCTACTAGTTAGTTTATTTTGTACGTGTTCGCACGCCCGAATTTCGTACGAAAACGCATGCAAAGTGAGCCCGGCCTTAGTGACCCAAAACTTACTGACATATTTTATCTTTTTTCCTACATTACCCATAAATAAACTTTGATTTCCCTTGATCACATGGCATGAAAATTATTATTTATAACCCTGACCCTTCTGAGGTACCTACTAAGCTACTTTAACAAAGTCCTTTCTAAGAACTTGGGTTAATTGGGGATCAGAAGGGTTTGATGATTTATTATTGAATCGAGTAATATTGGACGTATAATATGTACATATAAGAAGTTTTCCAAGTTCGATTCTCAGCTGAATCAATTTAATCTGATGAGAGTATTGGTATTTGTTTGTATCGGTAATGAGCTATTTCTACGGCATACCACAAAGCGATTAAGTGTTTCGAAACGGTAAATAAAAAGACAGAGTTTGGAGAAAACTGCCTTTGGTACTTATTTTTCTTTCATAAATTGAAAAAATACAAAATGCTTCGAGCTGTCAAATAAATCAACCACTGATTCTGAATATCGTGCAAGCCAAGGTTATGGAAAAGAAACTCAGCAGTTGCTCTTTAGGATTTAAATACCAATATTATGCCGCTTGTACTTATTTATTATTTCCTCGTACACTGCTGGAGCGATTTAAACCACTTTTTATTATCATTAAAATATTTAAAATGGCTTTTGCCCGCCACTTCGTCTGCTTAGAGTTTTGCTTTTTAAAATCCGTCGGGAACCCTTTTCCGGGATAAAAAGCCTATTTCACTCTACAGAACATCCAAAAAATCACATCGATCCGTTGCTGCGTGACGTTACTCCATCGCTACGTGATTGAAGGACAAACCAACAAGCAAGCACACTTTCTCATTATAAGGATGTTATAGGCTTTTCGATGCACAGAAACATCACGATACTCTATAATAATAGGTATCTACATAAGCAATATATATGTTTCTGTATTTATGTGGTGTACAATAAAGTGTATTCATTTCATTTTCATTTCATTTCATTTCATGTTAAACCGCAGCTTATTACCGGAACAAGCGGTCGTCAAAACTGAAGTAGTTTAGGACCAAATACCATTATTAACCCACAAATTCTGCCTGACACTCGAATCTATCAAACTATGGGATCATTTGGGATGATTTATTCAATTTCGCTTCACAGAAAGGGTTGTCAGTATCAGTGAAGCATCATTTCGATAATACGCCAAACATTAGAAATTAAAGGTTCTAAATTCGATTTATTTATGTGATTTATATGTGAAAGGTTTAGAGTTTGATTCTCGGGGGCAATTTCAAAGTTAATGCATTTTAATTTTTTTTTTAAATTACGAAGACTTGCCGAAGCTGTTTAGGGTTCCAGTATGGCTTGTAAAAACCGATGGGAGTTTTTCATACTGTAATAATGTTGAGCCGCAACATAGCCCACTACCATCTTATGTAGAGGTTTGTTCAGCGTGCTCCGACTCAGCTCAGACTCAAGATAGAGGTTAAAACGAGACACAAATATGCTCTGACATAAATCCGTCTCGTTTTAACTCTGCCTTGAGTCTGAGCTGAGTGAGAGAGCGATCTATAAATTTCAGCCTTAAACTAAATTGACACTTACCATAGATGAGATAACAGTCATGATCTATCTTGTCAGTAATAAGAAGGGTACATAAAATTATAGAAATGTGCGAAGCTGGGGCGGGTTACTTCATAAATTATAAAATCTACGATTTCAAATTCAACCCGAAATGTTTTCCGTAAAATCCTTCACTAACACTGACGTCCCTCTCAGGATAGCAAAATTTAATAAATCACCATTTCGCCCCCAACTTTAATAGATTACACTCAGTCGTGATTTGTCGACAGTCCATCACGTTCATCACAAAATCACTTTAGTTTCAGTATACCTTTGTCTTAATAGACTGAGTTATATCTTCAATAGCCCAACGGTTAAAGGTGCGGACTGAAAACTGTAAGGTAACTGCGAACCTGCGTCGCACAAATCGATTGACGTTAGGATGATCAAAATTTGCCCACACGTTTGGTCTCCAGTGCGGCACATTTATACATACATAGACGGATAAACACATTACCCTCTTTTGCGTAGTCGGATATAAAGAGCAACCGCCGAGTTTCTTGCTAGTTCTTCTCTGTAGAAATGGCATTCCAAACCAGTATGGTAGATTCACTTGATGATTCGAAAGCACTTTGTAAAAGTATTCTACTCTATATCCAATACGCCGAATGATTCTGCGGACTTATTCCTAGTAAAGGTTATAAAATTAGCCGCATAACATTATGCGAAAAATATATTGAAAATATCTTAAAAAAATAAGACAATTTGATCTCTATGAGGAAGAGACTTTCTCGTTTCGTATTAAAGTTGTTTTCGCCTTCAGTTGGGCGTGATTGAATAAATCTTCGCAAATAGCGACTGTCAGTTGAGATTTGTCGCAAGGAGATCGAGTTACGCCCAAAATTGCTTTAGTTCTGATAACCCATTGTCCCAGCGATCTGCGCAGGGTTAACAGAGGCCTATCCGACTTAATTACCGACTTTCTTATTACGAGGCTAGTTCCCTCGACGATTGTGTAAGTCTAGTTTGAACTTCCTTCTTTGCAAAAAGGGCAATGCTTTGTTCAAAACGCTGGAATTTAAATGATTCTTTTTGATGAGGTGATGAGATTTTCTCTTTCGCATTTTTTTTAAACAATACCAGTTACTCCTAGAAAGGTAACTCGTATTTAAAATATGATTTTTTATACATATTTTTCTTGGGTATTTTTGATCTAAATTCGTTTTAAGATAGAAAATAGATAGGAATCAATTGTCTCGATAAAAATGCAGTCCAAACACTGCTCGAAAATCTTGTTTTTTTTATATCTAGTATTTTTCGGAAACTCGGAAAGGTACCTACTACATTATTTTTAGGAACAACCTGCTAGGCACTAAGAGGAAGTGAATAAATATTATAATTATAATCTACTAGCTGATGCCCACAACTTCGTCCGCGTGAAATAAGATTCTAAAACCCCACAGAAACCCTTTTTTTCCAGGATACAAAGTAGCCTATGTCATGTTCCAGGTGCTCAACTATACCTACCCATGCAAAAAATTAAGTTGATCCGTTCCTCCGATATATCCGGCCATCTTAAAATTTTTGGTTTTGCAACGTTGTTATTTCCACAAAGTAAGTACCTACCTGTGTGGAGGCCTTGTGCCATAAACTATCGAGTGTCAATCGAGAGTCTGCAGTAGATCAAGTTCTATACAATCTTGCTTTAGTTCTCACATCCCATTGTTCCGTGATGGCTGAGTGAAGGGGTAACAAAGGCCTATTCGCCTTAATTACACACTTCCTATTACCACCCTGGCTTTAGTTACCCAATTTTGTAATTTGATGAGTAAATTCGAGTTCTCTATCAATTAACTCACTTACGCAGAGATATTTAGGAGTCGTGTGGTCTTGTTAAGACAGGCAGCGTATACATATATTGTGTGAAAAAAGCCCTTGAAAATACTGAAAGGTACTCGTTAAATACGCTCTTCTGATTTAAGAGTCCTTAACCATAGGTGTTGGTCATAGTTCTAATGAAATTCAGTAAATATCTGATGTTTTATATCGGAAAGAAAACTTTTGATAAATCTTTTTAGCCTTTTAACCGACTTCCAAAAAAGGAAAAGTTTCTCAATTCAACCGGTAGGTATATTTTTCTTATTGGAATGTTCAATTTTGAGCATTAAATCGACCTTAGAAGCCTCAATATAATTATTATTATACTACTAACTATAACACAACAGTCAGACGGTCAGAAAGTAAAATAAATATTTGTATAAGACTTTATGCGTATCTATAATTCTGTGGCGTAGTATTATGAACATTATGGTTATGGTTTTTCTGATTTCTGCGGGAAATAATTTTCTGAGATAAAATGTAACCTATATATGTTAATTCTGAGCTTTCTCCTTTCCAAATTTCAGCTAAATCGGTTCATTCGTTGTTGCGTGAAGGAGTAGGTAACAAACGTTTATCTATCCATCCATCATCACTTAAACTTTCGCATTTAAATATTAGGAGGAAGTAGGATATTCCATTGCTAAGGCGCTTGATTTTGACACGGTAAAATATCGATGTAACGGTTTTAAATGTGAAACAAGTGTTTATGTTTCATAAAGTAAACGGGACATCAATTAAAACGGTTAGCAGTGTCGGTCCCATGGAATCTCGTGGAAGATTGATTTGACAGGTCGAATTGAAAAATTTGTGGACCCAATTATTAAGTTTGATTAATCGACATCCAATATGGGTTTGTAGCCAATCTGTAAAAATAACAAATTAATTGGAATCTGTTGACATTTACCTACTTTAATCCGTGATCGACGCTTAAGGTCTGTCTACACTTTTTGTATAAATTAGGGATGACCGATTATTATTAATTTTGGTCCGAAAGCAAAAGCCCCATCATGCGGAATCGAAAATTCTTTATGGGAATTAGTGGTGAACAATTAGATGATTAAATTAAGCTTTGCATGTGTTATATTCATTCATATATTATCATATAGTCATTTCATTTCAATTCAAATAGCCGAAAAATGTTGAAAAAAATAATTTTTTTATGCAAAACTATTTTACCGTCATCGCGGATATTGAGTATTTATCTATTTAGCGTGTATTTAGAAGAAATATTCATATTTTTTCAGAAAAATATTACACAAATCACAAGATAACGGAGAAATATTATTATTCCCTGTCGTACACTTAAAGTAGTTATGTGTGATCGGTCCAAAAAAAGTTTTTTGCGTAATGTTCTCCTGAAAGAGTCCAAATTTTTATATCAAATATCCACTACGAATAATCAATATCTGCAATGACGGTAAAATATTTTTGCATTTGAAAAAAAATCATTTTTGAAACATTTTTTCGGCTTTTTAAATTTACTTCTGGGTTTAATGATTGGTGAAATTATTCCAAAGATTTTAGTTGATAATAATAATCTTTTGGCATTTATTTGAGCTCTGAAATTGTAATATTTTACGCTCATTTTTAATAATATCAAGAAGAGAAATAACTAAATTTCTTTAAACTAAGAATCTTTTATGAATATTTGATGGCAACTGGCAACCCACCTACTCGTAGTTCTTTTAATAATAATATAAGCCGAATATTATTTCAACATGAACGAAACGGTCTATTACTTCACAAAATTTTCAGCTATAAATTTATTATTAACTCCCCAAAGAGATTGTATTTACTCGGTACCCTGGTTTGATAGAATTAATAAAACGCTACCCGCAAAAAACGAGACCCCAATGGAGCGGATAAATTAAAATTTAAAAGTCATTTATTCAGCTTAGATGTAATACTAAGGGATTTATTTAAAACGCACCCGTTAGGTCGGAAAATCGAAATAATCTGTCGACTATTTCGATTTTTTACAAAAAATACACTAATTTATTTTTGTGTTTTACTTAGTGATTCTTCGGTGTAATTTTTTTTACCGACTTATACGTACTTCACATTAAAAAGAGGGTAAGTACATCGCTTCTTTCTTTACCGTAATGCCTATAGACAAATCATTAAACAGTACGTCCTATCAGTTATAGGTACTAGGCTTTTTTATTTAAAAAAAAAAATCATTTCCTTCAAACCAGAACAAAAGAGTTCTCATAATATCGCCAGATCAACGCATTTCATAATTAATGATTGAAAAATAATTTTATTTATTCTAATTAACTCTTTATCTATTTATTCATTTATTTACTAAAATACAGTTACAATATACATATATGACATTCACAAAAACATTTACAAAAATTTTAATATTCACTGATATGTACATCAGTTACAAGTGTACATAACATTCGCCGATTGTCATGCAAACAATAATGATAATGATTGATAATGATGGATACTTAGTATTAATAAAAATGATTAAAAAAAAATGAAAGCTAACGCGACTAATATATAGAAAATATTAACAAACAAAAAGTGATGGAAAATGAAAGTTTTACAAATGATAAAGACAAATACATTATCTACAATACGCATTGCATGGTACATAATTCTATGCAAATATTAACCTATACAATAGTAACCAAGGTATAGTAGAGGACCTAGGCTAATGTTCTATTCCAAAAAATCAAAGTGTTTCCGCGAATTAAAAAACTAAATCCACGCGGGCGAAACCGCGGTCAGCTAGTTAATGATAATGATGTTTTGTAATTACTATACGTCGTAAATTATATGTGCGGATTAAGCTATTAATTTGTATGTGATTATGCTAATAAGTAATAACACTAACTCACCTGTGTAATTGCATGAAAGACAGTGAAACAACAATGATTTCCATCTGTTTACGAGAATGTTATGCTCGTTATATATTATATCCTATGTAATATATTTATGAATTTTAATAATCCTTACTAATATTATAAATGTGAAAGAGTTTTTGTTCGTTTATTTGTTTTCCAGCAACGGAGCCACAGACTGACGAAATTTTTTGTATCTATACTTATTACATACGAATAGGCTACCTTTTATCTGTTTTTGATATTAACAGTAATTTTATAAATTTTAAAGTGCCGTTACGTATAGTTCAAGCTGGTTATATATATCACTGCTTCAGTACTAAAGAGCCACATCTCAAAATAAAAAATTTTTCACAAGAGTAGATTGAATTTTTTTTAATATTTTTTGCTTTTTTGGCTCTCCAACTTACAATGTATGATAACGCTAAAAGGGTGTACGCGTAAATTATTGTGATTTAAAGGCCGATTTTGGTCTTCGCGTTATGGCCCTATTTTTGAAATAAAAGTGAATTTGGAAAATTTTGATATGTGGCCCTTTAGTTCTGAAGCAGCGATATATATATTTGTAACTAGATGATGCCCGCAACTTCGACCGCGTGTTAATGTTTTCAATTCCCGCGGGAACGATTTTATTTTCCGGGACAAAATGTAGCCTATGTGTTAATTCTGGGTATGAGCTATCTTCACTCCAAATTTTATCCAAATCTATTCAGTTGAAGGACTAACAAACATACACACACGCATGCAAACTTCGCCTTTATAATATTAGTGTGATTTAAGCTTAAAAAACATTTCATTAGCACTTTCTTAACGTATTTTTTTAGCTAGACAAAACACAACAGCTAATCCAGAACGATCAGCACATTTTTTTTCTCTTTTAGGTAAATCAATACACGCCTGAAACCGAACGTAACGGGCCATAAAAACCTTCCGAGGGCGACTTTGAATGCAAATATTTCAAGATAATATATTATGTATACAAGCATTTTGGTCTTCCGCTTTTTACCAAACGTTATAGGCAATGGGCAAACATTCCAGTCTTAGGGTGCGTCCACATCTGGCGAATGTGCCGCGAATGTGCAGCTCGCGAGCCGTTTGCGAGCTGCCCGCGAGCTGCACGCGTGCAGTCACGGCAATGGTTTGGTGCGCCTCTAGCGCAACTCATGCAAGGCTCGTAAAAGGCGTGCGCGCGGCGCGCGATCTGCGCGCACTCAATTCTCGCGCTTACAGTTCCGTTTACTGGCTCAGTACTTCCGAAGACGCGAGCCGCTAGCGCGCCGCCCGCTCGCTGATCGCGTACGGCGCATAGGTTGCGCGCGAACTGCGCGCGGGCGGCGCAGGAGCGGCTCACGAACAAAAATGCACGCGCGCAGCTCGCGGGCAGCTCGCAAACGGCACGCGAGCTGCACATTCGCGGCACATTCGCCAGATGTGGACGCACCCTTAGAGCTGGTAAACAGTTTGTCGAATATTTCTGAAATTGGTTGTAATAAAAAAGTGGACTGTTTTTCAATACTATTTATTATCTAATGCTTAGATTTTTAAAACCTTAGCGTTATATTTACTACTAGCTGATTCCCGCGACTTCGTCCGTGAAAAAAGTTTAGAGTGGCTTGCTACTATCCGCGAGATGTTATGTCCTCTATCTCCGATAATAGTAGTGTAGATGTACAGAATTCGTCCCGTTACAGTTTTATTATAAGTATAGATTTATTGCTGTTTATTGTTACAGACGAAATACAATGTTTTTAACAATGTATAACAAAAGTTATGAAGCCGCTATGCCAATTTTATATTATGTCTATCTATGTATTAATCTATGTTATCTTAGCGGCTACATCATATTTGTTTTTTAATTAAACATTGGATTAATGTTTAATAATTAAACATTGGATTAAACTTTAATCTATCGTTAAATCGCTATTTGTTCAAACAATTCTAACTCCAGGTTCACTTACTCTTGGCCTGTTTTGATTCTCAGTTTTTCCAAACGTTACAACATCGACCAACATTCTTATGTAAATAGGATGACTGTAACTATATTTCACAAAAATCTTTTATCGGCGCGCCCTTATAAGATTTTCTCTCAAATATCTGTAGTACCGCAAATATTTTCGTTAAGATCTCCTTTCGAAGAAATCTGTCGAGTTTTCTTCCTTTGTGATTTGAGGTTTTCGTTTTTTCTTAAGATGTTACTTGAATAGAATATTGCTGTCTTATTATGAATTAAGAGTTGTCACAACATTTCCATTTTCATAAAATAATCAAGCACTTACATAAGTGATGCTGTGCTTTGAAATCAAATCAACATTTTTTTTTTTCATTTCATGTAATCTTTATTTTTATATATTAATAATCGTCAAGTGCGAGTCGAACCCGCACAAGGGATCCGTCTTAATAAGAAACAGACAAGATTTAACACTGAATTATATAATCGAGCAAAAATAAAAATCTATTGCATCTATGGAGAGTGGAGACCCTCTTTAATTTTTAACTTTGTCTTTTTTTTTTAATATATAGATTAGCGCTTGACTAATAAAAAAAATTGTTGTTATCGCGGTAACATTCTGTGAAAATTTCAAGTATCTACCTATACACCTTTATTTATCTATACTAGTTGATGCCCACGGCTTCCCTCGCGTAGATTTAGTTTTTTTATAATCCCGCGATCTCATTAACTTTTCGGGACAATAAATAGCTTATGTCACTCTCCCGGTTCTCAACTATACCCATTTACCGCGAGATTGAAGAACAAACCAACAAACAAACACACTTTCGCATTTATAATATTAGTAAGGATTTATTTACAGCCCTTACATTTTAGCATTGTTTTAAAGAATGATCGTCCTTAGAATGTTTGCGATAAACAGAAAAATTCCACGATACGAAACAATAGGTGCGCTGCTTAATTCCACTTTAGGCGACAGTATGTTACTGTAATCGCTTCGTTAGTTTTTGTCCCGAAAGTGCTTGAAAAATCTCGACTTTGTGCTGATGGAAGCCGGTCCTAACGATCTTCATTTTACTAATGCTTCCCACTTTTTTGGCGTTCGACGACGATAGATTTTAGGATTGGAGCGTAGAGGGTAGGGTGAATTCACTCTAACAAGTTAATTTATTAGGGGTTGGGATTTATATTCTATAGGCACTTTAAATGGGATTAATTCATGTCGGTTAATTTAGCCTGCAACTACTGTTTTACTACAGTTCAATATTTTAGTTCTTATACGATTTGGTTTCGTGAAAAAATAATATATTTTCTTGCTAGGTCTCAAGTCAGGCTACTTTAGATTAAAATTCTAATATTATACAGATTAATTAATTTGTTTTAGGTCGTATTGGATTTTTTTAAACAGTGTATTCATTATTGGGTACCATTATAGTGTAGCGTATATAAGCTGCATTTTTTATAATTATCCAAATTGCACAAACATTAAGCTTTTAGCGTTGAAAATATTATGAACGTCAACTTTTTATCTATCAAAAGAGAAGCCTTTTCAAAATGGTAAAAGTAAAACACAAATAACTTCAACTAAACATTAAACAACTACTCTTTTCTCAGGTAAGAGAATATTTAGTTTTATTAATTTAAACAGCTTCCGAGACAATATTAAGCTCACCTAATTTTTATTATTTCAACACAAATCCATAAAAGCTTTGGCAAATTACCAAGTTTTGTATCTCTTTTTGTTATCTCCTAAAACCACGCATTATGTTTACCGTCTATTGAATATTTATGGGATACAGGGGTTTATATTACGTATTCTATTTGTTTTGATGAACTTTCGGTACGGGCATACATTAGCCTATAATACATGACAACCTTTTGTTATTTCAAACTTTACAGCATTGAATCGGTATAGACTTCACTACTACGGATATGGATTTAATAGTGACTACAACTTCAGCTTCCTTTTTTTAGGGGGTCCAAGGTTCGAATCCACCTTTAACTATGAAAATGTGGTAAGAGCGTTTTAAGCAATTAATGTCACTTGGTTTAACGGTTTTATTGTATTAAGTTTAAAAAGTTAATAATTTTATTTATTTTATTAATAGACTTATGGAAGAGCGGAGTCTTTTAACACAGGTAGACTCCGGCTACTGTTTATTTATATATATCTTTTTATGACTTAAATAAATGAAAAAAAAAAACAGCGTTTAGAACTCGAGTTAATGTACTCCGAAATAGGCTTTTGGACTCTTCCGGGCCCTTTATCACCAACATAATCGGCTGCACCATTTCAAAACCTAGTAAGTGTGATTGACAAAATTTTAAAGGAGACCAAAAAACATATTTGTGGTAGCCCTTCTGAACTCTGACCTCTTCAGTATCTGTTGGTGAATTAATGTTTCGTAAATAAACTACTTTGAAAGCTTTTATTGGATAGGTATATTTATTACTTCTCTAAGCCATCTACAAAACATTTTATTTTGGCCCCTGTAAAATTCTGTCAATCACACTTACTAGGTTTTGAAATGGGGCAGCTGTAATATTCACTTATTACATCATACACTTATCGTTAATACTCTTACCTATAATCCAAAATACGATTGCTTGGACTCTATAGCTTCTTTACCCCGCTTTGATAACCGCGATTTCAATAGAACCATACGAAACGTAGTTTAAATTTTAGTATAATCCTAAAGGACTTAAACTAATTTAGAGGCAGCTCTACGAAATATACGGCTCACGTCTTCAAGAAATATTGAGTCTGAATTTGAATTGCTTCCCTCGCAAATCGTCTAGGGATTATTTCGGCTATATTGCAGTTGAATCTAGACTGAAAACATATTTCAAACTAGCAAATGACGACTAGCATGAAGGATGTAACGAAATACTTGAAAACTTGGAAAAAATATAACTCGTAAACATAAAACGATGAAAGATTTTTCATTTCTTTACTGCTATTTTTCTACTGATGCTACTCCAAGTGAAATAGGAGTGTGAAGAATTTCAATTAAAGTCGTTTAACACTGGTAATGAGTCAAAGCGCATCAGAGCGAAGATTCAAAATTTTGTCATAGCATAGCTATGAAATACATGGCCAATCGCGTGTCAGGCCATGCGCAGTTGGAGGTTCCGTAGTTGCATTGAGAGGGACGCCCTGCTCGAACGAAAATTTTTACTTTAAGGCTTAATATCTCCCAAACGGACCCCTAAATCGAAAAAAATTTCATAGCGCACCTGCAATACTTTTGAAAGACCTTTCCAATGGTACTCAACACAATGGGATAGACGAGTAACAAAAATATCATCCCCCTTTACGTGAGGTATCCAAAATATCAGTTTTTTTCAAAATTTTACTATACAACTTTTCAGTGTAAGTAATAACTTAATTACAGCTCTTTAATAACAATAGTCCCTTAGATATGCTGCGGACAGACGGATATTATGTTATAATGTTAAAAAGCTTTATTTTAAGTAGGTACCTATATAAAAAAGTTACGTCGCTTCGACTCACTTCAACTCGTTGTAATAATAAACTTGTAATAAATCCTATATATTGTGGTAAATCTCGATCAGTCGCCAATATGATTGATTATAAAATTCTAAAATTCAAAATTATTCATTCCATGTAGGCCACCTTGTAGCTCTTATGACACGTCATGATTTTACCACTATATATGACGACTTGTACCTACTGAGCTTACGTTTCGGAACATATTATTTTCTCGGTTTTGAGACAGAATCTAAGTAGTGTGCAAAACGGACTCTAGTATAACATAAGTCTGATTGAAACCGTTAAACCAAATGCAATAAGCTTTTATAGTATACATGCTTCGGATTTCAGCATAATCCTGAAAGGACCAAGCTTAATCCAGAAGCAGTTGTATGAAATACGAGTTACAACTGAAGAGAAGTATATCACAAATGCGCCCTATACAAACGAAATTCTCATTTCAGTATTAACAGATCAAAATCAATCCATTACGAGTATAAACATGCTTTAATCATTTAAGCCTGTGTTGAAGTTGTCTTCTCCATACTACTACTTCAACAATATTGTTTACAGCTAGAAATAGATCTCTTGTGGGGATCGCTTCACACGGCTTAATTTTGTGGCTCATATATCTATCCCATGTATGTATAGCGGCACATAAATGATAAACCACAATTATTTAAATAGTTTCAAAAGTTACAATAAAACTTAGAGCTAAACTAACTATTACGAATCAAAATTTATTCTTAGTTCTAAGGATTCTAAGGATAGGTCTAAGGATTTCTATGTTAAAGAGTAGTATAGGTATATAATATACATTAAGAATATTAGCCACGCTGAACTTGACTTACATTCTCCTCTCCCCTCCAAATAAGCGGAAAGCTTGTGCTAGGAGTGGGTACGACAATAGTGCAACGGGTGGGGTTCGAACCTGCGACCTTTCAGTTTTCAGTCCGCACCTTTAATCGTTGGGCTTTTGCGCATAAATTTTCTTTTGCTTAATATTAAAACTTCATTTTTATGGGGCGCGTGTAGAATCGTTCGAAAGAGACTTCTTTTAAGAAAATATATTATCTAGTTCAGTTATAAATTGACTACGTTGAGAACACGCCTGGGGATTATTTCGGTCATATTACATTGGTTCCCAGACAGAAATCATATTTTAAACACTTTGTGAAATTCACGTTGTACTGTAAAAGTTTCACTGAGGACAAAAAGCTCATAATATTTTTTTGGAATCTACATTTTTAAAGAAAGGATTTAGATTTCGTCTTACGTGAACTTATCGTCCAAGTGAAATTTAAAACACATCGTACATAATATCTACATATTATATCTAATTATATAAAAAAAGAGACCGGCTGAATGGATAACCTCCACCTTTTTGGAAGTCGGTTAAAAACGAAAAGGTGACTTACTGAGTGATTGATCTATCAACGCACAGCTAAAATCACTGAACGGCTGTTTAGCATACAAATAGCTAAAAATATGTAAAAGAAATTTTGAAAATTAAATGCCCAACGGGATAAAATAGGGATTTGACAAATTGAAGAACTTGACTTGAGTGAAACCGCGGGCAAAAACTAGTTATTATATAAAAATATAAAAGCCCTCCTCATATTTTATAAAAAAATTGCAAGTTGAAAAATAGATGAACAGACATACAACCATAGACACGAATAAATAACCGGCCCATAATCTGTTAAAATTAAAAATGAACTTTTAATGAATAAAATAGTAACATACTGAGTAATATCGGAGTCACAAAGACTACTTTTAATCTTACGCCAAGACAACTAGGCCAAACCTTCAAAGCGGGGCGTATTCATGTAAAACATGTCATGCAAACGCAGCTGAAAAGATAAAATGTTCTAAACTACAACCCCCGACGTGCAGCGTTCATGTAAAGTAAAACGAAGTTAAATAATGTAACGGAATTTCTAAAAAAGATATTGGTGAATAGACAACTGACAACATAATATATTGAGAAAGTTACAATTTTGCTAATTTAGATATCAATGCAATCGTGTGTTTCTTTGTTAGTTTGTCCTTCAATCAACAACGGGTCGACGTGATTTTTTACATGATAATTTACGCTCTAAACTCACTAGCTGATTCCCGCGACTTCAACCGCGTGGAAAAAGTTTAGAGTGACTTGCTACTATCTGCGAGAAGTTATGTCCTCTATCGCCAATAATATTTAGTAGATCTTCACCAAAATTGACAAAATATTTCTAAAGTACACAATTTTCGTACCCACTCCTAGCACAAGCTTACCGCTTATTTGGAGGGAATAGGAGAATATTAGTCAACTTCAACTTGGCTAATATTCCAAAAAAAAAAAAAAACATTGGTAACATTGGAAGTCTCGTGATTTGCACGATGCCGCGGGTGGTGCTGGTGCGGCCGTAATTTTTATTATTTCAACACGGACCCATAAAAGCATTGGCGTGTTACCAAGTTTTGTATCTCTTTTTGCTATCTCCTAAAACCCGGCGTTATGGTTAACGCCTATTGAATATTTATGTTTGCAGACTTTATATGAATTCTGGTTGTAATTTGATGACGCACTTTGGTGTACCCTTTGGTTCCTATATATTATAATATTCTTTCGTTTATTTTTTCTGCACGGATGTGATGTTATCCTTATATTTTTATATGTCTAGTGATATTCTATATTATTTAATTGTTCACTCGCACTTTTGCTATAAGGTTATATTATCCTACCTAACATTATGATAAAATTCACTGACATATAAGTTACATTTTGCTATAGATAGTTCAACTCAAATTGGCGCGCGGCGCCATGTGTGCGTAAAGCATGTGTACAGCCAGTAACTATGTGTGCGTGACAAAAGAACGAATAGGCGGCCGCCGCGTCATTGCCACACAAATTAAAACTGCATGTTTACAAGCACACGCACACATAACGCCGCGCGCTGAGTTGAACTATCTATACAATAATTCTTTATATGCTATTTTCGCTCCGCACACCCAGTAAAATCTTATTAAAGCATTGTAAAAAAATTGTAACTTTAAGTTACGATTTGACTTTTGACAAAGCTACTACCCACACTGCAACCCTCGTTATTTAACTTTCATAATTTGCTTTCGTATCTCATTTGTTATAAAACGTTGTATAAAATTTCATGCCAAAACTTGTAACAAAAGTTGTATAACTGTGCATTATGTTATTTTAAAATGTTATCTAACAAAATATATAATAAGAATGCACCCGAGTACAAAATTGTACGAAAAATGTATGAAACGATCAATTTAATAAACTTGTAATATAATTCAAAAGAAAACTTATTGCACGACCCTGTCGAGCCCGCGCGGCAATGCGCGCTCTGACCTATTTACTCCTCTGCCAAGTAATGCACCTACTCTTGTGCTATAAATAATGCAAGAGTCGCTTCTAACTTAACCATGCATCCAGCGTTTTGTTTGATCGTGTCCGAATAGTGTAGTTTAAACTTATCTTACATTTATATTAGCTTAGCAGTGGTTATTTGGTGGAGCTGTCGCAACGTATAATTTGTTTTTAGCTATTCTAAAAGGTAAACAAGTGGTTTTTCGCAGAAAGGTGTAAGCGACACGCTAATCACAGCCATTTTTTCGCACTGACATGGAAAACATGCTGAAATAAAAACCAAACTTAAGAACGTCTTAAACGTCCTAAAGACTACTGTCGGTTACGCGTTTCTCCAAAATATTTAACTTTTTACTGTTTGCCGTTTTACCTTTAAAGAAATCTAAAATAACCGATCAAATGCGAGTCAGAATATATTAGGTATATTCGCTTCCAAATTAATTATAATTTTATTATTTTATTAATGCTAAAGCATAGATGATGAAGAGAAAAACCGATATTGGGGTTAGCTTTAGAGCTTAGACCAATAAAAAACAAACACATCAGCGTAATACCTTTGTATGAAAAATCGCGTGACCACCTGGTGTGACCTTAAAACGTTAATTGAACCTGCGCGAACGAGCTCGCACTGTTTACAGTGTTTAAAGCAACACTGATAGTTAAACACGCGTTCAAATAATAACGGGGCTTTAATTATGTAAGCGAATTCATGTAGCTAACGAGGAAATTAACTGATGGCTCGTGATAATGATTAGCAATTTTCCGCTTAATTGTATCATTCGTGAATATTTTTGGCACCATTACAACGAATTCGCGGCCATCAGTTAGTATTATAAATGTGAAAGTTTGTCAGGATTTTTTCGATTTAGGGGTCTGTTTGGAGAATATTAAGTGTGAAAATAAAAGTGAAAATTTTTATGCGAGTAGAACAATTTCTAGTGAAGGTTTCGCTGAAGTCGTGAAGACATGAATGTCTTTTTCCATTAGCAGAATTTACCTAGATTCTTTATCATAGTAGGGGTGACTCAAAGAGCCTATTTGTTTTTAGCATACTAATTTCAACCGTATATCAATGTGAATAAAACTGAGTTTGAGTTGTCATAAAAAGTCAGTGCACCCTAGTTTCACTCTTTAGCCTTGACCTGAGACAAAAATTACGATTTGACGAATGAACAACATTACGCTATGGTTCCGGTAATATTAAACGTTAATCGTAAACGTAAACGTGACGCACGGCATCATGAAGTCACGTTATTAATTAAAGGCTCAATACGATCTAACGTGACCGAGCAAGTCACAGCAATTAATGTCACTTTTATTAACCACCTACTTGCGTTTATTACGTGACTGCGTGACGCGAAGGAGGGTAATGTGTTTATCAATCTGTGTATGAATGTTTTGTGGCGCTCTGGAGACTAAACGCGTTGGCTGATTCTGACGATTCTTACGTCAATCAATTTGTATTAATAAGTATCATTAAAGACATTTAACAAAATTCAATATGGCGACCATCAGACGCCATATTGTGAAAAATAAAAAATTAAAGTCTACGAACAACAAAACACCTACAAAACAAAACTGAAGTATTCATCTTGTACCGAATGTCGTTACAAAATGAATACTTTTCTCAATTAAAATAACAAAAAGGCAAAAGGCAATATTTATACAAAGTTTTATTAATGGAGAAGTAAAAAATTGGACAGAAAAATTTTATTAAGCTATTGCATAGCTTCTATCGCGGGCCTTGAGCGTGGAGACCGAATCCAGAAATTCCGTAACGAAAATAACCTGACACGGGACTCCTCTCACCGCTAGATGGCGTTGATAAAAAATGCTATGCAATAGCTTTACCGCGGCAGTCCCCGAGTGCCACACGGCTTTTTTTTTCACAAAAAAAACTGAGTAACGAGTACACAACATGTCCCAAAATGTCAGTATCCGTGAATTCGCAAAGTTCGATATCTCCGTATCAGTATATCTCCCCAACCAATTATCTTTATCTCATTATTATTCTCTGCGAGCTTTTAGAAAGTGATCTCGTTTAGACTTTTTTCAACTTGTGGTTAAGGGCTGTGTGTTTAAGAGTAATAGGAATCGTTTTGTAGCTTCCATCTTTTTGCGTAATTTTATATTTGGATTTTCATGTTATGGATGATAATTATTATGCTCGTGAATAAATTAATTCGTCTCAACCCAGCAGCTGCAGCACCGGGAGCTGCTGGGTTAGAGACACAAGAGCATGTTCTGTGGCGATCCTTAGGCCTAGGTCCTGTAGTGGACGTATACCGGTTGAGATCACTAAGAATACTACAAATACATGGACTGTGATAATATTACACTCCTTTTTTGGCACTCGTGTAGAAAGTAAGAAACTAAACCGTATCTACACTATTGCGGTACCACAACAGTAAAGAATTATAAGGAAGTAATTTGATATTGCCAAAACTTACGATACTTTACTCATAAGTAAGTTAATATAAGTAAGTAATAATATAAGTTTTTTTTTTTGTGTGTGTCCTCTATTCGTCTCTACATTTTTTTTTTAATTATTTGCCTTGCTCTGTTGGACGAGAATATTTGAATTCTTTTTTTTTTAATATTTTTAGCGAGCGTACGTGCAGGTGGGTGTTAAGTGATTACCGCCACCCAAGAACATTTCTAGCACATTTTCTTTCTTTTAACATGAACTTAGTAGTCTATGAACTGAGCAATCTACCGAACAAAATACAGGTATTACGAACTAAATTCCACAGAAATTTTCAATTAGGTACACTTTGCTGTTAACAAATGAATTAATCAATCCAGTAATTGGTTGAGACGTTGAAATATGAGATAGGCTTGAAATGATCTGGAGTCCGATAGAGGAAACTAATCTCGTCTCGTTAATCCAATATAAGCTTTATTTGATCGCCTGCATGGATCCTGGATGACTAATGGAATAATTACATTTTGTGTGGATATATAACACAGGAAATTCAAAAACAATAATTTCTAATTTTAGTCTAGCTATCCAAAGGGGGAACGCTGCTAGTATCTTCAGAACCTTTAAAGGGACTCCTTTTAATAATATATTTTAATTTATTATATTATATTTTTTAAGGTTTTTAGTTTTAGGTTCATATTTTGTTCTGGTATATATTTCATTTGTTTATTATATGCATCATCTAAATATATAAAAGGCAAAGGTGACTGACTGACTGACTGACTGACTGATCTATCAACGCACAGCTGAAACCACTGGATGGATCAGGCTGAAATTTTGCATGTAGATAGCTATTATAACGTAGGTGTCCGCTAAGAAAGGATTTTTGAAAATTCAACCCCTAAAGGGATAAAATAGGGGTTGGAATAATCGAACTTAACGTGAGCGAAGACGCGGGGTAAAGCTAGTTTTAGTTATAACTAGCTTTAACCCGTGGCTTCGCTCACGTTAGGTTCGATTTTTTAACCCCCTATTTAACCCTCTTGGGGTTGAAATTTTCCAAAATCCTTTCTTAGCGGATGTCTACGTCCTAACAGCTACCTGTATACCAAATTTCAGCTCGATCGGTCCAGTGGTTAGAGCTGTGCGTTGATAGATCAGTCAGTCAGTCAGTCACCTTTGCCTTTTATATATTTAGATTTTAGAAGTAATTTAGTATTAATTTAATTTATTTATCATTTGTTTGAAATGTTATTGCAATAAATTTCTAAATATATAATAATATCCTCCCGACCGAATTCGGCCACGGCGGCCAATCTCCACAGAGATTAGCCATCTGCGCGGGAGATATTATAGTGCACAAGTGTGTGCGCAAACACAGGTGCACTTTCTATTCCCTTACTCCCATAGTCCGATGGGACGGAAATCTGACACGACCAGAGAGAGATCAGGCGCAGGACCGACAGCTTTACGTGCTCTTCGAGGCACGGGGGTGCCTCACCGCCAAATTCAAATAGTATAGTTTTGGATTATCTTTGTATTTATATGCAGTTGCGCTAGCTATCATGAGTTTTAAGCTCCCAGTATTTGAACATTTATTTGGAAATTGGTAAATAATTAAAATGTTACAATAAAACTTATAGCTACACTAATCTGATTACTGTACAAATCATGTCGGCTTAGATTGGTGCCAAGAATACTGGCTGCATTTCTGCGCTGGATAGCCAGGCTGATCCTTTGCGCAAAAAAATGCCCTTCTGTCACCAAAAGAGGCAATTAACCGCGGCGAAATGTCTCGAAAACATTTTTTGCACTTAGACTCCATGGCCGGAGCGTCTCCACAGCAAACGGAACAAATATGTACTCGTAACACTCTATCAAAGAGACATAATTGCCGCGCCGTTTACAGGATTCAGCTATTTGAGCTGCGGCTCCCGGTCTGGATGCTGTCTCCCTGATATGAAACGGGGCCAATGTGTCAACGCATGTTGCATTAGGGCCCGTCTCCGTTCCCAGGGATCCACCAGTTCTCTTGCTATTATCTGGACTAACCCCTGTTGGCTCGATGAGCGCAGGGATTTTAATAGAGGCAAGAGCTCTTTTTAACATATCGGTAAGAGAACCATGCCGAAACAGCCTACCAGCACTCCGCTGGCTAGAAAGTCCGTGAATTCCAAAGTCAACAACCTTTTCAGACGAGCATCTGTGTTCATAGCACAAATGTGCTCCCAACATATACGAAAAGTTTCGCGTGGCTTTGGTTTACTTACCTAAGATATAAAAATACGAGATGATTCTATAATTTTGTAGAAATCATTCTAAAATAGTTTGCACGCGCTAGTTTCAACTTTCAATATACCGCAACCATGTTTGTGTCTACATCTAAAACTAGTAGGTTCCACCTCCATCGAGTTATTTCATACCGAGCTCCAAAGTATATAAGCTATCGTGCAAACACCTTGTCCTGTTTCATTATCAAGTTGGTCGGAACCGAAGTTTGTTGTTCACTCCCGGGTCCCGTCGTGATAAATTTAGCGATAAATTAGCCGACGTCGGCCGCCGGGCGGTTTTTCATTGAAAATTACTGCGGCCAAGTTTGAGAGCCCCGGGTAAATGGGAGGGTAACTATGAGTAAGTAGGCACTTATGTACCAGATACTATACGAGTAGTAACTTTGTACTTTTAGCTATTACTAGCTTTTGCCCGCGATTTCGCTGACGTTATAGTTTACCCCCTTAGTTGAAGTTTCAAAAACCTTTTCTTAGCAAATGTCTGCCAGATTAGGGGCTTAAATGTACACTGCCTGACCCCTTCCAAGTTAGCCCGCTACCATCTTAGACTGCATCGTCACTTACCATCGGCTGAGATTACAGTCAAGGGCTATTTTGTCGTTGAATTAAAAAAATGCTAGTAATCAAATCGATCCATTTCTCCGTTGCTGCGTGATTGAAAGACAAACTAACAACTTAACAAACAAATTGATACACTATCGCATTTATAAAGGTAAAATTACCTTGCTTGAGAATATTTAAAAAAAAATATATATTTGCCAAGCTAAACTTGACTAATACAAGTATTCATCTGTCCCCTCTAGTAACAGTGGAAAGCTTGTGTGGGATGGGAACGACAATAATGCAACGAGCGGAGATAGAACCATCAATATTTCAGTTTTCAGTCCGCACTTTTAACCGCTAAGTATAAAAATGTGTGAAATTAAAAAAAAAGTTGTAATTCGCCATTTTGTGGTGGCAGGCATCTTGGATTTGAAATTTATCATAGTGTATAGTATTCTACTAGTCAAGCCCTTTCATTTGTTACCCATATTGAGGGAGTTGTAAAAAAAAATGTAATCCGCCATTCTGTGGCGGCGGCCATTTTGGACCAATTTTCATCAAACATAGCTAAGAACACTCCTGACTAATTCACCTTTAAAACAAAAACAAACAAAATCAAAATCGAATCATCCGTTTGGGAGCTACGATGCCACAGACAGACAAACACACACATAGACACGTCAAACTTATAACACCCGGTCGTTTTGCGTCGGGGGTTAAATACAATTACAATTCTGTAAAAAAATACGACAGTAATTTATTTTTCCTTCATATTATCAGAATAAAGTTAAGAACATATTATTTGGACAGTTCTTTTGTGCGAATAATATTAATGTCTCAACTTATTCCGAACTCTGCTGATAAAAGCTTAGGTAAATCCACTTAAGTTTACCGCGGTGAGAAATTTTCTCCATCTTGGACTTTTCCTTGTATTAAAAGAGATCGCCACAGAATAGAGACTTGGTGAAAGTCGCTGCAAAGATATTATATAAGTAGCATTATTTTTTGTTTATGAGAAAGCTGAATATTACAGTTTGTACAAAAACTTAATGGAATGTAATCCTTTTCGATTACATTTTATCCCAAAACTGTAATAATGTTCTCGTTTTTACTTAAAAAATAAAATTAAGGACTTTGTTCGAAGTCTTTACATTTTTTACGACAAGCGCAGACCTGTCGGATTGAATAAAAGAATATTAGAATCGAAATTAGAATACGCAAATCATGATGTGCCATTTAAGGCACACTTTGAATAATATTGCCACGTTTACATGTTTGCGAATAGGTATTTATTGTATTGTTATAACGTAGGTTATAACTATATCAATGATTAAAATAAGGCTGAATAATGCTAAATATGCCTATTTGTAAGCTATTTTTAAATTGTAATATTTGCAAATTTAGTGGCCCAGGGAAATGATTGGGTACCTATAATGTCTCCCTGGGTATTTATTGAAATAAAATAAATAATAAAACAAAATCCATCCAGTCGTTGTCATGTCTTCCAAGGACACGTAAAAAACATAACATCTCTTTTGTTACGCAGGCGGGTAAAAAGTACCAACGCTCTGATCTAAGCCTCTAGATATAAGGTAGTTTAATTTAAATTCTCACATGCTATTAATATCTTCGAGATATTATGTTAACTCGTACTAAAGCCGAATTTACACTGCCAAATTAGTGACATGAAATTAGTTTCATGACATTAATTTCATCAACAATTTCACGTGTAAACTTCTAATTTCATGCATGAAATTAATGCATGCATTATGAAAGTAGTAACCAGTAAAACGCAGTGTAAATTCGGCTTAAAGTATTTCGCTTGAGTATGAAACCAAAAATTAATTTACAAAAGCAATTATTTTTTTATCATCTTCATTTCCGCTTACCTCGTCGGCATTAATTTTTACTGACCTCTACAAGAACAAACGTACCTAAATGTTACAAGGTAATTAAAATTGAATGACAAAAAATTATTTATGAAAATTACAGCAACGAGGCCGCAGCCTGCCGTTACCAACGACATGCCAAATACGGACGCTTGTCATAATATTTCAAAAAAAAACGTATATAGCAAAAAAGAGGGACATTATAAAATATTTCATTCGCTAAAAACCGCTTAGCCAGCTCAAAATGGGGTCGAGGCAATAAAAGTGCGTTGGAACTAGGGCTGGCACAATAGTCGATAGCGTAAATTTATTAGCCAAATATATATCATCAGACTAACCATTGGCTGCAGTGCTTCTAGCACAATTGTCGAATGTTGTATCGTAATTTTTTCTTCCTTTATTTTGTTTGTTTTGGCAATATATTAGGTTTTTCCGCTGTGGAAGTGCCAAGACTTATTTTGTTTTGTTTAAAACTGTTTCTACTATGAGTACCTACGTGTATGCTTTTGGGTATATAAGCTTTTATGAATTCCGATGATAATTTTTTTCGGTGATAATTTTTAACCGTCTTCAAAAGAGAAGGTTATCAATTCGACACGTCGACAAAATATTCACATATGATACTCTATTAGCGTTTGCAAACAAATATACAAAATTTTATAGATGTATGTGTGTATATATGTATGTTTGTATACATATTTCTCGGAAATTCTTAATCGGATTTCAACTTAAGGATAAGTAAAGATTTTATCAAAATCAGTTCAGTAGCTTTCAAGATATGGATACTTTTCCCTTTTTAGATATTTTTTATTTCAGTATATTGAAGTCGATTTAATTTTTTATAAATTATAGCTAGCTATTAAATTACGTTTTGATATTCCACTGTTACTCCTTTTTATTATTGTTGAGTGAGAATACGGCTGTATATTCTATAGCCGTGTATCATGATAATATTATCTACTAGCTTTTGAGAACAAAACCCATCTTTGGTAATTTATACAAAGTTGCTAGAGCTTAAGTTTGCTTGGGAACCTAAGACTGAAATCGTACATTGACCTTGCTCAGACTTTACATTTCGACTTGAAACGAAACAGATTCATGAATTAAGTCGTGTTGTTTCAGCTCGAAAGTAACTTAGCAATTTACTAAACACGTTTCAAAATACTTAAAGGTCTTTAGTGTATTTCTTGAATGGGATTTTAGCCAAATTACAGCTAACTTTACTTATCGCCCAAAATTACAAAACTTTCTTCAAATAAAAAAAAAAATGGTAGAAAATTTACATAATTTTATTACTATTGAGATACTTTAGTCTAACGTCAAGTATTTTTGTTGTTTAGAAATTGAAGAATTAAAATGTTACATTTCTGTAATAAGACTTTGTTATCCTTGACAACCCTAACGAGTCTAGTATTTCTTGACCCGTTTCTGTCGAGGGGTGTAACGTTGCGGATTTCCCTGTTTGGCAAGCGGAAGATTTTCCTTTGGATATTAACTATGATCATCTCTGTTTATTACTTAACTGCCAAATTAAGTTTAAACGGAATGTCGCTGTTACTTGTGACATTATCACAAAAATTTAGATTCTGTTTAGTAATTTACTTGCTACGTTTGCAAGAACGATTGGTAAGTTTAGTATCGGTAACACACCCACACAGTCACGTACTTATATAACGGAAACCGTTAACACTTAAAGCACTGTAACTAATATCCGCGATATGGCGGTGAAACCATTTTGCATTAAATTTTTTTTTTTACATTTTTTCGGCGTTTTAAGTTAACGTAGGTATATCAAGCTTCTTTTCTTCGCCTAGTTTTTCATCACGCTTAAAAGGGCTTTCAATGTTATCGGCTTCTGGACCATTATGTATTGTTTTGGGAATGTTATGGATTCTTACGGCTCCCTGGGGCCATATGAAGTCTGTATTATTTCTGGAAGCTAGCAACGCCATTTGCGACGAATAATGCCCGTCCGTAGTTTGATTCTAGGTAGTTAATTTTAATTCTTAAGTAATCTGAAGCAGGTACTAAATTGTGGAATCATCACCCTTCGATAGTGTTCCCACTTAATTACAATATGGGGTTATTCAAGGGGCGAACCAATAAGTTCCTGAAAAGTCGGCAATGCATTGATGGTGCCTCTGGCACTACAAGTGTTCATGGGCGGCGGTAATCACCCGCCAGCTCGTTTGTCATTCATATAAAAAGAGGTAGATTACGACAGTCACCTCATGTTTTGGCGCAGTCGGTAGGCCTTTCAAATTCATGCATGTTGAACAGCTGCTATCAGGTTTTGGTAATTAAACCCGCATGGTTAGAGGGGATTATCTGGAAGTTACCTATCCCTGCCTTGAGGGTACAAATGTTAAAAATCTTAACCTAAGTTGCAAGCAACCTAACCTAAGCTCTGACAATGGAAGAGCGTTCCACACCTTAGTGATTTGTATCAAAAACGCTGAGTAAAAACGTTTCGTAGGAGTTACTGATGCGAAAATTGTCCCCAAACGTTCCAAATTCCGTTTTGGCCGTAATTAGTGGAGCGAGCTTGTGTTACTTTGCAATTACCTCGAATCCGCTTGTGACTGCTCGTTCTTTATTAAGGGAAAAAATCGAGCCTACTTCACGTTTATCTAATTTATTAGTTCCTTAAGTGTAATTAGTGTTATTTATGGATTTTGATTCCATTACCAGAAAAACCTTCAAATATTTAAGATCTTTTCACGCTATGCCTTGATATTAGCATTGCGTCTTAAGGAGGGTTACTATTAAGAATTTTGACTGATCATAGAAATCTATACAAATAAATAAAATTGAAGTGTCTGGAATAAAAAGCATTTAGTAATAGCAGCGTCTTATGCAACGCATGTCAATCGCGTAACATCGCGTGCCAACCTACAGCTAGCGCCATCTATGTTAACTTGCGACATTACGAATGGTAGTGTTACATCTATTAAAATTGAAGTGCCTGTTTATTGACGCTAACCTCGGGAACCGCTGGACCGATTTTTACGGGACTTTCACTGGTAGATAGCTGATGTTATCGGTAGTTTCATCCATAGGTGTCCAATCAGCCCGATGCTATCTATAGTTTCGGTTTTCTAATTGATAAGTTTTAAAGGAATATTAGAGTCTAACAATAACTTCGGACAAACTTATGGCCTAATGATGATTAGATCATGAGTTTTTCTAAATTTACTTCTGGAATAATATTAACTCTATACTTCTTGGCTTAAGATTAATTTCCAAGCTGTCAAAATATTAAAATGACTTAAAGCTTGCTAAATAAAAATTCTACAAATTGCACCCAACCGCGTGCGAAAGTTATTCACGTTATCAAACCCCCAGTTTTTCCGTTTGTAACCGCTAGTAATTAGTCAGTCGGAGTACTGCACAAATTCTCTTGTAATTTGTTTTAAATTATGTTTGGAGTCCAATTCCTGAGGATAACAGTTGTGTAACTTTGTGATTAACTCAGATTTGCTCGAGATTTCCCTGAACAGACGGGGCTGTACTGTTTATCTTAATTGACTTTATTATTTTGTTATTCGGTAATTAATTTAAGCCTCAAAACACAGATGCCGACCAGGCAGTAACTAAGTGCTTCACTAAATGCGCGCATACGCGTGTATGTTTTTCAATACAATTGCAGAAGCGCATCCTTCGTACGAGCCTTTATTCCTGTAGTACCTACGACATCTACTTACATATGAATTTACTAAAAAGCTGTTATTTTGATATTACAAACAAACATTTCAATTTCATTTATTTGTATCGATGAAATGAAATAGATGTATAGATGTATATGTAGACACGACGACGACAAAATGAAATCGAATCGACCTGAAGCGTTCAAATCACACAGCATTATTAGTAGTACAAGGTTATATATTACATAGGTTATCTGTTTAAAACAAGAATGCCCTCAGACCTACTCAGACTTACAATTTCATTATTACCGTTAGTCACTATGCCTACTAAAATACTCTGCGGTTTTGCTGTCGAACTTGAAATTGTTTTGCGGATATTCTAAAGATTTAACTTACCAGATAAAGAAGTTCCAACAGCGTATGTAATGTTAACTTTATTACAACTTCAACTAAACGGATACGTCATTGAAACTCAAATTACATTTCACACTTGAGCGTAATTTAACGACGATTATCCTGTCTTCGAGAAATTTAGTTAAGCATACCAAGCATGCGAAATTAGAGACTAAATTGAATAATTGTTGCTATAATTGAGATGGGATATATTGAATATTCTATACTAATAGGTAGGTATGTATAGGTAATAAAGAGTTTGTTTGTTTTTTTGAACGCGCTAGTATCTAAAATTACCAGTTCAAAAATTATTTTTGCATTTGATAGCCCAATTCTTGAGGAAAGTTATAGGTTATATAGTTATATAGTTTCTATTCAACATTAGAAGCTGAGTAAAAAGAAAAAAGTAAGAAAAACTGCTAAGTGAAAACGAAGTAACAGTGCGGGCGAGCAATACGATACGATGAGTCGGTGGCTGTCAACGTTTAAATACGTCACAATAATCAGAAAACATGAATTCTGAGTCGAAATGTATATTTAAATTAGGATTAACGCAAGTATCAACAAGTATCAATCTAAAACATAAAATAATCTTAAATCAACGTAAAAGAAGATATTACTTAATATAAAAAGAAATCCATCTTTAACTTATCAATTAATAACAAAGTTAACAAAAATAAAGGTTTGGATGGAAATTTCATAAAAAGTGAAAAGAAAAGAGCAAAAAAAAGTATGAATTTCGTGAAAAAATATTCATTAAAATTTTACCTGTGTAAAGTACGATGACGAAGGCCCGTCTCGACCGGAGAAAGTTTCTCTGTAGGGAAAACAAAATCTAGTATAAACTCTCAACCCCAACATTATTTTGTAGACAAAATCTATCCCTATGAGAATAGGTTTATAAGGGTTTACGTAATGTGGTGCTTGACAAATATACCTACTTAAAAACACTTATTTTCCTTTTTTAAGTTTCCGAAAAAACACAAATTTGTTGTCCATTTGTCTGCGTGTCAAGGTGCTTTTTTTCAGAAAGTGCTCGAGGTACTAAATTGAAATTTATACTGAATACAAAATATCAATACTACTTTTATGATGTAAAAATTTCAAGTTTCCAGTTCAATTCAATAAAAAATTATAGCTTTTCAAATCGTATTTTCATACAAAAGATCCAAAGAACGTATCAAGTAATGTATTACAAAATTTCACCACTAAGTTGTTCATCTAGTAAGGGTTCCATATCTGGTGAGGAGTAATATTATACCCTCAGAATCCTCGGAATGCGGGTATGACTCGCACTTGGTCGGTTTTTTTTTTTCATATAAATAGCAAATAAGCAGGCGGGTCACCTGATTACCACCGCCCATGAACCTTTTGAAACACCAAAGGCACTATCAATGCATTTCTGGCTATCAGGAGTTTGTTGATCCGCCCCTTAAATGATTGTGTAAAACTCCATCGAAGGGAGTTGACTCCACAATTTAGGAGCGCGTGGAAAAAAACAACTTTAGTCTAAATTAATCTAAATCACATAACCTTAGGCACTAATATAAAAAAAAGTGAAAATATCTTTGCTTAAAAATTTTATTTTATAATAAAACTAACCGTCGTTTTTATCACCTGTGGATGAGATTGTTATCAAAGCAAAAGTGGGTGATGAAAAACTTATAAAAACAAAAATCAAGCCACGTTCATCAAAAGTTTGCAAACTAAAACGAGGACCAGCAAAATAGATGTCCAGCTAAGCAAGAAGAAAATAAAACTAGAATCGCTCAGAATCCTGGATATACACATAGAACAAAAGCAAAAGACTCTGAATGAAACGGAGTAAAAAATATTCATCTAAAAGTTTTTCCACATAACGCTCGGAGACAAAGTTGCTTTAAGCGCAAAGATATAAAGCTGGCCGCAGATTTACTGCGTTCGTTTGACGGGTAGTCGCTTAAGCTCCTTATCGATTGCTGATATTATAAACAAGTAAAGTCACTTTTGACCACATATAGCGATATACTTGAGTTTTAGTAGCTTAACGACCATCTATGTGACCGAGCATTTAATTAATATGCCTATAGAGTACTTGCACAAAGATTTCTGATGTTTAGACAACTGAGAAAAGGAAAACATTCATTAACAGTCAAACTTAACACATTATCAAGTAAACAGGTCACTGCGATCGCGACACTGATGCAATCATTTTTAGAGAATCGACACTGAGTAACATGAATTTTTATTTCAATAAATAATAATAAATCCAAATTGCTCGTAAGTTTAGTTGCCTATGTGCGGCCAGTCTTAATAAAATGATGAAACTTGACGAAAACATTTTAGTGGATAGAAACATGATAAAAACCAGCTGTGTTAGCACAATATGGATATTATGGCCCGGAAGGACTTTTAATAAGCCACCGTGAAAGTTTTTCGACTTTTTTTTACTGTTTGGTAAAACTATCTTTTATTGAGAAAAAAGGAAGGGTGATTTTATATGTTTAGGAATTATGTGCACATAGGTATGTCTAGGTTTAGAAAATATTTTAGTTATTGATTTATTTTTATTATTTATGCATTACTAATAAATTTTATGCACTGTATAAACAGTTACAAGAAAATATTATTAGAAAAAGTGGACACAGATGAAGCTTATTTCTAAGAAAGAAATTTCTTCCAGCTTCCTTTGAAAGTGAGTAAAGTGAAATTATAGAGTGGTATTTAGGTCTAAAATGTGCATCACTACATATACTAAAATACTACATAGTATAGAAGAATAACAAACTACATAAATACAAAAATACAAAAATACATATACAATATAAAAATGTGGGAAGTTTTACCAAAATGCATATGAGAATTTTAGTGAATAAAACTTCTGGGATAATCACATTCAAGACGGCCAGTAGTGAAAATTTCCACACTGCATTTTTCGACGTATTGTATTAAGTTTCATGGCTTGAATGTAACCAGAATATGACAATTTTTACTACATACCGTTTTTAAAGTTTTTATCTAGTGTTTTATTTGAATTCTCAAAACAAATTAATATAATTATTATCTTAGTTAGTAGTTATGATTATTATGTAAGTGATTAATCGTTATTAACCCCCACGCAAAAACGAGGGGGGTTAATAACGTGTGTGTGTGGCATCGTAGCAGCCGACCGGATGAACCGATTTTGATTTTGTTTTTTTTTTTGCTTGAAAAGTAAAATAGTCGTTAGTGTTATCTGTGTTTGATGAAAATCGGTCCAAGATGGCTGCCGCCACAAAATGGCGGATTACATATTATTTCACAACTCCCTCAATATGGGTATCAAAGTTGGTTATATACTCAAAAGTATCAAATGAAAAAACTTAACTAGTAGAATACTATACTCTATGATCAATTTAAAATCCAAGATGGCCACCACCACAAAATGGCGAACTACATTTTTTTTTATTTCACATGTCGGGGGTGGTTTAAATTTTCAATTTACACTTGTTAAAACAAAATAATTTGAAAACAAATAAAGCAAGCACAAATAGCTATTAGATTGTTAAAAAAAAATTGAATACATAAAAAATCTTCCTTCTACTATTTTATTTTTCTAAATTTAGCAGTGTGACGTAGAAAACTTTCAGCTACAGCCCGTTGCATAACCCCTAAACTATGAAAGAAATGAAATGAAATTTGTCAGGATGGAATTAAATTAACTGTCGCCTGTGCGAGTGTAAAATAATAGGAGCGGTGGCAAGCATATCATGGGCATAATCCCATTTGCACTAAGCCAGCGATGCGACAGTGTCGACATAACCCTAACACGACGTCTATTTTCCTAGAATATTAACTCTATTAGGGTCAGCGCACACGAGAAGCGCATTTCGAAATGTACTGCGGAGTTTCTGCCTCTCGCACGTAAGGTGTAGCAACAGTATTGGTAACAGAGTTAAAACTTAAAAGTACAGCATTTGCATGGCTTCTTCTATATAGTGTAAAATCTAAGTACTAGTACTCAAGATGAATTTTCCAATTTTCCGCTCTTTGTTGGTAAGTAAGACTCTACTACTGCTCTTGTTAAAATCCAATAAGGAACAATATTATGTATAGCTCAATAAATATGTCTTTACGCAGTAACAAGTAATGGAAACTAAACTCAAAAATATGTATCTTGATTCATATAATTAATAATTATGGTGCTTCAAACTATCTTCCATGCTGAAGCATTGTTGACATAATTAATAAATTGAAAATGAATTTAAATCTCGACTCAATAAATGTGTTGTAATAGTAACGAAACTCAAAAGTAATAATAATAATTATGTAGCTAAATTAATATAACTTGTGATACTTTACATACTGAATTATTTTTTAGGCAGCTGAATGTAAAGACAAGACGAGACAACATCTAAATATATAAAAGGCAAAGGTGACTGATTGACTGACTGACTGACTGACTGACTGACTGATCTATCAACGCACAGCTCTAACCACTGGACCGATCGAGCTGAAATTTGGCATACAGATATAGCTGTTAGGGCGTAGGCATCCGCTAAGAAAGGATTTTGGAAAATTTCAACCCCGAAGGAGGTAAAATAGGAGTTTAAAAAATCGAATCTAACGTGAGCGAAGCCGCGGGTTAAAGCTAGTCATTAATAAAAATGCATTGATTGTGTAATAATCTCCACTCAACAAATGTCTGTACACAGTAAAAAGTAAATAAAATCAATGCACAGTAGGCTGTACTCTTCGTTTTTAGCTAACATCCAATTATTGGAAACGCATAAATCACACAATTTATTATTTTGTTTTTGCACTGCATGCAAAAATAAAGTCGATAAATTCTATGATTAGTTTGAATAGGAATTTCATATTTAAACGATATCTAAAATAACATTCGAGTTTCATTTATCAATAATCCCGTGCTGGTAATTGTTTCTGTATAACAATGGTCTTTAATAATTGATTGGCGTGTTCATTATTTCATTTTGTTCGTGTAGAATAGTTTGTATTTAATTATAATAATTGGAATGAGGGTAGTAAGGCAATATAAAATAGAACTATAATTACGCTTTTGAATTATAGTGCTTAGCTGTTCGAGCTTTGGAAAGGGAAAGTTAACTGGTTTGGTAAAGTGTCGTTTCGTTATCGTTTCAATAACATCGTAGCTATTTTTTTTTTCGGAGGGAGTTTTTTTTAGGAGAGACTTATAACTTCTATAGTTTCGCTGAACTTTAGCTCTGCCAGAATTGGGTTAAGCCCTGGAGCTCGTATGAATGGAGGGCAACATATTTTCAAGTATGCTTGCGAGGCTCGGACCTTAGCTTAGGTTGACGTTGGGGGGAGTGAGGTGTTTAGGTCACATATTGCGGCGTCCCAGTCCTCCCTAACGACCTCCCTGGCGCAGTGGTGAGCACTGTGGTGGTATAACTGGGAGATCTCGGGTTCGATTCCCGGCGGATACAATTTGGGAATTTATAATTCCTGAATTATTTTTGGTCTGGTCTAGTGGAAGGCTTTGTCCATGGTTAGTTACCACATTACTTTCAAAGACGTGCCGCCAAGCGATTTAGCGATTTAGGGTATGGGTTGAATGTACACTGCCATACACCTTCCAAGTTAGCCAGTTACCATCTCAGATGCATCGTCCCTTATCCTCAGGTGAGATCGCAATCAAGGGATATACCTTGTTATCGAATAAAAATAAAAAAGTGTTGAAATAGTGACGAACCACCACCAACCAACCAACTTGTTGAGGGCCGCTGATTACAGGCGGCATTAAACCAAGGCGTGTAAAAGCCCTACAAATGGGCCCTAAAAAATCCAGTTGTGAAGGTCAAGAAGAAGAGTTTCCTGTGGAATTAATACCACTGCTCGACTCGCATGGCTCTTGTAGGTCATCTTGTTACAATCACTTTTGGAATAGTCGAGACCAGTCTCAAAATAATCTCCCATTTACGGCTACTACAACTGGCCGAAGGGCCCCAATACGCAATTCGTCGTGAATAATTACCATAGACAAATCATCCGGAGCTGTCTCAATATAAATGGGATTTAAATTGACGTTTGAATAAGATCCATCGCCTCGTGGAAATGCGGCGTCGTCCGTAATTGATTTCCAATCATCCCTCGCAAGCTGACTCCGATTTAAATCTCATCTTTCAAACAGTTTAATATGTCAGAGCTAGGTCTTGAACGTCGTTTGTGCTAATGCCTATGTCATACTTCTCCCATGTGTTATAGGCTCGACGTAGTTTAATACGTTAGTACTACGTTTGTAATTTTATTTTATGAGCTGTAAAACCCTCTGTCTATAAAAAAGACGCAGAATAGGTAGAATGATATTAAGTAACAAACTATTGTGTAGTTTGAGTATTGTGGAGTTTGTTACTTAATATTCTACCTATTCTGATATAGATAGAGGGTTTTACAGCTCATAAAATAAAATTGTATACTTACCACCTACTTTTAACTGTGAAAGAAAATTTCGTGAAGAAATGTCTGACACTTCTCCATAGTGTTCTCAAAGGGTTGAAAAGTGAAAAATTATTAAGTATATGGTACTAGATGATGCCCGCGACTTCGTCCGCGTGGATAAAGGTTTTTTAATTCTCGCGGGAACTTTTTGATTTTCCGGGTATAAAATGTAGCTTATACGTTAATCCTGGGTGAGAACTATCTCCATCAGTAAAATTGGTTCATTTGTTTTGGCATGAAGTAGTAAGAAGCACACACACACATACACACACACACAAAAACTTTCAGCTTTATAAAATAGATCTTCCATTTATTTTATGTGACATGTGACATTTTTTTTTAAATAGGTATATAGACTAGCGCTTGACTGCGATCTCACCTGATGGTAAGTGAAGATGCAGCCTAAGATGCAGTTGCGCGCTTGCCTAGAAGATGCCTATTCACTCTTGATTTAAGGACTAAAGGTTTTTCACTAAATAGGACTTATATTACTTTATAATATTACAATCATATGGACTTAATATTATTTGTGTGATAGCATGACACCCTTCTTAACAGAAGCCACCAATAATAGAAAGCCATTAAAGAGTAGTAAAGGAGGAAGATATTCAGTATGTGTTGCCAACTGCCACTCAAGGAAAATATTATGCGAAAGTTGAGTATATTATTGACCCCTTATTCAAACAAAGTGACATTCCCTAAGAGTCGATGTGATCGTTTATTTCACGATGAGGAAAATCAAAAGAAAGAACATATTCCTATGACCTTGAAGTAGGGATGATGAAAAACGGGTGAAAAACATCATTTAACACCGAAATATCGATACTTAAAATTTGATAGGTAGGTTTTTCAAACTTTTACAAGTATATATTAAAAAATATTTACTGGTATTCTTACTAATATTATAAATACGAAAGTGTTTTTTATTGGTTTGTCCTTCAATTACGCAACAGCGCTACGGATCGACGTGTTTTTTCACGGATATTGTTCATCACCTGGAGAGTGACATAGGCTACTTTTTATCCCGGATAATCAAGGATTTAAAGCGGGATTTACAAAATAAAATTGCGAACGAAGTCGTAGGCATCAGCTTATATTACTTAAGTGTTTGGTAGAAATCAAGGCATTTAAGCCATATGAATTGTTACCTATTTGTTAGACACAAAAAATGGTTTTACCATTTTGTGTTTTTAATTAAACAATTGAGTATTTCATTAATAGTTTTCATGAAATACAAATCGACGTATCTATTAACTACTACTATTGAAGTCACATTATATGAAAACTCGAAAACTGCGTAACATTGTCTTAAAGTACCGTAAGATACCCATCGTACGAATTCCATTTTTTGTCGATATTTGCCAACATCGATATCGACATTAATGCTCAATATATCGATATGCCATCTCGCCTTTGCCGGTTCCCGAAACGTCTGAAATATGACAAATAGCTCATTCGTATTCGTCGCGGGCGTCCTCGATAAATCAATAAAACCCATTACTTTGAAGCCACGTTGATGAGGATTTAAAGGGATCAAATCAAACGCAATTCAAACGAATTTTCGCTGTATAGATCCTTCTTTTTAGGGCTCTGTGTCGAATATAATAATAATAATAATTAATAATAATAGCAATGTTTATTTATTTATCCAAAAGCATAATAACAAAAAAAGCATAATTTATATATATAAAATTCAAAGTCCTGACTGACTGACTGACTGAGATAACAACGCACAGCCTAAACTACTGAAGTTAGAAACTTGAAATTTTTACAGTTGGTGCCTTTTATAACGTAGGCGCACACTAAGAAAGGATTATTGGAAATTCCACCCCTAAAGGGTTTAAATAGGGGATGGAAGTTTATATGAAACTCCGTCATTTTTCAAGCTGTTTCCATCAAAGTTGGTATTTGAGCTTTCAGTTAAAAATAAAAAAGTACGTGTGTCACAGTTTTTGAAAATTCCACCCCAAAATCTAATTCCACGCGGACGAAGTCGCGGGGGCAAAAGCTAGTAACAAAATACAATGTTCCAATTTTATCACTACTTTCTTAAAGTATTATTACTCGTATATTATATTATTTTAAATTCAATAAACTTATAGTGCTTAAAAATGGATTCGAGTCAATAGTTGAACGAGCGAAGCGAAGTTCTCTGAGTCAACTAGGGCGCTTGCCTACTAGACAGAGAAGTGTGTTCGTCTAAATGTCTGTCAGAGCCCTATAACTTCTGAATTACTGAACGTAATTACTTAAAATTTAAATATAATATGTAAACTGATGGCCTTCAGCCGAACATTGTATAAAAAAATATAAAAAGCTTTATTTCAGGGGGGCTCTCATAGAAGCGTATTTGAAGTAAAATCTTGTTTGTTGCTCTACATAGACTTGCGATATATCTTTTTAAAGACGACTTTGAACAGAGTACAAAAATATTTTTTTTTAATTTTTCCCTAAAAATTGACCAAATGGGGGGGTTTCAAAGTGGAGATTTTAATTTGAGCCATATGTCAAGAATTACTGAATATTAGAACGTGAAACTTGGTTGAAAATTCAGTTATATCCTGTACTTGAACAACAAATACTAAAATTAGATAAATGTTATAAAGAAACGAAATTATTTAATTTTAATGCGCCATCTATTAGCATTATTGTGAAGCTAATAGCTTCACTATAATGCTTCACTATAATGCTTCACTATAGATGGCGCTGTGTCAGTAAAACAGTTTTATGTCAACTATTATTTTTTTTATTGCGTCTAATGTTAAAAGTTAATTATTACAATATATAATTAAAACTTTTGGGAATTATGGGATATCGCGAGGTCTCAGTTCGGGGCGAACCACTAGTTTAGCTAGAATCGTGGAATCGTTTAATACAGAAGTATTAAAGCTATCACCTGGGATCTCTTTGTGGTTGAAGGTATCATTAAAATATATATAATATAATGATATTCTTAAACTGCTAAATATAATGCTGCTAATGGGTGCCAACGGGACCTTATTACAAAGCCTCCCCTGTCCGTCCGTCCGTCCATCTGTCAGTGAACTTGAACTTTTACAGAATGCCGTTGCCTTGCCGTTATAACAACAAATGAAAATAAGTTAAATATTATTGTATGGCCCCATACAATAAACCATTGTTTTACTTGATCTTAATTTAATTAAATTTTTGGTCTTAATTTAATTAATTTTTTGCTGGTGTTTAATCTTATAAGATAGTACGGAATCCTTCGTCCGACTCGCACTTGACCGGTTTTATTTTTAGCTATACAGCAGCTGGGTAGAAAAAAGCTCCCTTATTGCATGAGCATACGAAGGTCACTGACTATAGCAACGGATGACCTGCAGCGAATGATAACCTGTCACATTAAATAAGAGGTTTGAACACTGACCTCTATACATTTATTTTAATTTATCATTTACACTGGATTTGCTGCATTGAATTATTTTCTGGACCTACTTGATCGATATATATTAAGATAAGCTCAAGGTAGGTAGAAGTAGTAGCATAAACCTTAATTATAGCAAAACACAGAAAAACAAAACATAACAGAGAAGAAACCTTTAAAATATGACTAGTATTGCAATACTATGTAGAGTATTAAATGCAAGATGCAAGCGCAGCCTTTTTCTTTCGAAAAACCATTAATAAATAATAATAAATAAATATCTCTTTCGGTTAAATGGCATGCCACAAAAAACTTAAAAAATAAACATTTTAATAGTAATATTTTCAAAATATACTTGGCTAAAATTTAATTTAGCGTATCAAAATTTTCCTCAATGCCAACGCAGATGTACAAAAAGAGGATATCACTACATAATATAACAGTGTAATTAAATATGAATCTCATTTTGATTCCCTCCCCGGTGTACGATTACACACACGAAACAAAGGGGCCAAGTATTTAAAATGGGTAGAAGAGAAATCTTTTATTGTTTCCAGTAATGCTGAATCAGAAATATAACGTGGCTTTTCTTTTGGAATAAATTTTTTGCGATAATTTTAACTTAATTGATCATAAATCATAAAGTATCTTTTAAAATGGCACAATTAATGTTGATATAAATGTAAGTAAAAATCTGGATAATGAATATATGGAATAAATGTAAAAATTCTTTTTACAAAATCGACTTCAAGCGCCACTACAAAGTATATCAATTGTGCATATAAAATTTGAAGATTTGTCTCAATTTCTCTAGGATCCCATCATCAGATCCTGAAGTGATGACAATGGGATCACCTGGGAAGTAGGGTATAAGAAAGGGTATCCTTTCAAACAAAAAAGAAATTTTCCAAATCTTCGAGTAATCGGGGAACATACATAAAAAAAAGATTCCAACAGAAATAGAAATAGAAATAGAAATAGAAATATTTTTTATTCAAATAAACTTTTACAAGCACTTTTGAATGGTCAATGAATCTACCACTGGTTCGGAATGCCTTTCCTGCCGAGAAGAGCCAGTAAGAAACTCGGCGGTTGCTCTTTTCAAAAAAAAAATAAAAATTTTACAATTGTTATTGAAACTATGCTATGTATTCAGTGCTTCCACGATGAATTTTCCTGAGTACAATACAAGTAAAAATAAATACAATACAAATACAAATAAATACAATTCAATACATGTTAACACAGGCAGGCAAAAGCAGACCCATTCCCGTTGGTGGCACCCGTTCACGAGCATGACGCATGATCCAGCCATTGCTTCGCTCAACCATATTTGAGGGAACGTAACAACCCGCACCACACGACACCACCACAGAAACTTTAAAGAGAGCATGACATACTTAGGCAACGAATTGAGAACCTTCTTCTTTTTCGGTTAAAAATATTTGTCATACATAACATAGGACAACAATAAAATGGTAAATTAACCTAAAATGAATTCAGTATCAACAATTTAATGCCAGATGATAGCCATAAAAGGCGATAACGTCACAAAACGAACACTTTAGATAAATGAACAGAAATTTCACAGTTTTTAACTGTGAGCATCGCAATTTCCAGAAAAAGGTAAACATTTTTTATCATAATAAATTTACAATAACGAGCGCGTAGCCCCGAATGGCGTATCCGGTTTTCAGGACCTTTCTCTTTAAAATTCTCGCGTTAAGTACAGTGAACAAAGCACGGATGTAAATTCTAAATTTCTTTTATCATGTACCAGATCGTTATTTATTTTGTGTTGCACGGTTTCACAATGATGTGGGTCTTTTATTAAAACATGTTGGGAGGTTAAATTATTATTTATTGCTTGTCCCTCGTGTGTCTACCATATTTTCGTTATTCGTTTTGGTATTCCAACAGAAATGAAAGGATTAAATATAAACGTTTTTATTACAAATAAATATTTGCAAAAAATCTTTTAATTGTCAAGTGAATCTACCCAGTGTTTCAAAGTGCCGTTCCAACCAAAAACACTCAGCAAGGATATTTGCTCTTTTGATCATTCATTTTGTTTCTTTATTGAGTATTATTTAAACGGCTTCATAAATTTTATCATCCCACTTCTTGCTTTTGAATCATAATTTACGTTTCTTTTTTGATCTATATTTGAAGCGTATATATTAAGTCCCTATTTATACTGACTTCACTTACTTGTCAGATAACTTTTCAGTTAGATTAAGCTTGAACTAAAAGTAGACTTAATTAAGTTTATATTAAAACTTCAGACATTTCAAAATGGACTCCAGACAGATTCAAATTAATTAAGCTCAAATCTAATTAGAACTATTCCCTTGTTTCAGGTGTAACGATGGATATCTTCAACAAGTACGTCAAAGTTCAGATCCAACTTTATAACAAGATGATGAAACCGATAATACAATGAATATTACAACCAGAATAGCAATAGAGTAAGGAAATGTGTTCGCAAAGGTGATATAAGAAGAAAATGGCCATCTATAAACTGCCATTACACATTTGCAACTCAATAAAGCAGTACTGGCTGAAATACGTGTCAAATTTAATAGATAAACTACTCAAAGTAAGACAAAAGTGCACATTGAAACGGAAATGCAAACTAGAGTCTCAGGAGAGGATTACATTAATAGTATTATCAGTGTTACTGCTAAGTGTGAATTCGAGTGGTAACAGTTATAGTGGTGGTAGAAATTCTATGCTAAGGACTAGAATTATAGGTACTAGATACGGTAAATTACAAGGTGTTATACTTCCCATGGATCAACATAAGTATTTGAAACCTGTGGAAGCTTATTTAGGAGTTCCATATGCAACACCGCCTACGGGATCAAATAGGTATAAAATATCATTATTTTAGATTCTAATTAAATTAATTTATTTTGAAATTAATTTGTTTTCATAATTACGTTTCAAGTTGCCTCTATTTCTTATTTCTTCTGTTTATAATGGAATGAAAACTAACGAAACAAAAGCTTACTCAAAGTTAAGATGGACTTCTATGAAATTAAGAAACCGATTGTTTAACTCAAAATATTTTGAAGGTTCGCCCCCACTCGGGCTCCAGCACCTTGGGACGACGTGAAAACCGTAGACCAAATGGGTCCAGTGTGTCCACAAAGATTACCAGACATTTCCAATGAAACAACGACTCTAGAAAGAATGCCAAAGGGAAGACTAGAATATCTCAGAAGACTGTTGCCTAGGCTAAAAAATCAGAGTGAAGACTGTCTGTACATGAATATTTACACACCCGTTCAAGGTAAGAATTTTTTTTTGAAATGTGATAAATCTAGATAATAAATCTTATCATAATTTATGATGCAAAACTTTTTTACCAAACAAAATAATTAATATGGATTCAGAGAAATAGCATAATGAGCAAAAAATTAGTCTTCTTTGCGATTTCAAGTCTTGTCAAAAGCACGGTTTGTTAATTTTAGCTACAAGGCCAAAAAATATCAACCGGAATACGAAATGAAAATTTTCACAGAACTGACTTCTAATTTCCATTTGCATATACGCTAACCTCGTTTTACTTTATTCAAAATGCACGACTTTTACAAAAGAGTACAGCATTCGAGATAAACTCCGTAAATACCGGCGACAAATTCTTGACGTTCAACACCACTACAGTATTGCAACGTATTTCGCCAGCTATTGTTTTAATCTCTATTATCTTACATCTTCAATATTTCGACTAAAGCTTTATCCTCCAATTTAGCGAAGTGGAAAGATTTGTCTTAGGTAAAGTCAATATTTTGAGACGCTGAAAGAGGCAAACTCGAAGGGACGTAATTTGTGAAAGTTATTAGAGAAAACAGAATCACATTAAAAGTAGAATGCTAAGACATTTTGGCTATAACTAGATCAGTATATTGTTAGTATCATGATCTTGAGCTTCCTTTAGATGCCAATAAACTTAATCGGGTACAAAATATCGTTATATTTTGTACCCGATCAATGTAAAACATTGAAAGGCAATGTAAGAGCTCTGACATTATTACTTAATAAACTTTGAACTTGAATATCTTTCCTTGGATTATTCCTATTTGGCTTTTTATAGTATAAACTTGTGCATTCGGTTTGAGGGTCAATTTTTATTACGAACTCGTTATTTCTTTTATGTAAGTAAAGGATTTGAAATCATTTCTTTGAACATTTGGTGAGTGAGTAAAAATAAATAAAGATTAAGAAAATTTTGATTGATTCTTTTGCCTGAATTTTAAGAAATAATTTTGATAAACTTGCAAGCAACTGAGAATTGTTTTATGTAGTTTCAGCCTCTTTGTTAAAAAATTTATCTTATTAACATTCTAAACAACGCTGATAAGCAAGGGTAACGTTTCTGATTGAAAGTAGAATATTTCAGATTTGAGTCTTCTGGATAAAATTGAACGATTTGATTAGTTGATTCAATTTAGACGTATTTTAAGGGTCATAACTTTTCTTAGAATTGATCTCTCTTTTTATTATTAATCAAAAGTTAGAACAAGTTCAACATGTTCACTAGAGGAATATTAAATTTCCAATCCTTTATTTTTCATGTATCAAAAAAGGTACATGTGATTAATCATCCATAGCAGCAGGCATCAATACCTTAAATACTTCAACAGATTCCGTATGAAAAACAAATAAAAATTCAATACAATTTTTGGCTTGTTGCAACGAAACAATGATAAAACTTTTGCAATATTTTATTCATACAGCCAGTGATCCGATTCTCTTTCATAAATTACAAAATGTCACGACAATGCGACCCCGTTGCTTGCAATTCGTCTTGTCACAACATTTTATTTTGTTTATTACTTTAATAACTTTAGAAAAATCTAGTAGATTTTCTCTTTCTTTCAAGTAGTCTCTACCTCAGAATCATATACTATGAATACTCTTCAATGAAGATCCATTGAAAAGTAACGTTTAACTGAGAAATTTTAGCGATCTGTCAGTTTTTTTACTTTCTAAAATCTGCCAAAATGTTTAGTTTATTCCTCGGTTAAAACTCGGCGATAGTAAAATTGGTACTTAAGTATAATATGTTCGAGTGTCTTTAGCTTTGACTTTGTAAAGATTAATTCACGGAGGTCTGTACATTTTACATTTCCGATGCGAATGAAATAAAGAGCTGAAGCTCCAACTTGACTGGAGCTTCAGCTCTTTATGACAGAAACGAAGTAGTAGTAGCAAAGTAAAAGTAGTCGTCTGTATGTAGAGAACTCACTCTAAATCTATCTCCGTCATGAAACAAATAAAACAAAACATGGACAAAACCAAACGTGGAGATATAACTTTAACTACTTTGTGAGTACAGTGTTGAATTTACGTGGAAAGATAAAGATAAAGATTGTTTATTTTCTTGAATATGCGCGCAAAATAGATATAAAGTATGATATTGTGATGTAAGTGGAAAAGAGCAATAGACTCATTGTTAATTCTACGTTAGAACCAATGTTATACAATGAACCTACATATGCATAAAAAGAGAAGGTTAGAACAAGCAGTTTCACTTAATCACCCAATACTTAAGTCAGGGCTTTAGCGATTTCACTCATAAAGTTTCGCAGCGAAGATATGATAACAAATATTATACTATTCAGAAATTGACATTAAATTCCAAATATTTTTTATTTTAACATTAGCATCGGGCTCTGATGACATAATAACCAGTATTCCGTATGCTATTATGTACGAGTAAATCAGGCATAAAGCAGTATGTGCTCGTAGCAGGCATATTTTCTCCGTGTCTCGTGTTGCCCTAATTTCGAATATGAATTCTTTAGTAGAATAGCTTGGTAGCAGGAATTCTATTGTGACTTTATCCCCACTAAATTTTAATACCTTACCAATACACTATTGGAAATATTCCGAATACTTGGGCAGCTTCCGGGCTAAAAATTTTAATCACAGGTTAAAATGAATAGTGTTTTAAAACCTATTTCTGCATGGATGAGGTTTAACTGGACGAAGCGAGGTCTCGTACTAAAAAGAATTTGCACTTGTCCATCAGTTTGTCAAGAAGCTTATGGTAGACTACCTTTGCCCGCAACTTCGCTCCTGTTAAGTTCGATTTTTCAAACCTCTATTTTACGCCCTTATGTGTTGAATTTTCTAAAATTATTTCTTAACGAATCTCTGTCTTGATTGCTATCTGTATGCCAAATTTCAGCCTAATCCGTCCAGTATTTTGAGCTGTGCTTTGATAGATCTGTCAGTCAATCACCTTTTCCATTTATATATTTAAAACAAGATGAACTTCTTGTACACAGCCTTTTTAGTCTTGCATCAGAACTTTCATTAATGATAGTGGTTGATTTTGAAAGAAAAAAGTTGCCATATTATTGCCAAAAGCCGATTCCATATACGTGGGACTGTGTAGTTTAATATCTAAAGCTCATTATTTTGATCATTTTGACGATATAATAATACCTACGTATTTTGGAGTATTATTCGATACGTCATGAATTTCATACCAAATACTTGCACATAGATTGTTGAATTAGTAAGCGGGCACCACTAATAACATCAATATACATAAGACTGAATATGATAGTGATTTATGCGCTCTGTCGTAACCATCGGCACACTCGGTCGGTGTTTAATATAGTGATATGCGAGAACGTAAACTATGACTAACACTACGAAACTCATCTGCATGTAAATGTGGGGCGTCATATCTACCCTGCGACCCCGTTTCGTGCTCCTATTGGAGTGCTTTTGCAGCCAACCAATTATGGAAAAGAGGTATCATTTTCGTATGTTATAGTGTGCGGACAGAAAATGTTATGTGCAAAGTAAATTTCGTATGCTTTAACAAAATGGTCGGTATGTTACGCTCTCTTTTTCGTATTTTAAATTTAACTAGTTACTACAGATAATTTTTTGGTCGAGGATGCTGACAAGTTTAAAGAGGTGGTGTCACGATGACTTTTTGCAGCGATTCAGTAGCGATAAAATGCCGTGTTTTATTAGAAAAAGTTTTTTTTTTGCAGTTTTTTATATATTGATCTTTTTTAAATGGATTTGTAATATTATATTGAATTTAAATGTTTTTAAATCGAAGTTACATATATTTTTAGTTAAGTCACTATAATTCTTAAGGCGCGATGTATTTCTATTGCTGCTACACCAAATATAATAAAAGTACACAATGTTAATTTAAACTAGCATAGTTTTGTTTACTCGCTGTTAGCGTACCTTAGTAAATAAATAAATAAATAAAATACAAAGGGGTCCCTACAAGAAACGTGATTTTTTCGGCCTCGAACCTGCAGCCCCCGGAACTGGAGACCGTAGTCCTAACCACTAGGCTATCACTGCTCGCCAAATAATATGAGATGGTAACTCAAGGATTTCAAAACTAATAATAATTGCCAATGTTGAAATATAACCTTCCACTATTCACTGTGGGCTTTCCAACAAAATGGCAAAGTTATTACTTAAATTAAATTCATTCTCCGTCTTTCCTAGAATTAATATTTGACCACAACTCCGGGAATCTATCGGCGGGGACACATAAAGGGTCCTTTTTATAAAACTATCGTACCAAAATCGCTGCCATTGTAAGCCGTGATTAAAATTTCTGTTCACGACCTAACCAAAAACGGTCTGGATACTTTCAATAGTCTATTGACATCGAGTATTAAAATTTAGTGTTCAATAAATCAGAATGGAATGCTTTTCACTGAACCAAAATCTGTTTGTTGGCTTTAGATAATTTTTCTTTGGTACCGTTTCGGATCGCAATTCTCTAAACTAATATTTTTTAGAATAGAAATTGAGTAATTGCTTCTTATCTTTGTAGGTGTAATCAGAAAAGATCAGATAAATCTCTTTTAAATTATGATATCTATTATCATAGTAGGAACTCCTATATCAATTTCCAGAGCTTATCTTTCATCTACAAATTCAATTTGGAGCTAAATTAGAAATTCAGTTATATCAAACTCAAATAATATCACGTTTTGATGTTCCCAGGGAATCAAGTCTAGTCTCTTTATCTAAATTCAAATACAAATTAGCGTAGGCTTAATAATAATTATATTATTATTCATTAAAATTACTACTTTTTATAAAATAATTATTATTTATGATAATAAATAGTAATTCAAATTCATGATAAATTAGCTAATTGCCCGTGACCTCAACTGCGTGGATTTGGAAAATGAAGGAAAGAGTCCTTCGTTTCAAAAAATCGTAGGCCAATTGCAGGTAGACTCTACAGTTTTTATTTTCGGGAATGCAAAGAACATATCATAATTAACTGTCTCTAACATGTAAACTAAATAAATAAGCGAATAAAGCGACATCACACAAATCTCAGATATTCACGCTACGTTTCATTTTCACACCTGAGTATTTTCAGGAGAAGTTGACTCCACATGTGCAATTGCAAATCGAAGTTTAACCACCAAGAGCTATCTGATACTTTTAGTCAAACTGCTTTTTTGCTGATTCTGCATAAAAACCTTCTCTCTCACACTATAGATTAGAAATTTATTATTTACAACCATTGTTTACAACTATGTTGAAACAGTGGGCATAAATAAAATGGCAAGTAGAAGGTGTAATCACGCAATATAATTATTTACCAAACACAGTAACACTATTTCCTACTACAATCACACTATTTACTAATTAACACTCAGACGGGCAGAGTTTCTGCTTATAATTTCAACCGCACGGAAGAACTCCCAGAATGAGCTCGCAACCCCCTTTATAATATTTTTGTTTTAATCTTAACTGCACTCAAACAAAAACTATATTACAATGGTTTTGTGCCTTATGTCTTAGGAAATCTTGGCGGTTAACCGTCGAAATAGTCTTTGCCATACCAAACTGATACTCTTTTTCAAGCGTTTACCCGTGGTCCCAGTCTGGTTTGGCGGATTGTAGTTTTTTTTTTAATTAACATTATCACACGCTTGATCACTATCACACCTGATGGAAAGTGATGATGTGGTCTAAGGTGTAAGCGTTTGCATAGAAGATGCCTATTCACTCTTGTTTTAAAGATACTCAAATTGTACGTGCTAGGAAATACAGAATTTGTAGTAAAGAATTTTGTTTTTCTTTCTTTCTGTAGTTTGCTATACCTTCTACTTCTTCTTTCCCAATCGACAGACGTAAGACAAAGGTCTCTTCCGTGAACTTCCACAGGCCTCAGTCTTGCGTCACCTGAATCCAGCGGCTCCCTGCCACTCTTTGATATCGTCGTTCCACCTAGTGGGGGGTCTGCCTACACTACGTTTCTCGTGCAGGTTCGCCACTCCAGCACCTTGGGACCCCAACGACCATCAGCACTTCGAACTATGTGCATCGCACTTCAGTTTCGCGATTGGCTGAGCTATGTTAATGACTTTGGTGCTCCATATCACTAGTCATACCTATATATTGCCTGGCTATACCTAGGCCTTCCCAAATAAACATAGCACTCCAGCCTCACACTTCAGTCGCTTTTAATCCACCCATGAACCATCTCCCACCACCCTTTTTTTCAGGAGAAACCTACCGAAATAATTTCAGTTCCTAAGCAAATACTTTGAATATTTTAACAATCACGTTTTCCCCCAAAGCTATTTATTTTAATCTTGGAAATTCTTTTAAGAGGAATTGAATACCTGTTTAATAAAAGAGTTTCTTATTCGCTGAAATTATTTTTTAAGGACCTACCTATCTATTAATTTTCAAATATAATTTGCCTGTTTTAATGTTTCACTGACGGACTGCGGACTGAAAACTGAAAGGTCACTGGTTCGAGCCCCACCCGTTGCACTATTGTCGTACTCACTCCTAGCACACGCTTTTCGCTTATTTGGAGGGGAGAGGAGAATATAAGTCAAGTTCAGCTTGGCTAATATTCTTTTTTTAAAAAATAGAAAAAACTATGGTAAATGTGCTGAGAAATATAAATAGAAAGAAGTTCCAATCGTTGGAGTGTAAAGTTTCTATCTCTCGCGCTGTCACCGTCGTGGTAATGTGTGTCGAGTGAAATTGTGCGTGCTCGCGATATCAAGTGTACCGAGTTAGACATACCTACTCGTACGAATATATCCAGTGGAAATCTTGTATGTGTTTGGCAGATAAATACAATATTGGATAGAATCAGGCGTTACTTTGCGGAAGTTCATGAAGCAAGAAAAGGTTAGAATTATTTTGCAGATTATTGGTTATCGTAACTGACGTTCGTTAAAATTTAACCTACGTAAACGGACACGTACCTACAAACGTCTGTTAATTTACAAGCGTAGCTTCGTTGTAAAAAAGAACAGAGAATAAATTGTGTAGGTACCTATGTTGGTTCTATGAAGCTACACTAAAAAGCTTAAAATAAAAATAAATAAAAATTCTTTTTAAAAACCGACTTCAAACACCACTACAACGTATATATAATAATTAATAATTCTAATTTGTACATGTATGTTGAAGTCGAGCTAGCGTCCCGCATCGGTTTCATCCTTTCTATTTATGCCCGCCCAATGTTTGAAGGCAATTTTTTAAGAAGATTTTTGTTTTTATTGTGTCATAATACAACAATTTGAGTGCCTCGTTGGTCAAGAGGTTAGCTTACTAGGAATCGAACCTGGGAACTCCCACTTACAAGAACATCTCGCCAAGAAGGTTGTCAAACTTTATTACGGTGTCTAGCGAATTAGATGTACATTAGTTTATGGACAGAAACAGAAATAGAATAATGTTTTATTCAAATAAACTTTTACAAAGTGCTTTCGAATCGTCAAACGAATCTACCACTGCACTGGTTCGGAATGACACCTGGTCGTTAGCCCGAATTCCAAAGCCGTCTGAATACGAGTGTAATTTGGCCAGAACTCCAAAATGGCTTTCAACTCGTAGAAAGGCAAAACAAATGTATTCCACTCCCAATCTACCGTTTGTGGCCTAACCTTCCATTCAATGCTTCTGCCGCATGCACTCGAAATCTCCAGCATAGCGTTTCTTAAAGAGAAGTGTACCTACACTGCGCCACGTCACGTTAAATATTTACCATTTTATTGTTCCCCCACAAGTCTCACAACCCCTCTAAGGTTAGATCGGATAGCACTCATTATTATGGCTTGATTTTCAAACTCATTCTTTTTTTTTAATTCGATGACAAGATAGTTCTTGATTGCAATCTCACCTGATGGTAAGTGACGATGCAATCCATGATGGTAGCGGGCTAACTTGGAAGGGGTATGGGGGTTGAACTGCTCAGTTGAGTGCCAGTACAACTAGTAGGACGTTTTTCCCAGTAATACAAATGTTAAAAGTGGCTAGTTACCACCCTACAGTCAAAGACGAAACCTGAGCTATATGTATACGTATGTAAAAAATCACATCGTTCGGAAGCTCCGTTGCTGCGTGATTGAAGGCAAAACCAAATAACCAACCAATTTACAAACCAACAAACAAATGCATATTCGCAAAGATTCTCTTAACAGAGTCCAATACTCGGTATCCTTTGTTTGAGTAGGTAGTCGGTATCGGAAACACGCACAATTTCATTCAATACTCGTAAGCGAAAGCGCACATTCGTGGCATTTTCGTCGAGATAGAAAGTTCATGCTTCGCTGGCTGAAATATCATTCTGTGTTATGTATTCAGAGTATTGGAAAGTCAGAAAACTAGAAACTTATATTTTCTCAACTATTAAGTAGGCTTAGGTCTCGAGAGGAAAATTCTGAGAAACTAAACCTGTGAACTCTCGACATCTACTTTTTAGGATTCCGAAAAAAAATAAAACCCTTATAGGCGCAATTGTTTGTCCGTCTGTCTGTCAGTGTGTCAAGACCCTTTTTCTCAGAAACGGCTTGAGATACCAAGTTGAAATTTACACTGAATATAAAGTTCAATAGTCTCTTAATGCTCTGAAAATTTAATGTTTCTAGCTTAATTCAGTAAAAAGTTACAGCTTTCAAAGCGCAGCAGCCCCATTATTAAAACCCAGTAAGTGACAGTTTTTTTTTTCCCACAACTTTTACTTTCATAGTTTCTCCGTTGTCATCTAGTAGGTACGCATCTAATTTATATAATCTTCACAAGGTTCAGAACCATCAGTGCGCGAGTTTGATCCGCACTTGGCCGATTATTTATGACATGTTAATCTTAGAACAGCACTGTTATTAGGGACGACATGTCAATATTATAATACATAATTAGATGATTTTTTGCGTGAAAGAGTAACAAACATAACACACACTAATTTTTATGCTTTCGATATTCTATGAAGTTATAGCTTTGTGATATTATTTCCAAATCAATCAAAGTGTATCCAATAAAACCTTATCTAGGTGCAGCTTGACCTGAATTTGAGTTAAAATACAATACTATTATTGCATTGTAATTTTTATCAGTTTTCACTGAAACGCAGGCATGGAATCGTATTGTTGTGACGTATTATTATAATTTATTAAAGAGAATTATTTCACTGCTTCCAATTATAATAAATTAAAAAAAAACAAAAGTTCTCGTTGTATTTATCAGTTTCAAACAAAATAATGTGTGATAAATACAACGCTATACGTAGCGCATTTCGTAGTTGCATTTTCCTAAATAGACTATTTACCTATTTAACGGCAAATTCAAATTATAATTTAGAGCGCCAGAATTATATATGAGATGGACTACATAATATCATTCCTATAATAATAATTAATTTGTAGTTAGCTGATGCCCGCGACTTCGTTCGCGTGGATTAAGGTTTTTAATTCCAGCGGGGCATTTTAATTTTTTGGGATAAAAAACCTATAGCCTATATGCTAATCGGGTACGAGCTTTCTTCATGCGAAACTGTCAAATCGTTTCATTCGTTGTTGTGTGAAGAAGTAACAAACATACATCCATACATCCAGCCTCAAAAATTTTCCCATTTATAATATTAGTTTTGTCTGGTGGGGGCTTTGACCGTTGCTAGTTACCACTCTACCGTCAAAGACGTGCCGCCAAGCGATTTAGCGTTCCGACACGATCGCGATGGCGAGTAGAAACTGATTAGGGGTATAGGTTGAATGTGTAATGCCATACCCCTTCCAAGTTAGCCAGCTACCATCTTAGATTGCATCGTCACTTACCATCAGGTGAGATCGCAGTCAAGGACTATCTTGTCATCCAAGAAAAAAAAATCTAATTCTATAACTGTATATATAATGTTGCCCATTATACATCCAGATATAGAATTAAAAAATAAATATTTATTTATTTGTTATAATTAACATAACATACATATTGTATCCAGCCATTTCTGGCGTACAACAGATTACATTAGATTGGATTAGCTCGGATTGGATGGCTATACTAAAACTGCATTGAAACAATGTGAATTCGCTATACTAAGACGAAAACAAATACTACGCAGATAGCAGCAGCAATATAGAAAATGAAGCTAAAATAAAACTAGATTTTAGATATCCTAGGAAATAGAGTATATTTTTAAAGAGCGTAGTTAAACAACCGCATGCAGAACAATTTGCTTCCCAATGTTTTGCTTAAAAATATCCCAAGTAGGGCAGTAGTGGAACTGTGACGATGCCAGAACAAATGTTTATTCTACCTCGAAGACAGACGCTACTTTTTTCTCCAATGCGCAAGATGGGAAAGAAAAATGTTGAATTTTTCATTTTTCCAGGCTGAATTTTTTAGAATACCAAAATGGAATTGCAAAGGTCACATTAAAAATTCGTTTTGCGAACCTTACTCAAAGGGATCTGAAAAATTAGATTTTTAGGCTGTGTCGCGAAACCAAAGCTCTGTATAGCTTTTATATAGCTCTGACCAATATTCATAACTTCATCCGCGTAGATTTAGATTTTTTTAAACATCGTCCTTTCCCAGGATGCAAGATATCTTCTTGCCTCAGTTTTTCTATTGCTATGACGGTTTAAGCGTGAAAAGGTAATAATATACACACTGATAGGGTTACTTTCACATTATTTATATGCCCTCGTGAATTGCAAGAAATATTTCTTGAAATAAGAAAAATTGAAATAAGAGATATGGTATGGATATCCATACCATATCTCTTATTTCAATTTTTCTTTTAAGCATTTCAATTCCCATAAAATGTAATTGCTTATGATGTCTATGATTTAAATAGATATCAAGCCTAGGTATATACTAATTGCTTAAAAATATATTTGCTCTATTGGAATAGCATATTTATGTTCCCTGAACCGAACGTTAATAAACATTTTATTGACATGAAAGGCTACGGCCCCGGAGTGGTGCTCCGAAAAATATTTTTTTCTGACATACATATTTTAAACACGATGGTCCACTTGATTTAGTATTTTTGCTTTCCCGTATTTATCAGAGAATATATCGGAATTTGCTTTTGCCGTTGCCGATAAAATGTGTTTCGAATGCTGTTTGCTTGGCTAATCTGATCTTTTTTATCAAAAGCAATTGCTGTTATTTACAGCTGAAAGATTTTCATTTTTTGAATCCACGATACATAGGAACGAAAAGTTTAAACGTAGTTTTTAACACGTTTTGTGAAATATCGAAGCTTTTTATCATATTGAGGATAGAGAAATAACGTTATAAAATGTTTTATAACGTTTTTTATCACTTCATTGAAAAATAAGGATGAATTATTTATTTAGTATCGCAGAGCCGTTCTTGTGAAGAAAATTATTATGAAAGAGAAATAGTTCATCTACCTTTCCGGGAAATACAAAGATAATAAAGTATTTCAGTAAGTACCTAAACTAAGTACATTTTTAGTTTTAATCTACGGCTTGCAGTTATTTATCTACTGATTTTTTAGGGTAAAATATTAATAGTTCCTTCTAACATTCTGTGGTCAGGGGGCTAGCTAATGTCTGTACTAACAAATAATTATGACATACTAGCTTTTATACGCGGCTTCGCTCCCGCGGTCTATTAAAAGTAATCTGAAGCGGAGATGCCTGTACAAAATTACCAATTTAGTTTTTTTTTTTTTTCGATTTTTTAGGTGTTCTTTCGTACTTTCTAAAGCGGTGATGCCTATACAAAATTACCAATTTTGATTTTTTTTTAGGTGTTCTTCTGGGTTTTATCCCTTTATTTTTTTCTTTTAAAACCACCTCTGTATTAAGGTAAACATAACAAAAAAAAACATTTAAATCGGTCAAGCCTATAATGAATAGCCAAGCCTTCAAAAGTACTTGGCCATTCATTATACATTATTTTGTTCCATCTCCTTCATCTATAAATCAGATTGATAACACCAAAACACGACACAAAAACACAATAAAGACAGCAGGGATTTTGCCACATAATGTCCAAATAGAAGTTAACCAAAACAATATACGAAGGTTTTCATTGGTATTCGATGAGAAAAACATATTTCATTCAGTTGGAATGGTTCCAAGGTTGGAACCTATCGGGAACACTACGGGTCTGTCATGCGAAACGTTTGATAACGTAAACAAAGGTGAACTGAAGAAGGCTTGAAAGGCATTGACTTATCTGGGAAACGTTATTTTTGCTTCACTGTACTCGAGCGATGGCCTTATGATTTACTAGCTTTTCTCCCCAACTTCGTCTGCTCGAAGTTAGGTTGTCTAGAAATACACAAAGACCTTGTTTTTGTGGTCCCAAAATCCAACAAGTAACAACATAAACACACACTCACACATACCAACTTTCGGCTTTATAATGTGATGTGATGATAGTGTGAAGTGTGATGTGATGACGAAAACTCGATCTGTTAAGCAATGCTCGAATATGAGTGCCAAAAATTTCGTTCGCATCCGAGAAACTCTACTTGTATAACTGAGTCGTAACACCAGCTCTCTTTTCCAGTCGGCCCAACTCTACTCGCAAAGTATCCGGTGGTGGTATTCATCCACGGAGAGTCGTTCGAGTGGAATTCCGGAAATGTGTATGACGGAGCGGTGTTAGCGAGCTATGCGGGGCTCGTTGTCATCACTATCAACTACCGCCTTGGAATATTGGGTAAGAATCTGCTACCTTTGAAGCCTGTCTGACGAACTCTCTGGCGGAGCGTTGAGCTTTGGAATAAGTGGAAATTCTTGGTTTCGAATTCGAAATTATGTATTTCATGTAGGCCAATCTGTGGCTCTTTTACCACAGGTTAGGGGTAAGTTTTCAATTGCTTTAATTTTTTTTAAAGAATTATTAGCCAAGCTGAATTTTCTCTCCCCTCCAAATAAGTGAAAAGCTTATGCTTTGCTAAGGAGTGGGTACGATAATAGTGCAACGGGTGGAGCTCGAACCCGCAACCTTTCAGTCTTCAGTCCGCAGCTAACCGTTGAGCTATTGAGGCTTAAAAACTTATTTATATTAGGTATGCTGTCTCGAGTTTCGACACTCTCGAGTCGACAGTCTTAGACAAATAGTTACTTAAGTTGAAGTCACAAATATGTGAGACCTAGTGAATTCTGATGAAGACATCGTTTACTCAGTTGAAATTTACTTAGGCGCCAATTCATTGTTAACAACTTAATGAGAGTCTATCGCAAGTTGAAGTGGAATTTGATGCTTATGTTTATCACTATAAACGATCGCTTACTTGATTGAAGTTTATTTAGGCTTCATCGTCATGGCTGGCGACTCTGTCAAAGGACAGAGTCCATTTCAAGGAGAGTTCGTAGATTTCTCAGACTTGGGGCTTCCTCTAAGATCGGATAAGATAATATTATACTTGATCCTTAAGTTGATTTAGGCTTCATACATTCTTGATGAAGTTCGCAACTGTTCAAGAAGTGTTGATGTAGGTACTTAGCTTGAACTTTAGTATACATAATTTATTAAGTTACTTTGCTTACTTAATAAGGACCGGTCTCTCTTCAAGTTTGAAAGAAAAAGAAAAACATCTAAGGGTGGATTTACATCTGCGCTGAACGTGCGCGAAACTTAATGTCCATGTACATCATGAGAAGACAGTGTGAACGTGTTGGGTAGTATTTTGCAAAAGATTCACGTACGTATTGTCAAAGTCACGCCCCAGCACATGTTCATAAGTAATTGAATGAGTACAAAGAAATGCATTCACTGCTGGTATATGGTGTGCGGAGATACATGTAGTATGTAAGGAGATACCTACATCCACAGAGGTTGAGAGTCTGGGTGCCTTTCGAGTGCACTTTTCGTTTACCTGCGCACGTATGCATCCACCCTAAGAATCTGCTCTGAAAAATCCATATTATAGTAGGTTTGAGAAAAATTAAAATTAGAAACAGACTTATGCCCCTGTTCACCAACGTTTCCTTACTTTTATGGGCTAACTAAGCTAAATTAGGTGACGCTTCCTGACAATTTCTTTTTCACGAAACACTTTAAGGTGGAAATGATATTGAGTAGGGTATTGTATTTAGGGGTTACCTGCTTAAAGAGACTCCTATTTAGGAAATGATTTAGGTATGGTTGGTGAAAACGGGCATCAAACACTCAAATATAAATATAAATCTCAAAATATGGGAAAACATGTAATAGGTAATATTTCAAAGGAATATCAACTGCAATAACGTAGAGTATTATTTTATGAATATAACTCCCGATATCAGCTGCTGTTCTCGAGAGTATAAAAGTTAACAATGTTAATTTTCCCACAGATATCAAAATATAATCCGCCATTAACATTCAACATTTTATCTCACCACCTGCCGGTACAAATTCACATTTTATAATAATCAGGTCATTCAACACCCTAGGGATATAACACCCTAAATGCACACGTACGCCAAAATGCCGCGAATATGAGCTCATTAAAATTTCAAACCAACCCGAGTGATAATGTAAAATGTGATCTACGTGCTTAGAATAAGGGAGGAAATCCCGTCTACGCGAATATTTTTAAGGTCCCATTGAAAAGTGCTACAAGAAATGTTTAATTAAGCAAAGTGAAACGTGACGAAGCTATCGCACAAGCGCTGCGCATAATTAGATGGAAGCTCAAGAAAAATAAAACTAAATGCTCATTTAATTTTTCATCAGAGGCAAACTTTACTCTGGTTTTGTAGTGCTCTTTTTTATTAAGCGAGATTATTTAATGTTTTTAAATAACTGTCAAGTATCAAATAATACTGTGAAATATGTAGTATTTCTTTAAAACAACTTCTAAAATAGTCAATAGGATATTATTATGATAAATATTATAATAGATTTAATAATATTATGAAATCTATTGTTAATAATGATTTTTGCTAAAACCGTTCATTTTAGCGTTCTATTGCTTTATTATGATAGTATTACAAGTAGTTATTTTAGGGTTGGATAGAATTAAATTTTTTTAATTAACTTACGGCCACCTTTACATATACTAATTTATTAACTGTTAAATGTTAATAACATATTAAATCTCTTAACGAGCTGTCATTTTTATGTATTAACAAAGCATTTAGATTACGTATTACTAACTCTGAGTCCAGACGTCTACCTTATCTCTCTATCTTATTATTTGTTTTATGATTGATTATTAATTTATATTATGGTTGACTTAACGCCGACCTTTTCACAAAGTACTAAGTACATCTTGGACTTATTCCGAACAATTTACTCTAGAAATTATTACAATAAAATCTACATCACAGTCGACTGCAGACCCCGTCTTCCAAAAAAAAGTATTAACAATATGCAAATTTTTGAAAAATGTTTTAATGGGATTTCAATCCGCAGGGTTCCTAAACGCAAATCCGATACCGCATCTGAAGGCACGAGTGGCGAACTACGGCCTAATGGACCAGATCGCGGCGTTGCACTGGGTTCAGCAGAACATCGCACTGTTTGGTGGCGATCCGGGTAACGTTACAATGCTGGGGCACGGATCGGGCGCTGCGTGTATCAACTTCCTTATGATCTCACCTACTGTTGTCACTGGTTAGTACAGACTTTTTATTTTATTTTAGACTAGCTGATGCCCGCGACTTCGTTCGCGTGGATTGAGGATTCTTTATTCCCGCGGGAACTCTTTAATTTTCCGGGATAAAAAGTAGCCTATGTGCTATTCTAGACTATAATGTAGGTCTGTGCCGAATTTCAGCCATTTGGCTGAAATTTGGCACAGACATACCACGTCGCAACGACTGAACCAATTTTGGTTCAGTCGTTGCGACGTGGTTGAGTAACAAGTACAAACTTTCGTATTTATAATATTAATAGGATAACAATAATACTCGTAAAAAAAAGATAGGAAGGATTACATAAACCACTTTTATTAAATGAATATACTTACGTATCTTGGATTAGATTGTTAAATCTAACTAAATCTTTGTAAATGCAAAAGTATTTGTTTATTGTCTGTTCTTTCACGCAGCAACGTAGCAATGGATTGACGTGATTTTTGCATGAGTATAGTTGAGGATTTGGACAGTCACATAGGATTCCGAAATAAAAGAAAGTTCTTGCGGAAATGTAATAAAATAATTATAATCGTAGTCATGTCACCATGTGCATCAGAGTCTACCTTTATAACGTTGGTAGTTTCCTGCTAGTTTCCAAAATATCTATCTTTTCACCTGTTCTAATATAATTTCTCAGTAACTCAAAGAATTCCTTTCAATAAACTGTTAGTTATACCGAAGATTATACCTATCTGAAGTTAATTATTACTTTTAGGTCTTTTCCACCGAGCAATCCTTCTGTCTGGCTCAGCGCTTAGTTCATGGGCGCTCGTAGAAGATCCGGTCAGCTTTTCCGTCCAACTAGCGAAACAGTCAAACTGTACACTTCCAGATGACATTGTCAAGGACCATGAACTTATAGTGGACTGCCTTAGAGAGGTACCCCTTCAGGAACTGATGTCTGCGGAAATCAGTACACCAAGTTACCTCACAGCTTTCGGGCCATCCGTTGATGGTGTTGTCGTAAAGACTGATTACGCGAAGGAGCTACTAACATTCTTTATACCGAATGACCTCCAAGGATTCACCAGCGTATCGGGTGTCAACAATATCAAGGCGGACAAAAGAAGCGGAGATAGGATTTTCGGGATAAGAGGCGGACAGAATAAATATGATCTGCTATTCGGGGTGGTAACGAGCGAGGCTCTCTGGAAATTTTCGGCTCAGGATATACAAAACGGTTTCGAGGGCGAGAGGCGGGACAGAATAATAAGGTGAGGATGTTTCTATAGCAAATTGGTGTTTACTCGATTCGGAGGATTTCATAGCTATAGATTGACTCAATAAAGCAAATAAAGGTCAAGAGTAAAAGGGTTGAATCATCAACCTGATTTAATCAAATTTTAGCTTTAATATCAAAAGGTGTTGCCATTGCTACTGTTATTAAGTTAAATAATCTTAAAATGTGTACATAAATTTCAATGGAAGTAACAAATATGAAAACTTACATCAATAAATTGTACATCAGAAATATCAGCGTCTTAGATTTTAATATGTTATATTAGCCAAGATAACTATAGTAGCCTTTCAGTCACCAATGAACTCTTTTGGGAGTTATTGGATGATAGAGCCTTAAAAAAGGATCTAGCTTCATGATCCTATTGTGATATTTAATGGTACCTTTACTTCTTATCAATTTTACTGGTATTTGAACTATATTTGAATTTACAGGACCTACGTCAGAAACGCCTACACATATCATTTAAGCGAAATATTTTTTACCATTGTCAACGAGTACACTGACTGGGAGCGGACTGTTCAGGTGAGGTTTCATTCCCGCACGTATTTTTTCATTACCTCCAATAATAAATCTTGTCTGCAAGGCAAGATTGGCAATTTTTTTTCATGTCGTATTATCATATTGATCAGAATATTTCTATCGGCTTCCCATTACTTACATACGTGATTTGAAAAGTAAACCGAGATCAGGTCCCTTTTAAATTGGTAGTAATAGACTTTGGGAGTAAATTGTACGAAACCAATAGTTTTGGTAAGTCAGCTGCGTCAAATATATTCCGAACTCCGATTGTAAGTTCAAGATATATTTTCTTTATTCTAGTAGATTACGTCTCTCTACCTGCTGTGACTTTATTGAATTAATTTTAATAATAATTTCTTGGTTTTGAAATTGCATTTATTTTTAAATTATAATAAAAAAATATCAGGATTTTGATATTAAATTAATGAATTATAAGCCGCAGAAATGGTAAATGAGATGCCAAATTACAGACTACTTTTATTTTGTTCTGTAGAACCACAATTGGTACTCAAAATTCGTAACAATTATTGTCATTGAATGCTGCTCAAAATATAAATTGGAACATCGGCATTGCATCCGATATTATAGAATTTGTATGTAGGACACTAAAAATTTCTTTGTTCATAACACTAAAATAAAAAAGTTGTAAAATCCACTGCAAGACCAAATCTGGCGTTGAATTGATAAAATTTCCATCTGCATTTGATTTTATATTGGATACGGATGAAACTAGGAAACAATGGTCATTTGGCAGCAGTTTCAAATTTCGAGCTTTAGGCGTAATACTCATATGGGTAGCGTGTCAACCGTAATATAAAATGTGCTCTTCAAATTGTTGAAATTTTGGACAGTAATTATGTAGGTTCATCAATTAAATTGCATTTGATTTTGATAAATAAGATGATGCCTTATAGTTTTATCTCTCTCACTTAACTGTGATGTGATGACTTGTGGATCCAAAACATGGTCGCTAACTACGGGTCTCATGATGTTGAGAACTATGCTCGGAGCATCCCTGCAAGATCAAATCTAACAGAAGGAGATCCGTAGGAGAACTAAACCATTATATCTCATCAAGTCGTGAAGCTGAAGTAGAAATAGGTGGGTAACATAGTTCGAAGAACTGATCTTTCTGGTCATAAGGTGCTGGAGCACAAAGCTCAGTTTTTGCAGACAACGTGGACTGACAACATCAGTGTTGACATAGGCGATGCAAGACCGAGGCCTGTGGAAGTCCATGCAAGAAACTTTTATTCAGCAGTGAACGTCTATCGGTAAAAATGGTGTAAATCTGTACCTGTAATAAATGGACTACAAACTAGCTGATTTTCTAGATACGACTATGAATGAAAAATGCCAAAAGGTATTTATTTTGAAACTTCAAGCCAAAAACTTCAAAAGTCACCTCGTCAATGTAGGTCATGTGGAGGCTGGAGCCAACACAAAACATTTGCTATTTGCATTTATGGACTCCATTTTCTTTCCAAATTAAAGTCTGGAATAGAATTTCAAATTTATCTGCAAATTTATCTCGACCTTGCAAAGCCCTGCTTATTGTATACTCTAATCTCTTGGGCGTTTTACTTTAAGTCTACTCTTTTGGAAGATTTAATTTAAAGAAATCCTTGGGAACGCTTACGAGTATCTAGATATTAATAAAAATAAATACTTATTTTGATGAAATTTCATTACCTATATCAAATATCTATTAATCTCTCGTTGTCTAAATTAAAATGTTTCTTAGAAAATATATACTTCTCGTAAACAAAAGAAATAAATTTAAAGAATATATAAAACTACCCAAGTGCGAGTCAGACCTACACACGAAGTTTTTGTACCATCGTAATAAGATTTAATACCAGCTATTATTAATTTCAAGCAAAAACAAAAGCTTACTGAATGGAGATTTGGAGACCCTCCTTAATTTTAAGCTATTGCATAGCTTCTATCGCGGGCCTTGAGCGTGGAGACCGAATCCAAAAATTCCGTAACGAAAATAACCTGACACGGGACTCCTCTCACCGCTAGATGGCGTTGATAAAAAATGCTATGCAATAGCTTTACCGCGGCAGTCCCTGAGTGCCACACGTCTTATTTTTTAAATTAATTTTATCATTATTTGTTGTTTTAACGGCCATGGAAATGCAGGTTCTGGGAAAATTTGAAGTTCTATTACAGTTACAGCCTGTTGATAGACGGACGGACGTACAGACAGACAGCGGAGATTTATTAATAGGTTCCCGTTGGCACCCAGTAGGCGGGCGCCTTAAGTGATTACCGCCGCCCATGAACATTTTGTAACACCAGACACCAGTGGCACCACCAATGTGTTGCCGGCTTTTCAGAACTTTGTTGGTCCGCCCCTTGAATAATCCCATGTTGTAATTAAATAGGGACACCGTCGAAGGAAGTTGACTCCACAGTTAAGGTTCATAAGGTTTTTTCAACAGCATCCGATCAACACCAGAGATGCGGCAGTGTTAGCACTGTCAGATGCCCAGTACGTCGCTCCACTGGTCCAGACTGGGGATTTCCTCAGCGTCAGTAAGAGCTCTATTGGGTCCGGACCAAACACATTCTTCTACGTATTCGATTACCAGACTAAAGATGGAGATTATCCTCAGGTAAGTTTTTTATTATCACACTTATATTATAAAGGCAAAGGTTTGTATGTGTGTGTGTACAGCATTAAAAAATAAGCTTAATCTATTGCATTTTGGCAGCTACTTTCAATACAAAAACTGTCAATGTCCAATTTATTCCTTGGCTAAAAGTCATTCGACGTTGGTGAAATAAAACTAAATGTAACATTATTTTAGAACGAGGGATTTTCTTTCAATTTATTTTATGATTTAATATTAGAACACTTGAAAGTAATAAAATCATTCTACCTTTAAATTGTCTCTTCTAGACAAAGTCTGAGCGGCGTTTCTAATAATGCCCCGATTTCCAATATTAGATCATTATTAGTACTTTTTCCTCTGCAAAGTAGCGTCGTTTTATTCTCATCGCAATTTTGTTTTTACTCTTCTTTTTTTCCACGTCCCGCCACTGGCAAAGTTTCATTTAGTAAATCTCAAACCGATTTGGAATTGATTGATTTATGGTTATCCTTCTGGGATGAAAGTTTCGGCCTATTTCTCTCCGGGTATTCACAAATGCGTATTTTCATTGTTCATTGAAGTATTTGGATTCTATATAATATATGTAATAATATAAGCTGTATTGAATTGATTGAAATTATGGTTCGCTGAATTCACGTAAATAGATTTATTTCAAAAGGAGCAACTTATTTGAATTGTTTTGGATGGGCTATTTCAAATAGGTAATGATTTATGATTGATTCGGGTTTACATACCTAGTTGGATTCAATTTTTAATGCAATATGACTCTCAAACTTTCTCTCCAAAGCACAGAATAAAGTTAGCTCAGGAACTTCAAAATCTTGTTCCTACTTCACCGTTCTACCATAGAACTGCGATAGCTCATGAGCGTTGGCATCATTTTGTGGTTGATCAGATATAAGCGCACGACACGCCTCTATGTTTTTGCATAGAACCGCTAAGGTGTGGAACGCCCTTCCGGTGTACGTGTTTCCTGTTAAGTACGTAAATCTAAAGTACTTTCAAGACAAGGATGATCACCTCATCATTGCTTTCCATTAGACAGAATTGTCGTCAAGTAGGCCAAATTCAGTTCTATAAAGTTGGGCGCTCATCGATCATTCCATTACCAACTAGGGACGACATTATTTAACTAGCATAGTCGACTGATATACACTGTCGCAAATACGCTTTAATTTTTTTTATTGTGAAATAAGGTTGGAGCGCGCTTGCCCAGACGTCTGTTCACTCTTACCTTGAAGGTACTTAATTTACACGGGGTTTAAAAAAACGCACGTCAGAAAAGCGTTTCACATCATTTCAGCGGGTCGTTTTTGAGACGTTAAACTTATTTTCCACTCTAACATTAAAGACGTGTCGTAAAGCAATAATACCGCTCCGATTTGTATCGTATCGTGAACATTAAATTTAATTTTCATGGATTGATGGATTTAATTTAATAGCCAAATCCCTTTCAAGTTACTCTCTGCTACTATCTGAGATCGCAGTCATGGATACCTTTTGTTACCTTCGATCACAGACTTGTTACCGAATAAAAAAATGTACATCGAGCACATAGTATACCTTATATTTGTTTCAGCGTATGGGTTCTGTGCACGGGGAGGAGTTACCCTATTTATTTGGCGCACCGCTAGTGGAGGGGCTTGGCCACTTTCCCAAAAACTACTCCAAATCTGAAGTGGCCTTATCGGAAGCGTTCATCCTGTACATAGCTAATTTTGTGAGAACTGGGTGAGTATAAGTTCCTTTTTACATTTTTGTGGTTTCGACATAAAGTATCAACAAAGTGTTGAAATTGTCGCATTTGCAAGACACAACAGAAGCGATGCAGTATTCCTGCATTGCATTGATTCGGAATTACTACTGCCGAACCGCATTACTATCGAATTACTTTGGGAGAAAAAAAAAGACTTGGGGAAAGGCTGTATCTTTACCAACATCAACAAAAACAGCGTGATAAAGGACGCTCTAAACACGTCGAGATAGGCAATTTGGTTACCTAAAAGAAGCCTATTATATCTAACAGTGGAAGCATTTGATGATGATCCTCAAATCCTCTTATCCCGAAAGCCTAACATATCTGTAATTGCCGAAAGTACAGTGCTTTATTTGTATAGAATTATATAGAAAGTATTTTATTCCAAACCTGAGCTAAATTGTTAACAAGACTAAGCTAGTTGTACCTATAGGTCAAATTGCAGTCAATTTTTGCAAAATTATGTCGGCTGTTGAACAGGATCAAAAATGAAATTGATCCTAAATATTAAAATATAATGTGCTCATAAATATCCTTGAAAAAATAAATAGGATCAAGCAATAAAACCTTCCAATTAGGCAGTTCATTAATTTTCACCTGCACGTATTCAATAAAAGAATTGCCATTACAAATGGCGAAAGAATCGAAGTTATTTCGAGCTATTCATTTGTTACCAAGCGAGTTGAAACGGAAAATTAATTGGTACCGGTTTGTTATTTTCGTTCTTTCATTCCTTCATTCACACTTTAATAGAGTCGACAAAAGATTGATTTTTTTACGACTGAATTGTTTTGAGTCTGTTCTTAGTTTCATAGTTTCATACACAATAGAATACTTTATTAATGGAGGATTATGAAGAGTTTCATTTTGTCCATCTGTTTGTCTATTTAAATATAATCTATTACCTTTTTAAGTCTAACTCTTAAAGCGATCTTCACATGGAAAGTTAAGTTTCTTTTCATAAAAAAATAATATGATAGACGCTTGAAAGATGCGATAATTTTTTTAATAATATAATTCGACACTATTTATTTATACAGCTTTGTAGCATACGCAACAAACAAAAACAGGTACAAAATACACTTATACAAAAGATAGCCATATCACTAAGAGTGATCTTTACCAGGCAACTTATGTATACAAACGAACTTATTGGTGGTAGTAAGGTATACTATGTTTATGACTTAATGTAATTGAGAGACGGGGGTACACAGAATTACAAAATATTATAATTACTGTAATCTAATATCTTAATAATTTCTACAAGTTTTAAAATAATAATACAGTAAGTATATGAGTAATAGAGGTTGTATAACTAGGGGACCATAAAGATATTGCTCTTTTTACAGCGGCAAATTTAATTTCGCCAGTTTTGAAGCTCGGGTAAAGCGAAAAAATAGCGAAACAATGAGAACGCTAACCTGGTAACAATCAACTTCCCGTTTCGCCTCGTTTGGTCACAGCGGAATGGGAAATTATTGCTCGGAACCAAGTTTGATAAAACGCTTCGATTGTCTTGTCTTTTGTTTCTGGAATTCCTTTATTGACACTGTCGTTGAGAAAAGGAAAGCTCAAATTGGATATTTATTGTAGTCACCGTGTCGGAATCAAAAGTCCAATAGAAAAAAACTATCGAAATTAACAAATTCTTTCACTTAGGTAGTGGTAAATTGCTTTTTATGTTTAAGGTATTTTAATCAACGGATTTCGTGATAGCTCAAAGATAACCTTGATTTATTTACTAAGCATTATTTTTCCCACACATAATATATATCATAACAAATTAAAGCCTAGTCTAGTCCTTGATGTGTGGTCCCTTGCGGGTAAAGCCTACGTTTAATAAAGTTTCTGTCACCACCAAACTGATCCATTATCAGACCCTGCAGACCCTGGTTTATATAGCCAACTAGTCTACTACTTATCAGAAAAATATCAATAGTTGTTATAGCGGCATTAGAAATACATATTCTGTGACCAGTATCTTCATAAGTATCTTTATAGGCCGGGCCGCTGACAGCTGATAGCGGAGGATTAGTAATAGGGTCCCGTTGGTATCCTTTGGGAACGAAACCCTAAAAATAATTCAATTTACACTTGTTAGGTACTCCATGCATGTTATAATAATATTGTAGAAAGTTATATACGCTTCTGTTAATTTAACATAAACAACTTGCTCGTATAATATGCATGAAGTAAAAGTAAAGTTTCCCACTGAACAAATGCTAAATAAACATAATATTCTCAACAACTCGGTTAGTTTAATGGTTATGCTGCGAGTACGAGCCTCTCTGGTCTCGTCGTGGATAACAGTGGTTTAATATCATCATAACTTCGCCCCATACTCGTTCTATTTTATCGTTTACATAGAAAAATACAACATTTACTCGTATTTTATACGCAAAAATAAAACGTAATAAAAGAAATACCTGTATATTTTTTTTGTATTTTGTGCTACTTTTATGAAAGTGTGTACCGAGTGTGTATGTAACAAATAGGTTCTCTAATTTCATTTGTCATTACAGTAGCATACGGTCTTCTGAACTACTAACGCACCTGCCAAATTGTGAGATGTTGCGCCCCAAACAAAAGTTTGTAATAAGCATTTGTGTATCTACTTTGCCAAATTTCCGAAAAAAATTATGTCGCTCATAAGTTATACAGTTGTGGTTAATATTCCCATTAGAATTAAACTCTGTTTGCAAAGAGTTAATAAGGTACCTATTTCAAATCTTCGTGAAGATTAAATTACTTCGATTTTGTGTACACATCTGATTCAAAAATTCTGCATGTAGAATAACAATTTATTTCAACAGAAAGATATTAACATTCTCAAAATTACTAAGTAGGTATGAAATTATTGTAGGCACCAAAATAATATAGCCCACACAAGCCGTTCTGACCTCAGCATAAAGGTGGCTAGCCGCCTGCCGGGCTCTCTCCTTCCATAATATGTAATATAATTTATATCTATCGTTGGCCATTCGGTGCTTATACACAACTGTTGCCTTCACACGGCTTCATTTTGCATTTTGATGAGGAAATATCTGACTTGTTTGCGTTATATCTAATATATTATAATATAATCATAACGCTATCCATATCATATGAAAGAACATTGGCTGTGTGTTGAATTTAACTTTAATTTGAAATGCTTTATATTATAACCGTATAGTATTCAGTGAAAGTAAATAGAACTGGACATCACTTATATGTATTACATGTTATATTATGTCTTTTATGGGAAAGTAATGTTATAATAAAAAATATTTAGATATAATATTTCGGTATGCTGAAAGTGTAGGTATATACAATTATATTTCCGCTATCTGAGTTAATCGGCAATAGTTATTGCCAATCATTCATTTATTTTAATAAAGTTCCATTTAAATTAAATTCTCCTAGTTAATTACAATATTGGTACCACAATGTCGAATCTATAATGATGACTAAGGACAGATTTTAATTAAACCTGAATAATTACTTGCGTATTTTAAATGGGATCATTATTTTCTTAATCATCCTCATGCCAACTTCAAAATGTCCAATATTGGGCACTGGTCTCCTCTCGTAATGAGAAAAGTTCAGACCATAGTCCACCACGTTAATCAAGTACGGATTGGAAGACTTCACATAGAGGCTGAAATCTATTGACCGTCAAATTCATCCTATTTCCTATTAATTAATATTAAAAAAACATCCTATTTCCTATTAATCCTACTTATAATATGTGGATGTTTGGATGTTTGTTACTCAATCACGCTGCAACGACTGAACCGATGTGTCTGAAATTTATTAATGGCACAGAGATAGATAGTCTGGAATAACACATAGGCTACTTTTTATCCCGGAAAATAAGAGTTCCCGCGGGAATTAAAAAACCTCAATCCACGCGAACGAAGTCACGGGCATCAACTAGTATCTCATATAATAAACAAAACAAACTCAACCACTGTACTCCAACCAAAAATACAATTTGATATTATCGTCGACAGAAATCCAAACGAGGCTCAGAGGCAAGAAGCAGTTCTTCCGATTTCAAGGGAGCGAAACAAATTCAAGAGCATATTTTGGGATGAATACGACACTCTGCATCAAAAGTACTTAGAAATTGGTAAGTTCTTTACTGACATTGAGAAATCATTAATTTTGTATTTGACTACATTTTTTTTATGTACTTAAAATTAAGGGTTTTAATATTATAATAATATTATATATTATAAACTAAATTTGAAGAAAATTTTCCGAGTACATTATAAATAAATAACGTACATAGTATAATGTATCCTATAATAATTACATACACTATTTTATATTCATTGTTTTATCGTTTACTTTGGTATAAAATATTGCAAATATATGCGTATGATTAACGGCAGTTACAATTTTGCATAAATAAATATTTACTGTAGTGAAATTGATGATGTTGCAATGAAATTCGCAGTACAGAAATCATATAGTAGAGAAATACCTAAACCGCAAGCAATTTTAAACAAGCACGATCGAAAATTATTTTTTGAGATGAGAATTGCTTAACTTTCGTTTCTTAACTCAAAATGGAACACAAAATAAGATTCAATATATTTTGTGTTCGAATTGAAAATGTTAATCTATAGTTCTTTCAATTCACGAGGGCGCGTGGCTCATGGTTATGTGTGTGTCGTATATGTACAAGTGTGAGCGAGAGCTTGCTCGCGACTGACCGCTCCCACCTAGGCTCCTGACAGGCACGCACACTTAGGCAATGTGCATTGTACATGTATACGACGTAACCCCAAGTAAAACTCACGCGCCCTCGTAATTTGCAAGAACTATACCACTTGTTTGGTTACAACGTGCAGAATAAACCAACAATCATTTCTTTAAATATTAAGAGTCTCAATTATCGAGCTATCAATCTGTTTTTCTTTTGAAAGTTTTCTATGGTACATACTTTTTTTATACTTACCTAAAGAGTTTCATGAGGATCATGCAATAAGGTCTCAGTCATATCAAACTGTATGATTGTTGCGCTGTGTAATTACTAAATAACGTCAAGCCAAGTTAAATGATGACTTTAATATTCAAACACGTCAGTGACATTAATTAATAATATTTACTTTTCGACTCCCGTTTTATTTATTACCCACAAATTTTCACAGCGATTATTTGTAATTGTATTCAATCAGTAACGGTGGCTGTCGGAATAAAATCCATTAATTAAAATTTTGCGGTGTAGAGGAAAACCATTTGTTATATATTTTGATTTCCGATATAGAAAATTTTGAAGCCTTTAAATTTTTGAAATTAATTTGATAAAATTCGTTTAGTCAAGAGATAGGACTCTTAATTTAAAGAAATATTAATTTAAATTAAACCCCCCAGACTAGCGAATATCTGTTTAAACTTTAATCTAAAACTTAATTTTTTAATATTAACCCTCAAACTAACAATCAAGATCACGAAATATATAAATCCAACCTCTCAACCTTATTTTGCCCACTGCCCACTTTTTTTTTCAAGAACGCTCCAATATTTTTTTTAGATCATTCATCAGTCGCGAACCTGAAACAAATTGTTCATATCATACAATTTAATGTAGATCTGAATGTAATGGAATCTTTCAGTTCAATTTTCATTCACTTCCCGAACTAACGAAATATCTCAATTTTTACATTCGTAATAAATTGATTACAATACAAACAATAACAAGTTTACATTACTTTAGTATGCGATATTTTAGACTATATTGTTTATATGCCCACGCTCTCTCCGTGCCAATACCTTTTTATTTTCTCTAGGTCTTTTACTGCCCCCCTGAAAGTCTCAAACACATTTCATAAGGGGGCGATATCACCCACGTTGAGAACCTTTGAATACAACCTATACCTATATACCTATTGGAACCTATACGGTTCCAATTTTAAATTGAGTGAAAGGTTCATCAAAAATTCATTTTCAGGGATGAAGCCTCGCATGAAAAACCATTACCGGGCCCACCAACTGTCCGTTTGGTTGCGGCTAATCCCGGAAATCCATCGCGCCGGGATGAAGGACGTTGTCGCGAAACACAACCTATTCCGCAACCACAACGACCCGGAACTGTACGACGGCTTAGTGCGTCCCGATCCCCTCACTCGAGCGAACTACTACGACCCGACGCTCGAACTTTATCGCCGGCCCTACAACGTCAGCCTCGACATACCTACAACTACGATAGAGACTTACGTAACCACTTGCATCAGCGTCATGTCACCCCGGCCGGACTCGCTTGTCACTCAAAGTCAGACCAACAACTCCCACCCTCAAGACGTATCCAATTTAGAGGTCGCCGGCTACACCGCCTACTCCACAGCCCTCAGTGTCACAATAGCTATAGGATGCTCGCTATTAATCTTGAATGTTCTCATCTTCGCCGGAGTTTATTACCAACGAGATAAAACTAGATTGCAAGTGAAAGCTTTGCAGCAGCAAAAGAGGAATCACAACTCGACGTTCGACAGCGTCTCGTCGAAACATCCGCATTATTTCGTCGGGCATTCGCAGAGTTCGAGCACGATCGTCGACATCGATCATCAGGACAAGAACGCAATTATCGCTATGACGAACCGCGTTCCACACTTCACGAATGCCAATTGCCCGAACGTCTGCCACACTGGAATCCAGATGTCGAGTTTAACTCAAAAGTCGAGTCCGACGAGTAGAGGGCAATGCACGACGCTGCCGAGGAAAGTAGGCTTCAGTTATCAGACTCAGATTTGCAACGCGTCGAATTGTATGACGCTGCCGAAGAATGCAACTTTCGCGGCGAATTTGCCCGACGTGCAAGCTCAAACGGGTCAGTTGCAAACACCGGGGAATGGGTCAGTTCCTTCATCTTCGCCACCCGCGCAACACTTTTCGCAGAAGTCCAGGGTCCCTCAGGCAGCCATGTCCGAAATGAACGTATGAGAAATGGAAGATATTTACAATTATGTTTAAAGTGAAAGTGAATATCGTGACATGGACACGAGCTAACATTGCTGGCACTGGACAACGCATAGTTGTAAATATCGTGTGAAACAAACTGTGTAAATAAACTGTGAGTTTGGGAAATTAACAGGTACATTTTAAGGTTTATAGATGTATCATTATTATACTGACGTCATTCGAATGTACGTACATTTAACGAACCCATTGCCCTGTAAATATTATGGTCATTTCCATTTTAAATGGATTTATGAATAAATTATCACTTGTGAATGTTATTTTTATGTGTTCTACGTTTTCCATGATCTATCCAAATGTTTAAAGAAAACTAAAAAACTAATGTCGAATACTGCAGAGTTGTTAATATCCTAACTTAGTCATTTAATGACATCATTGTAAAAAATAGTACTTAAAGACTGTATTACTATAATAGTTACTTAGATTCGATCTAGATTGTAGTTTTGCCCTCGCAATTCCCTACGGTGAAATAATATTTCTTCCAAGAAAAATATTGTCAACCAACGTTTTCAATTGAAGAATATTATACTATTCGTATGGGCACTACAATGTAAATCATCTCTTACGGTCTTTCAAATAAAATATAATATCCACTTTCGCATTAACTTTAACATTAGTTAATTTCACTGCGAAAGCTTAGGAATTTTGTTTACAAGATCCTTTAAAGTTTTCGTGTCAAATCCGTGTTCAGTACCATAATCGGTTAGTAACTTAACTAGATTTCTTCATATTTTTAAAGTGTATATTTTCATTGAGTCTACCCTTAATCTGGTGTGATAGGTGGGTTGCCAATGTTGCCATATTGAAGAATTGGACCTCGAATATGAATATTGTTATTCTTTCTTTATAAAAAATGAAAAACCTAGGTTATAGGTAGGGTTCAGACAATCTATTTGCTGCCAATAAGTTTGTTCGATCTTGAATATTGAGACTGATAATACCATGTTTCAAAAATCGCGATAATATTTAGTTAGTAGCTATTACTATACCCTTAGTATTTCGCATGTCCTTGTATCGTCAGTGTTGATAGATTTTGAAATTAAAACACTATAGCGTCACAGTAAAATGAACGCAAGTATACCCTGATGACTTGTTCTTTGTTTTAAATTCGTATTTTTCTTGCAAAGTCCTAGCTTGGTTCGCTGGCTATAAATACACCTACACTGTATACATAATACATATGTATAGATAAACGCGAAAACATCTAATGGAAAAAACTCCAGCCTTAAAACAATACAGCTAAGAACCATTTTAATTACGTTACGCTCGTAGTTTCGTTACTCGATTAACCCCGCCGAGATGTGCCATGCAAAATTGTACTAACCCTACTGATTGTCTGGATTTTGCCAACGTAAAATTATTTTAAAATGAGTTTACTTCCTTGCAGACGTATTTTGAGATAATTTTACATGTATTTTACGAGTATTACGTTATTTTACTGATATTTATACATTATACGAGTATGTATAATATATCGTCGGTCAAATTCATTAATGGTACAATTCAAATTATACAGTTTCGATTAATTGAGAGTCATAGTTTTGAGTTGACAGATAAAATCAATATTTCTCTAGCAGATTATGTGGTTTCCTCAATTAGAACCAAAATTTGACTTGTGCCGTTAGTGCTTCGGAAAGATTATTTCCAACCATTTTTCATGACAAAATAAATAATTTTGGAAATGTTCCACTAGTGAATTTTACTGACGATATATGATATTACATTGAGGAATGGCAACTATATTCAATTACTAGAGTGAATCAATTATGGAGTCTTGTTGCTGTGGATTGAGTTACATAACCGGTGCATGTTCAATTTTACATCGCGGAGTGAAATCCAATTTCCATTCTGTGTAAATCCTTATTTAATTATTCAATTTCTTCCCACTGTTAATGCAGGGGGTTTATTGTGTAGCGCAATTGTAATCGCAATCACTTTCAATTCTGAATAAGAGGTGTGCTGTATACGAATGCGACGTTATAATACAAGTTAGTGCTGCATGCGACATTATTATTATAAGTTAATATTGGTAATTATGTCATTGTTCTCAAGCACTTGTGCCTATAGTGTGTAGTAGGCAGGTATGAATGGGTAATTGTAATAGAAAATTATTTTCGCCTTTATTTTCAGTATGTGCCAATCATTATCGCATGATTTGCTGTAGTGGTTTACTTTATTATGTTAACTTTAATATTGATTGAGGTTTAAATTTAAAGGCAATTTCATTTCCAAGCACATCGCATCCATCATTACAATCAAGGCAATGGTGATTACAATTACATAACCCAATAACCCTCCAGATGTCGTCTCTTCGATCACTGATTTAATTAATTGAATTAAGTATTGGAATCAGAATACCTAATGGTCTCTTTAAAAGTTTTATTTATGAAAATTTTATACAAATTTATACTTAAATTAATTATTAAAATTCTAAATTTATATTTCGACATCATAATGTCTATTGTGTGTTAAAAAATCTCTGTTCTGTTTCATATAAAGGTCTATACACACATAACGTGCCGTGTTAGCGAAAGTGGTAAAGTGAATTAAAATTGTCACCCAGAGCCAGTGCCAGTGTAACTTTTTTAGTCAAATAAACTTTACAAAGCGGTTTTGAATCATTAACCACTCTACACCACTCTACATCCTTCCATTAATACAGAATGCCGTTCCAACGTAAAACACTAGAAGAACCAGCAAGAAACTCGGCAGTTAGTACTTTTTTTAAATCCTTACTAATATTATAAATGCGAAAGTGTGTTTGTTTGTTAGTTTATTGGTTTGTAATTGTTGGTTTGTTCGACGAGATTTTTTGCATTCGTAGAGTTGAGGACCGGGAGTGACATAGGCTACTTTTTATCCCAGAAAATTAAAGAGATCCCGCGGTATTTTTAAAGACTAAATTCACGCGAGCAAAGCTACGGACATCAACTAATACTGAATAAAAAATTAAAAAAAAATTACAAACAACCTACATACTCGTCTTGCGTCTCGTCTTTCCACACGCGCACGTGTTTCTGGGGACACGGTAGTTCCCCCACTAATAGTCGAGAAAAACAAACAATTCAAATTACAAATCATTTATTTCATGTAGGCCAACCCATGGCTCTTATGACACGTCGAGACACTACCACCGGTTCGGAATGCAGATTCAATAAAATATTTACCTTAAAATGTATCATGGGGTTATTCAAGAGGCGGACCAACAAATTCCTGAAAAGCCGGTGGTGCCTCAGGTGCTACAAGTGTTCATGGGCGGCGGTAATCACTTAACATCAGGTGACCCGCCTGCTCGTTTGCTCGCTAAAAATATATAAAAAAATCATACGATCACGATACGATGTTTTTCACCAGCCCCACCATATTCCTGACATAGCACGTTCTGTTTATATAGAGATTTAATGAATTTATCTAATTTAGGTGCTGCCATTGTGTGTATTCGAGTATTTGTATAGATTACAACAAACGATTAAGTAAATGTTGATTATTTATTTGAATACATAATAATATGTTATCTAACTGTTACTATATTACGAATCTTATGACAAGTATTAAGGTAACAAGAAATAAGATGGAATAAAAACATAACAAATTGATTGCTTGTATTATTTAATTAGCCAATGTGGCTTTCTCTTATACAGCTCTCTCTTACAGCTTTCTCTATTTAGCCTCAATAGCCCAACGGTTAAGGCTGTCGATTGAAAACTGAAGGGTCGCAGGTTCGAAAACCACCCGTTGCACTATTGTCGTACCCACTCCTAGCACAAGCTATCCGCTTATTTGGAAGGGACCGGAGAATATTAGTCAACTTCCGATTGGTTAATATTCTATAAAAAAAAATGATCAACCAATAGACGTCCACAGCTGGACAAAGGTCTCTTGCATGGACTTCCACAGGCCTGGGTCTTGCGCCACCTGTTTGATGCGGTCAATCTACTTGCCAGCACTGCGTTTCCCGGTCGCCACTCCAGCATCAGGATCCCAACGACCTTCAGCTCTTCGAACTATGCGTCCCATTCATTTAACGACCTACCTGGTGCAGTGGTGAGCGGTGTGGTCTTATAGCTGGGTGGTCTCGGGTTTATAATTTCTGAATTGTCTCTGGTCTGGTCTCGTAATAGGATTTGGCCGTGGCTATTTACCACCCTACCGTCAACGACGTGCCGTCAAGCAATTTAGCGTTCCGGCACAATGGCGTGTAGAAACAGATTAGGGGTATGGGTTGAATATACACTGCCATAACCCTTCCGTAAGTACGTTTTTACTTAGACTTTAAAAATCTGATGTGCAACTGGCTTTAAGTAACATATTGTTCGCTTGAATGGCTTCTATCAACTATCTGGGTAAGTCTTATTATGTAGTTAATGCTTTATAGCATTTCAGTAATGCAACGCACGCAATAGGTTCCATCCCATATATAACACGATAGTATTATGTACTATGTTACATATAATATGAAGTCAATGTAATTATTGATCTTGTTCTAATTATAGTCTAGGTAATATCTTCCGATAGCTTGTAATAGGTCTATGAAATACTAGATTATGCCCGCGACTTCGTCCGCGTGCATTTAATGCTTTTACTTCCCGCGGGAACTCTTTAATTTTCCAGGATAAAATTTAATTCTGGGTATAAGCTAACTCCATTTGAAATTTGAGCTAAATCGGTATCTATCGGTAATAGCAATCTCTGGACCGATTCGAGATTTTTGCTTTCATTTTCGAGGCTTCATCGATATGTCTGAAAATTAACCGTCTAAACACTGACCGTTCACCGTTCACAGGACATCTTGCCCCCCGACGAAAAGTGGTATCGTACATCGTTCATCGCAAAAATGAACGATGACCGGTGCATCGTCTAATTTGGCTCTTATTTGGTTTTTCTTCTGGTTGGCTTGGCCGTGGCTAGTTACCATCCTACCGTCAAAAGACGTGCCACCAAGCGATTTAGCGTTCCGGCACGATGGCGCGTAGAAACCGATAAGCGGTATGGGTTGAATGTACACTGCCATACCCCTTCCAAGTTAGCCCACTACCATTATAGTCTGCATCGTCACTCAGGTGAGATCGCAGTCAAGGACTATCTTTTCATGAAATAAAAATAAATAAAGAAATAATTAAAGAACAGAGCTGCAAAATCGAAAAATCAAAATTGTTAATTTTATATGGGATTTTACTTCGGATCACTTTTAATAGACGGCGGAAACAAAGCCACGGGTAAGAGCCTAGTTTATATATAAACCATAGTAAGTACTTATATAAAATAGTGCAAGTTAAATATAAAATACTGAGAGTGTAAGCCTCAAAGCGACTATAATAGCCCACGTTAGGCTCTTCGTGTTCTCAATAACTCTTACGCCCGCGCATGTTTGCTGATAGGTAGGGTCACGGGTCAGACCATTTTTTTTTTCTTATAAATTTTCTTCACTCGTGGACTGAGGTTTTTTGATTCTCGCAGGAACTCTCTTGTTTTCCGGGATAAAATGTAGCCTTAGGGCGCCTTCAATTTATGCGTTTCTTGACGGCCTGCTGCGGTGCCGAAGTGGTGCGTTAGTCGTACTGCGCACGGACGTTCGTTTTTTTCATACAAAGTGCGCGGTGCAGCTATAGCGCGGCGCCGGTACCGCGATCGCTCAACAACAGGACGGCAACGGCACCGCGCGCTTTGTATGAAAAAAAAACGAACGTCCGTGCGCAGTACGACTAACGCACCGCTTCAGCACCGCAGCAGGCCGTCAAGAAACGCATAAATTGAAGGCGCCCTAAGTGTTATTCCACACTTTAATCTACCTCTGTGCCAAACAGCCGAATCGGTTTAGTCGTTGCGGCGTGATTGAGTACCTAACAAAAATCCATAAGTTTGGATTAAGGATATCCATCCCTCAATCCATCCATCCTTGCATACATCCAAACTTTCGCATTTATAATATTAATAGGATTTAGTAAGATTTATTCTAAAAAAAAAATTGTCACCGAACATCAACTAAAAAACATTTATAAAACCACATACTCCAGCACACACGGAAAATTACTTTAAAATCTCGACACAAAAACTAGAAAACTGTTGCGGTGAAAATTTTTAAACACATTTTGAGAATTCTAAAAAAAAAGAGCCATAACGTCGGCAGCCCTTGCTCGCTGCATACGTTGCAGCCCTCGAGAACCCTCGAGCCTGGCCGAGAGCTTGTAATTTGGGTCAGACTATTATATAGGCTTGTTCCTATATCTGTGAAAAATGGAATTTGATATCTACCACTTACCTACATTTTCTTCTTTTTCTTCGATCTCATCTGATGGTAAGTGACGATAAAGTCTAAGATGGTAGCTGGCTAGTAAAGTAGGGGTGGGCAGTGTAAATTCAACCCATACTCCTAATTGCTTGGCGGCACGTTTTTGATGGTAGGGTGGTAACTAGCCACAGCCAAAGCCTCCCTACATTTTCTATCACACTACAAAATAATATTACAAAGGTGAAATTTTGTATGTATGTGGGTGTGTGTATCTGTATGTTTGTTACTCCTTCACGTCATTACGAATGAATCGATTTGGCTGAAATTTGAAATACTTTTACGGCGATAGCGTTAGTAGCTTAGTGGAGTGGTTAAGACTTCAAGCTCCCTTTCGAAATGTCCATGGTTCGAATCCCAGATATGCATTTCTAACTAGTTAAATCAACAGGAACAGGAAATAACAACAACCAGCAGGCATCCAATTCAGCACAACTTGAGTAAGTACTTAAGAGACTTGTAATGTAAGTTGAGTAAGTAAGTATATTTGATTAATCATAAATCATTTGAGGCAATTTTTGAGTTACCAGAGGCAGATTATATTATAAGCAATTCCTCACGTATAAAATTTAATATTCTGGTACAAATTGCATTCGCTGGAGCAAAGCTCACCTAAAAGCTTGACCTAAAAGTTTTATAACTGGCTTCTGCTAAGCTTGTGTGCTTTTTTCTAATGTCTAATTCAATTCATATTTAATAAGCTTTTGCGGCGGTAGCGTTCGTAGCCTAGTGGCGTGGTTAAGACTTCAAGCTCCTTTTCAGAAAGTCCATGGTTCGAGTCCCATATATGCATTTCTAACTTTTCGGAGCACGTTTTTGTCTGGTGGGAGGCTTTGGCCGTGGCTAGATACCACCCTACCGTCAAAGATAAGCCGTCAAGCGATTTAACGTTCCGGCACAATGCATGGCGTGTACAAACCGACTAGAGGTATGGGTTGAATGTACACTGTCTTACCCCTTCCAAGTTAATCCTCAAATATGGTTGAGCGAAGAAACGGCTGAATCATGCGTCATGCTCGTGAACGGGTGCCACCAACGGGAATGGGTCTACTTTATGGCTGCCCGTCTTAAGATAGATTGTAACATGCAAATGTAGGTCTTATGCATTTTTGAAACTTCATTGTGGAAGCACTGTGTACATAGCATAGTTTTGTTACCTATTGTAAAAATTTTTTTTTTTTAAAAGAACAACCGTCGAGTTGATTGCTGGCTCTTTTCGGCAGGAACGGCATTCCGAACCAATGGTAGATTCATCATCGATTCAAAAGCACTTAAATAAGTTTATTTGAATAAAAAAAAACTATTCTATTCTATTCTAACCCGCTACCATCTTAGACTTCATGGTCACTTACCATCAGGTGAGACTTGCAAGCGAGAAAAAACAACGTTAAGCGATAAAAGAGAGTTTTCCATAATATTATTCTTAAAGGTCTGTGAAACTGTGAACTCTACTAATCCACACTTTGCCAGTGTCGTGTTAGCTACCATTTAAGTCAGTCTTAGATGGTAGCAGCCTAACTTGGAAGGGGTATGACAGTGTAAAGTAAACCCTTACCCCTAAGCCTAACCTACTAAATAAATAAATAACTAGCCACGGTCACAGTCTCCCACCAGACTAGACCTGAAAATACAAATTCTGCTGGGAATCGAACCTGTTACCGCCTTCACCTTCTCCTCCTAACGAACAATGTATCTTCAGAATAAATTCACCGTTCTTATTTACTCTGTCCAAACTTCTGGCAAAAGGTCCAAAAGCTTTCCCAACTTTAGTATGCAAACAAAGGTCCTGTATATATTTTGTCTTTCCATAATTATTTTACAAGTGAAATGTATCGCATCGCTGCGTGAAAAATACGTAGAGTTATATCTTTACTAGAGCAGCAATATTCCGCATAATGGACACAATAAAAATTCAAAAACTACAAAGTATAAAAATAATTTTAGTTTAGAGACTTATCATAAGAGTCACGGGGAGGGATAACTTAATATAAATCTATCTAAATATATAAAAGGGAAAAGTGACTGACTGACTGATCTATTAACGCTCAGCTCAAACCACTGGACGGATTGGACTGTTTGGCATACAGATAGCAATTACAACACGTTGGCATCCGCTAAGAAAGGATTTTTGTAAATTCAACCCCTAAGGGGGTAAAATGAGGTTTTGAAAAATCGAACTTAATGTGAGCGAAGCCGCGGGCAAAAGCAAGTTTATGATAAATTATAAAAATAATAATTGACTTTTTTTTTCTTTGCGAGTTGAGGATGCTACTTTAGATTAGACCTATGAACTTAAGCTATGCTCTTCCATAGTCTAACTCAATGGAAAAAGGAAATAAACTACGTCAAAGGTTCACTTTATAGAGAAAACTAGTAGGGCGCGTGGGTGCGCGGCTCGCTAAAGCGAACCGCGTGTTTTCTGTTCACTAAGTAGATCTTCGGGTCTTGATCATCTTTTTCCAAGAAACCACTCTTCCATCTTTTATAGTCTCCGAGATAGACACCGATGACATTTGTATGGCCGCCATCTTGAATCCGCCATTTTGGTATCTTTTTTCAGCTCATTGCCAATTGGATGATGTTTCGAGTGATTTTTGTTTGGGCACCCTTAACCTATCTTCAATACCCTGACCGTGCTCCTCACCCGTCTCCGAAATCCTCAATCATCAGCTCCATATTTTTCATCCAGATGAATTTTTGTCCTCTATACGAAACCATCAGAAATTTTGGAAAGGAACGTATCCAAAGTCTTGCATACATTTTCTATGAAAACAATAAATTCCGCCATCTTGATTTTTTTCTATTCATCAAGTAGACCTTCAAGTCTTGATCATCTTTTTCCAAGAAACCACTCTTCCACCTTGTATAGTCTCCGAGATAGACACCGACAAAATCTGTATAGCCGCCATCTTGAATCCGCCATTTTGGATTTTTTTTCAGCTCCCTGCCAATTGGATGAGGTTACGAATGACTTTTGTTTGAACACTCCCCACCTATCTTCGATATCCTGGTCGTGCTCCTCACCCGTCTCCGAAATCCTCAACCATCAGCTCTCTCCATATTTTTCCTCGAAATAAATTGTTGTCCTCTATACGAAACCATCAAAAATTTTGAAAAGGCGCCGCATAAAGTCTTGCATATATTTTGTATGGAAAAAAAATAATTCCGCCATCTTGAATTTTTTTTCTATTCATCAAGTAGATCTTCGATTCCTGATCATCTTTTTCCAAGAAACCACTCTTCCATCTTTTATAGTTTCCGAGATAGACACCGACGAAATTTGTATGGCCGCCATCTTGAATCCGCCATTTTGGAGTTTTTTTTCGGCTCTCTGCCAATTGGATGAAGTTTCGAGTGACATTTGGTTGGACACCCCCCACCTATCTTCGATACCCTGGCCGGTGCTCCTCACCCGTCTCCGAAATCCTCAATCATCAACTCTCTCCATATTTTTCCTCCGAATGAATTTTTCTCCTCTATACGAAACCGTGAGTGAAAAAAAATTTTTCCATACAAAATTTTACAGGAGAGGTGATCAATGAGTCAGTGAATCAGTGAATCAGTGTGTCAGTGAATCAGCCCCAGTAGCTATATATATAGTAACTAGTAGGGCGCGTGGGTGCGCGGCTCGCTAAAGCGAACCGCGGTTTTTCTGTCCACCAAGTAGACCTTCGGGTCTTGATCATCTTTCTCCAAGAAACTACTCTTCCATCTTTCATAGCCTCTAAGATATACACCGATGAAATTTGTATGGCCGCCATCTTGAATCCGCCATTTTGGAGATTTATTTTCGGCTCATTGCCAATTGGATGAGGTTTCGAGTGACTTTTGTTTGGGCACCCCCCACCTATCTTCAATAACCTGGCCGTGCTCCTCACCCGTCTCCGAAATCCTCAATCATCAGCTCTCTCCATATTTTTGCTGCGAATGAATTTTTGTCCTCTATACAAAACCATCAGAAATTTTGAAAAAGAAACCGTATCAAAGTCTTGCATATATTTTGTATGAAAAATATAAATTCCGCCATCTTTAATTTTTTTCAATTCATCAAGTAGACCTTCGGGTCTTGATTAGTTTTCCCCTGAAAACGATTCATCCATCTTTTATACTCTCCGAGATAGACACCGACGAAATTTGTATGGCCGCCATCTTGAATCCGCCATTTTGGATTTTTTTTCGGCTCTCTGCCAATTGGATGAAGTTTCGAGTGACATTTGTTTGAACACCCCCCACCTATCTTCGATACCCTGGCCGTGCTCCTCACCCGTCTCCGAAATCCTCAACCATCAGCGCTCTCCATATTTTTCCTCTGTATGAATTTTTGTCCTCTATACGAAACCATCAGAAATTTTGAAAAGGTGCCGCATAAAGTCTTGCATATATTTTGTATGGAAAAAAATAAATTCCGCCATTTTGAATTTTTTTTCTATTGATCAAGTGGACCTTCAACTCCTGATCATCTTTTGCGAAGAAACCACTCTTCCATCTCTTATACTCTCCGAGATAGACACAAACAAAATTTGTATGGCCGCCATCTTGAATCCGCCATTTTGGAGTTTTTTTTCGGCTCTCTGCCAATTGGATGAGGTTTCGAGTGACATTTGGTTGAACACCCCCCACCTATCTTCGATACCCTGGCCGGTGCTCCTCACCCGTCTCCGAAATCCTCAATCATCAGCTCTCTCCATATTTTTCCTCCGAATGAATTTTTGTCCTCTATACGAAACCGCGAGTGAGAAAAATTTTTTTCATACAAAATTTTACAGGAGAGGTGATCAATGAGTCAGTGAGTGAGTGAGTCAGTGAATCAGCACGAGTAGCTATATATATATTAAATAGTTCCTTAAAAGCACTTAGGTTTAAAAGGACGAGGTCGTTTCGTTAACACCTTTCGACTTAAACGCTTTCTCCTTTCTTTTGTGTAAGTGAAATTTAATCCCTCCTCTGGATAACGCTTTTATTAAAGTTGGTCACGTAGAAGAGATACAGTTATTCTTATATTATTATGTTTATCACTGGTTGCTAGAACGGAAGTTATCATAGTTGGGGAGTTAGTGGCAATTTTGAGTTGGTTCGTCGATCTGTTTCTAATTATTAAGTACCTAAATAGTTTTTGCCCGCAGCTTCGATCACGTTATATTCAATTTTTCAACCCACTATTTTACCCCCTTAGGGGTTTAATTTTCAAAAATTATTTCCTAGCGGCATAATAGCTATTTCAGCCGGTAAGTCTGTCATCTTTTCCTTTTATATGTACATTTAGATAAAGGTATGGGTTTTATTTCATGCTGCCATACCCCTTCCAAATTAGCCCACTACCATATTAGATTGCATCGTCACTTAACATCAGGTGAGATCACAGTCAAGGGCTGTCCTGCCATCAATAAAAAATATATATACTTAATATTATTGTATTAAAGCTTATGAACGAGGTAAAAAAAATGGCAAGGTCAAGATTCAGGTTGGAAAGAACCTACGTGATTGTATAGTTCTTTCAACTCACGAGGGTACGCGGCTCATGATTGTGTGTGTGTCGTATTTATATAAGTGGGACTCGCACCTGACCGCTCCCACCTAGGCTCCTGACAGGCACGCACACTTATGGCGCGAACAAGCCAAGGATGCCTCACTGCGATACCTCGCGGTCGCGGTTTAGCTCGCTACCTCGATGCCACCTCCATGTAAAACAAATGTATGCAAACAGACGAGCGCGAACATGCCGAAGGATACCTCACTGCGATACATCGCGGTTCACATCGATGTTTACCTCGATGCCTACGCGAAAACAAAATATTTTGTTTTTACATCGCGGTCGACTGCAAGCATCGATGTGCTCTGGCTTGTGATTGGTCGAATCGGTTCGCCTTCTCAAGGTCTCCCGCTATCGTTTACTTTAGGCCTTGAATACATTTTAATTTAATAAAATAAATACAATGTAGGTATAGCGTTTCAAATATTAATTATATGATGTATTATTTTATGGATTTTTTATAAATTATGGTTTTCAAAGCTCTATAAAATTTGTGCCAATAAACTTAGAATAAGAATTATTATAATAGACATAAGTACTTGTTTAAAAAATTATTCATTAAAATAAATATTATATTATATTTGCTTAACTCTTTTATAACTAAACTACTCGTAAAATTGGTACATATTATTATAATATTATTATTCATTATGGTTCATTTTTTTTTAATTAAATAATGGAAAAGGAGGTGCTAAAAGATTTAATTTTTAATATTCCTGCCCCGTGGGATAAGCGGCACAAAAACCACCACAACAGATATACGACCTCCCTGGCGCAGTGGTGAGCGCTGTGGTTTTATAACTTGGAGGACTCGGGTTCGATTCCCGGCGGGGGCAATTTAGGAATTTATAAATTCTAAATTTTCTCTGATCCAGACCAGGCCAGCCTGGTGGGAGGCTTTGGCCGTGGCTAGTTACCACCCTAACGTCAAAGACGTGCCGCAAAGCGATTTAGCATTCCGGCACGATGGCGTATAGAAACCGATTAGGGTTGAATTTACACTGCTATACCCCTTCCAAGTTAACCCGCTACCATCTTAGACTGCATCGTCACTTACCATCAGGTGAGATGGCAGTCAAGGGCTATCTTGTCATCGAATAAAAAAATATATATTTTAGCCAACGTATGGAAGAATATTACTTTAGCGTTTAGTGAGCATTTGAACTAAGCATCCAGGTGCGACTGAACCGGCATGTTCGCACCGACATCTATGTAAAACATCCAGATATCGACATCGAGGTATCGAGCAGCGACCGCGACCGCGAGGCATCTTTGAAGTGTTCGTACCCTTACGCAATGTGCATGAATACGACGATGTAACCACAAGTAAAGCTCACGCGCCCTTGTGAATTTCAAGAACTATATCTGTTATTTTATGTTTAGTATACTATAGGCAAAAAGGATACCTTATTTACCAAACTTTCTTTTTATAGTGATGTTTAGATTATAATAAACAAAAAAGAGAAGAGGAGAGAAAGAATTTGTCTAGATACGACTTATGTCAAAATGGCAATATAAACTCTAAGCGATGAAGTGGCACAAAAACAATATACAAATATGTATTTTGTATATTGTTGAATATGCATGTGATTGCAATTTTACACTGTTAAATTGTACAATTCTAGGAATGCAGGTTAAAGCAAAAACTATTATGATAAGTAAAATTGGATTCGTTTCGTACTCTTTCTAGAATTTTCAGTAGGTTTAGCAGGAATTTAGAAATAGAATATTATTTAATTTTTCTTGAAGCGGGAACTTCTTTTAAAGATTTAATTTAAGCATTTTCAGTTATAATATCTCAAAGGCGCCAAAAATTCCCGGAAATCTACTTACAAAGTCGGTCCTTGTAAGACCGCGTTAAATTTTAATGGCAAAGCACCAAAATTGAATTAAGTGTGCCACAAATTTGTCACAGAATTTATTTCATGTACGTTTCATTATTCTTATTTTTACTCTTACTATTCATATTGTATGTTTATGTTCGAATCTATATAAATGTAGCTAATATTTAGACTTAAACTGAACTTTTCAATACTCAAAATTTCAGAGTATCAAAAAGTGTGAACTTTTCGATACGGATACTGTTTTTAAACTCTTTTTTAATGTCACATTAAGATAGTATAGTTCTTGCAATTCACGAGGGCGTTTGAGCTTTACTTGTGGTGACGTCCCATACATGGGCATTGCGTAAGTGTGCGTGCCTGTCAGGAGCCTATGTGGGAGCGGTCAGACACGAGTAAGCTCTCGATCACACTTATACGGATACGAGACACACAACCATGAGCCACGAGCCCTCGTGAATTGCAAGTAGTTTATTATATTAGTATATAGTTTATTTGCTTGAGTACTAATATTTCGAAATTTCTAAAAGGCAATATTTTATCATCAAATTGTCTCATACAAGAACAATTCAAGTTATGTGATATTGTTAAACAACGTCTCAAAGTTCTTGTAATCTCCTCTAAAATTAATTTCCCTTGAACTCATCAATTCAAAGTTATGTAATACCTGCAAAATTTAACGGCCTATTAACATCGATATAAAATAACATGGATATACAGCTCTAAAGAAAAGTACTCCGAGTATTCCACACGGCAAACTGATAAAATAATTTTAAAAAACATAATTATATTCTCTTTATTTGTATTATAGGAAAAAATAGTCAAAAAAAACCATGGGCAGTCATGGGTACAGAGCCAGCAGAAGTGAAAATATTTCACACTCATAGCTATAGATATACTGTTAACATGAGCATATCAGTGACAAGAATCCATAAGATTTTCCCCTATCTACTGACAAAAATCGCTCAACGTGGTCAAATAAGTTTCACTTCAAAGGTTTTATAAAAATTTAAGATACTATGAAGATATAAAAAACTGTTCTGCTTATTATTCTACTAAATAATGCCCATGACTTCATTCGCTTGGATGGAGGTTTCTTAATTCCCGCGGGAACTCTGTTATTTTCCGGGATAAAAAGTAGCCTATGTGTTATTCCAGACTATAATCTACCTCTGTGCTAAACAACCAAATCGGTTCAGTCGTTGCAACGTGATTGAGTAACAAACATCCAAACTTTCGCATGTCTAATATGATTAGGAAATTAATAGGATATCGACCGATAGATCCGCTGCTGAACAAAAATCTCTTGCCTACACTTCTACAGGGCGGTCTTGCGCCGCCTTAAAAAAACCACTCACATGCACCACCACACAAGACTTTTATACTGTTCTCGACGCACGTTTCGCCCCGATACCGGAGCATCCTCAGGAGATATCGACTTTACAATGCTGTATTGTCTAGAGACAATTTGAAAAGAGAAAGATTATAGCGAAATAACTCTAACCTTTTCTTGCATTTTATAACTTCTTCTGTTTTCTGTGTATCTGCGGTCTATTAAAGATCAAAAGCGTTTTGGAACGGTTGAAGAAGCATCTCGAAAATATATTAAATTGAGTCGAAACTAATCGGATTCGTGTTGACGCGGTCCTCAAGGCAGTAAATTAAATTGGTTTCTGTTCGAAAGGTAAATTTAAATTTTCATTAATCAATATCGGGCTCTAGCTAAAGATATCTCGTTAGATTCGGGAGGCTTAGCTTTTATTACTCCATGAATAAATGTGCTCTATGTATTTAATTTTATGCTTATAATCTACGAATAAATAATAAGTAAGGAAGTCTAACTGCATTAAAAAGTGACCCCAACAAAAATTGTGCCGAAGTGGGTGGAGATTAAAATTGAGTCGTCAGAGGCGGGGATTAAAAACAACAAAATAGCACGTCAATAGTTGGACATTTTTATTGCACGTCAAATTTTTATAACATCGTCCAATGACTCAGCTGTCATAGCAAACATAACAGCACGCGCGCGAACATATCCTTGCTTTCGTTTTGAATTTGAACCAAGCACCAAGCATGTCTATCTGTAACCTCGGAAGTGATTCGTATGATTCGTATTTTGAATCATACGTCGATTTGGTTTGAAGTAGGGCCATTTTTTGAGTGGATTTTGTTCTGAATAATATAGACTTCCTTACTTATTATTTATTCGTAGCTTATAATCTATAATTATATAAAAAGGCTTGTCCTGACTGACTGACTGACTGACTGACTGACTGACTGACGATCAACGCACAGCCTAAACCACTGAAGTTAGAAACTTGAAATTTTGACAGTAGGTTCCTTTTATGACGTAGGCGAGCACTAAGAAAGGATTTTTCGAAATTCGCCCCCCAAGGGGGTAAAAAGGGGGGTTAAAGTTTGTATGAAACTCCGTCATTTTTCGAGTTATACTCATGAAATTCGGTATTTAGGCTTTAAATTGAAAACAAAAAAGTACGTGTTTCACAGTTTTTAAAAATTCTACCCCCTAAGGGGTTAAATAGGGGTTGAATGTTTGTATGATAGTCCTTCGTTCTTCAAGTTATTTTTCAAGTTACGTTTATGAAACTTGATATTTTGGCTCTTGATTAAAAATAAAGAATTACGTATTTTACATTTTTTTAAAATTCTCCCCCCAAGGGGGTAAAAAGGGGGGTTAAAGTTTGTATGAAACTCCGTCATTTTTCAAGCTATACCCATAAAATTCGGTATTTAGGCTTTAAATTGAAAACAAAAAAGTAAGTGTTTCACACTTTTAAAAAATTCTACCCCCTAAGGGGTTAAATAGGGGTTGAATGTTTGTATGATAGTCCTTCGTTCTTCAAGTTATTTTTCAAGTTATGTTTATGAAACTTGATATTTTGGCTCTTGATCAAAAATAAAGAATTACGTATTTTACATATTTCGAAAATTCTCCCCCCAAGGGGGTAAAAAGGGGGGTTAAAGTTTGTATGAAACTCCGTTATTTTTCAAGCTATACCCATAAAATTCGGTACTTAGGCTTTAAATTGAAAACAAAAAAGTAGGTGTTTCACAGTTTTTAAAAATTCTACCCCCTAAGGGATTAAATAGGGGTTGAATGTTTGTATGATAGTCCTTCGTTCTTCAAGTTATTTTTCAAGTTATGTTTATGAAACTTGATATTTTGGCTCTTGATCAAAAATAAAGAATTACGTATTTTACATTTTTTGAAAATTCTTTCCCCAAGGGGGTAAAAAGGGGAGTTTCAATATTCATAGTTAAGACAGGACAACGTCTGTCGGGTCCGCTAGTTATAATATAATATGTGTGTAATCGGCCCACATTAGTATAATAGTATCATCACTTCACGACCATCGTTAGTTGGCATCTATTCTGATCAAAATCCGCATTAAAAGGTTTTATATATTGAAACATTACAGTTTCAATATAAAAAAAACTTAGCTAGAAACCATGACAAAATCTAGTAATTACATCGTTACAATGATTTGATATTTCACGATGCTCGTATCTAAGCGTACTTTAAGCTCACGATTTAAATTAATGAACCTATAACGAGCTTTCCGTAGAGAACTCTCGTCTGACCTTTGTTGGTAAATGGATCTACCGAAATAATGAGAGCCTATTGTGTGTTAGGCGCAGAGTTTATTTGCTCGCTACTTGTCGCTTATTCAAACTCTATTGAACATTGTGTACTCGGGATTTGCACTTGGTTTGTTTGTTGTATGTTGCATTTCATAATGGTAATTGTCACTTAATTATTAACAATTGGTCAAATGCGCATACGAAACGTTCCGTACCAAAAAACGCCAAAAAAAAACACGTAGGGAGTTACGATATGGCGGCGGTGAAATAACTTTTTAAAAAAATATAAAAAGATTTATTTAATGAAAAAATACAATTAATAAAATGAAAATAAAAAAGATAATGTAAATCCCGAAAATGGATAATGGCTCGTGGCTGGACAACGACTGCGATCACATATCCATTGTTCGATTCCGCCGGTTTCTGCAACGCTGCAATCCTCAGGCTGGCCATTGTTCCTGGGTCTCCCTTCGTCAGCGGAATGCGGCGTTACGACACGGTAACTCCTCCCTCCTTAAGATGGAAGCTGGTCCTGCAGCTTCCAGGAGCGTCCTCGCGACCTGTTCTTCCTAGGTGTTTTCTCGAATTTTCTGTAGTTTTCCTTGTTTTAGGTTCATCCGTGCACGAGTGCAGTTTCCGTCTTTATGTTTGATGAGCGAAATTATGCAGTCTTGAGATGTTTCTATAGCTTTTGTATCCGGTAGTTTGCAGAGCCATTTATCTTCTGATATCTTCTTGCAGTCCTCTTCCAGGTAAGTATACTCATCGCTTCCAAGTGCGAGGAATTTGGATTTAGGTATAATGGTTAGGTTATGGTTGTTTGGTAAGGAATAAATATGTATATAATCATATATAGTAGGTTGAATGGATGGGATTTCTAGAATAAATGTCAACGAGTGTTCTGTACTATAGGCTTTAACGCTAATAGACTTTACCGCACTTAACCCTAATCCTAGGTGAAATAAACATTATCTTTTTACTAATTACATCTAACTTATGTTCTATTTGATCCCTATATGTTTTATGCAACTCTTCTGAAGTGGTGTTACTTTCAGCCATCTTAGTACTTGCGTATAGTGACAATAGTTGAGTTGATATTAAATGCAACTGAGTCACATTATAAACACAAGCAAGGTTGAAGGAATCAATTTGTTTTAGGATATGCCCTTGTCTAAGCAATAAAACTCCATTGGTACTATCTACGGGTTGGAACGTCACATCGGGTCTTGCCTGGAACACGAAGGCTCCGAAGATGGTTGCCCTGGAACAAGATGTGGTCTTCGTAGAAGTTTGAAATGTACCCGAATAGACTTAGAATTAGGATGATTCCCCACGATCTCAGCTACATTATTAGGGTGTAAATGAATAATCTTATACGGTCCTTTAAATACGGGTTTAGTTTTGTCGTTTCTCGCTGTTTTCGCCACCTGTTTATAAACTGTTTCACCTACCTTAAACGTTATCTCTTCTGCTGCCTGGTTCCGCTTTGCTATTACCTGTTCCTTGTTTTTGGCCATGTGCGCTGATACACACTCCTGAATGGCTTCTGCATGCATTTTATGTTTGATGACGTAATCCTGATAAAATTGCTTAGGATAATGTAACTCTAACGGGTTTCTAGAAGCTGTATGTCCGAATAGTAATTCGTGTGGAGTGTATTCTGTTGCGGAATGGATGGAGTTATTATAAGCTATAATAGAAAACTTCATAATTAACTGTATCGGATCGTCTTTGTTGGTCATACGTTGGATTCTAATAATCTCTCCTATAGTCGAATGGAAGCGTTCTACGGGTGAGTTCGAATTTGGATTGTACGGAGTTGTAAAATGAATGTTAATTCCATGTAAAGCGCACATTTCCTTTATTACTTCGTTGTCAAACTTGCTATCAGAATCTGTAGTAATTTTATGAGGAACTCCTAAAATTGAGAAGACCTGAAATAAAGCTTCCGCTATGTGTACGCTACTAGTTGCACTTAATGGCATTGCTTGTGCATATTTTGAAAAGTTATCTATGATAGTTAAGAAGGTAGCTCCACCTGTAGAGTATAAATCCATAAAGACATGTTGCATAGGTTTGGTAGGCGTTTCTGTTAGAGCTAACGAGGGTCTTAGGGGATTTCTCTCATATTTGGCTTGTAAACAGATACTACACTGGTTTATAAATGCCTGTATGGTGAGTAGCATATGAGGCCAATGGTAATTTCTGTGAATTTGTTTATATGTCTCTTGAATACCCCGATGTACGGTTTTGCCTTCGTGGTATTTTTTAATTATTTCTTGTTGTTCTGTTTTGTTTTCAACAAGAGTAACACGTGAATTACATTTGAAGAGCTTTGGGCCTCTATTGTTAAATATAGTCGTGTACACCCTAGAAAAGGCGGGGTATAAATCTTCATTATAGAAGTAGCAGTAAAACACACGATCGGCAATAGTGTGCTCTTTTAAGAAACGTACGATTTCCTTCTCTGTATCGTTAACTGGAATAAATACATCTTTAATTACCGTTCTAGAGTTAGTTGACCTATTTTCTACTCTATAGGTTGATCCTGGAGTTGACCTTATGTGGAATTGTTTTAATTGTCTGTCTATAGCATCTGACAAGATTGGTATCCCATTATTCTCGTTGTCTGCCTGAGAATGAACTGTCGGAACTATGCTACCAAGTTCAAACGAAACGACACTCATACTATCTGATTCAGTATCCGTTAGTGTGGGCTGTACGTTAGGTAAAACTGTCACGTCATTATCGTTAGTAGTATTATTATCGCTATTTTCGTTAGTATCCACAGATACGTTTTGTTGTGCTGTGTCCGCTTCCGTTTCTTGACGTACGTTGTCAAATATCCTACTTATGATGTCGTCATCGTCATTGTCATCTAAATTGACTACCAGTGAGTGTATGCTGTTATGGTAGATTTTAGCTCGTGAAAGGGCATCTGCATTAGTGTTCTGTCGTCCCTTTTTATATACAACCGTGTAGTCATATTCGGCAAGTTTAAGTCTCCACCTAGTCAATTTAGAGTTAGGGTCTTTAAGTGACATTAACCATGTTAGGGGCCTATGATCGGTATATATAACGAATTTTCGTCCGTAGAGATACGGCCTGAAGTATTTCACCGCCCAGACGATGGCTAGAAGCTCCTTTTCGATCGTTGAATATCTGCTTTCCGTTTCAGAAAGGGTTCTCGATGCGTACGCTACCGGTTTATCTGAGCCTACTCGTCCTTGGGACAGCACTGCACCAAGTGCTACGTCTGATGCGTCTGTTGTTAGTATAAATGACTCTTCGAAATTTGGGTACTGAAGGATAGGTGCATTGGTTAGAATTTGTTTGCAATTATTAAAAGACTCTATGAATTCTGGGGAATGTACAACTTTATTATTTTTTTTTAGACATAAGGTCATCGGTTTAGTAAGCTTTGCAAAATCTTTTATAAACTTTCTGTAGTACCCTACTAGTCCTAGAAAGCTTTTAATTTCTTTCTGAGTCTGTGGAAGTGGGAAATTCAAGACAGCTTTTATTTTGTCTTGATTCGGTTTTACTCCTTGATCTGTAAGCTCATGCCCTAAAAATGTCACATGTTTTTGTAGAAACTCCGATTTGTCTAACTGTATTTTTAGGTTATGTAATTTAAATCTATCAAAAACCTGCTTGAGTTTCTCGATATGCTCTTGTAATGACGTTGATATGATTATGACGTCATCGAGGTAAGTAAATACATTATCTATTCCTCTAAGGATGTGGTCCATGAGTCTTTGAAACGTACTAGGTGCGTTTTTTAGGCCAAATGGCATCCTAAGGAACTCGTAGTGTCCTCTTTCAGTGCTAAACGCGGTTTTCTCTATATCATCAGGGTGCATTTCCACTTGATGATAACCGCTCGCCAGATCTAGCGTCGTAAAATATTGAGCACGTCCTAGTCTGTCAAGTATGTCATATATGTTCGGTAAGGGGTACTTGTCTTCTACCAAACGTTCATTTAGTCTCCTATAATCAATGACTAACCTCCACTTTACCTTTCCGGATGCATCTGGTTTCTTAGGGACAATATGAACTGGGCATGACCAAGGGGATATACTCTCACGGATAATACCCTGTTTTAAAAGGTTGTCTACCTGATTCTGTATTTCTTTACGTTGTTGTGGGGCTTGTCTATAACTTCTTACAAATATTGGGGTTTCGTCGTTCAATCTTAACTGATGTTTAACTGCATGCGTGAAAGAAAGTGGGATATTTTCGGAATAGAATATATCTCTATACTGGTAACAAATCTTAGCAATTTCACGCTTTTCCTCTTCGTTCATATGGTCTGTACGTATTTTATCCAAATTTTTACATAATTCTTCATCTACCTCTGAATTTACCTGAATGGAATTGAGTTTACATTTGACTTTGTCTGACGTCTCACAATATGGTTCTAAGTAAATCTTTTCATTGTTAGATATTATTCTTTTTTCCGAATTAAAGTTAATAATGGATGTTCTAAATTTCCCGTCTTTGACCTCTACCATAGCTGCGGGTGACTTTAAACCGTTAGCCCATAAGTATTCATCTTGAATATACTGACCATCCGAATAATTCGTTTTCACTACTATCGTTTTTTCACATCTTGGCTCAATAGTAAGCTTTTTGCTAGGATAATCAAATGAAATAGGTATTTTTGCGTGAGTCGTATGTAAAAGTCTATTTTTTATATCTATATTGCACGATAATTTTGTTAGCAAGTCCAAACCAATAAGGCCTTTATACTTAGCGTCAAAATCAAAAATAAGAAATTTATGGATTATATCGCTATTAAACGCAGGGGGAAGTGGAAGGTAAGCAACGTGATTGTGTCGTGTAATAGCGTGTGCTGTTTTTACCTCAAAGGGTTCATACTCGACCAGATGTTGGAAAATTGTGTCTTGTATTACACTAGGCGATATCATAGAGCGCGAGGCACCTGTATCTATAAGGAACTTACCTTGGAATTCTGGGAGCACGATGTAAGGTAGATGATCCTTATCGTGATTGTTAAGTTTTACTAACTTTGGTCGGGCGGACTGCGTCCCTGGTAAAAATTTTGTTCGTCGCTATCCTCCATTGGTGGTTCGTAATCTTGTTGGTCTGCCTCCCAGTATTGATACTGACCTTGTTGATATTCCGCTTCGTCCTCGGCATACGGTTGTTTCAACTGCTCCGGGTGCCCCGTGTAGAACAGCTCTTCTACCGCGAACTGTGGTTTTTGCGGTTTCGATAGGGACCTCATGGTAACATCCGAGACCTTAGGTGGGTGTCCCTGTTGTTGAGGTATGTTGTTCCTGAACGTACCTGAGGAGGGCTTATAATTACCTGTTGACGGGCGATTTTTCCATGGGAGCATGGATTGTACCCACTGCTGTCTTTGTTCTGGTGTAAAGTTATTTGTTCTAGGAACTGGGGTTGCACTGCTTGTCTGGTTTTGTATCGGGCTATTAAACTTAAATGATGAAGGATTCTGGGGCTGATTAAATGCACGCATTGGTTCCTTGAACCTTGGCTGAGCCGATGTTGATGGTACATTATAATTATTATTGTGGTATGTTTTGTTATGGGCAAGTCTAGCTTCTTCTTGCCTCGCTATAACTATGGCTGATTCTAATGTGAGGGGTTTTGCTATTCGCACCCCTATAGAGACTTGAAAATCTAAATTATTCGTATACTGTTCGATAACCATGTTTTCGTAATACGATTTATTGGAATGAGTGCCCACAGAAAATAAGGTATCCAATATTTCACGAAGCCTTCTACCGAGAGTCTCCGCGTCTTCGTTTCTATAGCGCCGCACCCTACTTAGCTCCTGCATGACCTGAATTTCATTCCTAGGTTCCCGTAGTCTCCGTATGAGAGCAGCCTTAATGGTATCCCATGAATTGAGGGTTTCCTCGTACGCTATTGCGTCAATCGCTGTACCACTAAGCCTACTTTTAATGAGACATATAACTGCCGGGTGTACCCTAGCGGTTTCGTCCAATAGGTTAAGAATATTTTCGATTTCCCGGATATAATGGTTTAATCTTTTAGTATTGCCGTCATATTTTGGCATCAAATCCGCAATTAACTTTAAACTGGCTACATCGCAGTTTGGGACAGCCATTTTTCCTCTTAGATATTTTTTACTAAATAAAATTGAATTTACGCGCTACGTGCGGAGTATCTGCCTATCGCGATTCTAGCTTCAAGGCTTAAATACTAAAATATATCCTAACGTAAGTCTGTAGCGATTTAAGCCACTAAACTTTTACCTACACTAACATAAACTCCTAATTAAATGTCTATTGCGATTTTAGCTTCTAGACAGAACCACATATACTACTTATACTAAATACGGGAGGAAATAGAGCAAAGGAACTTGAAATAGCGAGAGTACTCACCACAGCACCTTCTGCATCTCCTCTCGGGTCTGCCAGTCCACGTGAAGTCTTCACCTGTGCCGCCGTCGTAGATTCGAAGTTCGCGATTTACACGATCAGAACCGTTCAATTGACCGACGTTTCGATCAATTGTCGCGAAATAGCCGACTGCGCCAGTTACGATATGGCGGCGGTGAAATAACTTTTTAAAAAAATATAAAAAGATTTATTTAATGAAAAAATACAATTAATAAAATGAAAATAAAAAAGATAATGTAAATCCCGAAAATGGATAATGGCTCGTGGCTGGACAACGACTGCGATCACATATCCATTGTTCGATTCCGCCGGTTTCTGCAACGCTGCAATCCTCAGGCTGGCCATTGTTCCTGGGTCTCCCTTCGTCAGCGGAATGCGGCGTTACGACACGGTAACTAGGGCAGTCCCCTTTAATTTTTAATTTATTTTTATTATTTGATGTTATAGCGGCAAAAGAAATACACATTCTCTGAAAATTTCAAGTGTTTACCTAACGGATCGTGAGATACAGCCCGCGTGACAGACAGACAGATGGACGGACGGACGGATGGACAACGGAGGCTGTAATAGAGTCCCGGGTACGGAATCATGAAAACTAGCTTTTGCTCACAACCCTCTCTTTTTTTTTTTAACAAAAAAATTTAAAATTTAAAAAATCAATAACCCGACTAAGTGAAAATTGAATTTTAAATAAACTAGTGGTTCGCCCCGAACTGAGACCTCGCGATATCCCATAATTCCCAAAAGTTTTAATTATATATTGTAATAATTAACTTTTAACATTAGACGCAATAAAAAAAATAATAGTTGACATAAAACTGTTTTACTGACACAGCGCCATCTATTAGCATTATAGTGAAGCTATTAGCTTCACAATAATGCTAATAGATGGCGCATTAAAATTAAATAATTTCGTTTCTTTATAACATTTATCTAATTTTAGTATTTGTTGTTCAAGTACAGGATATAACTGAATTGTCAACCAAGTTTCACGTTCTAATATTCAGTAATTCAGAAGTTATAGGGCTCTGACAGACATTTATACGGACACACTTCTCTGTCTAGTAGGCAAGCGCCCTAGTTGACTCAGAGAACTCGCTTCGCTCGTTCAAAAATAAAAGGGAAAAAAGAAGCCCTGCTTAATAAACAGCTGGGCCCATGAAAAATCTAGATCGGTTCAAATCTTTCCAACATGGCGCCTGGTGGTCGCCATATTGAATTTTGATTACTGTCATGTGTGACACTCCCAATATTAACACGAATCGACTGACGTAAGAATCATCAAAATCGGCCAACGCGTTTGGTCTCCAGAGCGCCACATACATATTATACATAGACTGATAAACACATTACCCTCCTTTGCGTGCCGCAGTCGGGTAAAAACGACTGAAAGAAAGTAGTGAGGAGGGCTACTGGCTAGAACAAAGAGAAGTTCTGATTGCAAGCGGTACACGCAATGACTCCCGAACTTTATCTCAGCTGACACTCAAAGTGACCTAGTGGTTTTCAAAATTTCCCTACTTTGTAAAACTTTTGGGTCCACGTTTGTAAATTGCAGACAAACCACGTACCCTTGTTAAAACTTTACAATTCGGCCGTTGAATGATTTTTTTTTGGCAAATTATTATCAAGAAAAAGTTTAAAAATACAATCCGACTGCGGAAAATCTATACATATAATAAAATTGTAGAAAAGTGATGTCTGTACAATGGAAATTTATAAAAAAAAATGTAGCAGGGGTTGTTATTATATCGATGCCGAACCCGAAATTGTAATTAATTTTTTTTTGTCTGTTTGTTTCTTTGTCTGTTTGTCTGTTTGTCTGTGTGTTTGTGCACGCTAATATCAGAAATGGCTTATTCGATTTAGATACGGTTTTCACTAATATATTGTAGTAAGCTTCACTTAACATTTAGTGTTTATTTCATGTCAATCGGTTCATAAATAAAAAAGTTATGTCAATTTAAAGAATCACGGCGAACATTTTTAACGTACAGAGTACTACACGCCTCGCGCCTGAGCGTCGACGGTATTTATGTAATTCAAAATATGCTGCCCGAAAAGTCACTATTCCACGCGAACGAAGTCGCGGGCACAGCTAGTCCTTAATAAAATTATAAATGTGAAATTGTGTCTGTTTGTTGGTTTGTTGGTTTGTCCTTCAATCACGCCACAACAAAGCAACGGATCGACGTGAGTTTGTGCATTACCCATGCCACCCGGATCATAATAACTAATCGATTCACCACATTCATCAAAATACGGTGGAACATAATATGTAAATGGAGACATATTATCTACTTACATACGGTTGTATGTAATCCAACGGTTAAAGGTGCGATCCCCACCCGATGCACTATTGTCGTACCCACTCCTAAGCCTGGCAATAGACGTCCGATTTTGTTTCCGATTGTCTGATCAGGCAACCGGATCGTATTTACTCGATACACATCCGATTTTTCCGTCAGGCTTTTTCTGAACTCAGTCGTTCCCGAGCTATCATCCCGAGTGCTTGCGTTTGGAGCAAAGCAGAAGAAAAGAAGATGGATGACGAGTTAATAGAAATAGAAATATTTTTTATTCAAATAAACTTTTACAAGTACTTTTGAATCGTCAATGAATCTACCACTGGTTCGGAATGCCGTTCCTGCCGAGAAGAGCCAGCAATAAACTCGGCGGTCGCTCTTTTCAAAAAAAATTTTTTTTTACAATAGGTAACAAAACTATTTTTTTTTTTTTAATCGTTGACAAGATAGCCCTTGACTGCGATCTCACCTCATGGTAAGTGACGATGCAGTCTAAGATGGTAGCGAGCTAACTTGGAAGGGGTATAGCAGTGTAAATTCAACCCATACCTCTAATCGGTTTCTACACGCCATCGTGCCGGAACGCTAAATCGCTTGGCGGCACGTCTTTGACGGTAGGGTGGTAACTAGCCACGGCCAAAGCCTCTCACCAGACCAGACCAGAGACAATTTAGAAATTATAAATTCCTAAATTGCCCCCGCCGGGAATCGAACCCGAGACCTCCCAATTATAAGACCACAGCACTCACCACTGCGCCAGGGAGGTCGTCAAAAATGCTATGCTATGTATACAGTGTTTCCACAATAAAGTTTCAAAAATGCAAAACAATCCAATGCATGTTAAGACAGGCAGGCAAAAGCAGACCCATTCCCGTTGGTGGCACCCGTTCACGAGCACGACGCATGATCCAGCCATTGCTTCGCTCAACCATATTTGAGGGAACGTAACAACCCGCACCACACGACACCACCACAGAAATTTTAAAGAGAGGAAAGAGAAAGAAGAAAAAACGTCGCTATTTTGGATTCATCCAATCAATTTGACAAGACTTACTGAGAGTCATTTCTATTTAAAACATCCAAAATAATTCATAATAATAATAATTTTATTATTATGAATTATTTTATTTTATTTTTTTTCATAATTTTCGCCCATTATTCGAACCACAACGATGCGTCCACACAGTGTCAGCGCTAGATTTTTTGGGCCCTAAAAAATCCCAATAAGCAAAATTCCGCCCTAGGGCTAAAAGCCCTAAGTTGGGAACCCTGACTGGCAAAATCGGAAGGAGTAACCGGATGTCTACTTTGTCTCATACTGGAAGTATGTAGACCGCGCCTTCAGACAATCGGACCGACAGTAAAATCGGAAACGCCTCGCGCCCGTTTCCGACTCGGACGTCCGATCCGGCCACCGGATCGGACGTGTATTGACTGTTCATACAAAATAATGGCTTCAACGCCTTCCGGTAGCCTGATCAGGCTACCGGATCAGACAATCGGATGAAAAAACCTGACGTGTATTTCCAGGCTTACATAAGTTTTCTGCTTATTTGGAGGGGAGAGGCGAATTTAGTCAAGTTCATCGTGGCTAACATTCCTTGAAAAAAAATCACCATACAGACATACAAACATAAATAGACTGCAAAAATCATGAACCTTATTTCGGCTTTGCCGCAATCAGTGGGGTTAATATAAGATTTAATTAGATTGATCGTATTCGTAAACTATGACATTAGCGTCAAAGTGAAATGAACAATAACTATATTTAATTAGAGCTCAATTTCGGGCATGCATTCTTATACTTTTACGTATAAAGATACGCTCCAAATTAAAATCGGTTGTACTGAATTTATGACTCAAATCAATACTTATAAGGTTCATTTTACTTTGATGCTAATATCATAGTATACGAATACGATCTATCGTGTTAAATCTTGTACTAACTACACAGGTAAAAAGATCTTATTTTTGTTTTATAGCAAGAGACGTTATCCAGCTGAGATAGACGACGAGTTAGAATCCTGAACTTGCTTCAAGATTTTCGGAAAGTCTGTATTTCTATTTTCTTTCTTTATTATTGATGCCATGGTTCGTTGGCTTAAATTGCTTTATTTATAAAATTTATACTTTTCGCTTCACTGATCACTTTTTGTAACGAGCAAACATTTGTTTTGTGTAATAAATTCTTTCATTTAATTAGCGCGTGTAATAGAGACGAGTAGTTTTGGACGCTTGCCAAGAGATAATTAGGAGGTGGATGAGAAAATCTGTGCTCTTTGAATTCATTAATTGAGTTGAGTATCTAACAGTTCCATTGAAATCTTTCAAGGGAAATTTTTCCTGGAACAATCAATCCACATTTTCGCTTGAAACTTAACAGTTACTTATTACATAGTACTTCGGTTAAGAAAATATTTCTATTAAATTAAATGATTTATTATTTTAATAAATAGATGAACGCAAACAAAACTTCAAACAAAGTGCCTATAAAATTTGAAGAGTTCCCTCGATTTCTCCAGAATCCCATAATCAGATCCTGACCTGATGACTATGGGACCCTCTGGGAAGTAGGTATACTCTTTCAAACAAAAAAATAATTTTCCAAATCGGTCTAGGCATCTTCGAATGATAGGGGAACATACATAAAAAATTTTAAAAAAGTTTGCCACGTAGAAGCGCTTGTAATAATAAAAACTAAACTTATCAATATAAAATATTTAAATAATTTCGATTTTCGATTCCACATCCGCCATTATGGTTTTATTATGATATAGTTAATTAATAATAGCCTATACGAAAAAAACCTAAAAAAATTAATATGTCAACTATTATGGGAACCGATGAATCGATAAACAAGCACATACGAGTAAACAAGCTGTTAAGCTCATAATAAAATAAAAATAAAAGCTCAAGTTACATCAATTTCACGCCCATTACAACATTGAGGCCAACACATACTGCTCTAAGCATTTACCATGCACTCACTAAATCTGATACAAAATTGACATTATTGTCTTAACAGATTCCGTCCACTGCTGGACATTGGGTAATCTAACCAAATCTCTTTTTTTAACTGTTATGGGCGTTATGGCTCAGTTACACAAGGAGTGCGAGTGAAATTTTCGGCACTAATAATATCATCATCATCATCATCAACTTATGGACGTCCACTGCTGGACATAAGTCTCTTGCATGGACCTCCACAGACCTCGGTCTTGCGCCGCCCGAATCCAGCGACTCCCTGCGACTCGTTTGATGTCGTCGGTCCACCGGGTGGGGGGTCTGCCAACACTGCGCTTCCCTAACTTGCGCTTCACTAATAATATGCAATTCGAGTATTGCTTAACTGATACGAGTTATTGTCATAAAATATAATAAAATAATATAATGTATAATCACGGGCGAAAATTGCCTCTATCCAGCGGCTCCCAGCGGCTCCCGGCGACACCGTCTGATGTCGTCGGTCCGCCATCATCAAATACAACAATCAAATATGTATGCAAGTTCAATCACAGATATTAGTCATAATCCTAGTTATTAAGAGCACTAAATCAGCATGTGTGCTTTTACCTTTAACCTCAATAAGTTAATAGAACGTAAAAACAAGCATAAAGCGAGCTTCACGTTTCCATCGCCAACTGATTCGGAATAATGAGTGGCCATTGTTTTGTAGAGCGAGCCGTTGTTTCGCGACGACTTTTCATTTATTCAAACTCAATTTGTGTGATGTGTGCTCGAATTTCGCTGCCGAATTATTGTCATCCACCTCTTTTATCCATGATTGTCTAATTAAGCGTAGTATTTCATTTGGCTGGAGTAAAAGGAAAATTAATGCTGCAATTATCATTTTATTTTACACTAGCAACCCGCCCTGACTTCGCACGGGTGCAATGCTGATACTAAATATACTTCAGAATGTCTTTATCGTTGTCTCCTTATCCTGGCTGAGGCGAGCCTCAAGCTCTACAGACGATTCTCTGGCTCTCTAAATTCTCTGGCTAAAAAGTAAAATATAAAAAATGGTTATTGTGGGTTATCCCTAAGAGATAGACATATACCATCGCAAATTTTTTTGAAGATCTTTTTAGGATGTACATGGATGGAGTACATTATTTTGATCTTTTTGATCTACCTCGTAGGGTTCAGCCAGCGTTTGCAATGTAAGCGCAAAAAATGAGTTTATTTACGACATCACATTAGAAACCTCCAAAATTATTATCAGTGTTTCTCTACTATATTATGCATGAGTGTATTATACATATAAACCTTCCTCTTGCACCACTCTATCTATTAAAAAACCGCATCAAAATCCGTTGCGTAGTTTTAAAGATCTAAGCATACATAGGGGCAGACAGACAGCGAGAAGTGATTTTGTTTTATACTATGTAGTGATTATGATTTCAATAGGCAACATAATATTATGCCATGCAATATGATGCTCAACATGTTGCCCAAATATGTTGTGCGATGACGCAGAACTTTTTTGTTTTAAAATAAAAATGAGACGCGGGACTGGCAACGCCTCGCGCCGTTGAGCAATGTTGCCAAATGTTGTTAGTTAAACAAAGCCTTTAGAACTTCATGACCACAATAGCGAAATCGCTGAAGCTCCAGCGTGAGTCAGTTGTATGAAATGCGAAACTGAAGCGAAACTTATCTAAGGCAGGGATTTGAACACGAGTGCGAATCCAGACAGCTTTGAAGTTAAGGCTTTAGCTTCATTTACAAGGTTTATATCTTAGACATGCACCTCTAACTTTTGGAGTTATGTAGTTATAAGCGATTGAAATATCATTTGCTTTAACGGTGAAGGGAATCATCGTGAGGAAACTTCGTGCAAGTTTCCTAAAAGTTCTTAATAATGTTTTTAAAGGTGTATGAAGTCTGCGTAACCCATAAACATAGTTTTCCTTACTGTAAGGAGTATTCTTATTCTGTGAGGAGACCCTTGCCCCTGTATTTATTGAGTTTGTATGAATGTGGTGTGATGTAATAGTGCTATTTTTAAAAAAGTTTAAAGAAAAGAGACAAATAAAAACAACCAGGAAATACAATACAAAAAAAGCGAAATGGAATATATTTAAGCAGGAGTTAAGCAAAGAATTAGTAAACAATAACATAAGCATAGAAGAAATAGAAAAAGCTCAAACAGAATCAAAATTAGAAGAAATAGTACAAAAAATTACAAATAGCATAACAGAATCATGTAAAAAAGCAATTCCATTAATTAAAAGCAATAACAAAATAAACTTACCTTGGTGGACACCGGAACTGGAGAACCTGAAAAAAGAAATGATGACGAAGAAGCGAAGGATTAAGTGCGCCGCCCCACGAAGAAGACAGCACGTTGTTGAAGAGTACCTGCGAACAAAAACAAAATATGAATTAGAGACTACAAGAGCACAGACCGAAAGCTGGAAGAAGTTCTGCGGGACCCAGGACCGTGAAAGCGTCTGGGACGGGATATACAGAATAATAAGAAAAACTTCAAAAGTACACGAAGACCATCCCTTGATTGACAATGGCACGATCCTCGGTCCTAGGGACTCCGCCCAGCTTCTGGCCCGAACATTCTTCCCACAGGACACCGATGCGGACGATGATAGGTCCCATGCCGAAACTCGACGGAAGGCCGAGCGGGAAGAGGAGGATTGCCAAGAGAGCACTCAAGATCCGCCGTTTACCATGGATGAAATGGTTCAAGCGGCGGCAAGTTTTAACCCAAAGAAGGCACCGGGAGCAGACGGGTTTTCGGCCGATATCTGTCTGGCCGCAATCAAGGCGAACGTGCAAGTGTTTTTGAGCCTGATGAACAGGTGTTTGGTCTTGTCATATTTTCCGGTATTATGGAAGGAGGCATTGATAGTAGTCCTACGGAAGCCGGGTAAAGATGACTATACTAAACCTAAGTCATACAGGCCCATAGGACTGCTATCAATTCTAGGCAAAATACTAGAGAAAATGATGATTAAAAGGATTCGTTGGCACCTGCTCTTCAGACTCAACACAAGACAGTACGGCTTTGTCCCTCAACGGTCAACAGAAGACGCACTCTACGACCTTATCCAGCACATTCGCGAAAACATAAAGGCAAAAAAGATAAACATCGTGGTGTCCCTAGACATTGAAGGGGCATTTGATAGTGCATGGTGGCCGGCAATCAAATGCAGATTAGCCGAAATGAAATGCCCCATCAATTTACGCAGGATGGTCAATAGCTATCTAAAAGAAAGAAGAGTTAGGGTGAGGTATGCGGACGAAGAGGTTTGCATCTCGACAACTAAGGGCTGCGTTCAGGGGTCTATAAGCGGTCCAACTTTTTGGAACACACTTTAAGACCCCCTATTAGACCAAATCAGCGAAGGCGGCGTACACTGCCAAGCCTTCGCGGATGACATAGTTGTGGTATTCTCGGGGTTCAACGTCGCTGCAATGGAACAACAAGCTGACCGAATTTTAAACCGTGTGCACGAGTGGGGTCTCGCAAATAAGTTGAAATTTGCACCACATAAAACCAATGCGATGGTTGTAACTAGAAAACTTAAATGCGATACCCCACGTGTGCACATGGGTGGTATTCAAATACAAATTGTCAAAGAAATAAAAATTTTGGGGTTATTGGTTGACAATAAATTAACATTTAATGACCACGTAAAGGCAGTATGCCAGAAGGCTACTAATATTTATAAACCGCTGGCAAGGGCAGCGAAAATTAACTGGGGATTGAACTCCGAGACTATCAGAACTATCTACGTGGCTGTAATAGAGCCCATAGTAATGTATGCGTCTAGTGTATGGGCACCAGCTACACAGAAAATAATGACGCAGAAGCGGCTGAACACGGTACAGCGCGGTTTCGCACAAAAAATTTGTAAATGCTACCGCACCGTGTCATTAAATGCTGCACTGATTTTGGCGGGTCTCATACCACTCGACCTACGAATACAAGAGGCGGCTCAACTTTATGAGGCCAAAAGAGGACGGCCACAGGCGATACTGAAAGGCGGAACAGTAGAAGAAAAGGTGAGCTTCCTGAACGCTCCGCATCCCTCGGAGGAAACTGTTGTGGAGTTTTGGCGTCTGGAGAACCTGGAGCCCGAGACTGTCAAAAACTACGGCATTACTGGACTGAGGATATTCACGGATGGCAGCAAGATGGACAAAGGAGTTGGTGCAGCTCTTACGTGCTGGAGGGATGGAGAGGAAACTTTGAATAAAAAGTTTCGTCTCCAATCCTTCTGCACCGTGTTCCAGGCAGAGCTGTACGCTATCCTTCAAGCCACAGAAGTCGCAATAAAAACCAATGACAACTCCGTGAATATCTTCAGTGACTCCAGGTCTTCCTTGGAGATGCTGAGAAACGCCAAAACCTTCCACCCCTTAGCATTTGCCATTAAAAGAAATTTAGCTCTTTTAAAGACAAATCACAAAAAGGTCAGCCTCTTCTGGGTGCGAGCTCATGTGGGACTTGCTGGGAACGAAAGAGCCGACTTCTTGGCCAAGGAGGCTGTCACTAAGCTTAAAACCAGACCAGATTATGACAGTTGTCCAATCTCATACATAAAGAAATGTATAAGGGAGGAAAGTGTCATGAAATGGTCTGATCGATATAAAAAGGGAGTGACAGGCTCCGTGACCAAGTCTTTTCTGCCTTCAGTAGAAAAGGCATATAGGACACTAAAGAAAATTAAAATAACGCCCCTTTTGGCCCAAGTTTTCACTGGACATGGCGGGTTTTCGGAGTACCTACACAGGTTTAAGTGCAAAGATAGTCCGGGCTGTGTCTGCGATGAAAGTGTCGATGAGTCAATCTTTCACCTACTCATCGACTGTCCGCAGCACAGCAGAACTCGAGAAGACCTGCACCAGCAAATTGGAATAAGCCTGTGTAGAGACTCCATCCCCGCCATTCTAGAAAACGATGGGAGTCGACAGGTGTTCCTGGAATTTTGCTCCAAAGTGGCAGGAACGGCTGTTAAAAGGAACAAGACAAGGTAATAGAGACGCAATGTTCATTTTATATTATTGAATATGAAATTCAACATGGGTAGGAATTGCACTTGTCTTGTTCCTTTAAAAATCGACTTACAAAAATACAAAAAAAAAAAAAAAACATATAAAGTTAAACAAAAAATCCAAATCAAAAAACGACTCCAACCACCACGTTGGAGGAAGCCGCCTAATCCATTAAAATAATGGATTATTAAAAAAAAAAAAAAAAATAGTGCTATTTGAGTATTGTCATCCCTATTATATTAGCCGGGATAGCCTAATGGACAGCATTGCAGTCTTCTATTCGAAGAGTTGCAGATTCGGTCCCAGACTTGCACCTCTGACTTTTGGAGTTATGTAGTTATAAGCGATTGAAATATCATTTGCTTTAACGGTGTAGGAAAAAAATGTGAGGAAACATGCACGCCCGAGAGTTCTTCATAATGTTCTCAAAGGTGTGAAGTTTACCAATTCGCATTGGGCTAGCGTGGTGGACTATGGCCTATAACCCTTCTCTGAGAGGAGACCTGCGCTCAGTAGTGAGAAGTTTAATGGTTTGCTCATAATGATGATGATGCTCTAGCTTTTATTTATTATTCACCATAGCTTAATTAAGTCAGATACATTGCTTTAGATCTACCAGGGCACCATAGGTTGCAGGAGTTATAAACTAACGTGAAAGTTTTACTTTGACGTCAGAACTCACACAATCAACGATTCCCTACAAACGTTATATTCAATGAAGTCATAGAATCACGGTATGTATAGTGGAGGGAACAAAGCGTGTAGTGCCCACAAAGATGCGCCATGATACCAATAGAGTTGGGAGCAATTGTAAAGTTTCGACAAAGGGGAACTGTATGAAGTTTGTCCGTAAACCAGTACTACTAGAGTGGTCAGCCGAAAAGTTGTACTGTATGTTACAGTAATGAACTTATTTTTGCCTTCGACGGCCAAGAACGTCCATAAATTGAATATCTACTTTGCCACTAAAGTAACATCAAATTGCATCAAAAACTTTTTTGATCGTCAAGTGTAACTTAAAATCTATAATATTATCATCACTATAGATTTCATTTTATACAAACGTCATCTAAACCTATTGTCGGGCCGCCCACTATATTCCATGATATTTGTAATGAATTTAAAATACTTGTAATTAATATGCTTTCCAGTAAATTTTGTTTTTTTTTGCATGTAAAATGTAACTGTAATAATAAGTAAATAAAAATAAAGACCTGACACACGTTTCCAAATATTATGAAGTATTCTCAGGCACACAGGTTTACTCACGATGGTTTCCTTTGTCGTTAAAGGATGTGATATTTAATAGCTTATAAATCACATAACCCTGAACAGTCAGAGATTCAAATTCGAAACCTAGAACCTACGAAAGGAAGGCCTTTGTCATTAAATAAATTCGGTAACCGTAATATTGATTAAAAGTATACATGATACATAATTTTGTTTTTTTATCCACGACGCATAAACGACGTGTGTGTGTGTGTGTATGTGTGTCTGTGGCATCGTAAATCTGTCCAAGATGGCCTCCGCCAGAAAATTTCGGATTACATAATATTTTTATTTTAACGATTACTGACTACCGATTAGGATGTTGTAGCATGTCGGGGGTGTTTTATTTAATAATTTAATTTTTAATTTATACTTGTTACATTCCCATGTACAAGTATCATCACCCAGATCATATTTATTTTCGGAAGCAGTTTAATCGTCATAAAATCAATCCAGCGAAGTGCAGCACTAAATAATTCATAGTATTCAATTCACATCCGATCGCGCACTGATTCCCTTAGTTCAACATTTAACGCGTGAATGCGCGCTACAAAGGATATTGGGCTGCATTCGAGATCAAATGTTTGTACGAATTTCAATGTTGTGTGGATTCCTTGGAGTGAGCTGGATTCCCGACGCGTCTTGAGGGGATTTATACGAGCTTTTCAGTCGACAATGCGAGAAAACGGATACTAATTCTTGACCCAGATACTTAGGTATGTTGTGTCCTTGCACTAAAGCTTTGACAATACAGAATAAAATAATGTATGGTGAGAATTTATTCATAGGAAAGAAATAGTTATTTTCTCAACAGGATACCAAAGTTAATTTTTCTCATTTTCATCTAACTCAGTGAGACATAGTGTTGTCTCAAGAAACTTAACACTTTTTCTCACTGAGTTAGCAAAACACTGGTTTTAGACAGCAAAGGCGCCCTTTTTCAGCTAGTAAGGTGAAAATTAATATTTTCTTGGAGTCAATATACCTACTTGTAGGTACACTAGTGCCCTAATGCAGAACTTACAACCCAACATCATTCAGTTGCCACTATATTATATACTTGTAATAATTTTGTTCTGTACTTAGCATTCTGTGATGTAAAACTACAACTTTATGGCAACAAACTTAAAATAAACCACGTAAAGTGAGCAATAGTCACTGGAAAAAGTATTTTAAGTAGACAGGAAATAAGTTCAATTTTGCGTAACGCTGTTTACAGTTCACGATGTAAAAACAAAATGTCGTAGCTAATAGATTAAGATATGGTGGTCAATTCGCTGAAGATTTTATTCTAAGAAATTCTATACCTTCTCGTTGTAATACAAATCTTATTAAAGTCGATGTCGTTAAAATATTATGTAGCTACTTAACGTTGTTCAAACAGCGTTTATTTTTGTACTGAAAGTATAAAATGGCATGCAGATTTAGAAAACAGTTTTTAACATCGAAATATTTTAATATAGTGTGGTTTTTACGATACATTCCAACATTAACATAATATTTAATTTTTAAAGATAATTTTTAAGTAATGACTGGTAGCGTTGGTAACAGGAACAAACAAAACGATAATACGTATTATTGATCATTATCTTCTTGTTCTGTTGCCAAAAATCGATTTGGAGTCTTTAGAGACCACGTCCATGAATTATCTCTGGCCGTACTATAGGTATTATGAAAATTTTGTTTTTCACAATTAATTTTTATTCTAGAATCTAGAATCTAGAGCTGTAAAATTACTGTATACTTATCTCTATTTATCATCTATTTTTTATTCTAGAAAAATTTTTCTGTACCTACTAACCAAAAGAAAACTTATGGTAAGTTTCAGAATTAAAAAATATCACGCAGAGTTATGATTGAAGTTCGTATTAGTAGCATTTAGAATGGTATAATGAAACCGAGTTAATACTTTATGCAAATCGTTTACCATCTCCCCGCCTATAAATCGTATACCTAAGAAAACGACGCAAAGTTTTATACAGTAAATCGCTTTTCTCTAATCTCGAAGCGTAATGGAAAAGTTCGGTTTTGGACGCTCGCCAAGAGATAATTAGGAGGTAGATGAGAAAATCAGTGTTTACCGAAATAGAACTAGCTATAAGATAGCCAATATAGGACTTCTGATTGGAAATCTAAGACTCGTTTCATATACCTATAAGTTCTTGTAATTCACGAGGGCATTTGAGTTTTACTTGTGGTTACGTCGTGTACATGCACATTGCATAAGTGTGCATGCCTCTCGCTCACACTTATACAGATACGATACACACACAACCATGAGCCACGTGCCTTCGTGAATTGCAAGAACTTATAGTATAAGTTTTAGCCTAGTGTTAGCCTACACTTAAATAAAAAACACTTCAATAAAAAATAAAAAATTGTAACAAGCAATGTGGCATCTATAATTTCTTAAGAGCTCCATTGTAATATGGTGTCTTGGGAAAAAAGTAGATCGACAACTGTAATGTGTCGCTACTAGATGTCGCTAACAGTTGCTATAAAACTGATTGAAAAAGTAGATACATATCACTAATTTCGTGGCTGACGTGTGGTTCGCCGTGGTGTAACGGATAACACACTCGGGCGCGATTCCCAGAGAGATGTGGGTTCGAATCCCACCGGCCCCGGAATTTTTGATATGTATTTATAAATCTATTAGGTTAATACCATGGGTGTTTCATTACTCATCTACGTGGCGCCACGATTGCGTGCCCTTACCATTACTGTACCTGTACTAAATTATTCTGTGATCGTACTCTTATGCCTTTACACGTGACGTCATTAAAAAGGCTTTCACCGATGCGCCTCCATTAGCTCTCGAGCGGGGAAACTAAAAGGAACAGAAAAAAAAATATAAAATTCGCTTTTCACGTTCACGTTTAAATGAATACGTTAATGGCGACCATTAACGTATCGCAGCGACCGTATCGGCAGCGGCGGTGGTGGAGTCTGTACATAATATATATCTTGGGGACAATATTACACTTTTTAAAAAGTTTCCTTGAATGCACTTTGGTAGCCTTAATAACCTTTTTTGAAATATCCTCTCACCATTCCTTAAGTACAGCCTTTCTCTCAATATTTATTACTTCATCACTATCATCAACAGCGGTATAAAAGGAAGAGGTGACTGACTGACTGACTGATCTATCAACGCACAGCTCAAATCACTGGACGGATCGTGTTGTTTGGCATACAGATAGCTGCTATTATGACGTAGGCTTAGGCATCCGCTGAGAAAGGATTTTTGACAATTCAACCCCTAAAGGGGTAAAATAGGGTAGGGGTAAAATAGGTTTCATATGAACGAAGCCTCGGGAAGCTAGTCATCAATATAAACCATAATATAAACTAGCTCACTACTGATGTCTCAGAATGATAAGGTTTTTGCCATGGTCAATAGAAGACTCCTCTACAGTACTTACGTAATATAATTAAATGAGTGATGTTTACAAAACGAAAAGGCCGCAACGCAATTTTATAACATTTACGTAATTTAATGGCTATTTTAAAATAGGTAGAAGAAGGAAGTTAAAAAGTACCTACAAGTTATAGATGAGATACGAAAACGATTACTCGTAACAAAATAAATAAAAATAAATTGCAGCAGCTAGTCTAAACTATACTAAAACGAAAGGTTTGTATTTTGTCAATGAACCACTGAGTCACTAAACTACGAGTACATATTCGACCAAATACTCTAATATTCAGAGATATTTAGCAACTAAAGTTATCGCCACTCGACTAAATTACTCGTTTAGTCCGAACTACACTTAAAACAATAGGATCTCATTATTTCGCTCGAATTATTCTATCTCACAAAGACAGGATTAGAGCAGATTAGTGGTATTTTGCTTTTGAACTCATACAATTAATAAATTACTGACTAGTTTTCTAACATATTATTATATTGAAGGATCACCAAGTGAAGTTTAATCGAGGAATAAATTGGGCCTTAATTGGGCATTCTGGCAGTTTTTTTAAATTTTTAAAATTGTTTTTTTGTTACAAATACCGTAGTTACTTACATATACATTTAGTAAAAAGCTGATATTTTTATAAACAGACCCGTCCAGTAGTGGGCAGGTAAGGGTTGAGATGAATGAAACTATTATTTATTTAACTATTATTATTAATCTATTATATTTTGATGAAATCCAAGTGGTTTCATAAAAGTCTTGAGAGCACCTGGGGTGTTCCCATGCTCTCGCAACACAAATGAAATTTTATTATTAAAGGCAATTAAGTTTTGTAGACACTAATTTACCTGTGGTTTGATTTTACGTTACCAAAACGTGAATTTACGTATATTACGCAGTGCTATTAAACAGTGCAATCATAATATCTAAACATTCAGATTACCTAAAACTATTTTATCTATTTTGGTATTATATGAAAATTTTAATTGCTGTATTGCTGTCATTATAAAATAAATATGTTACCTACTTTAAATTTTTTTTATTTTTATTATCCAAACCTAAAAGCGAAATTGTTACAAGGTTCTTGTGAAAGCCTCCACATAAACCAGTCAGAAAACCAAATTTATTCTTTGGTTAGCAAGCGTCACTCACCGTTGGTGACTAAATAATTGTAGAGACCAGTAGAGTCGACGTATAATTAGTGGTTAAACAAACTTTCCTGAAGTGAAGTTAGACCATAATTATATGAAACGTTGCATCCGAAGAGATTTAGAACTATCGCGTTGATCTACGATAGATTATACATAGAAGCAATAATGTCACATTGCGTGAACAAAGACGTAAATATTCTAAACGATAAAGCGTTTTGTCGTGATATTATGTATTCATCTGGCAGCTATATTGTTATAGTTCGTATGAAACAATCATAAAACAAACGTCGAAGCAAATCGAAATCGTTGGCTTTCATTACACATTTACGATGTTTGTATCATTTACATGAAACTCAAAGACATGAAATCAATGTCAATGGTATTAAATCTTTAATCTAAATCTTCTTCTAAATCTAAATATATAAAAGGCAAAGGTGACTGACTGACTGACTGATCTATCAACGCACAGCTCAAACCGCTGGACCGATCGGGCTGAAATACAGCATACAGATAAATTGCTACTATGACGTAGGCATCCGCCTAATCTGTTTCTACACGCCATCGTACCGGAACGCTAAATAGCTTGGCGGCACGTCTTTGACAGTAGGGTGGTAACAAGCCACGGCCAAAGCCTCCCACCAGAGACAATTCAGAAATTATAAATTCCCAAATTTTCCCCGCTGAGAATAGAACCCGAGACCTCCCAATTATAAGACCACAGCGCTCATCACTGCGCCAGGGAGGTCGTCAAAAATCCACTACACAATCTTTGATGACGCCATTTCAGTGTATAACAAGATTTTGAACGTTTCACGATTCCCGCTTTCACAGTATCAGCACAAAAGTTAATGGACAAAAAATACTGTGAAAGGCTGAAAGGTCTTTTATTTCCTTTATAAATACCAAAAAAAAAACTTTTACAGATATTACGATATGTAATACGTGCCGCCAAGCGATTTAGCGTTCCGGCACGATGGCGTGTAGAAACCGATTAGGGGTATGGGTTGAATGTACACTGCCATATCCAAGTTAGCCCGCTATCATCTTAGACTGCATTGTCACTCACCATCAGGTGAGATTGCAAGCAAGGACTATCGTGTCATCGAATAAAAAAAAAATTAAAAATTTTGTAGCGGTGACGTAGTCATGTGCCTAATCAAAAGAAAATAAGAAAATATAAATTGAAGGATCATTCTTTGATTTTGAAATAACTGCCTCTTAATAAGAGGCAGCTTATAAGGATTATTTGTTTGAATGATAATTTAAACCAAACAAACATTTTTTACGTTTCTGTTCATTTTTTATCTTTCTGTTTATCTCAGTTCATCTGTAAAACGCTAAATTGATTTTTTACGATACTCACACAATGTTTCGTGTTCTGTTGAAAGTTGCCATGGGATTCTTAAAAAACTTAAACTTAACATCAGACTATGAGAGTGAGGGAATAGAGAGTGCACCTGTGTTTGCGCACACACTTGTGCGCTATAATATCTCCCGCGCAGATGGCTAATATCTGTGGAGATCGGCCGGCGATACATCGTATTTGCTATAGACGCTACAGTTTTTAAACTTTTCCTTGTTTTAATAACTAAAAGAATCAGAATCAGAATTTATATATTGCATTATACACAATATTATTTTACTGTAAGATGGTACAATAAATTCTTAGTGACTAGTGTATTACCAATATAATGGTGTGCAATATTAATTAATCAACATTATAATAGTTTCAATATTATATAAAAGTATCAAATATAAAAGTATCGAGAGATATCTAATACAAATAATATCTAAGTAAGTTTTCCGTGCTGGTATTTCTGTAACGTAGTAAATCGAAACCCTATCATGATTTATGCAGAGAATCCGCAAAGGCGCGTTTCACATGTAAATGGGTGCCGTGACTAGGAGAGGTTTTAGAAAGTATTTTTGACGGCTGGAGTAAGCTTTTACGTGCATGACTTACCAATAATTCCAGTCAATGTTACTCTTCATTTTATATCATAAATACTGCAGCAGAAACATTTTGCGCCGATTCAATTTTCGAATGATATCTTCATTTTTTTCAGTTATATACTGCTAAGGATGATTCTCTTGTATCTAATGTTAGAGATTATATGCATACATTTGTTTTAAATGGAGGTGACATCGAGGTACCGAGCTAAATCGCGACCGCGAGATATCGCAGTGAGGCATCCTCGGCATGTTTTTACCCTTACGTTTCGCTGCCACAATTTTCTGGCGGAGTATGCTAGCAACCCTTAAGTTTTGGTAATAAAATGAACACAATGCTAGCGCTCGACCCAGCATAGATATTTTGTGACTACAATTTTTATAAAGCTTACATAAAACATTTGAATCATAAAACTAGGTACATAATATTTGTTTTAGGAGCAAATTTCTGTCCTCGCAAAGAGATGAAAGATAGCTCAGTGTGGACAGAAATAAATTTATACATGCAGACTGACGGATCAGACCTTGTAAAAGATTTCTTATGGTATAGATCTTTCATTTCACGACGGCTCGTGGCTCATGGTTGTGTGTGTGTCGTATCTGTATAAGTGTGAGCGAGAGCTTGCTTGCCTGACTGCTCCCACCACACTTACGCAATGTGCATGTACACGACGTAACCACAAGTAAAGCGACCGTAACTTCCTGAGAAAACCGTACTATAATGGTATCGACGGTTCTACGAAGATATCATAGAGAAGGCAAGAGGACAAGGAAAAGTAAAACTGGATTAACATCGGTCTTATTCATCTAAATATATAAAAGGCAAAGGTGACTGACTGACTGACTGACTGACTGACTAATCTATCAACGCACAGCTCTAACCACTGGACCGATCGAGCTGAAATTTGGTGTACAGGTAGCTGTTAGGATATAGACATCCGCTAAGAAAGGATTTTGGAAAATTTCAACCCCAAGAGGGTTAAATAGGGGGTTAAAAAATCGAACCTAACGTGAGCGAAGCCGCGGGTTAAAGCTAGTTTTTCCTATAAAATGCAGTGCATGTCACCTGGACCATAATTAACGAATCAATTGTTACCTACCATTAATTAAAATGTTATTCATCAAAATCGGTTTCGTAGTTTAGGCGCTACAGTGGAAACACGCACATAATAACATACATAATTTATAGACTGAAAAAATCATAACTCTTCATTAAGGCTTTTTGTAGTCAGATAAAATGCAAAGTTGGGCTAAAAATATTTTCACTTAATCTAGAACAGAGAGCTTGAAAGAGTTTCTCAAATAGTACCCTATTGTTTTCAACCATCGATCACACATTCAAATAAGAGTCTTATAACAAGTCCAGTAGTGAAGTAGGCTGGTTAAGCCGCTGTTCACAGATATAATCACTACGACTACATAAGGACTATTGAGTCAATAGTCATTTAAATCTTCTCAATGACTTTATTTGCAAATCCTATTATAAATGGGAAAGTTTGAATGTGTGGATCCATCCACACATTCAAACTTTCATTTCAACAAACTTTCAAACGTGTATGTATTGATGTTTCTTACTCAATCATGCTGCAACAACTGGACCCATTTGGCTGAAATTTGGCACAGAGATAGATTATAGACTGGATTAGCATATAGATTACTTTTTATTGCGGAAAATAAGAGAGTTCCCGCGAGAATAAAAAAAAACCTATATCCACGTAAACGAAGTCGCGTTTCTGAAATTCTTATTGTTACTCAAATAAATATTTTAAACTAAAATATACAGGGTGTCCCACGGCTATGCCACATGGAGGGGAAGTACCTTAAATATTGTAGATGGAACATTTTACTGAAAGAAGACTTCATTTTAATTTTAAAAACAATTTAAACTGCATTCATAGATTTTTAAATAATTGCCTGGTTGAACCGGAACTCGAACCCGCTATACGAGAAAAAAAAATAACCCGTAACTTTATCATACCGATCGGAAGGCTTCATCGTAAGGATTATTTTTTGTTAAATAACATAGCATGAGAAATAAAAGGAAGACCATGAATTTTAGCCTTTGATGTAAAATTTTGTTCAGAAAAATGAAAAGCTGACATTCGTAGCTCTGTTGCAGTGGGACTGAAGGACAAACCAATAAATCAACAAACAAACACACTTTCGCATTTATAGGTAATATAAGTAAGGATTAGTAAGGATAGTAAAGATCGGGAAATGATGCGTACTTCTCAAGTGGGTACTCATTAGTAATAGTTCATGTCAGTTGTATGTCGATACGCCAATGTCAGCTTTTCATTTTTCTGAACAAAATTTTACATCAAGGCTAAAATTCATGGTCTTCCTTTTATTTCTCATGCTATGTTACTTAACAAAAAATAATCCTTACGATGAAGCCTTCCGATTGGTATGATAAAGATACAGGTTAATTTTTTTTCTCGTATAGCGGGTTCGAGTCCCGGTTCAACCAGGCAATTATTTAAAAATCTATGAATGCAGTTTAAATTGTTTTTAAAATTAAAATGAAGTCTTCTTTCAGTAAAATGTTCCATCTACAATATTTAAGGTACTTCCCCTCCATGTGGCATAGCCGTGGGACATCCTGTATTTTTCGTGTTATCGAATATTTATTTGGGTTTGAATCTAAAGAATTAAATTAACAGCTAAAGCATGTGGACTGCCCGATGTTAAAGACGAAACCACATTCTGAAGATAATTTACAAGTTAACGAATGTGACCCCACCTCACCCCTAAGATACGGAATAACGTGGGAAGAGATTCGAGAATCCCATTGGTGAATCTTCGGTGACGTCAGTGGAGGTTGCCATAGTGATGTCCGCAGCTTGCAAAATGTAGCGTTATCAATTATTCCTCTAGCCTATTAAGAGGCCAGTATACCCAGGTTCTGATTTTGACGAATCTTGAAACTGGTTTTATGTTTCAGATATTATGACTGTAATGAAAAAAAAATATTACATGTTATGGATCGAACCCTTCTCAAGAGGGTGTTGAGAATAAAATTTTAATTTTATAAAAAAAAATACATTCAAATTGCAATTCTCGTGCAAGACGTGTACGATTTTTACGCTTTTGAGTGAGATTGGGTGCCCAAAAATATCCATCAAAAACTTTTATAGGCAATTTATAAAAAATACCACTAATATAAACACATTCTCTACTACGGAATGTTGAGGCCAGTTTTTATATGTTTCATACAATATAAGTAAATTAAAAATGCATAAAGGGATATACGATTTTTGTAATTTATAAGCATTACAATAGCAGGTATTTCTTCAAAGAAATTAATTCATTAAAAGAAAACCGTCGTGAAATTGGAGGGCGCTGCTGTGCTTAATTGCCTTTTTTGTCTAGTTTTGTTTTTATGTGTGCGTGTATGTATGTGAGTTTCTATATTCCACCATAACTTCTATACGCTTGAACCAATTTTGATGAATGAGGTATCGTTAGAATCTTTAGCTTATTTCGAGTGATATAAGCTAGTAAAATTAAAAAAAAAATGATGGGGTTACCATGGTCCCGCATTAAAAACTAAAGTTGAAAAATAAATTCGAAAATAAGATTAAGTATATAATCATCATCATCTAAATTCTAGAAAATGGTGAGTAGATTGCAAATATATATAACACTATAGTTCAATATCCAGTCATTCACAATAAAAATCATTTAAAAATGTGAATTAGATTTCAAAGGTACCTACCTACTGTAGTATTTGACTTTTTAGTTCGTTTTTTGGCTGGGTAGTCGTGTTTTTAATTTTTTTAATTATAGCTTGTTGAACAGACTCAAGGGCTGTCGATTTACTTAGTGCTTGCCCACAACACCCGGGCCATCAAAGTTGAACGGATGTTTTATCAAAAGTCCAGTCATTATTCATAGCGTTTTTACTTGTTAAAAGTCTAGACTATATCATACAAATACAAATACAGACAGTGAGTGTTGTGCAATATGTAAATTTAAGCCTGAGTTCAATGCGCCGGTCTAAGCTAAATTGTACGTGGTGCAAGATAAATGCTTTTTGTATATTCTAGACTCTGAAATAGAAACATTTTCTGTATAGCTTTCTAGGCTGTCAAATTAGCTTTAAACAATAACAATAGGTAGTAGCATAGTAATCGAAAAAATTAATAGAGTAATAAGATTTACTTTTTTTAAGCTATAGCATAGCTTCTATCGCGGGCCTTGAGCGTGGAGACCGAAAATAACCTGACACGGGACTAATCTCACCGCTAGATGGCGTTGATAAAAAATGCAATAGCTTTACCGCGGCAGTCCCCGAGTGCCACACGTCTTTTTTTTAATATAAAGACTAGCGCTTTGCTGCGATCACACCTGATGGTAAGTGAAGATGCAGCCTAAGATGGAACGCGCTTGCCTAGAAAATGCCTATTCACTCGTGATTTGAAGATACCCAAATTGTAGTGACAGGGAAAGCGGAAGCCAAGGCATTCCTAGCGTTGCGTATCAGTAACGAGGAAGCATAGCGCACCAAGCGCATGCGTTCTTGATATAGATAGAGGTTTTCGCATAGTAACACAGGAGGACTTACATCCCGGGGGCAGATATTAATTTATTTTAAGCTATTGCATAGCTTCTATCGCGGGCCTTGAGCGTGGAGACCGAATCCAGAAATTCCGTAACGAAAATAACCTGACACGGGGCTCCTCTCACCGCTAGATGGCGTTGTTAAAAAATGCTATGCAATAGCTTTACCGCGGCAGTCCCCGAGTGCCACACGTCTTTTTTTATTGCGGAAAATCCACAATACCTAAGGGATTTATAACCGACCTGTTTTGTATAATATGAGAGTAAACATCTAGTACTCACTAACTCACAAATAGAGTAGGTTTCCTCGAAATATGTATGCACTTAGATTTTACATCCATAGATACTCGCAAATACAGAAAGGCTGCGGGTGAATGCTGTGCAATATGTAAAATTAAGTCTTAGTTCAATACGCTAGGCTAAGCTGATCTGTTTGTGGTGCGAGGCATAAGATGGGAGAGGTTTTAAATGTAAACAATGTTCATATTGTGCAAATCTTCCTCTGAATTCATTAGTATAGTAAGCACATATTTATAAAACTAGCTTTTGCTTGCGGCGTCGCTCGCGGCTTAAGTTCGTTTTTGCAAATGTCTATTTTACCCCCCTAAGGGGCTTAATTTTCAAAACTTCTTTCTTAGCGGATGCCTACGTCATAATAACTATCTGTATGCCAAATTTCAGCCCGATCCGTCCAGCGGTTAGAGCTGTGCGTTGATAGATCACTCAGTCAGTCAGTCACTTTTGCCTTTTATATATTTAGATGATACTTATCAAATAATATCCTGAAGAGGTTTGCAAACTTAATAATGAAGACTTAATACTCGTAGTACTTGTCGAATAAATAAGATCACAGAAAATGGCAAGGAATGTGGCTTACAATCTTGCCTAATCTACATTCCTTTATTCTATATTGTGTTCTAGTTATCTCTTGGTGGGATGCATGCATCCATGCAAAAATTACGTTGATCTGTTACTCTGTTGCTGCGTGATCAAATGACATACAAACACTTATTTTGCATTTATAAAAACACTGACTCTCTAATAATAATAATAATATTCTTTATTTGCTTGAAAACATGTACTAAAAACTACAAATTCAGGCACAAAAATGCTTTGACGATTATTTTCTCTGGCGTAACTTTCATGTCTATATAGTTTATAATTTACATAAAATAGAGCAATTAATCGCTCAACGCTTACGACGTAGCCTACCACTTGAGGTATCGGGGATCATGCTCAGCAGTACGTGATGATTCAAGCACCCGGCACCATATTGATGTGCCTTATACGCGCTTCTAGAATGTCGGGTGTTTCGTTTCACAGGTTTTCTGAGTGCCATTTAATGTTTAGATGTCACCAAAAAGTTAATGATTATTGATGAAAACAGGCATAATCCACCTGTCTTTTTTTTTAAGTTACATAAAATAGAGCGATTAAATCGCTCAACGCTTACAACTTAGCCTACCACTTGAGGTATCGGGGATCAAGCTCAGCAGTACGTGATGATTCAAGCACCCGGCGCCGTAATGCTGTGCCTTCTACGCGCTTCTAGAATGTCAGGTGTATCGTTTCACAGACTTTCCGGATTTACAAAAATCTTCCAGTATTACGAAATTCCGGCGTAAGTTGGAAAAAAGTTGATACGAGTGCCTACCTAAGCGTGGGTTCGTATTAGAGACCTATTTTTCAATAATGTTTTGCTCTCTAGATCTGTGAGTAATAATATGAGATTCAGAAATTATTTTGAACCGACTTCCAAAAAAGGAGCAGGTTATCAATTCGTCGGAATCTTTTCTTTTTTATGAATGTGGTGAACATATTTTACTCGAAGATTACTCGAAGACGCGTGGACCGATTTAGTAAATTCTTTTTTTGTTTGAAAGGGTATACTTTCCAGGTGGTCTCATATTCATCAGGTCATGATCTGATAATGGGATCCTGGAGAAATCGACGGAACTCATCAAATTTTAAGGGCACAAATTATACCTATACTTTGTAGTGGCGTTTGAAGCCGGTTTTGTAAAAAGAATTTTTACGTTTATATTAAATAGAATATTATAATATTATCATTAGGTAGTTCTGAAACTCAAACAATAGTTTTATATATTCAAAAATTTTGTTTTAATAAAAATATTAAAGTTTTTATTTATTCGGACAACTGAAATTCATCTAAGTTAGTAAAAATAAAACTTATGTTTAAAACTATGTAAGTACTTTTGATTAAATAAACCTAACTTAATAAAGTTAATATGGGCTCCGATTTTATGCATAAACGAGAGCATCGATATTTTGTTAAACGACCTATTCACTAGAAAAGAATTAGGGTTAATCTATTATATAAAAATAAGTCGGGTTTTCCTTCCTGACGCTATAACTCCAGAACGCACGAACCGATTTCAACGGTTTTGCATTAGTTGGAAAGGTCTCGGGCTCCGTGAGGTTTATAGCAAACAAAATTCAGGAAAAATTTCAACAATTTAAGAACGCGGACGAAGTCGCGGGCGTCCGCTAGTAATATTATAGATGCGTGTGTATGTTTGTCTGTTTTTCAATCAAGCTAAAATTAAGTAACAGATAGACCTGATTTTATTCATGCGCGTTGTTGAGGATATTAATTACTTTTAAATTAACCTGGAATTGTAAAACCTTACTGAATAAGCTAGTATTTAAACAATAACAAGTGTAACTTACACTTGTTATGTTAGACTGGCTTAAGAGTAGGATCAGTACAAAACTAAATAGGCATCTTTCTTTATCGCCAACTTAATTTAGCTAAGTACACGTTCAGATAACTTAAAATTCCCCGTTTCTTAATTATTATGCGGATGGTCCCGTACCAAGAAATTGCAATTAATTCTCCATGGCATAGCTAGTAATACCTTCATCGTTTCGGTAGATTCAGCTAGTGAATTGCGGCGTGCCGTTGGTATGAACTGAACTCGATTTATGTGAACAATTTTCTAGAGAGATATGCTTGGAGTATCCCTACGAGAACAAACCAGGAATGAGGAGATCCGTAGGAGAACGTCGCAAAGCTGAAGTGGAAATGGGTGGGACATATTATAGTATCTAGTTCAATGAACTGATAGTCGTTGGGGCCCCAAAGTGCTGGAGTGGTGAATTCACACCGGAAAGCGCAGTATTGGTAGACCTCCCCTAGATGGAAGACGAAATCAGCGTAAGAAGCTGCTGGATACAGGCGGCGCAAGACCGAGACATGTGGAAGACCGTTTTTATAGCAGTGACTGAATTAAAACTGACAGCAAAACCAAATAGATGCCTTAGATTATAACTATGGTTGTAAATATCTTAACACACATTCATTGCATAAATTACAGTTTGGAAAGGGGATGAGCACTAGGCTTGTTGAGAAATATCGATGTTTTTTGACGATATATGAACATATTCGTCATATCCACAAAAATGTAATAGTATCATTATCATTGTTGATGCTGCTTTAAACTAATAGTATTCAAAGCAATAAAAGTAAAAAGTATTTTAATAGGCACCGCAATGAATATTAATACAAAAACTTAAGATTTTTAAAATCAACACAAGAATTATTCAAAATTCTAATATAGAACAGATATTTAAAAGTATCCAACCGTGTATCGTGTGTATAGATATAGATCCATATGGGACAAAAAATTCGGTTCGTATTCTGAAAGGGAAAAAATAATGTTTTTGTAGCGTATCTCTCGCCACTTACCTTACCATTTTGGCATAGCTGCATCTCTTATACGTTTGAACTGTAATTTTATGAGGCCTCTACTTACTGTATGGCTGCCAGTATTCTTACTAGTTCTACTAATGAATAAAAATCATTATCGATACAAATGAAAAAGTCGATAAATATTTTTTTAGCACTTCCGACATCCCTAAAGTGCTCATAATTTACGTTCAACGGGTTCATCCCTCGTGCCGTTTGTATGAACCGAAGTCGATTTATGTGAACGTGTTCCTGTTCCGTATTGTTATAGCGATCCTTTCATGCGATAGCTTGCATATTTTACTTACGTTTACAAACAGATCTTAGGCTGAAATCTATAAACCTCTCACTCTGCTCAGACTCGAAACGGAGATAAAACGAGACAGATTTATGTCGGAGCATATTTGTGTCTCGTTTTAACTCTTATTTTGAGTCCGAGCTAAGTCAGGGCACGCTCTATAGATCTCAGCATTACAGCGATGCTATACCGTATACGTCATCATCGTCATGAGCAACGGGAACCCTAAAACACAGTTTCTTTGCTCCATTAAAACCAACAATGACCCACCTCTAGTCCCAGTTGAGTATATCATACAAGAGGCGGTACATTTGTCCCGTACATGACGTCAAAATGTAAGGGCGGCTCAACATTTCAAAATGTACTACTTCACATTTTTTGTCGCACTAGTCGCGTTGCTCATATTTTTGAGGATGAGGCGATTCAGTATCAATGTCTTTAATCCGACTGTAGTGACATCAAATATCATATTTGGACTCATTTCTTCAAATGTAACGTCAAGCTTCAGTACGCCTCGCCTCATTTGAAGTGGGACAATGTACTGGCTCAGTACAAAAAAGAGGCTCTTACAAACTCTTTTTCAAGTCATGTCCTACCCAACACTACATCGGGCACATAAACAGGTTTCTGACCAAAGAACCGGGCTCTTAAATTTAGGAAATTAGGTACATGTTCTAAGTTCAGAGGTCCCATGTTATTTTATTGCTAGAAGGCCGACGTTTGAAGTCGAATTTTCGCAACAAAACGAAAAGCCGAATATTTGATAAAGGCTCAATTGTTTCGCTATCCTAAATAAACAATAAGCCAACCTCCTCGCGTCATACTTGTCAAAGGTTAAACAAATATATGTACGAATGTTTGCTCGAACATTGTACAAACATGTGATTAACATGGCGGTAAGCTTTCAACTTTTTCTTTAGCTATTCTCAAATAACGAATTAAGGAGCAGTTCACACTACGCTGTAATTTACAAAAATACGCTACTTACGCTATAATTCTCAGTGGGCAATAGAGAGAGCTATGCTTGGTATACGCCTGTGAGATCACATCAGAAATGAGGAGATCCGTAGCTGAACTGAAGTCACTGACATAGCTTAGTGAGTCACGACACTGAAGTGGAAATGGGTGGAGCACATAGTTCAATAAACTGGAGTCCCAAGGTGCTGGAGTGGCGACCCTGCACCGAGAAGCGCAGTGTTGGCAGACCCCCCACTTGATGGACCGACCGAGTCGCAGGGAACCGCTGGATGCAAGCGACGCAAGACCGAGTTTTGTGGAAGTCCAAGCCAGAAAACTTTGTTCAATAGTGAAAGTCTGTCAGTTGACAAAAAAGAAGAATATAACGTTGCAGCAAATAAGTAAAATGCTCTTCATTTTCTACTCAAAGCAGTAAGTATAAAAGTGTTCCATGTAGCATGCGCACCACGAGAAAAATTCACGATTAAATGGGTAGACAAAATTTTCTCGTGGCGCGCATGCTAGCCCTACTGATCGTGTTTGGTTAGTCTCGTTCGAACTCGTCTATCTTCAATTCGATTTAAAGAAAGAGATCTTCATTTAAAGACCTTAATACAAAATCTTATCAAATAATCTTAGAACTACTCGTAAAAAGAATCTAAAGTCATAAAGTTCTTAACTCCTATCTTAATAATTAAGTTAGTCTAGTTAATTAAATAATTGATTAAAGTTTGGGTAGGTACTTGTGTATTTATGTACCTAGTGTACGCAAACAAATAAAATTGAAGTGTCTGTCTGTGATAATATAAATTAGTAAGCATAAATTAATATGTTCATAATTCGAAGAGCTGATGGTCGTTGGGGTCCCAAGGTGCTGGAGTGGTGACCCCCCAGTGGACTGATGACGTCAAACGAGTCGCAGGGAGTCGTTGGATAAAGGCGGCGCAAGACCTTAGTCCAGAAGCGTGACACAAAGGTTTTTTTTTTCTTTGTATCCCAGGAAATCAGTTTTTCACAGACTGTTAAAAGAACTTAAATGAAAGCAGTCAGAGTAGCTAGCACTATCCAGCTTTCTATAGAAAGTTAGTACTTCTAATATATTATCTGTTATATATAACAGATAATATTTGTTAATATATAGTTGGATGTCATGAATATATTATCTGTCAAAAGTTTAATTCTTGTAGAACCCTTAAACTAATCGGATATTGAAGGCAAAGGGTTAATAGCATAATATATTCGAGGGTCTTTCAAGTAAGGCCCAATTTCCTAAAGTAATTAATTTGAAGTACTTTGTCAATCATTTGGTTTACAATTTAACGATACTGTTGATATCAGAAGTGGGATAAGTAATAAAAATTTCTGTAGTTTCGCTGCTAAAGTTTCGCGGTCGAGGTGTGCTAAGGACCTTAATTGTCTAAAAGTGCTATAAACATTAATCTACATGAACATTATTATACTAGCAGCCGCTCACCACATGTCAGTCCTAACGCCAAGTTGCTATGTAGCATGGCGGATTTAAGTCGTGGATAAACACAACGCGTAGCGGCAGCGATGTGCAATGTTTTACTAATCGTTTTGTCGGGTCGGAGGCTTTGGCCGTGGCTAGTTACCACTCCACGGTCAAAGACGTGCCGCCAAGCGATTTAGCGTTCCGGCACGATGGCGTATAAAAACCAATTAGGGGTATGGGTTGAATCTACACGCCATACTCCTTCCAAGTTAGCCCGCTACCATCTTAGACTACATCGTCACTTACCGTCAGGTGAGATCGTAGTCAAGGACTATCTTATAATCGAAAAAAAACGTTTAAACCCAAGGACTTAGATCTACAGATTGCACTTTCACGCTGCTTAGACTCAATACATAATTAATACGAGATAGACATTCAGCCTTATCGCTGCATAGCGATCTTTTCCAAGCAAAATAAGGTCAAACAAGAAACTTTGTGAAGAACTATAATTCTGAGAACCTACTCGTTAAGATTCAGTAGGTACTTTACTAAATAGATGTGGCAAAATAAGGTCAAACAAAAAATTTTTCGAAGACCCATATTGCTGAGTATTCCTTGAGATTGCGGTAATGCAGCACTTAATCCATGTATCACAAATCGTACACTGTACGTAAAATGCCTCAATAGACCAGCGGTTAAAGGTGCGGATTGTAAAACTCTATTACTACAATTGAAGCACGTGCCAACACGCGTTGTGTTTTGCCCAACCTTTACTCTTTGTAAAAGCGGATCCGCAATTTGCGAGCCACTGCAACTGGCATCCCCTATGGCATCCCTATTCACTGTGAAAATTACACCCCACGTAGTGTGGGTGAGTTGGTGTAAGAGCGATACCACAAAGCGCGCGAGTTGCTGCGTTGCTTCTGCACCGTCGCGCCGCTGCGGTGTTCTGTACAAGTTCATAATTCTAAACAACTTTCCTTCGACGATTGTCGATTTGTTTTGCAAACTTTATACATTCAAGAAACAAAAAAAATTAGGTTAAGTATAGAGTTTTTTTTATTAAGAATTATTATTAAAGCTGTTAGGAAAACCAATGTTGTTAGGAAATTATTAATACTCGTAGAATATTATCATTATTTTAGAGAAGTTAGGAGAAGTCATGTAACGCCAGACGGCACCTAGTGCCGGGCACTCGTACTATCTCAATAAGTCACATGTTCGATTAAAAAATTTAAATACGAAGTCGCACCAGCAGAGTTGCATATATATTTTTGAACGAGCGAAGCGAGTTCTCTGAGTCAACTACACACTTGCCTACTAGACAGAGAAGTGTGTCCGTCTAAATGTCTGTCAGAGCCCTATAACTTCTGAATTACTGAATATTAGAACGTGAAACTTGGTTGAAAATTCAGTTATATCCGGTACTTGAACAATAAATACTAAAATTAGATAAATGTTATAAAGAAACGAAATTATTTAATTTAATAATGCTAATAGATGGCGCTGTGTCAGTAAAACAGTTTTATGTCAACTATTATTTTTTTTATTGTGTCTAATGTTAAAAGTTAATTATTACAATATATAATACATATAAAACTTTTGGAAATTATGGGATATCGCGAGGTCTCAGTTCGGGGCGAACCACTAGTTTAATTATAGTACGTTTACCTCACGAAGTTGTGTACATGCACACTACGTAAGTGCGTGCTTGTCAGGAGCCTAGGTGGGAGCGATCAGGCACGAGCAAGCTCTCGCTCACACTTATACAGATACGACACAGACACAACCATGAGCCACGTGCTGTCCTGAATTGCAAGAACTATAATAATATTATCATGTGTAATCTAACAAAATCATTAAGTACGCTGCGGTACCGAATCGTGCAGTGTGGCGTCACTTTAAAGCAATATTGTGAGGTGATACGATTTTATTTGATTACTTTGCTTTGATAGCGTCAAAGTTATGTAGTATGGACGGATATCTAATAGGCGTATTTATTACAAACGAGGCTCTTCCAATGAGTTTAGGTAGGCTTGTGATTATGGCACTTATATTTGCCCAAGACTTCGTCCCTGTGGAGTTAGGCTAGCCATACACGGGCAGCTTGAAGCAGTCAGATCAAAAACTAAATTGTTTTTTCTTATATTATTAGAAGCAGAAAAGCTTATTTCTTATTTTATTTTATTTAGTTTTATTTTTTATGTACATATAATAATATATTAGAAGAAGTAGACATAGGTGAAGCTTATCTCTAAAAAAAAAATTCTTCCAACTTCCTTTGAAAGTGAGTAAGGTGAAATTATAGAGTGGTATAGGTCACAAGTGTACATCACTACACTATTTTAAACGAAAATGATAAAAAAGAGAAACAATTATTATAAGACATAATTAAAAAACTTGCCATCACCTACAACTATAGCTACAAAGACAGACTGGAGTGGGAAGATTATTATTCATAGGTGGGTAGGTACTATCTCAAATGAAAATCCTGAGCTAATTAAACTGAGTCAGCTATCCTCAGCAGAGGAGCCTCTTAAAGCGACAATAGCTGACGTTTTCTCCAAGCGAGGCATGTCCTTAAGAATGCCGCTTTAGACACCGTGTCTCTAAGGTCTCAACTTTAAATGGCACCAAGTAATTGCCCTTATTCATATATCTAAAAATCATTTGCTGTTCGTTAATCTGACTAAAGCTCAAAAACTTTGTGACCTATTTGAATACTTTTTTGGTATTCTTCGCCTAAATACAGGGGTGGTTTCAAAGTTAAAATAAAATAATGAGAACCCAAAGTTTATAGTAATTATGATTCTACAAAAAACGCAAAAAAAATTGCTTATAAATGAAAAAATTAATAATTTGAAACTTTTTACAAAACCGACTTCAAACGCCACTACGAAGTATATCAATAGTGCCTATAAAATTTGAAGAGTTCCCTCAATTTCTCCAGGATCCCATCATCAGATCCTGACTTGATGATAATGGGAGCACCTAGGAGCACCCTTTCAAACAAAAAAAGAATTTTGAAAATCGGTCCAGACGTCTTCGAGTAATCGGAGAACATACATAAAAAAATTTTTAAAAAATTCCGACGAATTGAGAACCTCCTCCTTTTGTGAAGTCGATTAAAAAAGCATAAATTATAGAAAAGAATTGATTCAGTAAAAAAAAAACAGATTTCTATCACTTCAATTTTTCACTATCCAATACCTACATCGAATATTATTAGAATATCTTGTAAACTCCAAAGGAAAACCTTTCTAAGCCATGTACGCAGAAGTTATAACGATCTGCTAGTAAACTAGCAAGCTCTCGGAGTTGGTACATCAATTCAAACTGAACAGCTTTGGAAAATGTTATTCAAGCTTAAAAACTTGTTTGGGACTTGTTCAGTTCATGTGAATAATTTTTTTTTCATGTGAACTGAACAAGTCCCAAACATCATGGAATGTTTCAGGTTGTCATCTCATCGTCTCTACCGTACGCTAAACATAGGTGTTAAAGGAAGGATCGCCACACGTCACAACCTTATGCCGCTTGTATCCAACGATTGCTAGCATCTCACTTGATACGTAACAAATACGTTTGTCCTTCAATCAAGTGAAAACGAAGCAACGGATTGACGTGATTTTTTGGACGGGTAGAATTAAGTATTTGGAGAGTAACGTACTCTATATATTATGTTACTATAGAGTAACATATATGCTAGTGAAAGAGGGTTCCTGTAGAATTTATAAATACTTACTCCACGCGGCCGAAGTTACGGCTAAAAGCTAGTAAGTAGATTTCTATCGAAATCCCTAACGTTAGAATTATTGTCACATCTATTGCTAGAGCAAATTTTACGCTTCGTTGGACAGCAAAGAGAACCCACACATGTTTAGCACGACTTTAGAAAAAAATATTATCCTTTTCTCATAAAGCCTAATTCGGACTACGTTAGTATTTTAGTCGAGTAGTGAGTAATCTAGTAACTAAACGTGTCTGACCATCAAAAATTTAATCGAGTAGATTAGTAAGTTATTTAGTCGAGTCGATCCATTTTATTCTATTTTTTCGGGTGAATAGCGCCCTCCACCCTTTGTTGCCCACGTTGTTTAGTCGAGTTCATTAGCTAGCGCAAAAATGACATTTCGCTGGGGCGAAGAAACAACTTTCAAACTATCAAATTATTCTTTAGGATCTTCTAATGCAAATTCCTTCAGAAGACAATTCGTAGCTCCTAGTTCATCTCTTCTGTTCGTCATCCATTTTCCTTTTTATCAAATAAATTTCTTCGTCCACCTCTTCCAAAATAGCCATTACTATAAGCTTTAATAGCTTATTTACTTTTTTTCGTTTCAGCTCGTTCATCTTGCAAAACACCACTCACTTGTGAACTGTACTCGAGCAAAGTGCGAATGTTTTTTGGGTGGTAGCGACTATTTTAGCTACTAAATTACTCGCTACTCGACTAAAATACTAACGTAGTCCGAACTAGACCCAAGAGACAACTTAGGCTTTCGTATATCAATAGAACACTCACTTGACACACCTAAAGGATAAAACAATAGAATTCCAACAGAGCGCCAGGAGGAATAATCCTAAGATTTGGCTCAGACTCAAATGGAATGGAAAACTGTAAGTCCTTCATAATGGATGCGGAATTTCGGATATCTCGCTTCATCAGTCAACAAAACCGTTGAAATGGAGTTCTGTAACTCCCATAAGTCCGATAATTCGTTGCCGCTTTAACTTGGATCAACTAACTTCGAGGCGAAAGTCCGATACAATTCGGATCTTCGAATTAATATTTTGATGAGCAATTATAGACTCTCTTGCCATTCTTCGAACTATTACGGGCTAGGAGTTTTGCTTATTTCCAACTTATAAAATTTAATGAAATTTCGAAAAAACTTAGGTAATAGGGCAAGTTTAATTTTCGTAAAAATATAAAGTTTCTGAAGAATTTGTTAATTCTGAGAATGGGATGCCTGATTTATGTGGAGATTTTTTTGGGGATTGAATTTTATTAAATTGGCTCAAAAAGTACTGGACCGATTGGGCTGAAATTTAAAATGGAGATAGACTATACCTTGGATTAAAACAGACTTTTTATCACGAAAAAAATTATAGTTCCTGTGGGACTCCAAAAAACCTCAATCCACGCGTACGAAGTCGCGGATATCAGCTAGTCAACTATATCAGTGTAAAAAATCATCAGGTCGGTCCGGTGCTCCGTGCACTTTCGCAAAATTAAATTACAATCAGTAGGAATTCATTAATATATTTATCATTTTTTCACTTTTACACTTATGGCAGAAAATCGTACAACACCTTGAGTGAACTTAGCCTTATAAACGTCCCCTTACTATACTTGGGTTCTAAGGCTATATAAACTTTTCAATAGTTGCCCAAAGTATTTCACCGTTGAAACTCCGCAATTTATATACGACATCGATTCACCTCGGTTAGCGCGGGTTGATTTAGTGGCGAATAAAGTCACAATTTGCTTTATCGGGTTCTATGATTCTCATGCTATGCTGGTTTATCGGATGTTTCCTAGCGTTTATTAAGGTTTCTTTGGATACAAGATAGATTTATAGAGTTATTTTAGTTAAAACAATCTTTTGTAGCTTTGATAATTCAAAGCTCACGAAGTGAACCAAAAGTGAGTGACACAGCCACACACATACATACATACACACACACACACACACACACACACACACACACACACACACACACACACACACACACACACACCACACACACACAAACACACAACACACACAAACACACACACCACCACCATACACACGCACGCAGGCATGCACGCCCAAATATTGAACGAGTATCTCTGTTCCCTGTTAGAAGCAAAACCATCGCGATACTGCCTGTTTTCAAAATTGATTTAAAATAAAAGCTTTTCAAAAATTTTAGAACCTAATAACTTTTAGATCCTGTTCTTGAAACTCTGCTTTAACGACTGTTTTATATGGCTATGATAATAATTCTAAGTTCTAACTGTAAAGTTATGGTATGATCATATTCAACATCGTTAGAATCGCATCACACTTCTGAATATTATGATAGTCTAAAACTAAACCCACCTACTAAAATAAAGATTATCTCTGAAGGAAGTTATAATATCACTGCATTTCCTATGTCTAACTGCCTAGCCACGACTTTATGCGTTGCAGCGAGCGGTGCGGTGGGCAGAACGTGGTACCGATGTATCTATAAGCGAGTATAAAATTATCCACTATAAGAGCAGCGCGAGCAGCTTGTGACATAACTATGAGAAACGTCACACGTACCTATAATATACGAGGTAAATTCATGGTGCACCACCCTAACGTACTTCATCCAACAAAAAATACTCTTCTTCTTCTTCTTCAACTTATAGACGTCCACTGCTGGACATAAGTCTCTTGCATGGACCTCCACAGACCTCGGTCTTGCGCCGCCTGAATCCAGCGACTCCCTGCGACTCGTTTGATGTCGTCACCGACATAGCTCAGCGAGTTGCGAAACTGAAGTGGAAATGGGCGGGGCACATAGTTCGAAGAGCTGATGGTCGATGGGGTCCCAAGGTGCTGAAGTGGCGACCCCTTACCGGGAAGCGCAGTGTTGGCAGACACCCCACTAGGTGGACCGACGACATCAAAAAGTACTCTACTACCTATTTATTAAATAGGGGTTTGAAATATCGAAGTTTACGTGAACTTAACGTGTGATATAAAACTCTGCGTGGAATAACGTTTGCAGGACTGATTTACTCACATAATTCGCATAGCTCTGAAAACACTCATTAGCGGAAAATTCGTGACCAAGCCATAATCCAACCTGAGAAGTCATTTTTCGGAGCACGAGTCATTTTGCTCAGTGCATTACCGCAAAATCGGTCGCTACATAACTTTTTATTTTCCCATTCAAGGAAGTGGCTGAGTTCGTAATGATCGCTCCAGCGATAGCCGTTATATCTTGAGTGATTGAGTAGTAACTATATTCCTTATTCCAATTATGGGTCTTTCAAAGTGTAAGTATTTATTATGGGATCTACCAACAATAGTAATAATTTAGATATTGGTAGATAATGTCATTCTTCTCAATCGGTCACTCTTGTCAGAGTGGTTGAGGCTGCTAAGATGATGCGACATTAGTCGTCGTCGATCTCTTGATTTCTGGGTCACATCGCCTCCCGTGCGATGCTCCTCCACTTTTGACGGCTATGAGCATTACGGGAGCACTCCACCATAGTTGTCTGGGTCAAGAATTTGACCAAATCCGTCCATCGCGTCAGTGAGCGTGATCTCGCTCTCTTCCCCTCCACCTTACCCTACATTACCAACCGCTCAATCGATCCTTTATTTCTGGAGATGCATAATATCATAGCTCTTACAAAACTTCATCATAACATATACCTCTCTGAAAGACCTGCGCTCAGTATTGATGCGCCTATGAGTTGCTGCTGCTGCTGATGATGACGATAACAGAGAAATAACCACAAGTTTTGGTTACTTGAAAAATATTATGATCTTTCCAAAGCCAATACCCGAAAATATTCTCCGGGAAACAGATCCTCCCTGAAAAAAGAGAAACGTTGTTGTTCGTTGTAAGTAAAGGCAATAATTTTACAGAGCACGTAGAAATGCGATACTCATATGCAACTATGCTAAAAGAGAGCTCTGTTTAGCTACCATTCAGTTGAGTAAGTGATAGCGAGCCACTACTAACAAGCTGTCGCTACGATTCAAAACATAGTCTGACAATTGAAATATTGGTCTCGAAATCGTATGAGGAGTTTGGCTATTAATGAAGGAACTAATTTTAAAGATCGTGGGTTTATTGTTATACTCACTGAAAAAGGAAGGCGTATGAAGTACTTATTTCAAAAGCGTATATGCAGATTATCCATTATGCAGAATATTCAATTAGAATTAAGCTGTGACGTAAGATAACTAAAACAATCCTTACCTCCTTACTGATACTATAAATGAGAAAGTTTGTTTGTATGTTGGTACATTGGTCTGTTGTACGTACGGATTTTTGCATGGGTAAAGTTGTGGACCTGTAAAGTGACATAGGCTACTTTTAGGCTTTTAGGCTGAAAAAAAGGGTAACTGCGGAATTTAATAAGTTTAATAAGTATAATTTTAAAAGTCAGATCTGCGCTTCCACGCCGTATTGCAGCTACATCACAAGTTAATTTTTTACCATACTGTCTGATTTTCAAACAGTGGAAAGAGTTTACATTCTTCTACCATCGTATAAAAGATTTGTTATCCTGCATTGAGTCATGCAATGCCGTATCTCTGAATGTTTACTCTATCCCACGTAGGAACGTGAGCAGTTTTCAAATAAATTTTAATAAAACATATAGGTAGGCTGTACTTAACATTTTGCATATTCTTTTTTAGAAAACTTTCAACACACACACACACATACATACACACACACATACACACACACGGACACACGCATGCACGCAAGCACGCTTGCACGCACGCGACAGTAGTAACAAATCTACTGTGAATGCTCCCGCAACGCTACTACCGCTCACTGCTTTAGCGTGAGCAATCGTAGAAAGAGACGATATTTTTTTAATGGGGCTAGGGTAGGGCTAGGGCTTGAAGGATATAACCAACTGGAGTGGAATTGGCGTCTAATTTCTTTGCAAAAAATTGGTTATATCCTCCTAGGGCTAGGGCGGCAGGTAATACTTTCTATAGGTATCTACATGCACGGATGAACTCGCTGGCACCATCTAGTGGCTCAGTAAAAATCCCTTGATATCTGGGTAGTTCTACGATAAGAGGTAACTTGTGCGGCAATCAGTTTAAAATAAAAATTTTACTTTATATGTTGTTATTTCTTGCAATGAAACACATCACCTAAATGTACTTTATTAAATAACATCACGATTCAATGCCTAATTAAAGTATATTTTTCTGAAATTCCTTATAAAGTCTAAAAAAGTCTCTAACCTGGCCTGTCCCTCTGTCGTTTTCAGTTTAATTTGAAACGATACATACTTTTTTTTGTATCAGTTATTAATCTAAGTATGTTAAACACAAATTTCAATAAATGTATTTAAGTATTGTTAAGGAAAAATAGAAAAATATTTATTTATTTGCAATATATTTTACACTTTACTTTTGTCCCACTGTTTTTGGGTATCTACTCTAGAAAATTTCATTCCGCTACTACAAACATTAATATAAAACGGCCATATTCCAAAAATTGCTCAAAGTCATCTACGGACGTGAAGTTAGTAATGCAAAACACGTGAGCCGTTGAGAGCGCCGTTATTTGTTAGTTGTTGCGACCGTTGATTCGAAGTAGTCGTTTCGCGAGGTCATTGTGTCTCTCACCTGGCAAGTCATAAAAGTTATATTATTCATTCAATTTATTTGCATTTACTGGTCTAATTTAATAATGATGGACTAGTGAAAGTGTGATACATAATGTACCGAAAAACTTCTTATGTCAATTAAAACAATACAATTTATCATGAAAACGTCTCTCACCTGCCATATTTCACCTGGCAAGATAAATGTCAGGAGAGAAACTTGTTGACCAGGGGAGATAAGGTTAGTGCAAACAAACAAAGTCAAAAAAGTCAACAAAGTCAACAAAGTCAAAAAAGTCAAAAAAAGTCAAAAAAGTAAAAAAAAAGTCAAAAAAAGTCAAAAAGTCAAAAACCGTCAAAAATGTCAAAAAAGTCTTTTTTGACTTTTTTTGAATTTTTTGAATTTTTTGATTTTTTAATAAAATATGCATAAAGTGACTTGCCCTTACGTGAAAAGATAAATAAATAGGACAAAAATCGTAATATAAGTGTTTAATGAAAAAACAGCTACTTTTCTCCGTAGCCGTATTCTCTATGGACTTAGAACCTCTTATCGTAGAATTACCCATCTACTAAAATATTGATATTAGAGATATAAAAATTGACGATTTCTGTCATAGACAAAACTATCGGCTACATAAAATAAGGACATTTTCCACACGCGAGCAATTTTACGACAGACGTAAACTAGTGCGGCTCGGTTTATGGCACGCGATGCCAAAGGTTCGGATTACAAGTTTGAGGGACTGTCGATGTATCCTAGATACCCGATATTTATATTGCATGATATTATATACAGCTAGCTTTTGCCGCGACTTCGTCAGCTTTTCAAAATCCAGCGGGAACTCTTTGATTTTCCGGGACAAAAAGTAGACTCCGCAACTTCGAAAAGGAGATGTTAACCACTGGACTATCACCGTTCTAATTTTTTGTAGGTCGATGCAGTAGTTTTTATTTCCTACATATCTTTGATTCACCCAAGCGATTTTTTTTTTAATTCGATGATAAGATAGTCCTTGACAGCAATCTCACCTGATGGTAAGTGACGAGTAGCGGGCTAACTTGTAAGAAGTATGGCAGTGTACTCGTACCATTAATCGGTTTCTACAAGCCATCGTGTCGGAACGCTAAATCACTTGGGGCATGTGTTTGACGGTAGAGTGGTAACTAGCCACGGCCAAAGCCTCCAACCAGACAAATATAAATCTATACTTCTATACTATTATAATAAAGAGGGAGCGCGAATTTTGTGAGTTTGTATGTATGTCCGGAGCAAACTTTGGAACCACCACACCTATTTCAAAAATTCTTTTACCAATTCAAAGGTACATTATTCCAGATGGTTATAGGTTATATATTATGCACATGAAGTATTATGGCTAGATATTATGTGCAAATTTGTTAAGGAAGTCGGAAATTTTTTTGAATCTTAAACGTTTTCAAGGCGTGCGCTGGGTCATATATACTGCTATTGGATGAAAATGATGTATGGGTGAATTGTTCCTCTTAAATAGTTCTAAAAAAAAGTCCGCGATAGCATATGTCTATCTTTTAAGAATAACTTACAGTGATCATTTCTATCTTTCAAATTTTGATTAAAAATAATGAATTATTTTCGAAGGTTCTTTAACCTATGCGATGTCAATCTATATCTAAATAAATATGTTTATTATCGTAAGTATTTAGTTTAGAACATATTTGCCCTTTACACTATACAATTTAAATAAATATCATAGGAGTTATCGGAAAATTAAATTAATAATATGTGTCGGCCGGCGCGGGGGCGGTGCACGGCGGCGGGTTTCGGCGCGGGAGATTCCTCTGGTGCCTGCGGTGATTTTATTTACAATCGTCTCCTATAAGAAGCTCTGTGCGATCAGTCCCGTAAAAACAAATATGTATTTAAATTTTCAACCCGGACGAAGTCGGCGCGGGCTTCTAGTAATATATATTTCTGTATTTCTAAACATGAAAATTATATGACCATTGTTCACTGAAGAAGTGAGCCAAGTTTTTACGCTCGAATAACGCTCTCACTCAGTGTCTGAGCTAACTTAAATCGATGTAACAGCCTGAAGTTACTCGCTAGTTTGCCGATGCTCATTATAAGTTGCCGCGTAAACTTGCCGGAGTAATTACTTTCACATTGCATTTTCACTTTGCACAACAGTTACGGGCAAAAGTTCACGCTGCGATATATATATTTTTTTAAATTTTATAATATTAAGCCTCACTAGCCCAACGGTTAAAGGTGCGGACTGATAACGAACCGTTACTGACGAACTCAATCGCTGAAACCCTACCTAAAGCCGTCTCCACCATCCCCTTATAACGGCCTCTGACCTCAAATCTAATCAATTTAACCACGACACGTCAGGCAAACCACCATCTGAACGTGAGGGTAATTATTAAACATATTCAAGTATTATTTAATCAATTACACTCATCTAAACCTGCGGGCAATATTTATTCGCTTAGGGCGTGATTACTATCGCAATCCCTCAATCCTAGACCTAGATGCGGGAGCATCTAATAGCTGAATGAGTCTCTGGTGGCCAGTTGGGCTGGCCAGACGGACGCCTACGTCGTCAACAAAGTCAAACATCGATTTTATCAAACTACCTTCAATACATTAAAGTTGTATACTTTACTATTTCAATATTTCGCTAACACTAATGAGGCTCGACCGTTTCGGTTGATCTAAATCATTTTGTGCGATTGGGTGTAGTCAATTGGCTGTTCCTACGCTATTAATGAGAAGACTTAATGTACTCAGAATTGGGTCAATGAAGGCCTAAACGGTCGTGGCTAGGGTTGCCAGATTATTTTTCAGCCTATAAGGGACAAATGGTTAAATAGGCAAAAAATACGGGATTTCAGTTTTTTACCCGAGACAAATAAAAAACAAAATTAGTAAGCTATTGCATAGCTTCTATCGCGGGCCAGCGTGGAGACCGAATCCAGAAATTCCGTAACGAAAATAACCTGACACGGGACTCCTCTACGGTGAGCCGCTAGATGGCGTTGATAAAAAATGCTATGCAATAGCTTTACCGCGGCAGTCCCCGAGTGCCACATGTCTTTTTTTTAGCGTCATTTTTTTAATACTTTTCCGATGATCGAGTCAGTTTCAACATTGTCATTCTGTCACTTACACTGTCATTGGTCGATGCGGGCGGCAAGTGCAAGTTACTTTACACTACACGGTCGTTCGAGTCGAGCCGAGTCAGACAATACGTTGCGACAATACTTAGATTGATTTCATAATGAAAAATGAAGTACGGTTTAAATACGGGACATAGTCAGTCCTGTCGGGACATTTTAAACTATGTCTAAAATACGGTATGTCCCGGGAAATACGGGACGTCTGGCAACGCTAGTCGTGGCTATTATCCCAACAAGCGTGCTGTTTGTGTTTCGAGCGGATTCATAACGATTATTAAGCCTATATTAATGAAGAGATACACTTATGAAAGTCAGCTTCCTTTAAGTGTTTGCAGTTGTTCGAAAATTAAGACGATGGGCGATTACTTTGTGGTTTTGAAGCCGAATGGAGCGATGCGAGTTTAGATAATCTTCTAAATATATAAAAGGTGACTGACTGACTGACTGACTGACTGACTGACTGACAGATGTATCACCGCACAGCTCTAACCACTTTACATACTGTTTTGCATACTTAAAGCTATGATGACGTAGTCATCCGCTAAGAAAGGATTTTTCAAAATTCAACCCCGAATTCATTTAAGCGTTAATAGTATGTATGTAATTTACAAACTATCTTACTAATACAATCATTTTGTCTGATGGGAGGCTTTGGTCGTGGCTAGTTACCTACCGTCAAAGATGTGCCGGCAACCGATTTAGCGTTCCAGCACAATGGCGTGTAGAAACAGATTATGGGTATGGGTTGAATTTACGCTGCCATATCCCTTCCAAATTAGCCCGCTACCTACCTACTATCTTAGACTGCATCGTCACTTACCATCAGGTGAGATTGCAGTCAAGGACTATCTTGTTATTGAATAAAAAAAAAGACGTGTGGCACTCGGGGACTGCCGCGGTAAAGCTATTGCATAGCATTCTTTATCAACGCCATCTAGCGGCTCACCGTAGAGGAGTCCCGTGTCAGGTTATTTTCGTTACGGAATTTCTGGATTCGGTCTCAACGCTGGCCCGCGATAGAAGCTATGCAATAGCTTAAAAAATATTAAAAATTTGTACAGAACAAAAAAAACGTCGCTTAGAATACAAGAAAATAGTGCTAGGGTGCAAGTAACGCGTAGGTACGCATTATATTCCTAGCTAAATCTCAAAACATCGAACCGTGTAGATTTTGTTAGGGATAATTTAACAAGTCAAATCTTAGCACCAACAGCCAATAGGATTATCACCACAGTGAGCTGTCTGGTATAGTTTGACAAAGTAGTTTGACAAACGTTTGAGCACAAAGCAGACAATGGCCCGGGTGACTGGCGACCCGACCGATCCGACCGACCAAATTAGTGCAATTTGTCCACCGGCCGCCGGAACATTGCGAGTGATTATGTACGTGTTCCTTGATGTAATAGCTTGCGTCGAGCTTCAGCTTGCTTCATCTGCGGATTTTCAATAGACACTCTGTGGCCGAGAAAAAAACTAATCTTTTTTTTTTATTCGATGACAAGACAGCCCTTGACTACGATCTCACCTGATGGTAAGTGATGATGCAGTCTAAGATGGTAGCGGGCTAACTTGGAAGGGATATAGCAGTGTAAATTCAACCCATACCCGTAATCGGTTTTTACACGCCATCGCCGTGCCGGAACGCTAAATCGCTTGGCGGCACGACTTTGACGGTAGGGTGGTAACTAGCCACGGCCAAAGCCTCCCACCAGACCAGACCAGAGACAATTTAGAAATTATAAATTCCTAAATTGTCCCCGCCGGGAATCGAACCCGAGACCTCCTAGTTAGAAGACCACAGCGCTCACCACTGCGCCAGGGAGGTCGTCTTTGCTTTCATTCGGTTCGCTCGGACCGTTAGATTAAAACTATTACTATTATATCTAATTACAAATTAACCTCAAACATCAAACGCGTTTAACTGAGCATGTAATGTTATAACGACACATGGCAACATCGCACGCTCCCTGCGTGATTCAAATACATAATTTATATTGCGAGAGAGTGATATGCTACGCGTACAATATGTGAACTAAATCGACCGTAGCAATTAACAGTGTCGGATCTACATTTTGGCGATTTTCGTTTTGTTGCATTAAGGGTCTTAGAATGGGGATAGCAATGCCCCCACCAATTGTGAAACTTTTGGAATCAACCAACCATCTTTGGTTTTTGCAAGTGCAAGGGTTGGATATGTTGACTGTTTTTCACTTTTCACATATTTGAAGCTTTGAGCGGCCGTGCCCTGGAGTAGTGGTTTTTCACATGCGACTATGTTAATTGCTACGGTCGAAATAAGGATTAGAATGTTATTTGGCGAGTTAATCGAAAATAAACAATATTATTTAAATTAAGTTCCCTCAAAAATGGTTGAACGAAGCAATGGCTGGATCATGCGTCGTATTTGTAAACGGGTGCCACCAACGGGAATGGGTCTGCCTGCCTCTCGGAAACACTGTATACATAGCATAGTTTATTACCTATTGCAAAAAAAAAAAAATTTTTTGAAAAGAGCAACCGCTGAGTTTATTGCTGGCTCTTCTTGGCAGGAACGGCATTCCGAACCAGTGGTAGATTCATCGAAAAGCACTTGTAAACGTTTATTTGAATAAAAAATATTCTATTATATTCTATTAATCACTGCAAGATCCCGTCTAATAACACACTAATATTATATAGGCGAAAAAGTTAGTGTGTGTGTGTCACGCCACAACGCATAAACCGATTTGGCTGTTCGAAATGGAGATAACTCATACCCAAGATTAACACATTTCTTTCTTTAACAACAGATTATTATTTAAGAACAGGTATTTTGTTGAATAAAATTACTTAATTTATATGCAAAGTAAATGTCCTTGATTACTCCACGTAACAGCGTATTTTATTTAATAGCCACCGAATACACGAAATAATCTGACACGATTATTGTAATGTCACATGTAAAATCGTTATTCTGAAAACTTAAGTATATTATGTGAAATAATTTAATTTCTTTACGGAATCGCATCTGCCTTGCAATAAAGTTGAGGCAACAATACCTACCTAGATTTTAATTTAAAAGCTCCTACTGCATTTATTAAAGGAAAGAAAAAATTCTTTTTGTCGGCTCATCTCGGTAAAAGTGGCTTCCAAATCGGTGGTAGATTTTTATTAAAAAGTGTATTTTCTTTTTTTGCAGTCACATGTAAGTAAAATTAGATATCTCATCTAGATGCAATTCTTTGTTATTTTGATTATGTGTGCATTCATGTATAGTACGTTTATCTCACGAAGTTACGGGCGCTTTACTTGTGGTTACGTCGTGTACATGCACATTGCGTAAGTGTGCGTGCCTGTCAGGTGGGAGCGGTCAGGCGCGAGCAAGCTCTCGCTCACACTTATTACTACGACACACACACAACCATGAGCCATGAGCCCTCGTGAAATGAAAGAACTATACCTATTACAGCATAGTTCTTATCAAAGCAAAACACAACATTTTTTTATAGGTCCCCAAGTAACATACATAAAATTTAGCTTTTATACTATAACGAAAGTATAATTATAATTTATTAAAGTTTAGGGGTGTCCGGCAGGGGAAAGCAACTGTCATAAGTGTCCGGCAATGGATGACGAGATTTCTAATGTTATCCCGAAGAAAATATAAAAAAATTGAGCTTTATACTTTAACGAAATTTAGGTACTATTTTGTATACCTTTACTATCTGTTACCTGCCAAAGTAACCACAACCCAAACTCCATAGGCGCTGGTTGTTCTTACCTTTATAGGGGACATGCACAGAAAAACTTTCAGCTTTTATAAAATAACGAAGGTCTGGCCATCTTGGGCTCTTAGGCTATTATCAAAGCAAAACACAAGCTCGCTGACGTATCACCAGAGTAGGTCCGCGGTGTGTACTTATCGGACAAATTGCGATAACTCGCACAGACCGGCCTCGTTATATCGAATGGCGGCGGTTGCCAAAACGCTGCGCCCGTAATGATCGTACACACGGAACGACGGAATACACGCAATATGCTATCATACATCTGTTTACTGAGTAAGTATATAATATACTAGCTCTTGCCCGCGACTTCGTCCGCGTGACTTGGGTTACTATTTTTCCGGGGGAAAAGTTCACTTTCCTTGCCATCAAAAAATCCGTTCAATACAAAATATATGGGAAAATGAAAATTTTTCGTAATTATTTTTTCGTGAAATTTTCCGATATTTTAAAAGTCTGCTATTCGGGACTGAGACAAATACAACAGTACAAAAACCATGAAAATCGGTCTAGCCGTTTTCGAGTTATAAGTGTTCGAACAAACCCGGCTTTTGTTGAGTTGAAGCGTTTTGTCCTAGCAAGTTGGATTTCTACCACATAAGGAAGCCAACGCACGACTTCTCGCAGTTTTGAGGTCAATCAAAGGATCATATTTTTTTTTTTTTCTCTTCGCCATCGTGCCGGAATGCTAAATCAATTGGCGGCACGTCTTCGACGGTAGGGTGGTAACTAGCCATGGCCAAAGCCAGACCAGACCAGACCAGACCAGACACAATTCAGAAATTATAAATTCCGAAATTGTCTCCTCTGGGAATCGAATCCAAGACCTCCCAGTTATAAGACCACAGCGCTCACCACTTCGCCAGGGATAACCGATAGATAGATGAAAGACGAATCTTTCATGCTTCCGCAACTCTGCTGATGTGCTGAAAATATCAGCAATACCGACACCTAACCAAAATACCCTACATGATCATTCACGCTAAGCGGCGGTCGCCAGACAAATTGCACTAATTTGGTCGGCCGGCTCGACTCACGCCGTTATTTGGATTGCGCGCGCTCTGGCGTTTGTCAAACCATTGCCGCTATTGTTCTCACTACATCTAGCACCTGTGAGGTTAAGCCGAATTTACACCGCGAAATTAGTGGCATGAAATTAGTTTCATGGCATTAATTTCATCAACAATTTCACGTGTAAACTTCTAATTTCGTGATGCGTGCATTAATTTCATTCTTTTTCATGAAGTTTACAGCAAACTTCAAGAACTTTATACAGATTGATCTACCTATTACGGATCAAGAGATACAGCCCGCTGACAGACGGACAGACGGAAAGCGGAGGCTTGGGTAATAGAGTCCCGTTGGTGCTCTTTAAATATTGAAGCCTAAAAAGATTACAATTTCAAGATGGCAACGCGCAAATCTGCGGAACCGATTTAAGAACTTTCTTTTCTCTCCTTTGAATCTTTGAATTAAGAACTTAAAAGCTTTGACATTTAAGCTTTCAATAGCTTCGGTAACAGGTAGGGTATGAGTTCGCTTGCGAATTGAATGACTTTTCTAAGCGAATTTCGTAAATAAATTTTACCTTTGAGTATATCAAAGAATTTTACAGATAGAGGGTACAGAAAATTTTGATGAAACAGTACGTTAATTGATAACAGTTTCTACGTTATCGCATTTACACATCGCACTGGTTTACTGTCAATAATTTCCTCTTAATCACTAAAAGAATAATTTGAGGTTATTACGTAATTAATGAATTTGTTGATGACAAAGTTGTATGGGAGCAATCGGCTTTACATCTAGCTGCAATACTGTTGCTGTTACATTGTCTTCTTTTTCTCCTTTTTCTTCTTTATCAATCAATAGATGTCTACTGTTAGATAAAGGTCACTAGCATGGACTTCTACAGGCCAATGTTTCACAAAGATCCGAATTCCTTGCCGGCTCTTCACTCGCTGCTTTCCGATACGAAAGGTATCGGATATACTCGTATTATAAAATATTTTTTTCAATTGTTTGAAACGCTCTATCACGAAAATGGCGATACTTACGAAAAGAAGTGTAGAGACATTTTTTGTAGAAAATCAGATGATCTATAATTTTTTTATCAACTATGTTTGCTGTAAAACTCACCGTTTAGCTGAAAAACGTGAAAAACCCATTTTTGCACTTTTACCATCAATAAAAATTTTTGCACAAGGCGGATCGATGGGGATTTTTCACAATTCATTTATAATAGTATTCTGAACATTCATACCAATTTTTAGCTCTACAGGAATTTTTGTAACCTTACGCCTATTTCAAGGACCAAGTTCCTGCGACGGTGTTCCCACTAAACTACAACATGAGGTTATTCAAGGGGCGGACCAACAAATTCCTAAAAAGTCGGCAACGCATTGGTGGTGCCTCAAGTGCTACAAAATGTTCATGGGCGGCGGTAATCACTTAACATTAGGTGACCCGCGTAAACTAGCACTCGCTAAAAATATAATATAACTTGAGTGAACTAAAATGAATAATTTTGAGTGAATTTCGAAAGGACATTTTAGTAAATTGACCCAACTAAAACCACCCGTTTTAGGCAAGAGCGCGTAAATTATAGGCACGCGTTTGTTATCTAGTCACTCGCAGCGAGTGGCGGGCAGGCGACAAGTTGCAGCGATTTGCTCGTTTGTGTCGACACACGACACATTATTTAGATTGCGCTCGGCTCCAACGTTTGTCTAGCCATGCCCGCTATTGTCCTGACAACAATTCCAGTCAGATATATTTTGAACTGGAAATCGGTCGCTCACTATGGAAATCATAGGAAGACTCGTTGCCAATACAAAAACTGTCAATACCTCTTTATTCGCGGGTAAAAAGTCCTCAGAGTAACTGATAAGATAAAAAAGTCAATCTATTTAACTGCCTAAACTCTAGAATCGTGCATTAGGTACCATCATCCCACTGAATAGGAAATTCATCCCTACGAATACTATAAATGCGAAAGTATTTGTTTATTGGTCTGTCCTTCAATCATACTAGAACATAACTACATATTGTTGTGGTTTTTGCACGAAAAATTTTTGTCTACTACTCGTACAAATTCACGAGTAAATGGGTAGACAAAATTTTCACGTAGCGCGCATTTTAAGTATTTTAGCTCTACAGGAGAGCAACATAGGCGGGCGTTTTATTTTGGAAAAGAGGACGCGTTGGATTTCTTAAAAAAAAAACTTTATTTCACGTGGACAAAGTCCCCAAGTTTGTGTGTGTATGTTTATTACTCAATCATGCAACAAGGAATGAACCGATTCGGCTGGGAATGGAAATAGCTCACATATAGAATTAACAGATACGCTACACATTATTCCGGAAAATTAAATAGTTAACGCGTGAAACCTAAATCCACGCGGACAAAGTTGCAGGAATCATTTTTTTTTATTCCATGACAAGATAGTCCTTGACTGCGATCTCACCTGATGATAAGTGACGATGCAATCTAAGATGGTAGCGGGCTTACTTGGATCGGGTATGGCAGTGTAGATTCAACCCATACCCCTAGTCGGTTTCTACACGGAATCGTGCCGGAATGCTAGCTATGGCTATAGCCTCCCACCAGACATTATAATAAATCTATGATTATCTCTCACTTTACTTCTTTCTGTCATTGGCAATTCAAAATACATCGCGGAAATCGCAAGCCGCTTAGCCGTATTTAAGTTGTACTCGTACATGAGCAGCATTAGTTCAGTTCGACCAGGCCGCTAATCTCATAGAGCGGTGGACATGAAATGTGGACTTCTGTTTCAGATGATCGCATTGTGAACGAGTGACTGTTAATGTAAAATTCAATAATCTCTTGTATTTAACGCACTAATAGCTCGGCTAATAGTAAGCCCTCAGTTAGGTACCTCAAAATAAGTGTTTTTTTTTTTTTTTTTTTCATTTTGTCTGGTGGGAGGCTTTAGCGTCAACGAAGTGCCACCAAGCGAATAGAAGCGGTTGAATGTACACTACCTTATCCCTTTCAAATTAGCCCGCTACCATCTTAGACTGCATCGTCACTTACCTTCAGGTGAGATCGCAGTGTACTTATCATCAAATATCGTCGATGTCATCTTGGTTGAATGGCATTCCGTACAGTGGTAGATTCATTTGACGATTCAAAAGCACTTTATAAAAGTTTGTTTGAATAAAAAAATTATTGTATTCTATTATATTCTAATGAAAAGAAAATCCTAATAAGGAAACCTCAGAACAGCATGTGTGCTGCTTTTTTATGAAAATGTATAACCTCGTTAGCTCGAAACCTAAAAGTTACCTAGTTAGTAGTTACCAACAAAAAATGGCTTAAGGAAAAACCCAAGTTACGACCAAACATGTACAAGAATTTTTGTTCAAAACTTGCATCAAGCAAAAATTACCGCGCGGTGCTTTGCGCTGACAGGAAACCGCAAAGTTTCAGTGAATCCAATTAAGATACAACGATTCCGTAAAATCTTAATTAATCCTCAACGTAGCATTCAGCGCGCGAGCTAACTGACTCATTAACGGCACGTTCATTTTGCTGTTTGATGATTTATTATAATTAGACACCGCCTTACCGTTATTTCGGGTGATTTGATTTGGTGATTCGCATTTCTCGTCTATCTTTTTCGTTTTTCTGGTGGGAGGCTTTGGCCGTGGCTAGTTACCACCCTACCGTCAAAGATGTGCCGCCAAGCGATTTAGCGTTCCGGCACGATGGCGTGTAGAAACCGATTAGGGGTATGGGTTGAATTTACACTGCTATACCCCTTCCAAGTTAGCCCGCTACCATCTTAGACTGCATCGTCACTTACCATCAGGTGAGATCGCAGTCAAGGGCTATCTTGTCATCATATAAAAAAATTAAAAAAAATATCTATACAAATATTTTGAAAAATTTCTTTTTGCATATGATAGCCCAATTCTTGAGAAAAGTTACATCACACTATATTATTATGAAGGTGAAAGTTTGTGTATGTGGGTGTGTGTATGTTTGTTACTCCTTCAGGCCACAACAAATAAACCGATTTGGCTGAGATTTGGAATGGAGATAGTTCATACCCAGGATTAACACATAAGCATTTTATCTTCTAAATATATAAAAGGCAAAGGTGACTGACTGACTGACTGACTGACTGACTGATCTATCAACGCACAGCTCTAACCACTGGACCGATTGAGCTGAAATTTGGCATACAGGTAGCTGTTAGGACGTAGACATCCGCTAAGAAAGGATTTTGGAAAATTTCAACCCCAAGAGGGTTAAATAGGGGGTTGAAAAATCGAACCTAACGTGAGCGAAGCCGCGGGTTAAAGCTAGTAAACTAATAAACACATTACCCTCCTTTGTGTGCCGCAGTCGGGTAAATATTGTCTGTGGTGCATGCTCTACAATATGACAATAATTTATGCTGACGCTTTTGAATGAAAGTGCACAGGACAAGGAAAACTCGCAAAAAGGAGCTGATAAGAATAAAGTCTACTCTACTGGTACAAAATACCTATAGGCAAATGAAAAGCAAATGTAAAGAACTTTAACACGTTTTCAATTCACCCTTTTTAAATAGAAAATTTGCATATTGTAACTTGTAACAATTACTTTCTAATCCAGATTAAGTCACATTTAAGTTACAGTTATGTATTGAATTCACGCAAAGCGTGTTCATGCTCGGCTGAATTTGCTTAAATTTTCAGGTTAATGTTGTTTTAATACGGCGTACAAAGTATTTAATTATAACGTAACACGTTTTCTATTATAGCCTTCCTGCTGTTGTCTTTTTGTCAAAATCGGTTCAGCGATTGAGCTGTGAAAATGTATATACGCGTAGATGGATATTTTCCGCGTATCTGCTGTCCGATTACTAGTAGACAGTAAAGTGAACAAGTGTAAATTTAAAATTTAAAACACTCCAACATGTGAAATTCAAAAAAAATATGCCGATGAAAAATATGTATATAATATAATAAATATGGAATTCGCCGTTTTGTGGAGGTGGCCATCTTGGATTTGAAATAATTGATCATAGTGTAGAGTATTCTACTAGTTAAGCCCTATCATTTGATACCCATATTGATGGAGGTGTGAAAAAATATGCAATCCGCCAATTTGTGGCAGCCATCTTGTACTGATTTTCATCAAACATAGCTAAGAATATTCCCGACTAATCCAAATTTCAAATAACATACACACACACACAAATACAGACACAATAAGCCGATAATAAGAGTATCTCGCTTTGTGATCGAAGTTATCTCGACCTTGATAAAATAAAAAATAACAAAAGTAAAATATTTGTTACAGACTTATAAGAGTTCTAGCTCAAAATAGGTTTATTATTATGTTATAACTGTCGAGTGTCTTGATTTATGATGCTGCTAGACTAATCTCGTAAATGCTTTGTACTTAAATGATAGAAATACATTATTTAGGTACTTGAAGGTAATGTATTGGTTGGTAACATTTGCGCAATTACAGATATTACTACTTAGTTTGTCATGATTTAGTAATACTCGTATATTATCTTAGTATGATAGCTGTTGCCCGTGACCTATTCAGCATTAAGATGTATTAAGCCTATCTTCTTGGAAAATATCCTCATTCGGAATATATATCATTCAATCCTGAGTATGTCATGCTCTCTTTAAACATTTCTGTGGTGGTGTCGTGTGGTGCGGGTTGTTACGTTCCCTCAAATATGGTTGAGCGAAGCAATGGCTGGATCATGCGTCATGCTCGTGAACGGGTGCCACCAACGGGAATGGGTCTGCTTTGGCTGCCCGTCTTGACATGCGTTGGATTGGTGTACCTGCGTATGCATTTTTGAAGCTTTATTGTGGAAGCACTGTACACATAGCATAGCTTTGTAAAAAAAAATTTTTTTGAAAAGAGCAACTGCTGAGTTTCTTACTGTCTCTTCTCAGCAGAATCTGCATTCCGAACCGGTGGTAGATTTATGACGTGTCATAAGAGCTACAAGTTAGCCTACACGAAATAAATAAAATTTGAATTTGAATTTGAATCATCATTGTTCCGAATTTCAGTACTGCGGAGTGGCATACCTAGCTCTATCGTTTTTCTTTTTTTGTTTTTTAGTATTCTTCTTCTTTCTTTAGTTTTGAGCGGTCGTTAGGATGTTGAAATATCTGTCAAGTCTCAACGTAAGTGTCATTTTAAAACATAAACAATAGACTTGTCCGTCAGAGGTACCAACATTACGAAGCAAAAGACCCGTTTACACGACACGGAAACATTTAAGCCTCGTACACACGACAAGGAATTATTTAAACCTCGTATACACGACACGATATTGACAAGACTTATTTACACTGAACGATTATCTGGTTAAGGCTCGTTTATACAAGGACTATTTAAAAATGGATAATGAAGAACTTGTATCAATTTTATCAAAACTTATAGAAAAGCAAACAAATACTATAATTGAAAGATTGAATAAATTGGAATTAGAAATAAAGCCTTTGCAAGAAGAAAATCAAATTTTGAAAGAAAAAGTGGATAGATTAGAAAATAAGGTAAAAATATTTGAGAATATAGAAAAAAGATGCAATTTAATATTTTATGGCATACCAGAAAATAAAGACAACGAGGTACAAATGATACACAACATCCTAAAAATTATAAAAACAGATTTACAAATAAATATGGAAATAAACGAAGTCGTTACATGCTATCGAATAGGGAAATTTGTGCAAGATAAGAATAGACCGGTCCTTGTGAAACTTTTAACGTCGTGGAAAAAAATGGAAATTCTCAAAAATAAGAAGAAATTAAGTAACGGAGTTAGAGTTGCAGAAGATTTTCCAAAAGAGGTATTAATTAAACGGCAAGAATTGCAAGAAAACCTGAAAAGAGAGAGGGAAAAAGGAAACATTGCATTTTTAAAATACGATAAGCTAGTTGTAAAACCTAATCCACAAAGGCAATGTGAGAATTATGAAAACAAGAAAAGACCGCTTGCAAATTCTCCACCGATGCAAGAAACTGCGGAAAAGAATGCACCACCACAAGCACCCAGCAAAATTAACAAAAGAGATGCGTTTACTATTATGAGAGACAGAACGTTGTCACAGTCACAATCTTCGTCAAAACAAACAACTAAAAATTAGCAATCAAAGAACAATATCAGCCCCCGGAACATTACATACTTAAAAAATATACAAACACATTATAAAATTAACAAATCACCTTCCCCAAGCCGGTTGGTCACCGTGGGAAAGGAAAATGACCACAACCCTCTAAACCCTAAGGAAAACAATGATGGAAATAATTACAAAAGTCAATCTTTTGCCATTGCTACCTTGAACACGCGTACCCTAAAATCCGATGATAGTCTAGCAGAATTGAAGGAAGCTCTTAACGAAATAAATTGGGATATAATAGGCTTATGTGAAGTAAGACGTATAGGAGAGCAAATAGAGGAACATGACCGTTTTATATTCTATTATATAGGAGAAACACCTGGACAACACGGAGTAGGTTTTCTTGTGAGTAACCGACTTAAATATCAGATAAAAGAGTTCATTGGTATCTCTGAGAGAATAGCTATTCTGAGTGTGCAAATTCATGGATACAAGGATTGTTGGACGATCATCCAAATCTATTCACCAACTGAACAAGCTAAGCTTGAAGACATAGATAAATTTTATAATGATCTAAGTACTGTATTGCATCAGGGAAACTATAGGAACCTAATAGTAATGGGTGACTTTAATGCACAAATAGGTGACATGCAGATTGGTGAGGAACTAATTCGGGGACCCTATTACGCAGGTAAAAGAAGCAAAAATGGAGAAAGACTAATTAATTTTGCATTCGAGCATAACTTGAGTATTTTAAATAGCAAATTTAAAAAGAGAACAGGTCGAAGATGGACTTGGGTCTCCCCGGATGGACGTTATAAAAATGAAATTGATTATGTAATAACAAATAAGCCAAAAATGTTTAATGATGTAAGTGTAGTTAACACCTTAAACTTTAATACCAATCACAGAATGGTAAGAGCTCAACTAAAAACAAAACCAGAAAAGAAAATAAGAAGAAAATATCAAGGAAGTTCAATGTTACAAAATAATCCTGTTGCTAGTAAAAATACTGCGAGTCTTAAGGACCAACTATTTAAAATTGATCTAAACTTTAAAAATAAATCTGTTCAAGAGAACTATGACTGCCTTGAAAAAGTTATTCAAAGCTATGCAACGTTACCATTAAATGCACGAACAAATAATGTTTTTTCTGAGGAAACTAAGGAGTTATTAAAGGAAAGAAAACAACTTTTAAGCCAAAAAACGAAAGATAAGACCACTAACGAGATAAGAAAACAAATATCACAAATCAGTAAACAGATAAATATTCATATAAGGAGAGATAGAAGAGCAAATCGAATGAAAACTATCGAAGAAGAAGTTATATTAAGAGGAGGAATCAAAAAAGCTCTTAAAAAGCTAACAGATACAAAGAGTTGGGTACCACGCCTTACCAACCAAGTCGGAAACGAGGAAACTAAGAGATCAGCCATAATAGATGTTGCTACCATTTTCTATCAAAATCTTTATAAGATGGACGATGAAGCGTCTGTAGAGTGCGAGATAGAATACCAGGATGTGGAGGAAGAGATACCTATCATATTAAGCCGAGAGATTGAAAAGGCGATAGAAACTCAGAAAAAAGACAAGGCCTCAGGACCAGACAAAATAAAAAATGAATGTCTAATACACTATAAAATATTATTAACACCAATGCTTACGAATATTTTTAACCAAATTGTGGACCAAGAGATAATACCAATACAATGGACGGTATCAAATATTATCTTACTACACAAAAAAGGGGATAAGAAGAACATCAATAATTATCGACCAATTAGTTTAACATCAAATATCTATAAGGTTTTTGCAAAGGTACTACTAAGCCGAATAACGAAGGTGCTTGATCAGAACCAACCACGAGAACAAGCTGGATTTAGAGAAGGGTTTTCTGTGCTGGACCACATACATGTGGTAAGACAGTTGTTTGAAAAATATTCTGAGTACAGCATGACTTTTTACTGCGCCTTTGTAGATTATAGTAAAGCCTTTGATTCTTTAATACAAACAAAAATTTGGGAAGCACTTCGAAGTCAAGGCGTGCATAACAAGTACATTAGAATAATAAAAAATATTTACTCTAAGAGTACAGCAGTAATACAGTTAGAAAAAAAGGGATCAGTCATAAATATAGAACGAGGAGTACGGCAAGGAGACCCCCTCTCACCTAAATTATTCTCGGCTGTTTTAGAACAAATATTTCGAAAATTGGACTGGGAGGATTATGGGTTACTGATTGATGGAGTGCCTTTGCATCACCTTAGATATGCTGACGACTTAATACTTTTTGCCAAAAACGCTCATGAGCTAGAACTAATGCTAAATGACCTAGCACGTCGAAGTAGGGAAGTTGGTTTAAGCATGAACTTAGAAAAAACTAAAGTCATGACTAATGGGATAAAAAACGAAATAAGAGTGGAAAATAACATTGTCGAATACGTGGATAACTACACATATCTTGGTCAAGTTATTTCAACCCAAAACTACATGACTCAAGAAATTGATAAAAGAGTAGCCAGTGCATGGAATCGCTACTGGTCCTTAAAAAATATAATGAAAGACAAAACTATTTCTATGTCTGTAAAGAAGAAATTATTTGATACATGTATACTACCGATCCTCACTTTTGGCTGCCAAACTTGGGCAATGACTAAACAGCACCTGCATAAGCTTCAAGTCTGCCAGCGATCAATTGAAAGAAGTATGTCAGCAATAAAAATCACGGACAGAAAGACAAAGCAGCATATTAGGCATATTACAAAAGTGGAAGATGCCACAGTAAGAATAAGAACTTTAAAATGGAAATGGGCGGGCCATATGATTAGGGGAAAAGAAAACTGGACTAAAATGGTAACACTTTGGCAACCTAGAATAGGAAAACGAAGAAAAGGACGGCAGAGAATCAGATGGGAAGATGAGATAGTAAGGACAGCAGGTAAAATTTGGACTAGGAAGGCAAGAGACAGAGTTGTGTGGAAAGGGTTAGAGGAGGCCTTTGCCAGAGGGCAAACAGATGCAAATCAAGCGGGATCTGATGTTGTTCTTTAAAATAATTAAATAAATTAATAAAAAAAAAAAATAATAATATTGTTACTTAGTATTTTATGTAAATTGTATATTGTAAACCAATTTTTAAATGTATTTTGTGTAATTTATATTGTATGTGTCTGTAATAAAAGGCTATAATAATAAAATTCTTCTTCTAATTTCTTTTTTGGGTCTGACGATCCTTCGATGTGTCTATACCTCTATTTTTTCTCCGTACGTTAGAGTCGCAATGTCTTAGATCATCAGGTTGCATTGTCAGACAAGAATGTTGACGTTTTGACAGATTTTCAATATAGAAACTGTGAGACCGTCAGACTTATTTGTCGGTTAAATATAAATATGCCCTAAGTCTACTTGTTCATACGTATATAAACAACTTTCTGACTGCTTGTCTGTCCCTTTGCCTATCTCCGATTGCGGTATTTTACCGCAATTAAGCGTTTACGAATGTCCGGTTTGTATACATTACAATACAGTGATAGATAAACTGTCTGCATTGCGTATGAGAATTCATCTTATTCCGTACTAGCTTTTGCCCGCGGGTTTGCTCTCGTTAAGTTCGATTTTTCAACCCCCTATTTTACCCGCTTAGAGGTTGAACTTTCAAAAATCCTTTCTTAGCGGATGCCTGCATCATAATAGCTATATGATGAGTAGACCAGGTCTACTCATCCAGTGGTTTCAGCTGTGCGTTGATCAGTCAGTTAGTCACTCAACCAGTCAGAGCTACAAGTTGGCCCACACGGAATAAAGTCCGTCACCTTTTCCTCTAATATATTTATAGAAAGAGAAAGATTTTTTGGAAAGGTTTCTTGGGCATGCATAAAAACGGAGGGTAAGTTTAAAAAGCATTATGCATATAGGTGGTGCCTACGAGCCGTAGCTGTGTGGCGCACAATGAGCTCATTGTTCCAGAATGGGAGCCGGCTTTGTAACACATTTCAAAGGCCTAGTTTGTTTTGAATACGACTACGCTGTTACATACAAATGGGGCAACGCGCAGTTTTTGGATTAACAACGTTTTTGGCTGGGTTTTCTGCAATAAGAACGTTAATTTTTACTTCGGAATCTAGCAGTGTAACTTGTAATTAACTTATTTTTAACCCCCGCCGCAAAAACGACGGTGTGTTATAAGTTTGACGTTTCTGTCTGTGTGTGTCTGTGTGTGTGTTAATCACGCTGCAAAAAAACTTCGGAACTACGTAATTTTTTTGCATGGGTATGGTTAAGGACTTGGAAAGTTACATAGGCTACTCGGAAAATCAAAAAGTTCCCACAGGATTTTTAAAATATATCCACGTGGATGAAGTCGCGGGAATTTCTTCATTATACTACATGAGGTGAGATTATTAAAGTCAATATAATAGTAAATGTATTTTTTTTGATTTGATGCTCGGAGGAAAAAAAAATTGTGGGGCTATATACTTCAAGATTTGATGACACGAATGCGTGTCATAAAATAAAAACGCATCGTTAACTTAAATTATTTTAAAGATAAAAACTGACTGACTGTGGTTTTCGTTTATTTGTAGTTTCGCATCGAGTCGGTCGTTTTAGCAAACTCAATCAAATAGAGTATTGGCTGCGCGTGAAACTACTAGCGGCAGCGGCCTAACATCCCGGCACTAATTCTAATAGCTATCATACAACTTTGCACAAGTTCGTCTATCGGGTCCAATCTAAATGTCCAACGATATGACTACTACTATAAGATACTACTACGACGTCGATGAAAAGTTTAAAACATGATGACATAATAATATGCCTAGCATCAATTGGTAAGAGATGCCGCAATTACTTGCAGAAGTCCATATCGAATTAGCTAAAAATTGCAGAAATTCATTTGCTACGATTATTTACATACTACCTACTACTATTAACACGAGTAAGTAATAAATTCATGTCTGTAGAAGAAAGTTTTTGAACAATGCGTGTTGCCAGTGATGAGTTGTGATTCCAAAACATGGTCGCGGTCGATGCGAAATATACTTGGAGTATCCCGGCGGGATCAAAGCATCAATCCTGCGATATGAAGAGATACGTAGGTGGACCAATGTTACCAACACAGCTTATCAAGTCACAAAACTGAAGTGTCAGTAAAAGAGAAAGAGGTAAATAGAACAGCAAGACTTTAGGGTCTCACGTAGCTTGAATAGCGAACCACGAAACGCATCAAGAATTAGGACGATCTCAAGCGATTAGATGGCAGCCATGGCTGTATAGGTACATGCGGAATAGACCTGTGGCGATCTTACAAGAGAACCAAGTATATCCAGGACATCCATGACGAGAAAAAAGCAGTTTTTTAAACTTTTACAAAGTGCTTTCGTGAGTTTAAACTGTCTCTGTAGGTTCAATAACTCATGGCTGCACGTGAAACTATTCGCAGCCTGACGCGGTGGTTCTAATCTAATAGCTAGAGCTACTAGTTTACTCACGCGTTTGGCTAAGCCTAGTGCTAACGACCGAAGCTTCGGTCAGACGGAGGTCGCATAGTTATTCACACGTGCTCTAGCGTGAATGACGTCTGCGTTAGCCCACGCCAATTACAAATTCGTTGACGCAATCCGCTCGAGCAAATCTCTCCCCGCATCCCACGCGGGATTTACCTCAGTTTCTCCGAAGTTTAAAATAGGTCTGTGTTGGCGAAAATAGAACAAAAGAAAGTTTATTATGGGCGAAGATCCATGCAAAAACAGTCTGAGAAAAAAAAAACAACTCGAGTGAGACTGTTTTTAGAGTTTCATACCAAAAAGGTGCCAATAGGACCCTATTGCTAAACCTCCGCTGTTCGTCCGCCCATCCGTCTGTCTGTCAGCGGGCTGTATCCCATGAAACGTACTTGAGGGATACTTGAGGGAGTGACCTAGACTATCCGGAAAACAAAGGCTTCCTATGCGATTTAGGAAAAAACTTACAACGCGCGCATTCCTAAGCTAGTATTTCAAATGCGGATTAGGTAGGTACCATTCATTTATTTTCTTCTTCTCAGTCGTCAGAGCTTCACTCTTGTCAGAGCGGTCGTGGTTGTCATTTCGGTGTTGTGGCAAGCTTCACTATACGCCTCCACTCCTACCTAAGCAGCTTTTCTTGTGCATTCGTGCAACAGGACATCCACCGCAGCCCTCACTTGATCCATCCATCTCATTGGCGATCTGCCACGTCCCCTTGTGCCCTCTACTTTACCTTGGACCACTAGACGTTCAATTGACTCAACCTCCCGTCTTGATACGTGACCAAAGAAAGTGAGAATGCGAGCTTGCACAATGGAGGATTCATTTATCATTGTTTTTAATTGTTTTCATTGAAATAAGAATCTCTTATTTTGGAATACAAAATACAAAAACATTGTAAAATCCTTTGTGACATGACATGCAGGTGTACCGTGTACCCACTAGCATGGCTTTTTGGCAGTTTTCAATCGCAATATTGCTCGTATGGCTTTAAAAAAAATCTCCACAAAGGGAACATAATATACGACTCACCGATCGAGCCGGTGGAACATTTCAATACAACAAAAAAATATTTTTTTTCGGAAGCGCCGAACTATTTGTGTTGTTCATAATATTCTTTACAATATTCCATATGTGTGAATATTATTTTATTGGCGTTTTAAATTACTTATCCATTAAACTTTTAGTATTTCATCTACACTACTATTATAAAGAGGAAAGATTTGTATTTTTGTGTGTATGTTTGTAATGAATAAACTCAAAAACTACTGGACCGATTTGGTTGAAATTTAAAATGGAGATAGATTATACCTTGGATTAAAAAATAGGCTACTTTTTATCCCGAAAAATATTATAGTTCGCGTGAGACTCCAAAAAAAAACTTACGAAGTCGCTGATATCAGCTAGTTAGTTATAAAAAGAACAGAAACATGCTCATTAGGTACATACGAAATGGGCCTAGAGGGCAGATTTGGGGAAATGGTTCTTCCGAGAATAGGACCTTCAGGGAATTGGACCTAGCGGGCAGACTGGACGTTCCGGGAATAAGACGTAACGGAGATATTGAAAGTTCGAGGAATTGGACCTTCCGGGCCGTAAGGAATATAACGTCCATAGATACATTCGCATTTGAATGAACTTGACAAGATAAAGTTCAAACATTTCTAGGAATCTCTAGATACACCTCTAGTATCTGAACTAGGTACTAGATATGTCCTTTTACACCATTGATTGCCTGGAATAGATAACGATGTAGCAATAAAGCCGCCAAATTACATAATTACTTTGTTAAGCTCATTGTTTCATCTATTTAATGTGTGTGGTATACAATAAAAGTACCTATATTCATTCATTCACTTCGGTCGTCTTCGTATACATTTTTGGCAGTAAGTAGTCACTCAGCAATAATAATACAACTCTAAAGACAGTTTTGTCTTAAAGTATCTGTGACAATTAATGGTCAGCTCATATGAAATCTACATAAAAACAACTACTACTTCTCGGCACTACAAAAGTTCCCGCTCTAGTGGACGTGCATGGTCGAACGGTTGAACGTACAATTCCCCGAATATCTAGTTTGCTTGCTAGTTCCAATTCCTCAAACGTCCAATTCTGTCATCAAAGAGCTATCTCTAACCATCTTGAAAAAAGGCGCAGGTTCTCAATTCAAGGCTTAAGGTAACGTCCGTTAAATATGAAGGTTCTTAAGGTTTTAATTCAATACAATAATTACCATTATTATCTACTGACGTAGGGGTAAAAACTTTGAACATAGAACAAATAACTTTAACAAATAGAGCTCAAGGTATTTATGTCTTAAAGTTCAGTGCACCTTATTTAAAAATCAAACAGTTTATCTTCGAGCACAAAGTGCATTTCGCAGTTGCAGACTATAAACTGCAGGTGCAACTTTCACGGAGTATTGAGGGTTCGGAAATTCAGGGCGCTTGAAAGTTTGCACGCTTTGTATAGAATCCGGGGTCCCGGATCTCTTTTGTAAAAATAACAACTTTTCTACTTTTTATAACGGCTCTCTGACAGCAGCATAGTTATGTACAACCTTTGTATAACTGGCAGTGTATTGATTCGCCCACATGACTAAATTAGGGAAGCTTCTATAAATCGTGAATTTGGTTCATTCTCACTAGATGATATAACGGGTTAGTTCAACTATTGAATAGTGTGTGCACTTGAGTACAATAGTATGTAGTTGAACTGCGTCTAAATCTTTTTAAGAGTTGAACTACTGGGACAAAATAGTTGAACTCTAACTAATTTTATAAGGTCGTAATTAGGATCAGATATAAATGAATTCAAATCTTTTTTATCTATTTTACGTTACAAAACTGAAATGTTTTATAAATTATTTCACCATAATACTAAACTAGCTTTTGCCCCCGCGACTTCGTCCGCGTGGAATTAGATTTTGGGGTGGAATTTTCAAAAACTGTGACACACGTACTTTTTTATTTTTAACTGAAAGCTCAAATACCAACTTTGACGGAAACAGCTTGAAAAATGACGGAGTTTCACATAAACTTCCATCCCCTATTTAAACCCCTTAGGGGTGGAATTGCCAATAATCCTTTCTTAGTGTGCGCCTACGTCATAAAAGGAACCAACTGTAAAAATTTCAAGTTTCTAACTTCAGTAGTTTAGGCTGTGCGTTGATATCTCAGTCAGTCAGTCAGTCAGGACTTTGAATTTTATATATATATTGATAAACACTTATAAAAACCTAACTTTGCATTATTTTTTATTGTTTTAATTTTTTGTTAAAACATTCTATGGTTAAAGGTCTGTATTGTGTATTCAATCGATTGTATCAAACATTTGCGAATGCCCACCGATGTTTGTTACTTACCCGTTCTTTGTACCCTTAATGTGACCGAATCCCCGAAAATGGTATCAAACAAAAACAGGTTCGATCGGTTTTGTCGATAAGCAATAGGTATAGAAATAGAAAATCCGTTACCATAATATTGTTTTCGAAGTACGATTTTCGGCGCGATTCACTTTTATCGATCGCATCAGAGTCCACCAGTTAGCAATAGCCAGTTCAAACTATATTTAATTCCTTCAATAGCCCAAAGGTGCGGACTCACAACCTTTCAGTTGAAAGGTCACAGGTTCGAGCCCCACCCGTTGCACTATTGTCGTACCCACTCCTTGCGCAATCTTTCCACTTATTTAGAGGGGATAGGAGGATATTAGTTAAATTCAGCTAAATATTTTTTATAATTTTTTTTTATTATTATTCAATTCAATTACAACTGTTATTATTCAATTTAATTCAATTCTTCTTCTTTATGCCTACATTATAAAATCAACCTACTGTCAAAATTTCAATTTTCTAACTTTAGTGGTTTAGGCAGTGCGTTCTATCTGTCGGTCAGTCAGTCAGAATAAGTATGGTAGAGTCTTGACGTGAATGTAGAGCTACAATTTGGCCTACATGAAATAAATAATTTTGAATTTTTTTGAGTCTTTTATTAGTCAAGTATTTTTATAAGTATAGACAAGTCTTTTTATAAGTATAGATTATGATTGCAAATTTTACAAAATTGCGACACAAAAATCGCGCATTTTTATCGCAGTACCTCCGCAACCTCTTCTAACTTAACCCGCTACCATGTTAGGCTGCACCGTCACTTACGATCAGGTGAGATCGCCGCCTTGTCGCATAAAAACAGTTATAAGGATAACAGCAATAAAATATGCATTATCATCATACCGATCGCGTTATGGCATATTATTATGGGTACGTCTTGTAATTTAATTTCCTTCTACCCTTCATGGCGAAATATGGTCCCTGGGTTATAGCCGACATTTTATTGCCACTTCGGAATGACGAATGTGACAAGAAGCCATGTGATTTAGAAAAGTATCTTTTCCTAAGCTTAACTTCACACTAATAACTTGGATTCAAAACTTTTTGTCTTGTCGTTGTCGTTATAAGAAGCGGCTACTTTCTTTCTTTAATTAGCGGTATCACTTTAATTTAATTTTATGTTTAGGACAAAAAAGCGGAACTAATATAAATTACCTAAATTCTTTTATAAATAAATAAAATATTTCGTCATAAATTAGTTCTTTTACCCGACGGCAAAGCCAAAAGGAAAGGTTATGCTTGTTCTTGCATTTCACGAGGGAACGTGAGCTTTACTTGTGGTTACGTCTGTACATGCACATTACGTAAGTGTGCGTGCCTATCAGGAGTTTAGGTGGGAACTCTCGCTCATACAGATACGACACGCACACAACCATGAGCCACGAGCCGTCGTGAATTGAAAGAACTATAGCAGTCATGAAGTTCACAGTAAACGCGACTTCAAGAGTCGTCAAAATACTTGTTCTGTATCAACTGATCTACTCGTAAACGATGAAAATATATACGACTTTTCCTGGTGCGTTTCACATGGATTTTCCAAAGCTATTTATTTTCTCTCCTCCGGATCTTTAACTTATGTTCTTCGCAGTGTCTTTAACCTCCTAATTAATATCATAGAGTATAGGAATGCTGATAGCCTTTATTCAGTTCAATTCTTCTTCTTCTATATCAACCCATAGACGTCCACTTTTGAATATAGGTCTCTTGCACGGACTTCCCAAGTGCGGTCTTGTACCGCCTGCGTCCAACGGCAATAGGTAGATACAGATATTTAGATAGATCTATAGTAAACTACAGACATAGTTCTAAGATCTGATTGTCGTTGGGGTCCGAAGGTGCTTGAATAGCAACGCCACTCCAGAAAGTGCAGTGTTGGCAGACCCCCCTTCCCCGCCCCACTGGACCCACGGCATCAAACGAGTCTTCAAAATACGCTTAAATAAAATTCTCCAGTAGATAATGTTATGTAGGTTCTGGTATTCGATTAAGTGGGGACTCTTAAACCTTTTTCTTTTCCGAAGCGCAAAAGGAAATTATCGAAATACGTTATTGAAAATTCGTTTCGTCAGTGAAAGGGAAATTTCGCGCTTTTCTTTAGATCCGATAAATTAATATTCTCTCCTAAAAGTTACTTTGAAGTTCCATCTTGAATTTTTGCAGAAATCTATTTTGCAAGTTTGCACAAGTTTGGTAAAATGTTTGACTTTTAAAAAGTGGGATGGATACCTAACACTTAGTGTCAATAATACTACCTAATGTGTAAAATCTGGAACTCAAGACTAGTATTTAGTGACATAAATTATTAAAATATCAAATAGCATTTTTTACTACTTATGACTAGGCTATGAGCTGTTTCCAATCTGAACAGCAAAATCGGTTCATTCTTTATGGCGTGAAGAAGTAACAAATATCTATCCATCCTCACAAACTTACACATTTATAAAATGTGTGTAGGAAGTAGAGTAGGAAGTAGCAAGAAGGATTTATGCACGGATAAAATATTTACCATAACTCGCCAAGTGTCATAAGGTGGTTTGAAATAAAAATTGATTGTATTGTATATTGGTACGTATGCGACAAAACACGTGCCCAATATTACAATTTTTACGACTTTTATCAAATTGACTGGTCGGTCATAGATCTGTATTGGCAATAATGTAGTACACACTATTTCCCTACAAATTAACAGCACACATTTCATCCGTGTATTGGTTTAGGGCGATACTATCAAGATTACTTTAAACCTTATCACTATTGACATAGGGTTCTGAATGGTGTGTACTCCAGTTTATTTGTTGATGGCGGTGTAGGTAAACGGAGATACTACATCATTCTTCCTGTATCCGAAAGCTAAAACATCCGTACTAATTAAGGGTAAAGGCGGCCGAACAAATAGGTACATTGTGTGGGTTTTGTTTAATTAGTTTCTTTGGGAGTTCTCCACGTGAAAATATTCTCATCACGCTACCCCACATGCCTTTGCAAGTTACTCGAATTCTAATTAAGATCAAAGCTTTTACTAAGAGATCCGAAACATGATCGCTTTACTGTGAGTTTTACAAGAATACTTAGAGTCACTTGACGAGTGATGGAGAGAGCTAGCTAGGTATATTTTAATCGAAGTATAGTATAAGCTTCATAAAATGGTACTTATTTCAAAAAACGTATAGATATTGGCGTACTAAAATTCGTGAACAGTGCCGGGGGTACCAGGAAACGGAGACTGATATATTTATAAGCTGTGACGTTATAAACAGAAGAAAAAATATTATTTTCTCTTTCATTTCATTGATAATTAATTAATCAAAAAGGTTAGCAGACATCACAGGTGACCGAAGAGTTGGCAGCTACCTCGGACAAAACATTTGTCTAACTATCCGAAGGGGGAACGTATCTTCTTATCGTATAGTATCTTATTCGTATAGTATCTTCGGAACCTTGATTAATTAATGAAATGAATTTATTCATCTCAATCCATCATCGGCCCATGGTTGGGCACGAGTTTTTTTTTCAAATGAAAAAGTATAGTCCATACTTCTCGCCAGTTGCGTTTTGATAGACTTAACCACTCCTTTGTAACTCAAACAATCGTTAATTCAAATAATCGTTAATTAAATTGTTTAAAACGTATACAACTTCGAAGAATCAGAGAGATCAAACCCCGGACGTCGTAAAAAGGAGTCCGAAGTCTTACCCACTAAACTGATATCATCTTTTTTAATAAAAATTGTAAGGAACATAAGCGCCTAACTCTATCGCCGCCGTCGGATTTTACCGGTATAATAACGATGATCTTCAGGATATCTCGCGTCTATTGCGGGCTACTTGGAGAAATTTACTGGCCGATCGGCGATCTTGGGATATTTGTTGCAATTCCGAGAGAGATTTTTCTAAAGCTTCGACGTTTTGCGATTTTTCAATTAGGAATCGTAAGTTACACTGCGAAGTTACTCGTAGAACTGGATGTTCTAAGTTAAAGCTGAGTGCATTTTATTTATTTAGGTGTTTATCAGTTACACCAACGATGCATTGCAGCGACATTAATGATATAATCATTAATGTCGTGTGTTAATCAATTAAAATTGTAACAAAAAAAAAAGACGTGTGGCACTCGGGGACTGCCGCGGTAAAGCTATATTGCATAGCATTTTTTATCAACGCCATCTAGCGTGCTCACCGCTAGATGGCGTTGATAAAAAATGCGCCATCTAGCGGCTCACCGTAGAGGAGTCCCGTGTCAGGTTATTTTCGTTACGGAATTTCTGGATTCGGTCTCCACGCTGGCCCGCGATAGAAGCTATGCAATAGCTTAAAAATAACATTTTAAAAATAACAATACATCATTCTTTGATTGGACCTATATTATGGCAACTAAATAATTTGTGAAATAAACTTAAATCTAAATTATCGCTAAATTACTACCAAAAATAAAATTAAAATAAATCTTAAGCTTCATCGAAGTCACAGTATGGCAGTTTGGCAAGATGCTGGCAGCATCTTTGCATGGCCACGCTATCTGATTCTTTGCTTTTGGATTTAGTTTGTAGGTACATTAATTTTATACATAACTAGCTGATGCCTGTGAATCCATTTTTAATCCTTTTTGAATTTTTTGATTATCCTATTTAATATCTATCTTTTTCCAGGATGAATTTCATCAAAATCGGTTGAGTCGTAAAAAATGTAACAGATATAGATGGATATAATTGTAGATAGACTCTTGAAGTCCTGTGGTTGAAGCTAATACTGGGAAAAATCCAAAGGGAAAGCAATGAAATTTTATACTTAAAAAAAAACACAAACACGAATTGTCTGCATTCAAACTTACGATATCATATTTTATTGTACAAAACTTTGAACCATAATATTTTACTATTACATTTTACTATTTTAGTGTTTTCATTTTAAAGTTTTGGAAATTCCCTCGACGCCCGTAAAAAACTTCTATTTATGAGGAATAAAATGTGAACATCAGAATACTGTGTAATAACATACGAGAGCGTCTTGCAACAATATTAGCCAAATTCTTCAGAGCAAACGTAATAAAAATTTTAAAATTTATATTACAAAAATTATTTCATTTCATGTTTTCCCTAAGATGGAATGCGTTAACCTGGAAGAGTTATGAGTCATAACTCTGCTTCAAAAGCTTCAGCTAACACCAAACATATGTCATAACTCATGACATATTATGTTTGGTGTACGTAGCTGAAGTTTTCTCAGAATATATTAGTAACATGAAACTACCGTCTAGGAATGTACGAATCGGTCTTCTATCGGATATACTTTGGCGAGTATGCTCAAGAACTTCACAACCTTGTTCCTCCTTCCGTTCTATCCCAGAACCGTGAGGAGTCCTGAGCCAACGTAGACCTCATTAGCCCAGTCCAGACCGACCGAGCAAGGATCGAAAGATACGCTCGGACTTCCTGTTCGCAAGTCGTGGCACCTGAGGCAAAGAAAGTCTACACGCTGGTCTAGCATGCCAAGGTGAGCCAGGTTTTATTCAATGATTTTTTTTTTTGGGCCGAGCCACGAAGCATTGGTTCGCGAGGCTGCCTCGCGAACCGTGCTCGGTCGGTCTGGACCCGGCTAATAGTGATTTCCATCAAGCAACAATAAAAAAAGGCCATAAACAGATAGATCGACTGACTTCCTTTCAATTCCATTGTCCCGTTCTTTGTATTACTGCGGATACCTTAAAACTTACGACATGAAATAACTAGATAACTAGATACTCCCAAGGTATTCGCTTGAACAACTTTATCCTTTATCTATTCTCGCAAAAAGATAGTATTCTCTTTAGTCAATAACTACAAACGCTCGAAGCCAACGGGGCATTTAACAAGAGCTAGAACTTGTAGACTTTTATTGAAATTCCTTACCTGTGCAACGCGGCAGCTGAGAATTGTTTTGCGGAGCTACTTTTTAATATATTGGACAGGTGAAGTGGGTAGGGAAAAGTTTTGGCGTGAAAACATTTGCTAATTCTTTGGTTTAGTAATACAAAAACCCCTTCCCGTTTTTTGGTATTCGTTTCGCGCTTGTTTTTAAACTAAAAACTTCTTAACTTATGTTAGAAGACGACTAGGTAGGTTCAACAATAATAACAACACTTCGAGAAATATTTACAATAATTCGATTAGTGGAATCATTATTAAAATTTTACACCAAAGAAATCACCTAACTCATAGAAATTTTTTATTTTCATTCCTGAGATAGGCCGCTAAAGTGTTCAGGAAGACGGCAAGGGCAAACGTGTCCTTCATTCAGTCATAGATTAACCTAGTTAGATACAAGTAAGTAACCGATATAAATGAAAGAGAAAAAAATATGTAATCTATATATAATTATATAAAAAGGCTTGTCCTGACTGACTGACTGACTGACTGACTGACTGACGATCAACGCACAGCCTAAACCACTGAAGTTAGAAACTTGAAATTTTGACAGTAGGTTCCTTTTATGACGTAGGCGAGCACTAAGAAAGGATTTTTCGAAATTCGCCCCCCAAGGGGGTAAAAAGGGGGGTTAAAGTTTGTATGAAACTCCGTCATTTTTCGAGTTATACTCATGAAATTCGGTATTTAGGCTTTAAATTGAAAACAAAAAAGTACGTGTTTCACAGTTTTTAAAAATTCTACCCCCTAAGGGGTTAAATAGGGGTTGAATGTTTGTATAATAGTCCTTCGTTCTTCAAGTTATTTTTCAAGTTACGTTTATGAAACTTGATATTTTGGCTCTTGATTAAAAATAAAGAATTACGTATTTTACATTTTTTTTAAATTCTCCCCCCAAGGGGGTAAAAAGGGGGGTTAAAGTTTGTATGAAACTCCGTCATTTTTCAAGCTATACCCATAAAATTCGGTATTTAGGCTTTAAATTGAAAACAAAAAAGTAAGTGTTTCACACTTTTAAAAAATTCTACCCCCTAAGGGGTTAAATAGGGGTTGAATGTTTGTATGATAGTCCTTCGTTCTTCAAGTTATTTTTCAAGTTATGTTTATGAAACTTGATATTTTGGCTCTTGATCAAAAATAAAGAATTACGTATTTTACATATTTCGAAAATTCTCCCCCCAAGGGGGTAAAAAGGGGGGTTAAAGTTTGTATGAAACTCCGTTATTTTTCAAGCTATACCCATAAAATTCGGTACTTAGGCTTTAAATTGAAAACAAAAAAGTAGGTGTTTCACAGTTTTTAAAAATTCTACCCCCTAAGGGATTAAATAGGGGTTGAATGTTTGTATGATAGTCCTTCGTTCTTCAAGTTATTTTTCAAGTTATGTTTATGAAACTTGATATTTTGGCTCTTGATCAAAAATAAAGAATTACGTATTTTACATTTTTTGAAAATTCTCTCCCCAAGGGGGTAAAAAGGAGAGTTTCAATATTCATAGTTAAGACAGGACAACGTCTGTCGGGTCCGCTAGTAAGTATATATAGTAATAGCACTAAGGCTATGTTCAGATGGCTGAATTGCGACGCGCGTTTTCAAATCGCGCGCTTAGACATCCTAATATATACCTAGCAACCGTTCACATGCGCGCGCGTTAACGCGCGTCAGCGAGCGTCAACGCGGCGCTCAGAGAAAAAGTTTCTAGACGCAGACAATCGCGCGTTGACTCGCGCTTTGATATTAATGTAATGTCCGTTTGCTGTTCAGTTAAGCGCGCGCTTTCATCGCGATCGCATGTAATTATTAGTTTTTCTTTGGGTGAAATACAATATCTGATGGCGTTCGGAGCTGCTGTAATGTCCTCTTGGATGAGTTGAAGCAAATTGTCGAATGACCTTGTAGACATTCTAAAGTAATTAAAGAATTTAAAGATATAGTGTCGCAAACAAACTGGGTCTATTTTTCAAAATTGGATGAACCCAATGTGTACGTTTTCTTTTTCTATATTTTTCTTTATAATATAACCACATAATAATAGCCTCTTCCACGTCCATTTTCTACGTTCTACCGAACTAGACTGACGAGTACTCTCGCAACGCGCATTAGCGCTCATCATCTGAACTCTCTTCAAATTTGATCGCGCGTTGACGCGCGTTAACGCGCGTTACATGTGAACATAGCCTAAAAGTTGCTACAAACAAAATAGCAGCAGGAATTAAAATTATAATATATAAAAAAATAAAGGTATAAACACCTATAATTTCTGTCTAACCGACATAAAAATCATATTGCTTATAAATAAGTATACTTAATATAAAAGAAAAACAAAAGGAGCAGTCCCATTAGGATCTTGCGTTTTTGCTTTCATCGGCTACTTTCTCTTGACCCTGACCCCATTTTGTCTACTGAATAATTAATTGTTTTGGTAACCGCAACTGATATTAGGTGGTTACTAGTCAATGAATGCAGTGGTTACAAATACCACAAACATGGATACATATACCTTTTATATAATCAAACTGTAGAACTGTGGTGTTTGTTGAAAACAGTTGCCAAAAACTGATTGCGTGATTATGTCTATTTTAAAAACTTTGTATGTCTATTTAAACATGCTGATCTTCAAAACTACTAAGTGAACTAAGTGAACTTTCATGGGTTTTCTTAAATAACTTGAGTTTAGCTTGGGATAGTAACAGCAATATGCCGCCAAATTGTATGCTATTTATTAAGCTCATTGTGTAGGTATATTGTTATATTATGTGTGGTGTACAATTAAAGTATATTCATTCATTCATTCATTCATTCATTCATTCAATAATACGCAATACTTTGAGACGCCATATAATTTATTTATTTACTACCTAGGTAATACCAGCGACTTCGTTCGCGTGGATTGAGGTTTTTTAATTACTGCAGGAACTCTCTTATTTTCCAGGATAAAATGCAGCCTATGTGAAGTCTATATAAAGGAGTAACTAACACACACATACACACACATGCACGCACACACACACGCACACGTACACACACACACACATATACAAACTTTCGCCTGTATAGGTCATGTGATGTGATATAATTATTAAGTATTTCTTTATTCTATTGTCAGTTGCACTTGCATCCCTGACACGTTAGGTCAGGTGTCAATCGCACTCTGGAGTTAAATAAAATAAAAATAAATAAAAGTGCACTCATTGAAATCGGTAAATCTATTCTCTCATATCGTGTATGAGTCAGCTTTATTTCACAATATTTGTGCCAGTGCTTCATTTCGGCTTCAACGTGCGGAGAATTAAAAATATATTCGCCTTTGTCCTGTCACGATACGGTGACGATATCGTGACAATTTTGATCTTCTTCTTGGAGTGGGGGGTCTGGTTACTCTGATCATTAATTTGACAACTTATGTAGTCTGCCGATACAGCACCTTGGGCCTCAACGGCCATCAGTTCTTCGAACTATATTATGCCCCGTCCATTACCACTTCAACTTTGGGATTTGATGAGCTACGACGGTAACTCTGATTATCCTACGGCTCTCCTCATTCATGATTTCCTAATTTCGCAGGAATACTTCAAGCATAGCTTTCTCCATCGCCTGCTGAGTGACCCTGAGCCGTCTTATGAGGCCCATAGTTTAAATGGTATGAGTAAATTAATGAAACCATACGTTATCAAATGAATACAATTTTCTTACAAAATAGCACAGCTGGTCATTAACAGAGTATCTAGTCACTGAGCTCTATAACTAGTGGTTCGCCCCGAACTGAGACCTCGCGGTATCCCATAATTCCCAAAAGATAGTTTTAATTATATATTGTAATAATTAACTTTTAACATTAGACGCAATAAAAAATAATAATAGTTGACGCAAACTGATACAGCGCCATCTATTAGCATTATTGTGAAGCATTAGCCTTAAAAATTAAATAATTTCGTTTCTTTATAATATTTATCTAATTTTAGTATTTGTTGTTCAAGTACAGGATATAACTGAATTTTCAACAAAGTTTCAGGTTCTAATATGCAATACTTTTTGACATATGGCTCAAATTAAATCTCCACTTAAAAGTTAAATAATTTCGTTTCTTTATAATATTTATCTAATTTTAGTATTTGTTGTTCAAGTACAGGATATAACTGAATTTACCACTAAGTTTCAAATTCTAATATCTTGTCATTCTTGACATATGGCTCAAATTAAAATCTCTACTTTGAAAGCCCCCCATTTCGTCAATTTTAAGGGAAAAATTAAAAAAAAAAAATTTTTGTACTCTGATCAAAGTCGTCTTTAAAAAGATATATCGCAAGTCTATGTAACGCAACAAACAAAATTTTACTTCAAACACGCTTCTATGAGAGCCCCCCTGAAATAAAGCTTTTTATATTTTTTTATACAATGTTCGGCTGAAGGCCATCAGTTTACATATTATATTTAAATTTGAAGTAATTACGTTCAGTAATTCAGAAGTTATAGGGCTCTGACAGACATTTAGACGGACACACTTCTCTGTCCAGTAGGCAAGCGCCCTAGTTGACTCAGAGAACTCGCTCCGCTCGTTCAATTATTAATCTATGATTCACTGAGCTCTATATTTATTAATCTATGATTCTCTAATCATAGATTAATAAATAATTAGATATATTTGGTTACTTGGTTTTGCACCTACATGATTGATGCTATTTTGGCGTTGTAAGCACTAAGCTAATACGAGCATCTAGAATTAATAGGTAATATTGCATATGGCACAATGACGACCTCTATAATTAATCTATGATTTCATATATTAATCATAGGTGCGCCATTTGCAATATTATTAGTTCCAGAGACACTCGTATGTCAAATGTGGCGCTTCAAATTGATGGATCATTAAGCTGCAATTTGTATAGGGACATCAAATCAGAGACTAATTATAAAGTTCAGCGACAGCAGCTGACTACCACTACCCAACTCTACGTATCTCCCGAGTAGTTTTCGAGGAGTGACCGCACTGAACTAAAGACGACGGCTAATAACTTAATCTTGATGGTAGTAGCAAAACTAGCGTTCAAAAGACTAGACTCGCCAACCCACTCGCCAACCCGCTCAGCAACCGTGGCGTTTTAATTGCCAATTACCTTCATGCAGCACAATGGCGTTCAAGTAAAGAGGCTTTAGTCCTGTGCACTGCAACGGGCTTTAGATGTATGTGTGTTTGACTTACAGTTAGGGATTGCAATAAAATAAATTAAAGAAAACTTTCCGAGCTTTCTAACAAAACTTTAAAATGCATTTAGTCTTTATAATTTATAAGGTCGTGAAACTAATTTATATTTTCTGAGTTTTCTCCTCTGATTCATTTTTAGGATTCCCAAAAAGATAAACCCCTAATGGATCACTTTTATTATTATGATACTAACATTTATGCTTTAATTCGTACAGACTACGAATATTATGGCCACTAAGCGAAACTATGGAAACCGAGTACGAAAAGACATCGAGCTAAGCTAAGCTAAGTTAGCTTAGTACTCGGTGTGACTTGAGCTTAATGATAGCATCTTTAAATGGGTTACATAACCCTTATTACGAGTTGAGAGTACCAATATAATAATTAATTTAAGAAACCATTTATTTATAGCCTCGTTTTCACATTCCTATAGCATTACTTGAACATGACTTAACACAACAACATGAATGTAGGTTGTAAGTAATTCTATAGCGATGTTACATGGTACAAAAGCTTTCATTTGAATAAATATTCACGGCACCCTGGAAGATCATGTTGTTAGCTTTATGCCTGCCACATACAATTTGAATAAGTGTACTTATTCGTGTATTTCATACCCCTTAAGTAAGATATTACTCAGGGATTTGATATACTGTACAATCCATATTCCCTACCGATATTATCGTACCCTTATTGCAAAAACCGATTATCTGCATTTTTGTACCAAAATTAGGTTAAATATATCAATCGACTCCTCAACTCACGGCGAAGCTGTAGGTAAAACCCATAATCTGCTACGACGCTTTTTTACGGAGATAGCTAGAGTTAAAAGCAACTACCTACAGGTATGATTTAATTACCTTCTTAAAAAAAGAACTAAACTCATTTAAATAATTTAGATTTATAAATCTATACCACAAAAACAATGTATTGTATTATAATACTTTTCAGATGTAGTTGCTTGATTTATCATTATGTCAATATTATTCTGTTAATACATGTTAACCTGCGTTAACAGGTTTCAGCTTTTATTAATATACTAGAAATTGCTGATGTATCTAAAAAGTAAAACGAACTAAACAACATTAGTTGCTTTTTGCAGAATAATGAACTCAATATTTTGTTAAAATTATTGCAGGTAAAAGAACTTAAGTTCACTTTTACTGTATAACTGGGCTACGAGGGTTTTTGAACATCTTCACAAATCAAAAGTTTTTTGATTTGTTAAGCTCACAATATAACTCTATCTTTAAGGTGATAGAGAAAAGACTGTCTAAAGATCTTAAGTTTAGTAACTGGCCAACTGCCGGAATCTATAAAAGTAGAAATAAGCTGTTTGACTTATATGCAGAAAAAAATATAATTATTCCCCCGCGTTTATTGAATATGTAAGAAACTATTCTAAATTGTTTGAAAATGTGTGCATACAAGCAAAGTCACTTCACATAAAACAAAAAATTGCCAATTCTGATAATAAAATTAAAACAGCATGGGACATCATCGGCGATGAAATGAGTAAACATAAGGTACATTATAATAATAAATTGGAGCTTAAAAGTGATAATCATGTAATTAACTCCGATACAGTAATTGTAAATACATTTGAGAACTTTTTCAAAAATATTCCAATTACTACAACCAGTTCTCTGAATTCCTCGCCAGCAGAAGTCTATCGTCTTCTAAGGAGCAATGTCTCTGAGTGCAATAAGTTATTTAGGTTTGAACACGTTACCCCATATGACATAGTCAAAACATTTAAATCTTTACAAAATAAGAAAACAGCAGATCTATGGGGGATATCAGTTAAAATAATTCATAACATAATTGATATTATTGCGCCATATCTTGCTTTAATTTTTAATAAATCAGTAGATTCTGGATCTTTTCCAGACCTTATGAAATGTAGTAAGCTAATACCGCTTTTTAAATCGGGAAGCAAAAGTGACCCGAATAACTACAGGCCAATTTCAATTTTGCCAACTCTCAGCAAGATATTCGGAAAAATAATGCTCAACCAACTGCTTTTACACTTTAATTTAAATAAACTCCTACACACTGAGCAGTATGGTTTTACAAAGGGTCGATCAACAACCGATGCAGCCGCAAGGCTGTTACAACACATATTCGATGCATGGGAGAACTCACAGAGTGCCATTGGTATTTTCTGTGATTTGTCGTCAAAGGCATTCGACTGCGTTGATCACGAGACACTTTTGCTTAAACTGAGCCACTATGGCATTAAAGATTTTGCACTTAGTCTCATTGCGTCTTATCTCAGTGAACGAGTCCAAAGAGTATGTGTCAATGATGTAAAATCATCCGGATCAGCCTCAGTAATGGGTGTACCCCAGGGTTCTATTCTAGGTCCATTCATGTTTTTGGTCTACATAAATGATTTACCACATTTTGTCCACAATACTTGCGATATTGTACTATTTGCTGATGATACGTCTTTGAATTTTAAAGTCGATAGGATAAAAGACAATTTTGACGATGTAAATAATGCATTATCTCAAGTTTCTGAATGGTTTACGGCAAATAATCTACTTTTAAATACTAAAAAAACAAAGTGTGTTGAGTTTTTATTACCTAACCCGAGAACTGTCAGTAAAAATTTAAAGATAAATAATGAACCTTTGAAAACTGAGGACTCCAAAGTGTTCTTGGGATTAACCCTGGATTCAAAGCTACAATGGGGCACCCATATAGCAACGCTTGCGGGCAAACCTAGCTCTGCTGTATATGTTATCTTTACATAGTATAAAACAAAATCGATTCCCGCTGTCTGGCCCTCTTTATGTACGCGTAGATCTTTTAAACTACGCAACGGATTTTAATTCAGTTTTCATCAGTAGATAGAGGGATTCGAGAGGAAAGTTTACAGTTATAGTGTTTCCCTAAATTCCTACGGGAACGGGACAAATGTAGGTGAAACCGCAAGGCACAGCTAGTTATTCTAATATAATAAAACGAAATAGTTTTTTTATTTAAATGAGCTAATCTCTAGAACGGCTGGACCGATTTCAACGAAACTTTCTTTTAAAGATAGCTGAGATTATAAGAAATAATGTAGGCTTGCCCATTTCCCACGGGAACGGGAACTCCTCGGGTAAAACCATAAGGCGCTGCAGTTAGTACGTACAAAGTTAAATGAAATCTACTTTACCTTCAGCCAAAAGCGACTAAAGATATTTATTTTACACCTGTACTGGCTAAAGTTGAACTAAAACGATTTTTGTCTTGATGATTATTACTATTCAAAACAAGTGATTAAATAAAAAATGCCATTAGAGCTACCAGAACGGTAAATTTGAAAATTTGGTAGTTTTTCTACATTCAGGAAAAACTAACTAAGTGAGCTCCTTACCGGTTATTTTCTTCTTTTTGTTGAAAATATAGTAAGTTTTTTTCAATTATTAACCTACTTAACATTTCTTGAATAGTTTCTTGTTTATAAAAATTATTATTGTTTAAAAATGGACATCATTATGACTAATTTTTAAGTCGTTAAAGTTTCAAATGCTTATAACTCAAAAACTTTTCGCTCAAATTTTGGTGCAGATAATCGGTTTTTGCAATAAGGGTACGTTATATGCATGTAAATGTTTTTGTTTTGTCCTTCAATCACGTAGCAACTGAGCGTTCAGCAAGCAGGAGTTGTTATATTAATTAGGAATGAAAACCACGCGTAACATAATTAAGTTGCAAGAGCTGTTTGTCGATTATTTAAAAATTATTGCATCAATTTTATGATCGCAATGACTTCTGATTGGCTGCTGCCCTCCCGCTATATGTTAAATGCATTGATGCAGCAAGAATGCCATAAATTCAGCCAATCACAAGCCATTGCGATCGTTACACTGATGCAATCATTTTAAGAAAATCGACACGCTGGTATTCTTCTATATAAAACTGGGACAACTTTATGTCGTACGACATGTCGGTTTACATTTGCGTGCTCTATAAAAATCGTGTACTGTAAATGCTCTTATGTCAGCAGAGTGCACTTGGACCCCACATTTTATTGGTATTGAAGAGTATGTACTTACAGTGCCACCAAGGCTGGCCGCTGCTTTAAAATGTCATTCCGCTGACCAAGTCATGGAAGGAATACTAAAGCTGGAATCCTGACTAAAATAAAATCTGAGTACTGTAATTTTTGTATATTACCATCACGTAAGTGAAACAAAACATGTTCAAATTGTCAAATGACACCAAATTACACCATTAGGTAGGAAGATAATAAAAAGTTCAGGTGGGGCGCTAGCGACTACGGTTTTGATATATTAGAAGTAGATAGAGTAGTTAGGCTGAAACCTATAGACTGAACTCTCTCTCGTTAAAGCGTGACAGATTTATATCAGGGACATAAGTATGTCTCGTTTTAACTCTATCTCAAGTCTGAGGCAAAACAGAGCACGCTCTATAGATCTTTTAACCAGATACACCCAGCTCAAGCTAGAGTGCAGACCGTCAACAGCAGAATATATATATATTTTTTTTTTTAAAGAATATTAACCAAGCTGAACTTGACTTATATTCTCCTCTCCCCTCCAAATAAGCAGAAAGCTTGTGCTAGGAGTGGGTACGGCAATAGTGCAACGGGTGGTGCTCGAACCTGCGACCTTCCAGTTTTCAGTCCGCACCTTTAACCGTTAGGCTATTGAGGCTTACGAATATTATTACAATGTTGGTTAGTAAATTACCTTCATACTACATGAAATTAATGTTTGATGTACTTACATCCGTGTAATCATATTATGGCGTATACATACATAAAAAATTGCTTTTGATTGCCCCATATTATGTTTAATTTACAGTTGAATTGCTCGTTAAGCCTTTCGGAATCCCTTTTGCGAGGGAAAAATTGCCGCTATATAATGAATAAAAATATCTGAAGAGTAATTTTTCTATATCGTACGTAATGTTTACATCAAAGTAATACACAATATTTGGTTGATTTAACCTACATTTTGCCCCAATTGACCAGAAACTCTATATAAATGAGGTCAACTGATTGATTTATTATATCATTATTATTTATCGAGAATATTTCCTTCAAAGGTAATAAATAATAATCGGATTTCGTAAAAATAAGGAAAAAATAACGTTGATACGTCTGTGATGTGCCTTCCATTATATTATAATACTAGCTGTGGCCGCGACCTCCGCGTGGATTTACTTTTTTAAAATTCGGGGGAACTCTTCGATTTTCCGGGATGTCACTCTCCATGTCCTCAACTATACCCATGCAAAAAATCACGTCGATCCGTAATTCTGTTACAGCGTTATTGAAGGACAAACCAACAAAAAAATAAACTTTCGCATTTATAATATTAGTA